>JACGCM010002358.1:1223454-1835181 GCA_014058105.1 Kingdonia uniflora | reverse complement strand
GTTTATGTTTGATCATGTAGAAATTTATTACGTTTCAAACTTACGCTGAGGTCGATTTGTTTTTTGCAGGTTGCTCGTTTGGTGAAGGGAATTTGTCTCGGAGTGGAAGAAGAAAAATATGAGCTGATGAAGGATAAGGTCGAGCATGAAAATAAGGTAGCTCGAGTGAAGGCTAATGCTCTCAAGGAAGCAAAGAAGCTAGAGGCCCTGAAGGCTTCCTATGCAGTGGCGATTGATGAACTGCAAGCGGAGGCGAGGGTGAATCTGACGGAGGTGGAGACGGAGCGTGAAAGGCTGCGCCACCTTATGTTGAAGGGATATTATGGGAAGGAGGTGGATGCCATTAAGGCAGACACCTTTGTCGAGGAGGGTGATGATGAAGAAGTGGAAGAAGTGGCGGTGGGAGTTGTTGATGGGTTAGACGGTGTCACCCGTCAGACGGTGCTAGACAACCAAGGGGATGACGCCGAACTCCCAGAGGGCGAGAATGAGAAGGTAGGGTAGAAAAAGGTTTTGTATGAGTATTTTGCAATGTCTTGTAAATTGTTGAACTCTATGTGTATTGAATAGATTATTATAGGCTGAGCCCTTTTTATTTTGTAACCCTCTTGTAGGCACTTAGGGAAATGAGTCTCAGAATAAAAGATCTAGAGACTGGGCTTGCCAGGGAAAGAGAGATCTCCACAGCCTTGCTATCTTCGCAAGCAGACCTTAAGGTTAGATAGTGCGTAGAAAAATTCAAAGTATTTAGATAAATTGAAATATCGTAAACATGTACCTTAGACTTCGAAATGTAAGTCATCGAGCACCTGTCTGAGATATTACTTCGACCTCTAAGTCTAAAAGTAGTTGTACACAATAGATGTTAGAAATCAGATATCTTTTTAGAAACGAGATATGTATCATGTCGATGGGTGATCTGAATTGAGCTACATATAATTTATCTATTATTGTATAGGTCGAATTGGATTCAGTTCGCTTGCGCGAAGATGTGGCGCTCCAATGTAACCGAGAATTTGCAGAGGAGTTTGATAGGGTGAGGGAGGCAAATGAGAATAGGGAAGATCAACATGTAAAGGTATACTTTAAATTTATTAAGGCAACCCAGACTATTGTCGACCTCACTTGCAAGGTCGAGGAGAAAGATGTCGAAATTGAGGAGAGGATAAAAGATCTTGTGGAGGTAAAAGAATATGCCACAAAGCTTCAAAGTTGGGTTGACACGCTGATTGTTAGGGGTAAGTAAGCTGAAATGGCTCAATACCGTATTCAGGCGCTATAAAGATCGGAGGGATAATCTCGAGCTGATCTTCAGAATTGTAGAAGCGAGCTAGAGCGACTGAAGCAAAAAATGAGTGAAAAGGATAACGAGATGAAGGTAGCTCGAGAACATCCATTAGCCTCGGAAGCTGCAGCCGAACACTTGCACCTAGCCCTGCCCGCCAAGGATTTGGAATTTTGGGGGGGGTACAACGAAGGTGTAATGAGCTAAACGAGAGGGTGGTACGATTGAAGACCGATTTGGCGCAAGCCAACGTGCGTGTCAAGAAAGCCAAGACTAGGGAGCGCTCGAGGGGAAGTAGAAATGATGTTAAAGTTCCTCTAGTCCAAGGCGATGTAGTTAGTCTGTCAGGTCAAATTAGAGAGCTAGAAGGTGGCGTGGCTCAAATTCAGGGACATGTACAGAAAGGGAACGCGAACTTAAGGGAATGCCAACACGAGTTGGATGCTGCTCTTATTTGGGAGAAGGTCTTAGAAGGGGAAATCAGGGTGAAGGAAGTCCTGTTGAAGAAGAAAGACGACCTGCTACAAAATACTTCTGCCAGAGAAGAATTGAATGTAGAAATTGTGAGACTTCGAGCTCAGGTGGTTAATTTGGAGGTCGTTATTCTGGCTAAATCAGCTAAATAGATTTATATGATTTGACAGACAGGGAAATGGCATATCAGAAGAAACTTTACAAGACTTAGGAGTCACGCCTTGAGAATGTGAGACATAACTTTTCAAGGATCGTTGTAGCTTATGCCTCATGGACATACCAATTAAAGGCGACCATTACGTATTTTGTAGAGGAAGTAAAAAGACTTGAGTTAGAACGAGATACCTTACTTAAGAATCTGTCTGACAAGGGATGTATTAGTAGGGTGAATATAGATCGAGGGAACTGCATGGCCTTCATGGAAACAAATTTAGGCCCTCCACCTGCTGATATGATAGAGAGGGGTAGAGTCGCTGAAACTCTCAAACTGAATGTTGATCGACCTTCTGCTGAAGGGTGAAACATGGCGTACATCCCAACAGCAAAAAAGGTATCCATTGTAATGTGACCCAAAAATAAGTAGTATCTGTCACAGACATATTGAAATAGATAAAAACTAGTATGACTTTTGCCTTATCTTATGTCTGGTTGGGTCTTTAATATAAAATAATTTTTTTACATTTATTCTAATCGCAGAAGTTGGTTGAGTTAGTTAAACCAAGTGATATCCTTGATTTAATTGTAGAAATGTTACAGACATATTGAAAGAGATGAAGGCTAGTATTACATTTGCATTATCTTATGCCAGTTGGAGTCTTTGATATGAAACAAGTTTCTACATTTGTTTCAATCACAGAGATTTAGTAGAGTCAGCCAAACCAAGTGTTATCCATGATTTAACTATAGATATGTTGCAGACATATTGAAAGAGATGAAGGCTAGTATTACATTTGCCTTATCTTATGCCTGTTAGAGTCTTTGATATGAAACAAGTTTCTTCATTTATTTCAATCGCAGAGATTTAGTAGAGTTAGCCAAACCAAGTGTTATCCTTGATTTAACTATAGAAATGCTGCAGACATATTGAAAGAGACGAAGGCTAGTATTACCTTTGCCTTATCTTATGCCTGTTAGAGTCTTTGAAATGAAACAAGTTTCTACATTTGTTCCAATCGCAGAGATTTAGTAGAGTCAGCCAAACCAATTGTTATCCTTGGTTTAACTATAAAAATATCGCATACATATTGAAAGAGATGAAGGCTAGTATTACATTTTCCTTATCTTATGTTTATTTGAGTCTTTGATATGAAACAAATTTCTACATTTGTTTCAATCGCAGAGATTTAGTAGACCCAGCCAAATCAAGTATTATCCTCGATTTAACTGGTATAAGATCGATTGAAAGCTAGTATTATATATGCTTTAATCTACAGAATGTGCTTGAATTTACGTAAGTAGAGAGATGTTGTGAAAAACTTGGAAGTTTCATTGATAAGTTCAAATTTTACATTGGATGGAGATGAAAAATCTCACTTTTGGAATTGAGACAACAAAAAATCTAAAAGCGAGAAATGGAAATGGAGTAGTAAGGCGCTTAGCGATAGTACCGTTTCAGTCGCCTAGTGTTTCAAGGATTTGAAATGGGGATTCCCTCTTCTGTCATGAGATAATATAATCCTAGGCCTGAGAGACCTGTGATAATAAATGGACCCGCCCAATTGTCGGCTAATTTTCTAACGGGAGGCTCTTTGCGATGTTGAGGAATCTCTGAGGACAAGATCATCGATTTGGAAGGTACGATTTTTGACTCGGTTGTTATAAGATCTGGCTAGCATATGATGATATCGATCTAGGTTAGCGATGACGCGTTCCCTGGCCTCATCGATCATATTAAGGTTGCAAGCCAATTCAAACTCATTTTCCTCGTCAGTCAACTCGTGATCTCGAACTGGATGATGGTATTCAGAAGGAATGACGGCCTCAGTGCCATAAGCAAGGAGGAATGGGGTGCATCCTGTTGACTGTCTGGGAGTGGTACAATATACCCATAGGACATAAGGCAGCTCTCGAACCCAATTTTCCTTTTTCTTTGAGTGAAGCTATTTTTTAGTCCATCCACGATGGTTTTGCTAGTGATTTCGACTTGGCCATTGCCTTGAGGAGAGTAAGGATTGGATGGTGAGTGGATTATATTGTGTTGGTTGAGGAAGGTTACTATTTTTTCTCCCACAAATTGGGGCCCATTATCGATATGAATTAGGTGTGGGCACCCAAACCGAGTGATGATGTGTTCCCAGATAAAAGAAATAACCTCTTCTTCTCTAGTTCAACATAGTGGAACTGTTTCTACCCATTTCGTAAAATAATCGGCAGCTACGAGTAGGTGACGGCGGTTACCTGGAAAGTTAGGAAATTCGCCGACGATATCGAGTGCCCATCTTTTGAATGGCCACAACACCTTGCTTGTATGGATTTCGAGCGCAGGGGCACGTATCATATTTTCATGTCTTTGGCAGCTATTACATTTGCGTGAGTACTCCTCTGCTTGCTTGTACATGCCAGGCCAAAATACTTATTATGTAATAGCTCTGTTTGCTAGTGATTGACCTGCGGCATGGGAGCCACAAGTCCCTTCATGTAATTCGCGGAGCATTTCATCTGCTTTTGGTTTGAAGGGGCACTTGAGGTAAGGTCCCGTGAAAAAATGACGGTATATCACACCATTTTGATTAGTGTAGCGCTTCGAGTTGTTGATCAGCTGTCGGAGCTCTTTTGGATTTGCTAGGAGTGGTTCGTTGCAACTGTTGTCGACACCGAGATAGGCTAAAAAAGGCCTTTGCCAATCGTCGCCTCCCCCTTTATTGCCCCCAATGTTGATCGTGCATACAAAAATGCGATCAATGGTGGGGGTTGAAATGGTTTCAATCTGGAGATATCGAGCTTCAGTAACCATGACCCCGGCTAGATATGCCAAGGAATCGGCATGTCTATTTTTACCTCGAAGAAGATAATCAAGAATTGCTTTTGCGAGCTTGCTCATCCTATTTGCAACGAGGGCTGCGTATTCGATCATCTCTCTATTCTTCTTGTATTGCTTGAAGTAATGGTGGACGATGAGTAGTGAATCTGTGTAAACTGAGAGTTCGGGGACGTCGAGCTCATGAGCGAGGTCGAGTCCATGAATGAGAGCTTCGTATTCGGTGACATTATTATAGGCCTCAAAATCGAAGCGGATTGATTTCTCAATTTTTTCATTGGAAGGGGTAATCAAAACGATTCTGATCCCTAACCCTGCGGGTCCTGCTGATCCATCCATGAGAAGTTTCCACCCCTTTGCCGTAATCCATTCAGCTCGCTCGTCAAATGGTTTGGGGGGTAGATCTTTGAGAGTTTCTTTTGTAAGGTCGGGTTCGTACTCATCCCACTCGGGATCCTCCACTGGAAAATTCATAAGAAAATTGGCAACGGCCTGAGCCTTTTCAGAATGACGTTGTTCGAACTTGATATCATATTCTCCCAAACTGACTGACCACTGTTACACTATCTTTGATTTTTCTTTTTTGGATAGAATTTCCCGAAGTGGGTAGTTCGTCATGACTTTGACTGAATGAGCTTGGAAGTAGTTCTTGAGATTCTGCGAAGTGCAAACAAGTGTGAGAATCTCAAGAACTACTAGGTAGGTAGCTACTAGGTAGTTTGCTTCTGTTGGAGTGAGGGTTTTGCTGATGAAGTGGACTTGTTTCTCGATTTTCCCTTCAAGGCGAATGATAACCGAGCTGAGAGAAGTATCTGTGACTTCTAGGTAGGTAATTAGTTCCTCATCATCTACTGGGGTGTTCATTATGGGAGACCTCCTCAAAGAGGTTTTGAGATCCTGAAAAGCTGCTTCATATTCTAGTATCGATATGACCTCTATATTTGGCTAAACTTTTCCTCATTTGGTACAACCGTGGAGTAATAGGAATAGCCAACGACAGCGGTCTGAAGATTTAAAAACGAAACGGTTGATAGCGGCAATCTTGCCAGTAAGTTTCTAAACATCTTTTGTTATTTTCGGCGAGGGCATATTGAGGAGAGCCCGAATCTGATCTGGATCGGCTTCAATCCCTTTCTTGCTGATGAGGTGGCCTAAAAATCGGCCAGAATGTACCCCGAATTAACACTTATCAAGGTTGAGATGCATTCTGTAAGATCGAAGGATGTTGAATGTAGTATTGAGATCTGAGATGTGATTGGAAGACTATATGCTTTTGCACAAGAGATTGTCGATGTAAACTTCAACGACTTTCCCTAGATGTGCTTTGAACATCGTAGTCATCAACCGTTGATATGTTGCACCCGTATTTTTAAGATCGAAGGGCATGAATTTGTAGCAATAAAGCCCTCTTTCAGTGATCAAAGTTGTCTTTTCTTGATCTTCTTCCAAAAGTAGAATTTGATTGTACCCCAAAACAACGTCCATCATAGATAGGAGGTCATGACCTGATGTAGAATTAAGGATCTGATGAATGTTAGGAAGAGGGAAACTATCATTTGAAGTATGTTTGTTCAGATCAGTGAAATCTACGCAAACTCTGACTTTTCTGTTCATCTTTAGGATAACGACAATGCTGGATTTCCAGTCTAGATATTTGGCTTCTTGAATAAATCTCACTTTGATTAATTTCTCGATCTCGCTGTTAACTTCATCTCGAAGACGAGTTGACAGTCGTCGCTATTTTTGTTTGACCTCCGTGGTGTTGATGTTGATAGCTAATTTGTGACATGCCTTTGTCAGATCGAACCCAGACATTTCTTTGAAAGACCACGCAAAAATCTCCCGATTTAGTTGCAAGAACTGAATGAGGGAATCATTTTCGTGCTAGACCAGCTTAGTACCAATAAAAGTACCTCTGCTTGGTCCATCAATGTTGATATATTCTATGGGCTCCTCTATCGAAGGTTGATCGTTGAGGTGATCAGCATCCTGTAATTGTTATACAGCAAATCTGTCAGAAGTATCTAGAATAGCAAAGACAGTATTCTTACAAGATCGAGAGAGCTTTTGACTACCTCTGATCTCATAAATACCGTTATCGTGTTTGACCGGAGTGCTTGATGATAGGTGGAAGCGATTCCTTCCATGTTGTGAATCCAGCAGTAGCCCATAATCCTGAGATAACGAGATTTGACGTTGATGACATAAAAAACGACGTCAATGGTGGCCGGTCCTACGGTAATAGGTAAGATGATCTTGCCTACTCGTTCTTTTCAGGACCCATTGAACCCACTGATATCGGTGTCGCTCTGAATATCTTGGTCGGTCAAACCCATTTGGTCGATAGTGTACTAAAAGAAAATCTCAATAGCGCTTCCAGTATCGATCATCATTGTGTGCATGACAAACTTCTTCATTTTAAGCATTATTACTAATGCATTATGATGTGGAAATTTGACATGGCTAGTATCGCAATCTTCGAAGGAAATCCCAAGCCGGTGATTGCTCGACTCAGGAAGATGCTTAGCTTCTTTGTCTTGCGGTATGAGATCGCACCATTCTGATAGTCTCCTACATTTTGATCTGTTAGAATTTTTAATCTGGTTGATTTTGATCATGTTGTTGTGGCGTATATGGTAAACATGCTTCTCCTTAACTTGATCATTAACCTGAATAACTTTAAACTGCTTCTTATAGCTGTCATCTTTGTATGATTTGAGGCCGACAATATATTCGAGCATCCGTCCCTCTTTAAAAATGTATTCGAGCAACCTCTGAAAAGCATAGCAATTGTCAGTAGAATAATGGGTTACCTTATGATGTAGACAATACGGTCGACTATTGATTGGTTTCAGTGGCTTAGGGACGCGGTAGAGTGTATCCTTCAAAAGCAGTAAAAAAATTGTGGAGATTCGGACGTTCATCTTTGGGAGGATCTGTTTGTTTGGTAGACTACCTTTCTGAGGGTAGCCAGTGTTGCCCTTGGTGCGCTTTTAATCTCCCTATTCCTCATTTTGTTCATTGCTTCGATATGTAGATGAGCCCTTGGTGGAGAGGACAAACTTAGTAAATTTTTGTCGCTCAGACATCATCCTCTCCAGGTCGACATAACTGTTGACCTTGGTGATCATCTTCTCCAAGGTCGCAGGTTTGTTGAGGAAGAAGTACTCTTTGGCCTTGTAGTTGGGCCGGAACGCATTGGTGAAAGCAGTAATGGCTGCTTTCTAATCGAGTTTATCCACTTTTTAAGAAATTTCTTCGAGAAATCCTCAAGCTTCTCTCCTTGTGACTACCTGAGACTGATAAGTGAATATAAATTCTTCTCTTTATCCCGGTTGTGAGCATATATCTTGATGAACTATTTCTGCAGCTGATCGAATGTATATATGGAGTCTTCAGGGAGAGAGTAGAACCATCGGAGTGGTTCCTCCTGTAGACTTGTGGCGAACAGACGGCGGAGGATGTGGTTGAGATTGGAGTATAACCCCAATGAATCATGGTACTGCTGAATGTGCTCCTTCGAGTCAGTACCTTTGTATTTACAAACTTTTGGAGTATGGAAACCTTTTGGTATCACCATATCGAATAGTTCTTGGGCAATCAGACTTTCTTGTAATTTCTTAATGTCGCCGGTAGTACCCAGAACTTGTGCTTCGATCAACTCCATAATTCGTTGGTCCATATGCACTTTCGTGACGTAATGACGTGCTGGTTGAATCGCTGGGTGAGTAGGTTATGGATGATGAGTGCATGTACCTTTACTCAGGTGATCTCGTGCTGGAACTTGGTGTTGAGGTCATTGTTCTTCCTCCTGACGGACAAAAATTTGGTGACCTCGGCTGATTTCGGATTGAACTTCACCCCCCCCCCCCCCAAAAAAAAAAAATGTATGGAGGGTTGTGGTTCATGTTGTAGATACCTAGAAATAGCTTTATTGGCGACTCCTCGAGGTCCCAATCTCTCCCATGCAGAAACACGGGAGGTCTCTGGCAACTGATCGTGACCTCTGGCTGGAGGAGCCTACTGAGTATTTTGCAAAGCCTCTAGGGCAGTCTGTATTCTTGTCATCTGGTCTTCATGTCGTTTGAGTGTTGTCAAACGAGCTTGTCATTCTGTGTCGAGCTCCTTCTCGTGAAGCTCCTGATCCTTTGTTAACTGAAGTTCGAGCTCGACGCGTTTCTCTATTTTGGTGTTGAGATTCGCATGTAACTCTGTAAGTTGCCCCGGCTCTATTGAAATATCGAGTTGGGTCCCTGTAGCTGGTCATCTAGAAGTAACCATGATGGAAGTTGCAGTGAAAGAATGCCTTAGGATATCGTGGAAATGCAATCTTTCCTACAAACGGTGCCAAATGTAATGGCCAAATTTCGTAAGCTCGAAATGGCCCGAAATTCGAAATCACACCTATGAACCTACAATAATATTATAATGGAAAGTAAGAAATGACACAGGTGATTTTGCGTGGAAAACCTCTGAATAGGTAAGAAATTACGACCTTGAGTGGAGGATTTTTGTAAGAGTATCTTTATTGCTTGAGGAAAATATCTTATTACAAGTGTTCTTTCGATATAGAAAAGCGTGAACCTTGTAATTAAGAAGTATGATTGTTGCTGAGAATAAAAAATAAAGTAGTTTCCGGATGATCTCTTGTGTAATTTTTTTTATCCTTGTCTCTTCTGGAACTTTTCCTTTATATAGGCCTTCTCCGTAGTTCTTCATCGTGCTGGAGCACATTTTCCAAACAATGTAGTTAGTGAGGGTTGACTTAGTAACTGATAAGTTTGTGAGAGACAGGTGTCTTTGACTGGATAAGGTTTTTAAGTTTGAGCTTGACCCACGTTTTTAAACAGTTCGCAAGGTGGTTTGGAATGTTGACTGGGGAAGTTATATTAAAAATGCGTGAGTCTTAGATGGAGGTAATTCGACTTTAGGTGAGATCGAGGGATAGGTCCCTATAGAACCGACCACAGCGAAACCCAAGGCCATAGGACTTGTGCTCAAAGAGGGATAAAAATAATAATGGGTCAAACCTTGACTAGTCAAAAAAGCCAACAAATAACTAATCTTTACCACCGTCTTAGTTAAACTTAGACCCTAGAATCCAAAGCACAAGATGTTTCTTTCTCTCTCTCTAATACAAAATCCCAAAACAACATTGGAAAGATCCAATCTTTCTAATAATTTTTCAAATCAGAGCTAGGGTTTGATTCAATGGCTGAATCCAACAACCCCTAAGATAAAAAATATCGCGGATATCATCCCTACCAAGACCTTCAAGTCCTAATTCACAACCTCTACAAGCTTCCAATCACACCCGAATATCTCTTCCAAGAAGTAGCAATCGTTCAACAACGATCATGGGGTGAGAATCTGTACTATACAGGTACTGGGTACCTCTCTGGTGCCATTCTTGGTGGTGCCAAAGGGTCTTTCAAAGGCTTCAAAGCAGCCGAGAAAGGCGATTCGATGAAGCTGATATTGAATCGGATTTTGAATTATGGTAGGCAAGGAGGAGATTTGGGAATACTTTTGGTGTTTTGGGGTTGATTTTTGTGGGTGTCATCGATTGGCTCTTGTTTCTTAAAACTTGATTTTCAGGTTAGTTTCTGTTTCGATTTTGTCCAACTTTCAATCGGATCGGTTCGGTTTCGGTTTCAGTTTCAATATTTATAAACCGAATATTTCGGTTTCGATTTGGTCACAAAACTGACCCCCACCGACCCATGTTCACCCCTATTAAGTCATGCTGACGTCAGCTACGTCTTTTTTATTATTATTATTTAAGAAAAAAAATATATTACTCATGATGACATCATCAGATCAAGATCAATTTTTTGGAAATTGGACTTAGATCAGACCTGATCAAAAAATTAGACCAGATCTAATTACTAACGTGGCAAGGAGACTGGGCCCACAGTGACACGTGTTAAGAACACATGGCAGTGGGATCCATATGCTGACATGGTATGACACGTGTCAAGGACACGTGGAATGCTGATGTGGCAGTGGGGTCTACCATGCTGACGTGGCATGACACATGTCAAGGACAAGTGGCATGCTGACGTAGGGGTTCACCATACTAGCGTGGAAGACCATGTTCGACACATGGTAGTGGGACCTATATGGATACGTGGCAGCAATGGTCATGGGTGACACGTGGCAGTACAGTTATGTGGCATTCTGTTGAGGTAACATGTGGCATCCTGTTGAGGTGACACGTGGCAACTGGTTTGACTGGGTCAAACTGGTCCAAGCCTTGACCCAGACCGGTTCAGACACACCTAATTTACTTTTTAAAGCTCAATATTTGGTCAAATTTAGTCAAATATTTTTTGAAAAATTCCTATTGACTAGACCTTCTCCTTGGGGGACCCAGTTTTACTTTTTTTATGAAAAATATTTTTAAAATTTTTTTGGGAACGAGTGCCTCGTATAAGAAAACTGAATCACTTTTGGGAACGAGTATCTTACGATAACTAATATGATATTACTAGTATGGCCCTAGTATACTAATTATCATGATCACGGATCAGAGATAATACAAAAATAAAACTAATTTAGAATACGACTGGGTGTCATATCTACATCACAATTAATTGTCAAGAACAAATAATTATAGATCAATTGGGAATCAACTTAGACTTATTTCTAAAAACTTGGTGTTTGAGAAACCAATTTTACGTATCTAGGTTCAATTATATGTTATATGATAACATTTAGAGGTATATAAGCACTAATAACAACCTATAGTACCCTAAAATATTAGTTTAAAAACATGTGCAATCTACCTATCTTATGAACCCAGCAGACTTCGGGGTGGGACCACTTATCAGCTAAATATCTAATACCCTTTATATTCGTAGCAAATAGAGTCATTTGGCTAGAATATATAGACCTTATAGAACTTTAGGGATTATAACACCCTAGTTGTCAGAATGAGGAACGCACACATCTAGTAGTTTTGAATAACAATCTTGGCTAAAATTCTATTAAAAAGTACATCTAAGATTAAGATTATCATTTTACAGGGTAAAATTGGGATTTAATTATTAGAAAAGAATTTCATGAGTATTAGAATATGAACAAGGTTCAACTACAATATGATTATGAATCATTTATTTTTTGTCATTCTAAGTACTATGATCTGTCTATTATGCATTTAAAATGTTTATCAAGAATTGTTACTAATTATGATCTACATTTTGTATAAACAGATGTCTCCGAAACTCAAGAATGTTGAATTTCCTTCATTGCTACTTACTGGAGCAAATTACCTAACTTGGTGCATTGACGCTGACTTATTTTTGAAGTCTCTAGGTCTATCGAAGACCATCGTCATTGGCAACACTATAGATCCCGTAGACAAAGCAAAGACTTTGTCTATCATCCGTCATCAAATTCAGAATGACCTGAAAACGGAATACCTTAACAAGGTTGAGCCAGCTAACTTATGAGCAAGCTTGAAGAGATGTTATGGTCAATAAAAAACAATTATCCTCCCAAAAGTGATGCACTAATGGAACAACCTTCGGTTCCAAGATTTTAGGATCGTCGCTGATTATAACTCAGCAGTTCACAATATCACTTCTTCACTTGAGTTGTGTGAGAAGAAAGTCATTAATGTTGAAATGGTAGACTATCACTTTCTATGCTAACAATATTGAACTTTAAAGGTAATATCGACGAGAGAACAATACAACTCACAAAGTCTTGATTTAAGCACTGCTCCTCTCTGAGCAGAACGATGAACTTTTAATGAAGAATCACGCAATACAACCTTCTGGGAGTACGCCATTGCTCGCATCACATAATGTTCAATTTCAGGGAAACTACTATGGTAGTCAGGGATACGCATATGGAAAGGGCAGGGGAGAATATAAGGGAAATAAGAAGGGTGGGAACCAGAAACCCAATGGCCCTAGGAAAGGTAAAGGATTTCAGAAATCTGGCAAACCAGGAAATGTAAAAAAGGAAAAGAAGCCAGATCAGGGATCTCCCTGCTTTAACTACGGTAGCATAAGACACTGGGTACGGGAATGCTTGGCCTCAAGGGTGGCCAGAGATAACCGGGTCCAGACCCACCATGCAGTTATTGGCGCTAACTCTACCCCTATGGAGTTTGCCGCGTCAGACTTCTTCGGTGATACTGATGCTGGCATGGATCATCATACAGAGTAATCAGTGTTAATATCTATGTAAATGTGTGATGTCACAGTAGAGAGTACTAGTAGTTTCTTTTCTTGTAAAGACCTGATTTACTTTTTGTTAGTATTCTTTTTTATTATGTTAAGAACAAATCATTTATATTTCAATAAAGTGCTCGTGACACACACGAGATTTTCATTTTGTTCTAAATTATGTTTATTCAAATTATTACTTAGGATAGTAGTCAATTTGTTATATATAGAATTTTTAATCTGCTATATATACAGGTAGCCCATAGATCTTTCTGCCCATAGAGCACTAATTGATAATAGGACGAGTCACGACACATATCTAGTAGACAATGGTACTATGCACTCGATTCTTCAAGATAAATGGTATTTCTCGTACTTGACCGCGTATGTCGAGGACATTCAAACTATTATTGGGTTCGCCAATATCATAGAGGGCTCAGGGAGCACCACGCTATTACTTACTAATGGTACGATACTAAGTATCCAGACCGTGTTGTTTGCTTGTAAATCTCCCGAGAATTTTTCTAAGCTTTAGGGACATACATGATAACGGTTATCAAGTAAAACCGATAGACAATGATGAGAATCAAATTCTATACATCATACATATATTCGCCTAACAGTCAAGAACTTATATTGGAACAGTGTCCAATGTATTCCTCAGGGCTTTATTCAACTGCCTTTTGGCATGTCAAAACATATGCAATCACTAATTTTTTTTCATTACAAGAGAAAATATTTAGGATTTGGCATGACCGTTTTGGCCATCCTGAACAACAAATAATGAGGAAAATTATCAATAGTACTTCTGGGTGTTCGCTCATGGGAGAGAAGATCAGAATTCTGCAAGATTGCCCATGTAACGCATGCTTTCAGGGAAAACTTATAGTCTAACCTAGTAAGACCAAGGTGGAGTTGGAGTTTTCAGCATTTTTCCAACATATCTATAGAGACATATGTAAACCTATCCATCCACATAGTGGTTAGTTCAAATACTATATGGTCTTAATCGACGCATCTGTGAGATTGTCATATGTTTGCCTATTATCATCTAAGAATATGGCATTTCCATGGTTGCTTGCACAGATTATCCGATTGAGGGCTCATTTCCCGAATCATCTGATTAAATCTGTGAGATTTGACGGCGTTGATGAGTTTACCTCAAAGACATGTGTTGATTATTATACGGCTAATGGGATAGATGTCCAGCATCCAACACTATGTCCATACCCAAAACGGGATGGTGGAGAATCTAAACAAGCGATTACAGTTAATTGTTAGGCCACTGTTATTATGATCTCAGCTTTCGGCCACTACGTGAGGCCATACAATTCTGCATGCTGCCGCCCTGATTAGAATTCGTCCAAGAAATTATAATCAATATTTCCCATTATAACTAGTAACTGGGTCGGAGCCCGGTGTCACCCATCTACAAACATTTGAATGTTTCGTACAGGTGCCAATTGTACCACCACAACGTATGAAGATGGGGCTCCAACGTCGGCTCGGTAATTATGTGGGTTATGATTCACCATCTATCATTTGATACTTGGAACACACTATCGATGATGTATTTATTGCGAGATTCGTAGATTGTCACTTTGATGAGACGATATTCCCAACATTGAGGGGATATATGACATGCAATACTGAGGATGTTTCCATGATTAGTTGGAAAACATCATCGTTATCTCATCTAGATTCCCTAACTAATCACGGTAACAAGAAATTACAACGGATTCTATACTTACAACATATCGCTAATGAATTGCCAGATGTATTCAACGATGAGGCTAAAGTAGCCAAGGCTCATGCACCTACAAGTAATGCACCTGCACGACTGGATGTTCAGGGAACTGGTGTGCAACCCGCAAAGGAATCCAAGCTGTTCATCACGAGAAGACTCCCCGTTGTAAAGAAGGACGCTGAGTCAAAGGCTAAGAAATAGTGTACGGGTAAAGAAAAGACTCATGGTGTAGTCGATTTATTGGGGATGGAACCTCCCATTCCATTGGCAGGGCTATAGTAATTACGTATCTACGTAAAACATTAGGAGACAAGCCCAGCGTGGCACATGTACATGATAATCAAGATATCTCAATTAACTTTGTTTCTAATGGCACCACGTAGGATCGTTCAGAAGTAGTAGTTGACGAAGTATTCACTTTCGTTGATGCGCTCGCCATCGAGGATGATGGTCCAGAACCACTCACTATAGACGAATGTAGAAGTCATACAAATTGGCCAGAGTGGGAAACTACGATCAATACGGAGCTCAGCTCACTAGCTAAACGCAAAGTGTTTAGACCAATATTCCCTAGGCAAGATGCCATCAAGACAGTCGGTAATAAATGGGTATTCATACAGAAACATAATGAACTTGGAAAACTAGTCGCTCAGGGCTTTTATCAAAGACCTGACATCAATTACCATGAAATCTACTCTCCATTCATTGACGCTATAACGTTTCATTACTTGATCAGTCTGTTAGTCGTTGAGAATGAGTTTGACATGCATCTTATGGATGTAGTTATTGCGTATCTATATGGGAAATTAGATATGGAGATTTACATGAAGTTACCAGAAGGGTTTAAGCTTTCGGAAGCAACAGTGCCAAACACACGGGGTGCCTACGTAATAAAACTAGATAAGTCATTGTATGGTATGAAACAATCAAAGCTCATGTGGCACAATAGGCTAACTGAATACTTAAAAGCCAGGGGTTTTGTAAATAGCCCTATTTGCCAATGCGTTTTCATCAGAAAAATGAATACTGGTTTGGCCATCATTACAGCTTATGTAGACGATTTGAATATCATCGGAACTCTAAAGGAGATTGTGAATGTTGCCGAATACTTTGGGAAGGAATTTAAAATGAAAGACATTGGGAAGACCAAATTTTATCTTGATTTGCATATCGAACATCTTGGTCGAGCATAATCGTCCATCAGGCGACGTATACCGAAAGAATCATAAAGCGTTTCGGTATGGATACGACACACAATGCCAAGATGCCTATGCATGTCCATTTATTGGATGTGAACAAGGGCATATATCATCCTCCATACGAGGGGGAGAAACTCTTAGGACCTTAGACGCCATATCTAGGAGCTATCGGTGCTTTGTTATACTTAGCAGGGTGTACTCGACCCAATATCTCATTCGCAGTTAACTGTTTGGCACGTCATAGTTCTGCACCTACCCAAAGGTATTGGAATGGGATCAAACACATTCTAAAATATCTCATCGGCACGAAAGACTGGGGTCTGTTCTATCCAAAAATTGGTAAGCGAGAAATTATAGGATACCCCGATGCAGGATATTTGTCAGATCCACATAAAGGCTAATCACAATCGGGTTATGTATTCTTGTATGGAGATACAACGATTTCATGGAGATCGGTAAAGCAGACGATGGTTGCTACATCCTCAAACCACGCGAAGATTCTTGCACTTCATAAAGCTGGCAGAGAATGTTTCTGGTTGTAGTCCATGATCAATCACATCAACGGAAGTTGCAGTCTATGTTCTATCCAAGATAAACCGACGTCTCTTTATGAAGACAATGCAATTTGCATCATTAAGTCAAAGGTGGATTTATTAAAGGTGACAGAACGAGGCACATTTTACCCAAATTCTTCCACATACACGAGTTGTAGAATACGAATGAGATTGACGTCGTTCAAGTCCGTTCAGAAGATAACTTAGCTGATCTATTCACGAAAGCTCTTGCACATCCAACGTTCAAGAGGTTGGTACACGAAATCAGCATGCAGAGTTTACACAATTTATTATCTCAGGGAGATCGACGTCAGGAGGAGTAATCCCGTGCTGACGTAGACACATGTGTGTTATACTCTTTCCTGATAGTGCAACTTTTATCCCATGAGTTTTTACTGACTAGAGGTTTTAACGAGGTAACGTATACGCGTCCACAACCCATACGTGCATAGGATTGTACTATTTCCTTACACAACTTTTTGCCCAAGGGGGTTTCGCTAGGCAGAGGTTTTGATGAGGCAAGTCGTCCTGGTATGGAACACCTCAAGGGGGAATGTTAGGAGTTGGGTTCGGTCCAAGGTAGGAACCCAACTGGGTTAGGGTGTCCTACTGGACTCCTAATAAGCCCATAGACCATTAGGGGTTTATGTGGAAAGTTTGAGTTATTATATATAACCTATAAGGGTTAAGTTATTGTAATTCTAATCTCTGAGAACAGAGAACAGAGAGTTTCAATCATCAATAATATCTTACTCTCCTCTCATCAATTGCTTGATTAACTATAAAATTGGATATTATCCAACAACATTTAAGTTAATGTTGAGGCATTTTTGAAACATCCCATTTAAAGCAAAACCAGCCAAATGATTTGGCATTTGAGCTAAAACATGTCAAATGATTAAGCACCTTTGGAACATCCAAATTGAAGCAAAACTCGCAGAATGATTTGGCGGCAAATGATTAAGCATACAAGTTAAAACATGCCAAATGATTTGGCGTCTTTGGAAAGGGCAGATCTATAAGCAAAACAGTGTTTTGGAGAAAGCAACACATAAACAGAGGCACTACATAAAAAAACTCAGAACCAATACCGTGGCCCACTAACAAAGTTCCCGAGTCATTTTAAAAGTTAAAACAAAACAAATCCAATCGAAGAAAAGGTTAAAGAAAGCAACATACAAACATGTTCCCTGTGATTTTAACACCATTCGCATCACATTTAGTTAACTGTAATCATTTTTGTATGTTGACATTTCTGTTTCTTTGATTCCTTTGCAGAAGATAAAATCGCCAAAAGAAGTAGATTATACAACATAAAATGCTCCAAAAATAGAAGGTATTACAGTACCTTGTGGACCTTTTCCCCCTCAGCTCTTTCTTCCCCCTTAAATCTCTTTGTGACAGAAATCTGGAATGTTTCTCTCCGTGTAGTGGCTGAGATTATATTTTGCCCTTTCCAGTTTTTGGTAATATGTTCCTTGCTTTTATGTGTCTTAACAATCTATACCTCCTTTATCTTAGCTATTGTAAAGGCGCCCGCCCTTGTGACAATGCTCATCAGCTCACATACATTTTCACATAAGTTTAAGGCCGCTGCCCTTGTCTTCTTTCTTTGTGACTACAGATTACAGTATATTTGTTGTGCATATATTGAATACATCGCCTGCAAAGTGCATGCACTAGCACTAACTTCCCATTCCCGCCATAATTTTTCGTATCCAGGCATAGGAGATCCCGGTTCTAACCTTTCTACCTAGCACACATACAGAGTGCATTTCATATGTTTGCAAGAATGGGTATTCTTCCTCCATTTTTCGCAGTGCACTGATGGCCAAGGTATGAATTTTTTTTGAATGCGTGCCAATTTTTTCTATATACTATATGAGAAACAAGAGTTATTTTGTTGCAATATAAAGCACAGAGTAAACCTATCAATACCTAGTGAATCAACAAAAAACACAGAAACACTGACCTGAAATGAATGTAACATGTTATAGCAAAATTTTCTGACAAGCAGTCACTCCTATAGATTCAATAAACTTCCCAATGTAATTGTATCAAACGACTCTGGGAACGGTTCCCTGCATCTGGAGAGCTCTTGAGATACATGTTGCATTGAAGGCCGCAAGTTTGGACTATTACTAATGCAGGCAAATCCAATCTGCACAATTACGATAACCTCATCTTTTATATGATCTGGGGGATCGGAGATGCATGGGTCCAGTATATCCTTGAATATAATATCTTGGCCTATTGGTTGTGACGTCGACATTAGACAGGTAATGAGCTCCCCGGGATGTTTCCCCATAATCACTTCCAGTGCTACCACTCCAAAGCTATATACGTCACATTTTTCAGTTATCTCCATAGTGTAAGCAAGCTCTGCAAGATATTTAAAGTTCTTTAGAGGCAATATAAGTTCGAGGCGAAAAAGATAAATAAATAAAGGATTACAGCTTACCTGGAGCCATATATCCTAAGGTGCCTGTAAGCACAGTCCAATTAGATGAATCAGGCTTTAGAAGCCGAGCCGTACCGAAATCCGAGATGCAAGCCTCAAATTCTGAATCCAACAAAATATTATTGCTTGAAATGTCTCGGTGAACTATGGTCGGTGAGCAATCATGATGCATATAAGCTATAGCATTGGCTATACACTTGATAATGTTGTTTCTCTTAATCCAGTCTAATTTTGCGGCTTCTTCGACATTATGCAGTATCTTACTCAAGCTTCCTCGCTCCAAGTACTCATATATCAGAAATGGGTGTCTTGCATTCAGACAAAAACCCAAAAGCTTCACAATATTTCTGTGATGCATTTCTCTTAATACTTCAATCTCATTCACAAACGTCTTTGAATCAACAATTTCATCTTGTGACCAATGAAGTCTTTTTACAGCTACTACTTGACCTGTTGATAGCTCAGCTTTATAAACACTTCCATATCCTCCAGTTCCAATACAATGCTTTGTGCTAAAATTCTCTGTTGCCACAATGACATCTTCGTATACCAATCTTCCATTAAAACCCCATATCTTAAATAAATTCCCATTGTTTGTTTCTCTTGCTTCCTCATAAAAAAATTTGTGTCTTCTTTCTCTTCGAATAATAATGATAAAAGCCATTAGAAAAACCAAACCTCCTAGAATAGGAAGTGTCATGATAAGCAGAAGTTTGGGGTCATTTTTTCTGTTAGACTTCTTTGTAGTCGAAGAATTATCACAAAGTTTCAATCCTTCGATAAGACCACACAATCCTTTGTTGTTACGAAAAACATTTTGAGAGGACTCTCTAAAGGCTCTATTGTCAGGGACAGGGCCCTCCAACTCATTATAAGAAACATCGACGGATGTCAAACTGACCATTTTAGTAAATGATGATGGAAGTGAACCGGAGAAAATGTTGTGAGAGAGGTTCAGTTTTTCCAGTTTTTGTAAGTTTCCTAATTGCGATGGTATTTCTCCGGTGAGTTTATTTTGGCTCAGATCAAGCGAAAGTTGAAGTGATATCATGCTGCCAATTTCAAATGGAAGGGTCCCATTCAATTCATTCCCACTTGCTTTGAAGTAGTTTAGATTTGAGCAGTCACCTATTTCCCGGGGTATTGGTCCCTTCAAATTGTTGCTAGATAGGTCCAATGTTTCCAAGCTTGATAAGCTTCCAATTTCATTTGGAAAGCTTCCAGAGAGTTGATTGTCACTCAAATTCAGTTCTAACAAGGAACTCAACTTTCCAATTTCTTTTGGAATCCTGTCTATTAAACGATTTGACGAAAGGTCGAGTCTCTGTAGTTGAATCAATTTCCCAAGTTCTAGTGGTATCAAACCACCTACTCTATTGCCAGAGATCCTTAGACTTGTCAGGTTCTTGTTGCCTTCCCAACTTTTAGGAAGCTCACCATAGAAATTATTATTGCTCAAATCCATGTAATTTAGGTCTGGATGTACCCCAAAGGTCTCGGATAAGTTCCCTTCTAATTGGTTTCTTTCAAGTCTAATTCTATATAAGCTCTTGCAGTTTCTCAAGCTTTCTGGAATGGGACCAAAGAAATGGTTGTCGAATGCAGTGAATCTTGTAAGAGAGACATTTAGGCACAATTCTTGGGGCAAATAACCAGTAAAGTTGTTCTCGTGCAAGGTTAGTATAGACAAGTTTGTCATGTTTCTCATTCCTTGAAGGAAGGGACTAGAAAGTTGATTTTGATGAATAAGTAACAAATGCACATTGAACAAACTTCTTACAGAAAGAGGAATGGTACCGCCGAGATTATTACTACAAAGGTAAAGATTGACAACAGATTTCAGATTCCCTATATCTCTAGGAATGGAACCAGAAAGTTGATTGAAAGCAAGAGAAAACATATGGACATCTGTCAAGTTAACTAAGGAGGAAGGGATTGAACCGGTGAGGTTATTGTAGGTCAATTCTAAATTTGTGAGAGACTTAAAACTCCCAAAAGTTGAGGGGATTGAACCCGTTAGTTTATTATAATCCAATTGCAGTGATGTTAATTTGGTTAAATTTCCTAGAGCCGAAGGGATCACACCTGTTAATCTATTTTGACTGAATGCTAGAGAGGTGAGAGATTTCAACTTTCCTATTTCTTGAGGAATGGAACCAGAGAGTTGATTTTTAGAAGAATTTAGAATGAGCAGGTTACTTAAATTCCCTAAAGTAGGTGGAATTTTACCAAATAGATCATTATCACTGAATGATAATTCGGTCAGCGATTTCAAGTTACCTATCTCTAAAGGAATAGAGCCAGAAATTTTATTCTTATATAATCCTAATACAGATAGTCTGGGAAGTTCACCAATTTGGGCAGGAATGGTTCCAGAAAGTGTGTTGTTACCAAGATCAAGTCTCACAAGGTATCGAAAAGACGAAAAGTTGAAGTTATGCAGTGTACCTTTCAAACCTAAGCCTGTCAGGTTCATTGCAATGATGCTTCCATCTTTGTTGCATGAGATACCGAACCATTGGCAATGTAAAGAAGCATTTGCATGATTCCAAGATGGAAGTAAGGAAGGAGTTTGGTAGAGAAGGCTAGCTTTCCATTTTAATAGGGAATCAGTTTCTCTTTGATAAGAACTACCAAAAGCAATGAAAAAAAATAAAAAAACTGAAGCGACCAGAAGATGGAAAAGAATTCTCTGTAGGGCTGAAGACTCCATGATTTTTTGGTTCTGCTTAAGTGTGCTGTAATATGAAGAAGCCAAACTTTTCTTTATAGAACTATCTACCAAGGATTGGCTCATGTTTGCAAGAATGGTTGAAAAAATAATTTTGAACTGCCTCTTTCATCCGTCCCTTGGATCATAGAATAGTCAATGAGATAGATATTATTCTTGTTGTAACAGTCTGGGGCCATCCTCAAGAAGCAGAGGTCCTGAGCGAGCTTGACTTAAAATCAATGGGGGCCACTCTCCCGGACTTTCCCATATCGACATGCATCTGTGCGGGGGATCTCTCTGCACCCTATGGATGCGTTTCCGATTAGTAGCAAACTAGATCACCTTGCTCTCAATAAAAAAAATCGCTTGCAGTACAAACGTCTTGCCAATTAACTTCTTACCTGTTTATTTACAGTAAAATATTTATGCATTTTACTCTTCTTGTTTTTTGTTCTTTGAAGGCAGGTTATTAACAGTTTTCCAGTTTAAGTAGAATTCTATTTCAATTAGAATTATGGTTCATAATTCTAACCCCCTTGTGTTCTATAAAAGGGGAAGTCTAGGTTATTTATTTCTTGGTTAGTTAATACAGTTAATTCAGTTAAGTTAGTCTTGTTTAGAACAAAGTTTCTAGTTAATAAAATTAGGGTTCCTCACGAACCTAATTCTTTTTGCTACAATTGGTGTTTTTCTTGATTATTGCCTTCCGCGTAATCAGTTTACATCAAAGTGGTGCTAGAGCTGCGTTAGATCTAAGAGTATCGTAGAAGATCCGCAACGAAGAAACTTACGCTCGCCAACAATGTAGCGAGGATATCAGATAAAGTTGATAAGCTTGAAGGGCTTGTCGAGGCTTTGGGTAAAGGAGTTCCCCCCCCCCCCCTAACCACCTCCGTTGGGCGTAACCGAATATCTCTCTCTAAAGGGAAGCATCGCCGCGAGGAGCGACGATCTCAATAACCCGTTTGCAAGTCTTAGAGTCGAAACTGAGACTTCTAACGCTTTGGGAATCGAAACCTGAACCATCGCCAAAGGGTAGCCACAACAACCACCAACCAAATACAGGGTTCTCACAGAGAGACGACCCAACAATATCTATCGACGCCGCCCTCAGTCCCAATAGTTATCGACAGAGAGACAACTATGGGAAGATGAACAAGGGAAACCCTTTCCAGGGTCCAAGGGAACACCCAAATTGGAGCGTCAGCCGGAACTGTTACTGGGATAAAAACCACAGTTGAAGGAATCCGAGAGCTCAACATGACAACAATGGTCGTCGAGAAGACATTCGCAGCAAACACCGCGACAAACAAAGTCGTTGCTGCAACATTCACTACCGACGTCCTCGATCAAACAACAACGATAATGGATGACGCTGGAGTTACGATTGATACAGGTAACCAATACGGTGAGGGTATGAGGAGAACGAGGGACGGAGCAACGCCGAGTCCTCGATAAAGGGGGTGGAATCGACAAGAGTCCCATGGCGAAGAAGCAAAGGGTAACGGGTATGCAAAGAACAAACAACAATCGATGCCAAGTCCCATTTTTAAAATTGGAAAAGTTGGGGTTGGGACTTCATCACGAAAATTCTCCCAAAATCAAATTATAGAGTTGTTGTTTTGATAAAGATAGGAGAGGGAGTAATTTTGTACACCCAGGTGCACAGATCCCATCATAATCTCTACATATCTCACGTACAACGCACATGCTTACTCAAAAACATCAAACACCTTCAGTAGTGAGTAAAGTCAAAAAGCCGAGCCGAGTCGAACAAAATAATGCATTTTCAGCCGTAGCTACCAATTATCGTGCCACACAACAATGGATTCAGGAAACACGTACAAAACACGAGATGCAGGTCGGCATCGTCCAACAGTTCCATTCACTTATACTACAGTCTGGGGCATCAAAATATTTGATCCGTATAAGGGAGATGATGGCCCGATACGAAGAATTATGTCTATATGTTGATCCGTTTTGGGAAGATTTTGTAGTAGGTGTTGAGGAGCGGACTGCAGTAATTTCTTAGTTTTTTATTTTTGACATCGATGGACATAGGGATATCGGTGATGACATCGTACCTCCGCTCTTGGGTACAATCTCTGGGTACGGAAAATTTTGCGGAAGATTTCAAGATTTCCAAAAGAGTTCTACCGTACAAATTTCGTGCACATTCTACGGGATGAAGACAAAGAGACTGGGATGCACATACGTGCGTAAGTCCTCTGGAGTACTACCCCCTTGATTTCATGGACGAAATCTTCTCAGACAGAGGGTTTGATGTGGCCCATCCCTCAGAGGATCGTTTACCCACCGTACCATCAATATATATTTAATGCTTTTAATGATTTGTATTTTAGTCTTTAACTTAAGCCTTGTTGGAGAGGCCCAACCTAGGTTATTAGTAGTTTCCCAGTTTAAGTAGAATTATATTTCAATTAGAATTAGGGTTCCTAATTCTAACCCCCCTTGTGTTTTATAAAATGGGAAGTCTAGGTTATTTATTTCTTGGTTAGTTAATATAGTTAATTCAGTTAAGTTAGTCTTGTTCAAAATAAGGTTTCTAGTTAATAAAATTAGGGTTCCTCACGAACCAAATTCCTTTTGTTACAACTGGTGTTTTTCTTGATTATTGCCTTCCGCGTGATTAGTTTATCTTATATTGTTTTCACTCACATATATATTCAACCAATTTGGCTTGCTTTCAGTTAATTTCTATTTAGATTTTGAAGTATCTGATATTCGAGCTACCTATTTTTTCTGGTACCAGCTTACTCATATTATTGGCTGACAACAACTCTAAAATATATATTATTGGCTGACAACAACTCTAAAATATCCAGCTTTGACTAGTTTCGCAATTTCATATGGTATCGAACCACTGATACTATTGTTAGAGATTTTTCTAGCTTGTCACAAGTTAACGTTATACCTTGTATTTTTGGCGTAAACTTTTAATGCGGAAGCTAAATCAAGAAGTCTTTTACGCTAAAATCAATCTAAAACTAAATTAGAGCTAAACCTTAAACTTTATTCAATCACAACTAAAAAATAAACTTACACCACTTTCTCCTTATATTTAGGCCTCAACCCTAATCCTCCTATAATTTTAAAGTCCCCTACCTCTCCAAATTAGAATCTAATTAGACATTAAAATAAAACAATCTAATAAGATAAAATAAAAAGAGATCGTCAACGAGTGGATGACGTGCACTGGAAGTTGTTCACATCAATTATGTTAAATTGCTCAGAGGTTGGTTTTGATGCAACTAAATTTTAATTGTACTCTTGCAGGTTTTCAAATTTTTTGGCATAGGACCAATGAAGCTGTGTTTGCTTGCCTATGATAGAGAACATTACTGAACCACTTGAGCATATATTACATGGCTAATACTAGCCAAAAAACTAGTTGGATGCCATGCTTGACAGGTTTGTCAGATTGCTTAATTGTGGTGGGAGATGTGTAGGGACTTATCCCTCGAGCTGGGATCTCATCGAGCTAATACCAAGCCAGACTCACGCAACATGCGCGTAACATATGCTATTGACAATGACACCTGGACTACAAACTGCAGGAGAACGTGGCTCGAGCACTCCAAGAAATAGAATAATTCAACGACACTTGTCTCCCACGAACTAATAGTTACAGAGATAACTTCATTCTTCCCCCAATTCAGGAGAAAATGCTGGTACATTAAACGAACCGAGACTAAGGTTTATAAAAAAGACAGAACACAGAAGAAGAAGAGACCAAGTTTTTCTAGCTCAAGAGATCATAACTTGTAATCAAAATTTCAATCTCAATCAAGCAATAAAGTTATAGTTACCAAAATCCTTAAACTGAGGTCGTGGTTTTTACCTATTCAAAGGTTTTTCCACGCTAAACCCTATGTCAATTTCTATTCTAATTATATTTGTTGCCACAAGTACATTTGGTGTAAGAGCCTTTCGAGCTATTTCAAAATTAGGCCTTTCGAGCTACCACAGTCACATGATCGAGATCCATCAAATCAACAATTCTACCATATTCAAAATGATGAGATTAACGAAACACTGCGACCTCACAGTTTAGGATAATAAAGCTAAACTGCTTCCTAAATCGAGTAATAAACGAACTAGGATTTCATTTGAAGATTGCGACATCGGTCACGTCAAGTTTCCATATTATGACGCTCTGGTTATTATGCTCAAAATGAAGAAATTCACAATGTATACCATGATGATCGATACCGGCTGCAGGGACCTATCCATCGATCTCACCTAAAGTCGAGTTGTCACTAGTTCGAATCACCTCCATCTCAGACTCATGCATTTTTAACATAACTTCTCAGTCAACATTAACAACGTGGGCAGAACTTATCCAGTTAAAGACACCTTTTTCTCATGAACTCGTCAGTTACTCAGTCAACCGCCACTAATCATATTGTTTGAAAAACGTGCTCCAGCACGATGAAGAGCTGCGGAGAAGGCCTATATAAGGGAAAAGTTCTATAAGAGATACGGACCAGAAAAATTATGCAATAGATCATCAAGAAACTACTTATTCTAGATTCTCAAAAACATTCAAACTTCTTAGTTGCAAGGTTCAAGCATTTTTATATCTAGAGATCACTTGTAATAAGATATCCGCCTCTAGAAATAAAGATACTTTAAAAAAAATCTTCTACTCGAGGTCGTGGTTTTTTACCTATTCAGAGGTTTTCCATGCTAAAAACACTTGTGTCATTTCTTAATTTCCATTAAAATATTGTTGTAGGTTAATTGGTGTGATAGCGAATTCCAAGCCATTTTGAGCTTACAAAATTTGGCCATTACATTTGGCACCGTCTGTGGGAAAGATTGCATTTCCACGATATCCTACGGTATTCTTTCACTACAACTTTTAATCATGGCTACTTCCAGACAACCGGATACAGAGACCTAGCTTGATGTTTTAATGGAGTCGGGGCAACTTATAGAGTTACGGGCAAATCTCAACGCCAAAACAGATAAACACGCCGAGCTAAAACTTCTGTTAATAAAGGATCGGGAGCTCCGTGAGAAATAGCTTGGCACAAAATGACAAGCTCGCTTGACAGCGCTCAAACAACATGAATACCAAATGGCAACAATGCAGACTACCCTAGAGGCTCTGTAAAATACTCAGCAGGCTCATCCAGCCAGAGGTTAGGATCAGTTGCCAGAGACCTTCCATGTTTCTACTAGGGAAAGAATAGGACCTTGAGGAGTCGTCAGTAAAGCTATTTCCAAGAATCTACAACACGAACCACAACCCTCCATACATTTGGGGGGTGAGATTCAGTCCGAAGTCAGTCGAGGTCACCGAATTTCTGTCTATCAGAAGGAAGAATAATGACCTCAACATCAAGTTCTAGCATGAGATTGCCTGAGTGAAGGTACGGGCACTCATCATCCACAACCTATTCGTCCAGTAATTCAACCAACACGTCATTATGTCACGAAAGAACATATGGACCAACGAATTATGGAATTAATCGAGGCACAAGTTTTGGGTACTACCGACGACATCACAAAATTACAAGGAAGTCCGATTGCCAAAGAACTATTTGATATGGACATGCTAAAAGATTTCCATACTCCAAAAATTCGTAAATACAAAAGTACTGACCCAAAGGAGCACATTCAGCAGTACTGTGATTTATTGGGGTTATACTCCAATCTCAATCACATCATCTACCGTCTGTCCGCCACAAGTCTACAGGAGGAACCACTCTGATGGTTCCACTTTCTCCCTTAGGACTCCATATATACATTAGACCAACTGTAAAAATAGTTCATCAAGACATATGCTAACAACAGGAATAAAGAGGAGAATTTATATTCTCTTATCAGTCTGAAACAGTCACACGGAGAGAAGCTCGAGGATTTTGTAAAGAAATTTTTAGAGCTCGCACGTAAAGTGGATAACCTCGATCAAAAAACTGTTGTTACTACTTTCACCAACGCGCCCCAGCTTGACAGCAAGGCCAAAGAACACCTCTTCCTCAACAAACTTACGACCTTAGAGGATATGATCACAAAGGTTAGCAGTTACGTCGACCTGAAGAAGATGATGTATGAACGACAAAAATTTACTAAATCAGTCCTCTCCACCAAAGGCCCATCTACAGATCAAACCACTGAACCAAAGGAGGAACAGGGAGATCAGAAGTGCACCAAGGGCAATACTGGCTACCCTCGGAAAGGCGGTCCGCCGAACAAACCCATCCTCCCAAAGATGAACGTCTGAATCTCCACAATTTTTTTACTGCTTTTAAAGGATAAGCTCTTCTGCGTCTCTCAACCACTGGAACCAATCGATAGTCAACCATATTGCCTGCATCACAAGGTAAACCATCATTCTACTGACAATTGTTATACTTTACACAGGTTGCTCGAGTACATTTTTAAAGAGGGACGAATGTTCGAATATATTGTCGACCTGGAATCATAAAAAGATGGCAGCTATAAGAAGCAGCTTGAATTTATTCAGGTCAATGACCAAGCTGAGGAGAAACATCTTTACTATATACACCACAACAACATGATCAAAATCAATCTATTCACCAATTCCAATAGATCAAAGCGCAGGAGACTATCGGAATGCTGCGATCTCACATCTTAAGACAAAGAAGCCAAGCTTCTTCCTGTGTCGAGCAATCGTCGGCTTTGGATTTCCTTCGAAGATTGCGATACTAGTCATGTCAAATTTCTACATCATGATGCCTTAGTAATAATGCTCAAAATGAAAAAGTTTGTCATGCACACGATGATTAACGATACTGGAAGCGGTATTGAGATTATCTTTCAGAGCACTATCGACCAAATAGGTTTGGCCGACCAAGATATTTAGAGTGATACCGATATCAGTAGGTTCAATGGTTCCAGAGAAGAACGAGTAGGCAAGATCATCTTACCTATTACCGTAGGACCAGCCACCATCGACGCCATTTTCTATATCATCAACGCCAAATCACGTTATCTCAGAATTATAGGCCGCTGCTGGATTTACAACATGAAAACAATCGCTTCCACCTATTATCAGTAACTCCAATTCAAATATGATAATGGTATCTATGAGATCAGGGGTAGTCAGAAGCTCTCTTGAGTTTGTGAAAATATGTCTCTGCTATCCTAGATACTTTTAACATATTTGCTGCATAGTAATTACAGGAAGCTGGTCACCTCAGCGATCAACCTTTCATGGAGGAGCCCACATAATATATTAATATTGATGGACCTAGCAGAGGTACTTTCATTGGTACTAAGTTGGTTCAGCACGAAAATGATGCTCTGATTCAGTTCTTGTAACTAAATCGAGACGTTTTTGCGTGGTCTTTCGAAGAAATTCCTGGGGTAGATCCGGCCAAGGCATATCACAAATTAGCAGTCAACATCAACGCCACGGCGGTCAAACAGAAACAACGACGACTGTCACCTCGTCTTTGAGATGAATTTAACACCGAGATCAAAAAATTGATCAAAGTAGGATTCATTCAAGATGCCAAATATCTAAACTAGATATTCAATATTGTCGTTGTCCCAAAGAAGAACAGAAAAGTTTGAGTTTGCGTAGATTTTACCGATCTAAACAAACATACTCCAAATGATAGTTTCCCTCTTCCTAACTTCTTGATTCTACAGCAGGCCATGACCTTCTATCAATGATGGATGTTGCTTCGGGGTACAATCAAATTCCACTTTTGGAAAAAGACCAAGAAAAACAACTTTTATCACTGAAAGAGGTCTTTATTGCTACAAAGTCATGCCCTTCGGACTCAAAAATGTGGGTGCTACATATCAACGGTTGATGACTACTATGTTCAAAGCACATCTAGGGAAAGTTGTTGATGTTTACATCGACGATCTCTTGTGCAAGAGCGTACAGTCAGCCAATCACATCTTAGATATCAATACTATCTTTAACATCCATAGATCTTACAGGATGCGTCTCAACCCTGATAAGTATCAATTCGGGGTACATTCTGGCCGATTTTTAGGCCACCTCATCAGTAAGAAGGGGATTGAGGCCAATCTAGATCAGATTTGGGCTCTCCTTAATATGCCCTCTCTAAAAATTATAAAAGACATTCAGAAACTTGTCGGCAAGATTGCCGCTATCAACCGTTTTATTTGTAAATCTTCAGACCACTGTCGTTGGCTATTCCAATTACTCCGCAGTTGTACCAAACAAAGAAAAGTTCAGCCAAATGCAAAGGTCACATGGACACCAAAATGTGAAGCAGCTTTTCAGGATCTCAAAACCTATTTGGGGAGGTCTTCCATAATGAGCACTCTAGTAGATGATGAGGAATTAATTATCGACCTAGCAGTCACAGATACTTCCCTCAGCTCGGTTTTTATTCGCCTTAAAGGGAATATCGAGAAACCAGTCTACTTCATCAGTAAAACCCTTACTCTAACGAAAATGAGGTACTCTAAAATTGAGAAACATCTTCTTACTCTTGTTTACACTTCACATGAACTCAAACACTACTAAGCTCATTCAGTCAAAGTCACGACGAACTACCCACTTCAGGAAGTTCTATCCAAGAAAAAAACTCAAGGAGAATGTAACAGTGATCAGTAAGTTTGGGAGAACATGATATCAAGTTCGAACAACGTCATTCTGAAAAGGGTTAGGCCGTTAGCAATTTTCTCACAGATTCTCTAGTGGAGGATCCCGAGTGGGAGGAGTACGACCCTGGCCTTACAGAGAAACTATCAAAGATTTACCCCCCCAAACTATTTGATGAGCGAGCTGAATGGATCACAACAACGGGGTAGAGATTTCTCACGGATGGATCAGCAGTACCCGCAGGGTCAGGAATCAGAGTTGTTTTGATTACCCCTTCCAATGACAAAATTAAGAAATCAATCCGCTTGGATTTTGAGGCCTCAAATAATGTCACTGTGTACGAAGCTCTCATTCATGGAATCGACCTCGCTTTTGAGCTCGATTTCCCCAAACTCTCAATCTACACAGATTCACTACTCATCATCCACCATTAATCTGAGCAATACAAAAAGAATGGAAAGATGATTGAATACGTAGCCCTCATTGCAGATAGGGTAAGCAAGTTCGCGAAAGCAACTCTCGATTATCTTCCTTGAGGTGAAAATTGATACGCCGATTCCTTGGCATATCTAGCCGGGGTCTTGGGTATAGAAGCTCGATATATCCAGATTGAAATTATTTTAACCCCCAGCATTGATCGTATTTTTGTATGTACGATCAACACTGGGGGCGATAATAGGGGAGACGACGATTGTCAAAAGCCTTTCTTAGCCTACCTCGGTGTTGACAACAATTGTAATGGACCACTCCCAGCAGATCCAAAAGAGTGCCGGCAGTTAATCAATAACTCAAAGCGCTACACTAATCAAAATGGTGTGTTATACTACCTTTCAGTCACGGGGCCTTATCTCAAGTGCCTCTCCAAACCAAAAGCAGATGAAATACTCTGTGAATTACATGAAGGGACTTGTGGCTCCCATGTCGCAGGTCGATCACTAGCAAACAAAGCTATTATACAAAGAGTATTCTGGCCCAGCATGCGCAAGCAAGCAGAGGAGTACTCACGCAGATCTGACACCTGCCAAAGGCATGGACATGTGATACGTGCCCCTGCGCTCGAACTCCATGCAAGCAAGGTGTTCTGGCCATTCAAAAGATAAGCACTTTGATTTCATCAGTGAATTCCCTAACTCTCTAGTTAACCGCCGTCACCTACTCGTAGATACCGATTATTTTATAAAATGGGTAAAAACAGTTCCACTATGTCAAACCAGAGAAGAAGAGGTCATCTCTTTTATCTGGGAACATATCACCATTCGGTTTGGGTGCCCCCACCTAATTCATAACGATAACGAGCCCTTATTTGTGGGAGAAAAAATCGTAACCTTCATCAACCAACATAATATTATCCACTCACCATCAAATCCTTACTATCTTTTAGACAATGGCCAAGCCGAAATCACCAACAAAACTATCGTGGATGGACTCGAAAAATGGCTTCACTCACAAATAAAAGGGAATTGGGTTTGAGAACTACCTCATATCCTAAAGGCATATCGGACCACTCTCAGACAGTTAACAGGATACACCACATTCCTCCTTGCCTATGGCACTGAGGCCATCATTCCTTCTAAATACCATCATCCAGTTCTAGATCACGAGCTGACTGACAAGGAAAATGAGTTTGAATTAGTTTGTAACCTTATTATAATCAATAAAAACCAGGGAACGCGCCATCGCTAACCTAGGTCGATATCATCATATGCTAGCAAGGTCGTACAATAGCCGAGTTAGAAACCATACCTTCCAAATCAATGATCTCGTCCTCAGAGAGATTCTTCAACATCGAAAAGAGCCTCACGCTGGAAAATTAGCTGACAATTGGGAGGATCCATTCATTATCACAGGTTTCTCAGGCCTGGGATCATATTATCTCATGGCAGAAGAAGGAATTCCCATTTCAAATCATTGGAACACTGGGCGACTAAAATGGTATTATCGTTAGAAGTCTTACTACTTTATTTCTATTTCTCATTTTTGCTTTTTCAATTCCAAAAGTAAGATTTTCATCTCTATCCAATGTAAATTTTGAATTGATCAATGAAACTTTCAAGTTTTTCACAACATCTCTCTACTTACGTAGATTTAACCACATTTTGTAGATTAAAGCATAGATAATATTAGCTTTCAATCGATCTTGTACTAGTTAAATCAAGGATAACACTTGGTTTGGTTGACTCTACTAAATCTTTGCGATTAAAATAAATGTATAAACTTGTTTTATATCAAAGACTCTACCAAACATGAGATAGGGTAAAAGTAATACTAACATTCATCTACTTCAACTTGTTTGGGACATTATACAAGTTAAATCAATGATAACACTTGGTTTGGCTGACTCTACTAAATCTCTGCGATTGAAACAAATGTAGAAAATTGTTTCATATCAACGACTCTAACAAACATAAGATAAGACAAATGTAACACTAGCCTTCATCTCTTTTAATATGTCTACAACATTCAGTTAAATCAAGATTCATTTGGTTTGGCTAACTCAACCCATCTCTGCGATTGAAATAAATGTAAAAACTTGTTTCATATCAACGACTCTAACAGGCATAAGATAAGGCAATAATACTAGCCTTCATCTCTTTCAATATGCCTGCAACATTACTACAGTTAAATCAAGATTCACTTGGTTTGGCTAACTCAACCCATCTCTGCGATTAGAACAAATGTAACAACTTGATTTATATCAAAGACCCCACCAGACATAAGATAAGGTAAATGTCATACTAGCTTTCATCTATTTCAATATGTCTGCGACATATGTTATTTATTTTCAAGTCACATTACAATAGATTCTTCTCTACTGCTGGGATGTTAACCATGTTTTGCCCTTCAGCAGGAGGTCGATCAAAATTTAGTTCGCGAGTTGCAGCAACTCTACCCCTTTCTATCAGATCAGCAGGTCGAGGGCCTAAATTGGTTTTTATGAAGGCCATACAGTTCCTTCAATCTATATTGACTCTACAAATGCATCCCTTGTCAGACAAACTCTTGAACATGGTATCTCGTTCTAACTCAAGTCTTTTTTACTTCATCAGCAAAATATGCAACGGTTTACTTTACCAGGTTTACACGTGACGCATGAGCTACAACGATCCTTGAAAAGTAAGATCTCACCCTCTCAAGGTGTGACCCCAAAGTTGCATACAGTTTCTTCATATATGCCATTTCTATTTATGTCCGAGCATCAAAAGTTATAGTCTCTTCCAATTTTTTGATAAATTTCACTGATTCAGCCTGATTAATGGCCTCTAGGTCCACCTCCTGGGCTCGAAGTCTCTCGGTTTTTGCATTAAGCTCTTCTCTGGCCAAAGTATTCCTTAACAAATCATCTTTTTCTTCATTAGAATTTCCTTTACCCTAATTTCCCCTTCCAAAATCTTCTCCCTGACAAGAGCAGCATCCAACTTGTGCTGATATTCCCTTAATTTACATTCCCTTTCTGCACATGCCCCTGAATTTGAGCTACATCACCTTCTAGTTTTCTAATTCAACCTGTTAGGCTAACTACATCCCCTTGGACTAGAGGAACTTTAAGCTCATTTCTACTCCCCCTTGAGCGCTTTCTAGCCTCGACTTTCTTGACACGCGCGTTGGCTTGTGCCAATTCGGTCTTCAATCATGCCACCCTCCTATTTAACTCGTCACACCTTCGTTGCATCCCTCAAAAATCCATATCCTTGGCGGGTATGGCTATATGCAAGTGTTTGGCTGTAGCTTCCGAGGCTGATAGATTTTCTTGAGCCACCTTCAGCTCATTATCTTTTTTAATCATTTTTTGTTTTAGTCACTCCAGCTCGCTTCTACAATTCTGAAGATCAGCTCGAGATTGTCCCTCCGATCTTTCAAGCGCTTGAATACAGTATTAACCCATTTCAGCTTGCCTACCCTTAACCATCAGTGTGTCAACCCGACTTTGAAGCTTCGTGGCATGTTTTTTTACCTCCGCAAGCTCTTTTATCCCCTTGTCAATTTCGGTATCTTTCTCCTCGACCTTACGAATGAGGTCAACAATAGTTTGGGTTGCCTCAACAAATTTAAAATGTACCTTTACATGATGATCTTCTCTATTCTCATTCGTCTCCCTCACCCTATCCAACTCCTCCGCAAATTCTCGATTACATTGGAGCACCTCATCTTCATGTGAGTGAACTGAATTTATTTTGACCTACACAATAATAAATACATTATATATAGCTCGATTCAGAATACCCATCAACATGATATATATCTCATTTCTAAAAAGATATTTAATTTCTAACATCTACTGTACGCAACTACTTTTAGACTTAAAGGTCGAGGTACAATCTCAGATAGGTGTTCCATGACATGGATTTTGAAGTCTAAGGTACATGTTTTCTATATGCTTCTTTATCTATATACTTTGAATTTTCCTATGCATTATATTAGTATTATTTTCCTAAAACTGATAGAAAGTTTTTGGTCTGCCTCTACGCTTTATGTTATCTTATTTACTTGATAGCTTTATGTCAATATAGCATATAAATTAGAAGACCTATTCTAATCTAACCTGCAACTCCGCTTGCGAAGACAGTAGGGCTGTAAAGATCTTTCTTTCCCTGGCAAGCCCGGTCTCTGGATATTTTATTATGAGACTCATTTCTCTAAGTGCCTGCAAGAGGGTTACAAAAAAAGGGGCTCAGCCTACAGAAATCTATTCAATACTCACAAATCCAACAATTTACAAGACACTTCAAAATATACTACCAAAAAAAGGGTCTTTGGCAACACTTAAGTATGACTTTTGGTAACGGATATAGTCTGTTACGAACTTGCGTCTGTCTAAGTCCGTTGCAATAGGTCAAGTTTGTTGCCTTTTGTACTTGTGTCAAATAAAATACCCAATTCTTTGATTTCACAATCTCAAAAGCAAAAACTACGAAACTTCTCTCTCTTTCTTCCTCGATCGATTTCCCCTTGACACGATTCTGGTAGAGTATAATCCCACTTCCCCACATTTCTTACATTTTTCTACTCACCCGCGATTGTGGTGGAAACTAAGTGCCTTAATTGGAATGCAATTTCTCTGATAGTTTATATTTGTGGTTCTTCTCTTTCTCTTTCTGCAATTAGAGGTACTGTAGGGGATGTTATTATTAATTTATTTATAATTTCAGAGAAAGACATATGGGTTTATGTATCTAGGTGTTTGGTCGACTTATATCTTGAATTTAATCTTACCAGGGCTTCTTGTTTTATGTATCCTTGATTGTTCACCTGGTATGGCTTGGGCCATCGTCAATCTCTGACCTTTTATTGTAAGCATTAACCCTATTACTATACTTTTATCTCTCTAAGTTTCTGTATGTGTAGGCTCTGTTGATGGTGGGTTATATGTCTTTTATTTGAATTATTGCTAAATGAAGAGTTTAATTTGTAGCTAATGAGTATAAAAGATATTTTGTTTTAGAGGTTTAAGGTTTCTTTGATAGTTAAAAGGGGGGAAATAGATATGGGGTAGTAATCTGATTATGATTACAAATATGCGGTGTTTAATACACAAGGAATTGGGTTTCAAATTTGATTCTTTGATGATTTTCGATAACCCAGTTGAATTAGTGTATATTAATAAAAGAATTCTACCCAAAGTCTTATGTATTTCTTTAAATCAAAATATAATATATGGGTTTCTCTGTAGGCTTTATGGTGTGAAACTGCAGATGAAATTCAATTTCACATTGAGAAAACCACCTTAGAATGAGAGGGGTTAACACTACAAGAAAAATGACATTTGATAACATTTTTTCTATAGCATAATTATGAAATGTAAGTGAACATTAATAGCATTTCATATGGGAATGCCTTCTTAACTCATGTTTTCTTAGTAAAACTAGATGGAATGTTAACTCTATATGATTACTTTCATCAAATCAAATTGTATACTAGTTCACCAATTCTCTTTGTGACTCTGTATTCTCTCCCCATCACTCAATTTTGGTAAACTTCACCTCCTTCTCCTCTTATCTCTCTAGATTGATCTCTGGTTTTAGGTTTGATTTCTGGTTTTGGTGGTTTCCTATTGCAATTGTGAAAAGGTTCAAGAGGGACCATAGAATTCGATCAGTGATTTGAAGTCTTCGTGTTCAAGTGTTTTGTGGAATCTGCTTTTTAGGTATTCTGAATTAGGTTTCTTTTTGGTGGGAATTTGATTGATTGATGGCTTATCACTCGACTCAGGATCAGGATCGAGTTCAAGTTCTGGGTTTGAATTCTTAAATTCACCTTTTAGGGATACCACTTATACCAAGATCTTTGTTGGGGGGTTGGCATGGGAGACTCAGAGCAAAACACTGCGGTGTTATTTCGAGCAATTTGGGGAGATACTCGAGGCGGTTGTGATCGCTGATTGGAGTACTGCAAGATCAAAAGGATATGGGTTTGTGAGTATTTCTTGTTTATGGTTTTAGCTTATGTGGAATTCAGTGATATGCTTATTGCAATGGTAGTAGTTTGATAAATATTTGATAGGTGTAGAAACTGGAAGGGCGAAAATCATTCCTTTAGTAGTGCTGTTCAGGACCTCCAAGCATTTTGATTTATCAACCTCCCGGTTGCCCATTTGATCACACTATTCATCTTATCGAATGCGATAAGATAAAAATGTCAATCTGCTTTCAAGTATCAATTTAGAATTTATTTTCCTGGTTTTGATTCAACATTCTATAGAACCTAATTCAGTTTAGTTATTGAGTACCAATTTCCTGAGCAAAACAATTAGTCCATCCAGTTGTACCTTCAAGACCTGTATTAGTGTTTGTTTTAGGCTCCTGGACTCTCATCTTTATTTTATTCGTGGTTCTTATGGTAAAAATGAAGAGTGAAGTCTATTCTATGCTTTTCTATGAATGAACTCAGGTTCTTGTTATTCAGATTCAAGAAGGCTTTGGATTTTTAGAGTAAGTACATTTGGGAGGGGGAATATTCTCGATGTTTTTCTCTGTTCTCTTTGTGACTTACCTGAATAGGTTTAATATCTCGCTTACGCCCAGGGTTTCTGCTCGAGATTCTTGGAAACTGTCACAGCTCGCTCGATTTACAAAACATAAACACGGGCTTACTGTATAAAGAAGCTAATACATATTAATGTGGAGTGTACTATTTTTTTTTGTAAATTCCTCCCCTCCATTTTTATTCTATATTTTGGTTCAATACAGGCCAAGCTTTGTAGAGAGGTGGATTTGGAGAGTTCTGTGGCAGATCCACGTTATGTATCAAAGCTTCACTTAAATTGTGACCAATTTTTTGAAGTTCTTAAAAAAATTACGCAGACATGGACATCCGAGATTAGGTCTATTAAACTTCAACTACACCGAGGTTGATTAATGGAAGCACCTCATATCAGATGCCGATCATTTTATCCTTTATTTAAACTATGTCAGAAACAATCTCACTTGGAAGTCCTTATACCCCGAATGGATAGATGAAGAAGAAGAATCATAAATTCCTGTCTGTCCATCATTATCTACCCCTAAGGTCCTTGAGAATACACATATTGATGTCATTGCTGTAAAACATCCTTGCCCGAAATCTAAGAACTGGTCACGTGATGTTGCTTGATTACACTTGCAGCTCGCAGCTGCAAGGCTTACTGCCTCTGTTCAAGGCTATCATCACTCTGCGCATGTTCTATTTGTGATAGATTGTTTTCCAAACCCGAACATCTTTACCTGTAAATAACTTGTTGGACATAAAGGAAATGCATGGCTGTACAAGGCCAATTTGAGTACATTGAGAGGAAAACTCCGGCTTCCAGTTGGGTCATGCGAACTTGCAGTCCCACTCAAGGCCAATGGTAAGGTTTAAACAATTTTTGTACTTCATTGCATCCCTGTTTTTATTATTTTCTTAAATGCAAAAGGTACCCTTATTTCCCAAAAGCACAACAATATAGATATGCATCCTTTTGTATCTTTTACATTGATAAACTTCCCTTCGTACGAATATGAAATTATTCTCAATGGCCAAAACATGTAAGACATTAATGCTTTCCTCTCTTTATAGATGTACAAATGCTCTCATTTTCCATGAAGCCTAGTAAAATTATGTTTCTATACTATCAAATTATCTAGCTACACACAAACAACCAACTTGAAAGTTTCCTTCTAGCCATTTACTTTTTATGTTTTCATTTTAACTTGAAAGTCAACGAGTTCCTTTATGTTAAAGAAAACTAGAAGGCTCTTTTGATTTTCTTTTACAAGTAGGTGAAGATATAGCCTGATGATTTACATAGAAACTTATTAAAATTTTTATATACTTTGCTAAACAGAGCGAATTTACTCGGGAACTATACACAGGGAGGCGTATGCAACGATACTTCATTCTGCTCATGTCTATGTTTGTGGTGCCATTGCGGCAGCCCAGAGTATCCGTATGGTAGGGTCCACAAGAGATCTCGTAATACTCATAGATGATACAATCAGTGAGTATCACAGAGGGGGTCTTGAGGCAGCAGGGTGGAAGATCCGAACAATTGAAAGAATCAAAAATTTAAAAGCAGAGAAGGATGCGTATAATGAGTGGAACTATAGCAAGTTCCGACTCTGGCAACTCACTGACTATGATAAGATTATATTCTTCGACACCGACCTGCTCATTCTAAGGAATATAGACTTTCTATTTGGAATACCGGAGATATCTGCCACAGGTTAGACAATTACTATTCGATTATTATATTCCTTTTTCTTTTCCTTATTTTATTAAGCGTCAATTTTGAGTTTGAACCATGCGATTATAATGGCCCCAAAATTTACAATTTTTAACATACCTCTAGTCTGGCTTTTGTTGGGACAAGCTTTTGGTGGTCTAAGTCAAATAGATTTTTATTCATAACTGGCTAGAGAGAAAAATTGAGGTAAGTAGATAATTCTAAACTTTGGAGATCGAAGTCTTTCCAAAGTTAGATAACATAATGGGGGCCAGAAACTGAAACTATCCTTTTATGTATTCTGGTTACTAATAAAACTAAGGTTGCGACAGGAAACAATGCCACCCTCTTCAACTCCGGTGTGATGGTGATCGAGCCATCTAACTGCAGATTCTAGCTGCTGATGGATCACATCAATGAGATTGAGTCATACAATGGTGGGGATCAAGGGTATTTAAACGAAATTTTTACATGGTGGCACCGGATTCCTAAGCACATGAATTTCTTGAAGCACTTCTGTTATGAATTTTTGCAGTCACAATTTCGTAGTTTATTGGTTGGGGTCAGAATATGCACGGAGTTTGGAATGAGCAAAAGAAGGTAATTTTCTACCTAGTTCTTATCTAAACTATTTTAGATAATCTCTTTACGGATGCTTCTAAAATTGAAGCCAGTTATGATAGCTTACAAAAAATATCATGGTTGTTTAAGTAAGCCACTTACAAAAGTCAATTTAAGTAGATTGATTTTCATTGTTTTCTTTATATACAACTAAAGTACTTGAGAAAAAATATTTATGTCCTTGATTTGACTATATTGATGTATTGGATAAATATATGCTCTGATTAGTTCTCATGCCATTTTTGTGCTAAAATGAAGTAAGATAGTATTTTCTCAAAGTTGTGAGTAGTAGTTGATAACTAGTAAATTCTGGCTTTTCATATAGAATGCTGCCTAGAGTGGTGAGCACTTATATGAGTTGTACTTGTATGTCGATGGATCTATAACTTAAATTGGTAAGAGCACTCATAGTTTGAGAAGATGATGGTTCGAATCCATCTGGATCCGCTTGATTATTATTTTTGGCATAATATATTGCAAAATGCCTGTAAAATGGAAAATATTAATGTAGGAGATATATGATGGTGTTTGCAAATGTTATTATAAGTAGACGATAGCGTTTACTAAATGCTATTAAAAGAGTTTCAATAGCACAAAGTAAATGTTATCTATTGTCGATTTGTAATAACATTTAGTAAATGCTATGTTAAGTAAACAATAGCAACCAGTAAACGCTGTTAAAAATGCTTTTAGTAGCATGCAGAAAAAAACTATTATAAAAAGGATAGCATTGCATATTACAGCATACGAAAAAAGCTATTGTAACCTTTCCATTGCAGTTTTTGAATGCTATTATAAACAAACAACAGCTTTCAACAACTGCTGTTAAAAAGTAATTTTATGCTTTCATAGTATGCGTAAAAACGTTATTGAAAAAATGATAGCATCGCATAATAGAGCGAACTAAAATTGCTATCGTAGCTTTTCATAGCGGTTTTCGAATGCTATTATATATGTTTTTTCTTGTAGTGTAAGGTAAAACTTATAAAGGAGGAACCTAGGGTTATTTAGCTAAATAACGCAGAAGTTTCATATCAAATTTAGACAATAAGCCTTTCTTTCAATGGGTAAGCATTTTAGCAGTAGGAAACAACATTTTAGAAAATATTTCAATAATAGGATTCAATGTGGAGCGACATGTAGCACGAAAAATCCCCCAAATAATTTTCTAGGAAGGGATTCCACTAAGCTTTGTTATCTGAAAAGGGAGTAGAGACCCACCATACCCTATAATTTATATCCATGACCATATCAAACCTACACCAACACTAGAGACTGCCTATAGAAATAAGTTTCTCACTGCTTTATGCAATTATAAACTGCAGTAAAGAGTATAATGATATTATACTCGAAGAAAACTAGGAGATGCTCTTATTCCTAAATTTGCGAGCCATTTACTACTAATGGTTTTATAACTTTTTTTCATGTCTCAGCATCTCTTTATTGGTTTGAATTCTATAATAGTGTTTGCTAACCTAATGTTTTCGCTCCCTTGGTCGACTAACATGCTTACATTGTTTTAATATATCAAATATATTTGATGCTATATTTATTGGTATGTTCGGCTTGTTCACGCGGATGCACTGTTCTGGTTTGAATTTTTTCTCAACTCACAGTCTTGAAGCTATATAAACCGTATTTGCTACTCTTTTTTCAGGTAACTTACCACTTCTTATACTCGAAGAAGAGAACTCCATTTGGTAAAGATATGGGAATCCATAATCGCTTGATTGGTTGGAGTAAGATTGTCAGGCCTAAAGCTGATGAGGTATACATCATCTCGTTTCTCTGATAACTCTTAGAAATCGAAAAAAGAAAAGACTATTGAGGTTTTCTGTAGATATACTCATAAGGTGTAAAGTTTGGGTACTTTCCGTTGTTTTTTGAGATTGTCGATTCATTTGCAGCTCTTTTATGGCGCGTTCATATGTTTTAGGACTTCAAGAAAATTAGGAATTTTAAGAGTTAAAGATGTGATCAAAGATATGAAGATCTAGAGCAATGGGATGAGACCTACTTCACAGGGATGATGAAGTCTTCAACCTACAATCTAGACTCCACGATAAGCTACTTCACTATGCCCTTTTACTTTCTCACTAGTCACAATTTTGAAGTAGAAATTTATTCAGAACATGTTGAAGCGTCCACTTTATTTAACTCTAACAGCAGTGATGAATGTTCTTGCTTCTTTGAGAAGGCTATATCATATTATTTTCCTTTATCACAATGCATTAAAGGGTTGAAAGTGTTGGTACAGTCATTATTTGGTGTTACATTTCATAGCATTCCTCTTGCGCCCGGTGAATCCTGGCATGAGGATGTTCTTAAGATGTCAGTTCACCATCCCGAAGAGGTATGTGTATTTTTTTATTGCAGTCTTATTGGTTAAGATAAAGACTCTGTTTAAGCCTTACAATATTAATTTTGTATCCAGGTACTATGCATGGGATTACCGGTTTCTGAGGACATTTGCTAAACACTACTTGACAGGTGAAGTAATACCCGAGGAAGTGGTGGAGTCAATGAAAGGTGCTAGAAATATGTTTACAGCAACAGAGTTGCAGCGTCAGGTTTTGTTTTCTTGCTGTTTAATTGAGCATTAAATAACTTTTCCGATTGTAGATGCTCATATATATATATATATATAGGCATGAATGTTCTAATCTTGCTCATCAAGCTCTATCTATAATTTCCTTACTTATGAGCCCAAGTTATTTAATAGTGTTTTCTGTCTGACTTATATGATCTAGACTCTTTTGATATCAAAGGAGAAAAGAAGCATACTGAATTAAATCATAGAAATAAAGTAAAAGAAAATCATTGGAAAGTATCAGTGTTCATGCATGTTATTTCTACCATAACTACTGACATACTCTATATGCCTCACATATCAGATTATGTATGCGATGCGATGATCGACCAAACACTTTTTGGGGAACTATCATCATCAAGGGATACTATCTAAGTGGTTGAGGATTTAAGGAAATTTACCAGTTGGAAGCATGTAGAGGACACACATTGGCATACTCGATTTAATCACCTTATAAATTATGGAGCAGGTCAGTACTTCATTATTCAGTGGTCTTGTCATTAACTTTTGATTTGGCTGTTAACTTCATTAAGAAATTTTAAGTGTACTTTTTATGCATCAGGACTACAGTATTTTTTCTCGAATTTCATTTCAACTAGGTAAATCTAATATGTGTTTTGTACATATGATTGCTTAACCAAAATGTATCCTGGATAACACTTCGTTTCGGGCATTGAAGGATTGGGACAAACGACATTTCCACCCATGAAAGCTGGGATGCTCATATATTTGGCATTGAACTTCGAAATCTAGTAAAATATGATTGTTCTGATAAACAAATTCTTTGACCAATGGAAATAGTACATTCCATTCTATCATCAGACATATTAAAACTTCATCTCAGCCTCATAAAGAACTTGTGTGTCAGATTATGTTCAAAATACAGTCTAGTCTCCTTTAGCTTGTGGGATATTCTGTTAGATGCATAGGATGATGTCCATATATTGGTGACCTCAGCCTACTTGTTTGTCCACTAGTTTTCATTTAGTAAAATTAGGTCATGATTTGAACATTGACATCTAAGGCCATGCTTGATAGCAGTATAAATAGGTGGAAACCACTCCCAAACCAAGAATATATCAAGAATAGGTTTATTCCTGTTTTGCATTGATTCCATAACTTCCACTTATTTAGACTGCTACCACCAAGCAGCAGTTAATTTTGCTTTCTATATGTCTACAACTCACCTTCTGTATATTACATTGTTGTAATTGTGATTATTACATCTTCTACTGACCTCTATAACTCATTCTCAATGCATTGTAGGTTATTATAGCTATATTTATGCCAAATGCTTAGCTGCAACAATATGGGCTAACGTATGTACGAAAGATCCACTATCGCTTGCAACAGGATCTACACTTAGAGCTAAACTGTTGCAACATGTAGGAGCAAAGGAAGCATCCACTCTATTAAAATATTTAGTAGGCAGTGATGACATTCTTAGATATCATGGCAAAGGGTTGGTCCCCAACTTAACCAGCCTTTGTTAAGAAATTGGGCTTATTGTAGATCAAGGATGAAGGTAAAGTACTCATTTCCTGGATGATATCTTGTCATTATTTATGTTCCTATGTAGCAATTGGCAACTATTTTTGTAAAGAAGGCGGTGATTGACCAACATAGCCACAAAACTCACCATACCTTCAGAAAGACTGCGGAGTCATCATAGTATGGGAGATCTACAGAAGTTAAGCTGGATACTTGCATACATAGTCTATAGAATCCAACTTTTATCAGAGTATCAGGAGCCCCAAACTATTTGAAGAAGGTCCATTTTTCTTTTGTTGGTCATTCTTTCCATTAGGTGATAGTACATTAGTTGTTTCTAAATACAGTTATGAAATATGAATGTTTCTCCAAATTTTTGTCAACTTAATTAAATTCGTCATAACTGATCACTTGTACAATCTTCTGTATATCTTTAGTGTAATAATAATAAGGTCTTGAGATATTAATAAAGTTACTTGAACGTATTTTTTGTGTAATAATAATGCAAGTTTATGTAATATTTTTTGGTGATTTCATTGATATTATTATTTTTAAATGAAAAAAGAATTTGCGACGGACAATGGCCGTTGCCAAAGACATCTTATTAGCAGCATAATATAACTTCAGCAACAAAGTTTAAGTATTGTTTTTGGCGGTGTTTCCAAAGCTGTTGCAATGGAAAAAACCTGTTGTTAAAAGTCTAACAACGGCAACGGAGTTTATCTATCACAGAAACATTACTTTCGACAACAGACTTTATTTGTTGCAGCTCCATTCGCAACACCCCTTACGGCAACACTTATGCTACGAACATAGTTTGTTGTGAAAGTGCTTTTGCAACGGATATAGTCCGTTGCTAAAACCCATTTTTTGTGTGGTCATTTCACTACCCTACCTTCTCATTCTCGCCCTCCGGGAGTTCGGTGTCATACCCTTGATTGTCTAGCACCGTCTGACGGGAGACACCGTCTAGCCCATCAACAACTCCTTCCACCACCACTTCCACTTCTTCATCATCACCCTCCTCAACATAGGTGTCTTCCTTAATGGCCTCCACCTCATCCTCATAATATTCCTTCTACATCAGGTAGCGCCCAAGCCTATCGTACTCCGCCCCAACCTCCTCCAGATTTACCCTCGCCTCCACTTGTAGATGGCCAATCGTCACTGCATGAGAAGCCTTCAGGGCCTCTAACTTCTTTGCTTCCTTGAGAGTATTAGCCTTCGCTCGAGTTACCTTCTTTTAAAGCTCGACCTTCACCTTCATCAGCTCGGATTTTTCTTCTTCCATTCCGAGCCAAATCCCCTTCACCAAATAAGCAACCTGCACAAAAAAATTGACCTTAGTGTGAGTTCGAAAGGCAATAAATAAATATTTCATATGATCAAACATAAATACATACCATCTTACTCATGTCCTCCTCTCCATGAAAAGCCGTCAGCCTGGCCCTTTCCTCCACTGCTTGAGATTGTCCTCAATAGCAGGTCGCTCTTCAGCGACCTTTTCCTCTGACCTCCCCGAAGGTTCGATCCTTCTCCTTTTCTCTTTTACGTCGATCTCACCACTTCCAGTGGTACCATAGGCCGACGGACGCTTAAGCATTTATTTTTTTGGAAACGTTTGAGCTAATTTTCTCGATGTAATAGACTCTGGCTGAACTGAACTGTCTATTCTTGGGGTCTTGGCCTCATTGGTTTGACCTTCCCCACCAGTTCCTCTCTTCTTCCCATCATCAATACCTGGCATTAGCCTGGTCGATTGAGATTTTTAAACCTTTTTTAACTTGTTCCCAACCCTCTTCTTTCTGCTAAGGCCAAGTCCTTCCTACACAAATTTGAGCTCAACCTCTTCCTTCGCAACTTCGTACAACAATGAATCTTTCCTCTTCACTTGGGACTTCGAGCCTCCCATACACAACATTTTTTATTATCACCAAAAGACCATCAGTTCATACATACCAATATTATACTATATGCATTGTTATACTTTGTTTTACAATTCTAAACAGAAGATTCAAAGGTTCTTTATCATCTCTCAGAAGATAATTACCCTTCACCCATATTACGCTGTCATTCCAGGCTTGACCTGCTGAATTAAGATCGAAGAAGCGACCGTGTTGCACCCGCACAAAAATATGCTTCACCACTGGCGTGATAATTCTTCACCCCATAAAACTGTAATACATCCCCAGGGGATATCCTCCTCACTTTCCCCTCATTCTCCCATTTTTAATTCAGATGGTCACAAATGCTTATTACCTCCCACATGTTCCCGTTCAATTGAACAGGACATGCACCAATCGTATTCATAATCCCCTTCGCCAAATTGGTGAAGGGAAGACTCTACCCGTACTCTAATTGAGACAGGGAACACAAGAAACCCTCTTAAAGGTCACTTTGAACACTCCCATCAAAATATTCTAACGAGATCGATTCATCAATACCCCTATCTCATTTTTCCTTCTCCAAATCGGCCAACAAATAAAAATACTCCTCCCCCGTCGCTACAGTACACCCCCTAAACGGCCTGCCACCGTATTCTACGCAGTTACCCCATTTCCCTCCTACGACAGCCTTGGCTTTACAAAAATCTTTAAATACATATGAACCAGAGGGATAGACTACTAATTTGCCAGGAAAACCTAGAAATTGCTGCAATCCTACTTCAACCTCACTATTAGACTCTACCGTCCGACCGGAGGTCAAAATCTCGTTAATAGGCGAACTATCCATCTCAACTGTAATTTTATAGGCAAAGTTTGATCCTACACAAATACCTATCACGTTCGACCTACATACAGGTTCAGGTGTCTATCATTATTTTATATACATCGATCATTCATATGCAGCATATCTTTCAAATATTCTGTATATATGTAAAATATCATAGGTTACTATAAATAGTGATTTTTTAGAGATTTGCTTAAAACAGATTACGATTTGTAAAAAACACTGTACACGTCTCTACTAACCTTCAGTGTTAGAATGAGAATTCACAGTAGCGCCAAGTCCTTCCCTCATAATGCTACTATATAGCCACCTACGTGATTCTGTGCCTGCAACCCTCATCGACTGTTGATCACCCTCAGATAAATCCTTACCAAATCCTCTACAATTTTTTCGCGCTTCTCTCTCTGTGCTCTCCAAATTTTTTAGAAGTTAAAAAACATTTTAATGATGAAGACGAAATACTATTTATTCTCTCTCTCTCTAACGGCTGGAAGTTATTGTGCCTTGCACGACCCGTCCTCAATTTTAGAACCGAGGCGTCCATTCCACTATTCATGTTAGACGCCTTGTACCTTTTCAATAAAACTGTCTTTCCATCATTACCCCTACCTTCATATTTTAATCTATATTTATCTCCTGTTTCCATATCTTTATCTGACTTTTCCACACTCATGATGACTCACACTCTACGATATCAGATTTTAGCAGCTTTACATAAAAAACAAAACTATAAGCTCCTACTGGTTTTTTGGTCTTGTTCCTTATACTTATAGTACTAGTGACATTAGTTTTAAAGCTAACAAAATTTTTAAAGTTATTCAAAATTTGTTTGTCAAAACAGTCTCAAATAGCATTTGCAACTATAAAGGATCAAATTGACTTCTAGCTTTTCTAGTAAATTTAGCAACACTTACACTTATTTAGGATAACACTTTACATATACTTACATCTAAAATAGCCTTGATGACCTGGGCGACCACATCGGATCAAATCACCTCCATCGATCATCCCATCTTCAATATCGATCTCCCCCTCAGTAATCAATACCTCATAAAAATACCAGGCATACTCAAGTTCCCTACCCCTTGCATCTAGTCCTTTTAGCTGGTACTCTCTCACTGGTAACTCAGCGTCATAACCAAATAATCCAAAAATTCTCTCCCGCACTTCAGCGATCTTTATGGCCAATCATTCTTTAGTGGCATGACGACTTCTCCAAGATCGAGTCTGCGCCATCATAATCTCTTCTCCATATTCCAAAATAAATTCAACCTTTATTTATACATTTGTGCAACACTTTCCCCCCATAACACAATTTTGACATTTTATCTCGTAATTGAAATCCAAAAATCTTGAGATAAACTATTTGAACTTATCCCATCCCATCCCTCAAACTCATATGTTACATTATTTTTTAAGTCGAGCTTATTATTTCAAGGTTTATTCTTCTATCGACCTCTATTAGCTCAATTTTTTTGCATTACAGATTTCCTACAATTTTTATCTCCCACATTTCTAACATGCAGACATATCATACTTACATCACTACATAAATTTTTGCACATATATATCTCAGTTCGAATGTTGCAATAACAATACTTTCGTTACTCATAAACTTCAATTTATTTCAAACATCCTTCAAATATTTCGGTTCGATTCTGCGAGCTATGTTCTATCTACATAAACACAAGTAGTTGGATAACAAATTTTATTCTTGTAAATAAAATTACACTTGATTTTACAGATAATAGGTCTTTCAGTAATTGATCTCAGGTATATTACAGAGAACTAATCTATCCCGCACTCAACTTTAGGTATTTTACAGATAACAAGTTTTTTAGTACTTTTGCAAGTAACAGGCCATTCAGGCACCCCGACACATTAAATCCTTTTGTTCGTCCTACTTCAGTGATCTTTTACCCTGATGCAAAACAGAAATTGGAACTAACCAAAAGCTTTCCTCACATGAGTTTTGTCAAAGTCTAGTCGAACTTTAAATAGAAACTATGCAAGCAGTAGACTCAGTGTTGGCACCAACTCTTCAAACTGAAGGTCTTCTGAGTACCAAAACGTGATGGAAATACAGAAGTAGACTTCTACTGGTTGTCTACCTCCTCCATTACTATCGCCTCCTCCTCTGAAACTGCCACCTCTGAAGAGTTGGTAGAGATGAAGTGGGCCCCGACCTTAGAATCCATGGTGATACAAGAAATTAGCATAACTGCCCCGCAGTTATGCCTATCCATGCATCTAACCCCTCAACCTTATCCTCTGCCATAATACAGAGATAAGCCCAGTGTTCCTTGCCTGTCAAAACAACGACGTCAAATTTCCACTTACAGTAAATTCTTCCTCAGCTTCAACCACTTCGTCTTCTGACATGCCTTGATAAGTAAGAGGAACAGGAGCGGGTATCGACATCTCCAAAGATTGGTCACCAAAGTATTTCAACTTCAACCTCTGTATTTCAGATGTAATCCTCTCTTCAAGGACCATCCTTCGAGTCTTCACCATTTCTAAAATTTCAAAGGATTTTACGGATTACAAGCGTACTCTACTTCAAGGATTTGATATAGGTACTATTTATATAACCCTACATTTATTGTGTAGGTACGTTTTACCAAACGCCATCATTCATTACAGACGCAATTTTTTTAAATCATAACCGTCACATACATCAACATCCACATCCTTACTAAAGATACGTCATTTCCTTATAACGCGCATAACTTCCACACAGTAAAAACCATCATTACTCCATTTCAATTATCAAGAACTTCAACCCAAATACTAATTACAAATTGATCATTTCTTAACCAAAGCCACTCGTGACTTCGGTTGCGAGGGGGCAATTGTAGGGACCTATCCCTCGATCTTCCCTAAAGTCAAGGTATCACCAGTCCAAATCACCTCCATCTCAGATTCATGTATTTTTAACATAAATTCTCAGTCATCATTCAAACCTACCCCACAAACTGGTTAAGAACGTGGGTCAAACTTAAACTAAAAAGCCTTATCTAGTCAAAGATACCTGTCTCTCACGAACTCGTCAGTTACTCAGTCAACCGCCACTAACCACATTGTTCAAAAAAGTCCTCTAGCACGATAAAGAGCTACAGAGAAGGCCAATATAAGGGAAAAGTTACAAAAGAGACAGGGACCAGAAAAATTACACAAGAGATCATCAAGAAACTACTTATTCTAGATTCTCAGCAACATTCAAACTTCTTAGTTACAAGGTTTAAGCATTTCTATATCTAGAGATCACTTGTAATAAGATATCTGCCTCAAGCAATAAATATACTTATGCAAAAATCCTCCACTCGAGGTCGTGGTTTTTCCCTATTCAGAGATTTTCCACGCTAAAAACACCTGCATTATTTCTTACTTTCCATTAGAATATTATTGTAGGTTCATTGGCATGATAGTGAATTCTAAGCCATTTTGAGCTTACAGAATTGGGCAATTACACCGGCAGCGGTATTAAGATCCTTTTTTAGCTCATAATTGACCAAATGGGACTAGTAGACCAAGTTGTACCAAACGATATCGACATCAGTAGTTTTAAAGGCTCTAAAGAAGATCAAGTATGAAAGATCATCTTACCCATCACCAAGGACCCACCACTATCGACGTTGTTTTTTATATCATCAATGCCAAATCCCACTATCTGGGAATTATGGGCCGTTGTTGGTTACACAACATGAAAATAATTTTATCCACATACCATCAAGAACTTCGTTTCAAGTATAACGATGAAATCTATGAGATCAAAGGAAGTCAAAAGCTCTCACGAGCTTGTAAAAATACCGTATTTGCCATACTTGATACATCTAATTGATTCCCTGCATAATAATTACAAAAAGCTAATTATAATGGCCTAATTTCGCAGCTCAAAATTAGATCTTACACCAAATTTACTTGTGATAAGAATTACTGTAATATAAGAAATAACACAGGTAATTTAGCGTGGAAAACTTTTGAATAGGTAAAAAATCATGATCTCGAGTTAATGGTTTAGTAACTATAACTTATATTGCTTGAGGCTGATATCTTATTACAAGTGATCTCTTAAACTAGAAATGCTTGATCTTGAAATAAGAATTCTTGTGGTGTTTAGAATCTAGAAATTCCTGTGTTAGAATCTTAAAAATTCTGGTCCCTATCTCATCTGGAACTTTTTCTTTATATAGACCTTACCTAGAGTTTGTTATCGTGTAGAAGCACGTTCTTTGGATAATGAGGTAAGTGGTAGTTGAATGTGTAGCTATTAGTTCATGGGAGACAGGTGCCTTTGATTTGTTCTTATTTTACTATAGTGCTTGATCTACGTTCTTTATCAGTTCGTGGTCTAGGTGTCAATGCTAATTGTTCATGTCACATGTGTTATGCGTGAGTCTGATATTGAGGCAGTTCAAATTTGAACTAGGTCGAGGGATAGGTCCCTACAATCGCACCCTGGCAACTGAAGGCACAGGTGGCTTTAGTTGAGAAAGAACTTTGTTTGAAAATACTTGTTGGAAGTTGAAAAGGTATAATGTATTGATGTGGAATTTGACTGGTTGGGTACTTAGTATTTCTTTATGGAAGACTGTATCTGGCATTTATTATGGTGGAAATGATTGATGTACTTAACCTTTTATTTTTTCAGGAAAGGTTGTTCTTTGAATAATGACTACTTTGGAAATCCATCTTCGCATTGAATGCGTGTCTGGTATAAATTGTAAATGTACAGTAGCGTCTGTCATCTTTGTGAAAGTACCCTGTTACTGTGAAAATCTCTTAGTATATTCCGTCTTGAGAATGGTGATTACCTGGCGTCAAACATATGAAGCGAGGGTTCTTGTAGAGTTACAGAAGTTGTAGCTGCGATACTTTGGTAACCAATATTTGGAGATTCCCACTCCCATTCCGATGCCACCAATATATTATGGGATGACAGAGGAGGAAGTAGCTGAAGCTGAGGATGATTACTACCATATTTGGCGGTTCACTATGTGATTATGTATGGGGAGAAACGTCGGGTTTGCCTTCGCCTGTTGGCGGAGGACAAGGTTGAGGAGACAGATGTGGAGGCTGGAATACATAACAAGAAGTACTGCCGGTATCCTGCGAGTGATTGGGTACAATGGAAGGGGACTTGCCCGCCTTTCTTTACTCGGCGGTGGTGGTGGGGGTTACGGAGGAAAAAAATGGTGGTGGTGGTAAAGGTAGATGGAGATTGGAAATCTTCTTCCGCTCAATCATCACTCTTCTTCTTGAAGGAGTGTTTCATGCTAGAGGTTGGTGCAGGCTCTATTACAGTTAACTTTCTCAGTTTCTTATGGGAGTAAGTTATGTTGGAGGTGGACTCAAGCTCTGGGACAACCATTGTATGGACTTTTCTTTCAGAAGCGCTTCGGTATAAAATAGTGTTAAAAATTGAAATGTAATGTAACTTATAAATCGATCTGTAGAAATTTCTGAAAACTTGCTATCTGTAAAGTATTCTATAAGCAATATTTGAGCTAATGAAAAAGATATTTATGTGAAAATTGTGTTGATAGATCGAATTAGAAATTAGTAGTCAAATCGAACTAAAAAAAATGTTGGAATATTGAAATGTAATGTTGTAGAAAGCGAACAGAAATGAGTAGTATAAGTTGAACTGGTTTAATATACCTCCTTACAATGTATCAGTTGACCTAATGAAGATATATGTAAATATATTAAATAGATATATGGGGTACGCAAATCAAACTAATTAGGTGCCAAGAATCGAGCTATGAGGCATCGTTCTTATATAGATTAGAATGTGAAGAAATTAAACATCGAGCTGCGGAGGTATTGTGAAAATGAATAACATTGGGGAAAGATTGTAAAAATGATTTCAAAATGTAACGAGGTCGATGTTGAAAGATAAGTTCAAATAAGATTTTATCATGATCTTAAGGTTTCCAGTTATGGAAAAGTAGAGTAAATATAGATTACTATATGCAGAATGGGAGGGGGGGGGGGCTTTGATGTTATCTCAAAGAGGTGTATAAATAATACTTGAAAGGTTATGTAGAGAGGAGGAAGAAATAAAAATGGTGAGGACTCGTTCTCAAAGAGCTCGTCATGCGTCAAAGGGGCGTTTAACAATAAAGATTGTAGAAGTGCGGGAAAGGATCTTCGGGCTGTTAGATTATGATGCTAACTTGCCTGAATCTAAGATGCGGTTTGACGGGTTAGATGCGAGGGCGAGGGAGTATGAGATTAGTCATCACTTTTATTCGGAGATATTTCGTAAATTAGTGTTGGTGCCTGAATCTCAAAAAACTGTTGTGAGGGAAATTATTGTAGATGAAATAGCTGAGGAAGATGAGAGAATGGCCGGGGCGAACTGATTAGGTGTGGTGATCCAGGGCATCTTGGATTATTCATGTGTAATTATGTATGAGGGAGCAAACTGACTTAGATCGAATAACTATATTTTGAATTGAGGGAGAATACTTTTTCAGAATCTGTTCCGGTTTTGTTATAAATGTTGTTTGAAACTTTTTTTGAATAAAAATTTAAATTTTGAAATATTATAGCATTGGAAATGACGTCAATAGTTCTATAAATAGCTGAAGGTGGCTGAGAAAAATCAGAGCATCTGTAAATTTTGTATTTTGTGTAGGCTGGAGAGAGAAAAATATATTTAAATATAAGATATGGGATAATGATGGATGTGCATTTTCACCAAAAAGGTACAAAGCATCTGACATTAATTGTGGAAGGGACGCCTCGAGTCTAAAACTGAGGGCGGCTTGTATGAGCCCAAATAACTGCCAGCAGTTAGAGAGAGAAAAAAAATTAAGTTGCAGAGATTTGAAAAGGATATTGGATGAAGGTAATCATCGTAGAAGGAAGAAAATGGTTTTGGAGGCAGAGTCAAGACATTGGTTGTACAATGCCATGGTAAAGGAGGGATTGGGCACTACTCCTGAATCATACTCAGACGTTGAAGGTTAGTAATTGAGTTATGATTTTGCGATTGTGAAGTTTGAGATGGAGATTACAATATTTGTGAGTTTTCAAAATTTGAAATTTTTACTATTTATAGTAAACTTTTGAAAAATCTGTTTGATTTGCACGGAAAAATATATATGTATATGATGTATGTATGTGTACGATAGATGTGTATGTGTATAATAAATGTTTACTTATGTCAAAGTATAGAGAAAAGATAATGATTGAGAAAATTGACTGAATACCTGGACCTGTTTGTATGTTAAGGCGTGAGGAGACTATGTTATTGAAATAAGCCTCATCCTCAAGTCTATATTTGATATGGAACCTTCACCTGATATGGAGACTTCGACCTCTGGTCGTATGGTGGAAGTAGTATCTGATGAGTCCAAAAATTTAAAGGTTGTTGTAGATGTAGATTCTGAGGGGGAAGACGAAGCACAAATTGTACAATTTCCAAATTTCATGGGTAATTTGTTATCATATCCTCCAAAGTATGATGCATTCAAAGGATTCTATAAAATTAAAGGTAGTTTAGGTATGAAATGGGGTAATATTGTAGAACATGCTGGGAGGTCGTTTAGGGATTGTAATGTGCCAACTGGGGAAGAACATTTATTTTTGTTGCCTAACCTAGCACAAGAGAAATCAGAAAGAGGAGTGGAGGAGTTCATCTTTTTTAAGTACTTTGATAAGAATGTCCAAGGAGACCTGGATCAGGGATTTATGTACTACCTTTCTCAGTTTGAATTCAGACTGATGTTGCCTTTTAACAATCTTGCTAAAGGTATTTTAAATACCATAGAGGCTTATCCTGCCCAACTGAATGGGAATATGTTGGAGGTGATTAAATTTTGTAATAATTTGAATAGAATGTAGGAGGAGATTGAGGTAGAGAGGAGAATAACTCATGTACATGTTTTGCAGTATTATACTATGAAATATTATGCGGTAACTGGAGGCGCGTTCTAGTTCGTCGTGACCTCTGTTCTTCGATCTGAATTCAGCAAGGCGAGTTTGGAACGATAATATGATATGGGTGAAAGGTGATTTTCTTCAGAGAATGGACGAGAAATCCATGGACCTTATATATAAGACTCTGAAGAAAAGTAAGCCATAGTTTGTGATATCGAACTAATGTAGTTGGAGGAACGTTCTATTTTTACTTACCAATTTATGGTGTTATTTTATAGGTCCTTGACCTAAAGTGCCAAAAAGAGAATCGCTGATAGATACTGTAGCTTGAGAAGGTGTTGAGCTCGAGATATTCCTGAAAGAGCTTGATATCAATAAATACAAAAGAGCTAGCAACAGGTCGGAGAAAGTGCAAAAGTCTCAAGCCAAGAAACAAATGACTGGAACTGTAGTTGTAAAGAAAATAGCAGCGAACGGGGAATAGCGTCCAGTATTAGTGAAGGCTACTCCAATGTTGTTGAACGCTGGTTTTGGGGGTACTACTTCAAGAAAGCTAGCTCAAAGGCAACCAAAGAGGATGGTTGTGAAGGGTGGCTCGATCGTGGACCACGGTGAGTGGTGAGGTCGAAATGAATCTGAAGAAGAGGAGGTTTGATTTGCCTGCTGTTGTGAGCAGGGCGAAGGTTATAGAGAGTGGGCCTGTTGTGAAGAACAGGCTGAGGCTGGTATCTCGAGTGGGTACCAATAAGCTGAATACTTCCGCACAGTTGGAGTTGAACAGGGTAAGTTGATGTCTTTGTGATATTTGAACTTTACATTTGTTTTTGAACTAAAATGTGTCTCTTTCTATTGTAGGCTACTCGCATATTGAAGGGTATCTGCCTTGGGCTCGAGGAAGGAAGGGCTAAGCTCGAAGGCGGGAGAGCCGAGCTCTAGAAGAGGGTGGCTCAACTCAAGTCCAATTTGGATTTGGAGAGGGAGCGCTTGGTTTCTGCAAAGGACTCACATCGGGTGATAATACGTGAGCTTAAAGAAGAGGCAAAAATAAATGTTGATGAAGTTGTAGCTGCTCGGGACAGTCTTGGGTGCCAACTTCTCAAAGTGGGGTACTTTGTCGCTGACCCCGAAGCCATCATAACAGGTCGCTATGTTAAATAGGCCGAAGCAGAACAGGAGCTCCAGGTTGATGGCGGTTCTCTCCAAGGTATAGTAATAGGGTTGGATGTGATCTTTGCTAGAACTAACCTAAAAAACCGTAAGGGAGATAATGAAAAGGTAGAGTATAACTATTTGGAGTTTGTTGGTGCTTTCTTTGTGGGTTGGAAACTGTAAGTGTATGGTACATTGATTTGTAGGTTGTATTTGGGATAGTCTAAGAGATGTTTGTAAATATTGATTTGTAAGAACTTAAAGATATGCGCCTTAGAATTGAGGAATTAGAGAATGAGCTCGCTAAGGGACAAAATACCTCAGTAACTCTGTTGACTTCGCAAACGAGGCTACATGTTAGAATAGAGCTCGAAATATTTGACTTATACGCTTTACTACTCTAGAGCTACAATATAAAAATTAGAAGGCAGATATAGATTATAATGAATGATAATAATCAAGTATGGTCATACTATCTCGACGTGTTAGAAAATTAGAACATATATAATGTATACCTTGAAATAAGATGTAAATGTTATTGCCATTAGTATAAGATAACTTCATAACTTGAGGGCGAAGTATAATCCCAGCTTGTTGGCATGTCAGAAACATAAATCTATTAGAAATCTGTAAAGTTATCTGTATTTTGTATTGACGTATCTGTAAAGTATTGTTGAATCGATCTTGATGATGCAGGTCGAGTTAGAGACTATTCGCTTGAGCGAACAACAGGCGCTTCAATACAATCATGAGTTTGGGGCTGAATTTGATAGAATGAATGAGGCATATGAAGATAGAGAGGATTAATATGTCAAAGTTTAGATCTAGTTTTCCAAGGCGATGAAGACTGTGGACGATATGACCTGACAGATTAAAAGTAAAGACGTTGAGTTGGAAAAATTGTAAAGGGAGCTCGAAGGTGCGTAGACTAAATTAACGAAACTCAAAAGTAGGATAAAGTTGTTAATGGAGAATGGAAAAAGATGTTGCTCAATACCGTATAAGGTCGTTAGAGGCAACAAAAAAGAGTTACGGGGCTATGTGGCTAGTTTGTAAAATCAAATGGCCAAGAAAGAAAGAGAACTTGTAAAGGCTCGAGATGATTTTGCTGCTTCTGAGAGTGTAGTCTAGCAGTTGAGTGAGGCCATGCTTGCTAAAGATATTGATCTTTGGATGGTCCAAAAACGTTGTGACGAACTGAATGAAAGGGTTTCAAAGTTGAAGGCGAATTTGGCCATGGCCAAATCGCATGCCAAGAAGCCCGAGGCTTGAAAAAGGTCAAAGAGGAAAATGAATGATGCCGAGGTCTCGACTGCGATGGATGGCACGCTTAACCCATCAGTTTGAATTAATGAGTTGGAAGCGGATCTAGTTCATGTTCAAGCTCATGTAAGGAAGAGAAATGAACATTTAAGAGAGAGTGATGATAATTTAGATGTTGCTCTTCATATAGAGTAAGAGTTACAGGGGGTGATCAAGCGAATAGATGAGCTGTTGAGTAAATCTCGTATTAGGGGAAGTGATGTAAACAAGCTAGTTGGTGGCACTTTATGCTCATATGGAAGAGCTGAGGACGATGAAAAAAATCTGAGTTGGATAAAGCAGTAGAGACAATAACGTAGTAAATTATGGTGATAACACGCTTAGGAAAACGCTCAGAGCGGGAGGTTACTCTTCACAAGGAATTTTAACAGCGTCATCAGGGACTAAGAAAGCGGTTTGCCGAGTTAGTCATGCTTGATCGAGAGAAGATTAGCCTAAAAGAGGTGCACTCAAGGAAGCTAATGAATGTCATTACTTATTTTATGGATGAAGTAAAGAGACTTGAGCGCTTTTTCATAGGTGATCATCGATGTAGACTTCAATGAGTTTCCCCAAGTGTGCTTTGAACATTGTTGTCATTAACCGCTGATAAGTCGCTCTTGTATTATTCAGTCTGAAAGGCATGACTTTGTAATAGTAAAGTCCCCTTTCAGTGATGAAAGTTGCCTTTTCCTGATCGGCTTCCATGAGAGGTATCTGATTGTATCCAAAAGCAGCATCCATCATAAATAAGAGCTCGTGACCTTTTATGGAATCAAGAATTTGATGAATGATTGGAAGATAGAAACTGTCATTCCGAGTGTATTTGTTTAGATCGGTAAAATCCATGCAAACTTAGACTTTCCTATTCTTCTTTGGAACTGTGATAATGTTAGAGATCCAATCCGAATACTTAGCTATTCGAATGAATCTTACTTTGATCAACTTATCGATTTCATTATTGACCTCATCTCAAAGATGAGGTGATAGTATTCTCTATTTTTGTTTGACTGCCATGACGTTGTTGTTGATTCTCAATCTTTGACATACCTTAGATGGATCAACTCCGGGAATTTCTTCGAAATTTTAAGCAAAGATGTCTTGATTCATTCGTAAGAAGTGAACTAGGCCTTCCTTGTCGTGCTAGACCAGCTTGGTACCAATATAAGTACCTCTGCTGGGTCCATCAATGCCTATGTACTATGTAGGCTCTTTTATTGAAGGTTAGTCATTGATGTGACCAACTTTCTATAATTGCTATGTAGCGTATTTGTCGGATGTGTCAAGAATGGAAAAAATGGTATTTTTGCAAGCCCGGGAAAGGTTTTCACTGCCTTTGATTTCCTAGATGCCACCGTTGTGTTTGTGGAAAAGTGCTTGATGATATGTGGAAGCGATTACTTCCATGTTGTGGATCCAGCAGCGACCCAAAATCCTTAAATAATGAGATTTGGCATTAATGATGTAGAATACGACATCGATTGTGGCTAGTCTAGTGGTGATAGGTAAGATGATCTTGCCTACTTGTTCTTCTTTTAAACCATTAAAACCATTGATATCGATGTCGCTCAGAATAACTTGATCGTCCAATCCTATCTATTCGATCGTGCTCTGAAAGAGAATTTCATTACCGCTACCAATATCAATTATTATTGTATGCATGACAAATTTCTTCATCTTTAGCATGATAACCAGTGCATCATGATGAATAAACTTAATGTGACTGATATCGTAATCCTCGAATGAAATCCCAAGTCGGCGATTGCCTGATTCAGAAAGAATTTAACCTCTTTATCTTGAGCGGTGAGATCGCAGTACTCTAATAATCTCCATCGCTTGAATATAGAAGAGTGATTAATCTGATGGATTTCGATCATGTTGCTATGGTACATATGGTACAAGTACTTCTCCTCAGCTTGATCTTCGACCAGGACTACTTTGACCTATGCCTTATAGCTACCGCTCTTGTATCCTTCCGGATCGACAATATACTCGTAGATTCTCCCGTCTTTGAAAATATACTCCAGCAACCTCTGTAAAGCATAACAGTTGTCAGTTTCATGATGGTTTACCTTGTGATGCTTGCTGTACGGTTTGCTTTCAATAGGTTCTAGTGGTTGAGATATACGGCAGAATTTATCATTCGTCGGCACAGGAAAAAATTGACGAAATCCGTACATTCTGCTCGGGGAGGACCGGCTTGGGTAATAAATTACCTTTCCGAGGTTTGCCTGTGTTTGCCTTGGAACATTTTTGATCACCCTGTCCTCCTTTGGTACACTGTTACATTATGTGTTTTGACCTTTAGTGGTTAGAACGGATTTAGTAGATTTATGCATTTTGTTTATCATCCTTTCCAGGTCGACATACTCATTGACCTTGGTAATCATATCCTCCAAGGTCGTGGGTTTGTTTAAGAAGAGATGCTTTTTTGCCTTGCAATCAATTTGTCGCGTATTTGTAAAACAAGTAATTGATGTTTTCTTATCGAGATTATCAACATTTTGTGCTAGTTCCAGAAACTTCTTTGCAAAGACCTCGAGCTTCTCTCCTTGTAACTGTAATAGCCTATTTTTGTAGTGACCGAAAATAGTGCTTTACACCTTTGAAATATATAATTGAGGTTGAGAACCGAAAGTAATTGACATGTGTTTTAGCGTGGAAAACCCTTGAATGGGTAAAAAACCACGACCTCTCCTGAGGATTTCGAAAAAAATAGTGTTTATATAGATGCTAGCTATTACAAAGAGAAAGAGATAAGATATCTGAGCTTTTATAAGGATCACTTTCTCTAGGAGTTCTGTAGATGATAATAGCCATCGTGGATCCTGATCTCCAGGTTTCTTTTTATAGGTCTTATAATATGACCGTTTGATACATTGATGATGTACGTTTTGGTCGTCCGTGTTTGATAAGTCTTTATGAGGTCTTTTGTAACATCATGATATCTGATAATTGTTAATCTTGTAACGGATCTCTTGATGACCTTAGTTGTAACTTTGGATTGTTCATGAGGATACGATCTCTAACGATGCTCGTATGTATGCGAACTGTTGATGGACATCTAAGTATCTTCTGCAGTGCCATGTTACTGGATGCTTCAATATCTTTGAACTGTAGGTAAGAAAGTTAGTATTGCAATCTTCTTGCTCTCAGTCTTTGCTTGGTTATTAGTGTGATTACTCGAGCTACATGAGTTTAAATATCAGACTCAGTATGAGGATTAGAAATAGGCCCTCACAACTGCCCCCTCTCAGCCAATAATAGGAGAAACGTGTATAGCGAGTGGTGTTGGTTGAGAAGTCCAGTCATTTTAATTGCTGCATTGATGGCTTCCTAGCTATCTGGTGGAATAATTGTTTGGACTGTTGGGTCTCCCAAATTTTTTCTGGAGATGTGTGCTTGTGAGAAGACTTTCTTGAAAGTGGCGGCTTGCATTAAATGTTGTTGCTATATAAAAATGGTGACCAGTTGCTTTTACTATTCATCTTGGTTTATTCTATCATTCGTCAGGATTTGCATAAGTAATAATGATGGTGACTACTCGTCGTCAGGCTTATGAGAAGAGAGTTCAGAGAAAGATGATGAGTCTGCAGACTCGTTATTTTGGTACCCAAAGTCTTTCTGTGCCAACTCCAATCCCCGTTCCTCCCACTTTTCATGGGATGACGTTAGAAGAAGTAGAGGAGGCAGATGATGATTATCATCAAATGTGGCACTTCCATTACATGGTCTTGTTTACTACTCATTGTCGGGCCTGTTTGCAGATGCTTGCAGAGGGTACAGTGGCGGCGGAAGATGAGAAGGCGGGGAAGTCGTCTGAGAAGTACTGTCGATGCCCTGCGAAGTATTGGGTGTTGTAATGGTGGAGAAGGCCCTTCGTCGGCAGCGGGGGTGTGGGTTATGGAGGAGTGGTGGGATTAAGTTTGTCCTCTACCTCACTCTAGTTCTACTTCTTGGGCATTGAGTTCTTCTGTTGGGCCCGCCATTGTTTCTGCTCAAGTGTTGCGCTATCATGTATAAGGTGGTTTATTCTTTGTAAAAGAAATAGTTGTAGAACTTGTAATCATGATTTTTGAACTGACTAAAGTATTCGTCCTTGTAAATTGTTAGCCTTTAATAATAAATTTGAACTTTATTATCTTGTCTTGTAAGTGTTTGAAGTTTCTTGAATGAACTGCTGTAGGATACCATGGAACAATTATCGAAGTAGTCATAGATGACATAAGTCGAAAATATGCAAAGCAAATTATTGTTGAGCTGAATAAAGCATATCTGAACTGTGTAGATCGTTCTTATATATTTGTAGCCTTGTTGAGATATAGTGTTGTCATGTCTGTGGAGATGATGAGGGCATAAAATCTTTCATGCTCTATATAAGTTCTTGTTGTTAGAGCATTGTTATTGTCATCTTGAACACTTGTTATCATCAGTGGAACTTGGTCGCAGCCTCTGATTAGTTCGAGAAATTGCGCTGGATAAACTTGCTAAAGAGGATGAGAGAGCTGCTGGTGGAGAAATCATTCCGTGTGGTGAAGAGAACTATCCGTTCTGTCATTATATCTAATGTCGGATGATTGATCATAATAAAATAATTTGTTTTTGTTGAGGTCGTCTTGTCATCCCTTTCTCTATCTGTGATAATGTTTGAATGAAATATAATTAAAGCAGGATCTGCTGCTAATTTTCTGCTTCTATTAGACCGAAAATGAGGTAAGTGACAGCTAGAAAAAACTGTACGAGGGTTTTGAACTGACACTTATGCTATAAATAGTATAGTAGGATCGTACAGCCGTAGAAGGTTGTTACTGTACGTAAGTAATCACGCTATATGATCTGTACAAATCTAATTGGGCAGTGAGTCCTTGCTTTTAATAATGGCAGAGGATAGAGACAGACGTGATAGCAGAACACGTTATTTATAAATCATGATGAGGGCAAACAAAAAGATGTGCCAGTTAGGAGAGAGGATGCTGACGTGTGTCCCAAAGAGCTGCCATTTTAGAATTAGAGTACTAATATAAAAACTCATCTTTCTCTCTCCCATAAACCACATTCATTTGCAGAGAGAGGAAGGAGAATTTCTAGAGAGAGAAAGTCTTCAAACTTTGAACGAAGTCCTCCATTGTTGTGTATTCTTGCTAAAAAGAACAAAGTTTTGCCGTCTGAGGTGCAAGTAGTGGCCGGAGTCGACGACTGTTGCTCTTCTAGTGCAGGTTAGTACCTCTGCTTCCATCTTTTCTGTTGCGGTAGATAATGTCTATTGAATGCCATATTAGATTATAGTTGCTTGCTTGGTAGATTGATGACTTGTTGGGTATGTCTGAGGGATAAAGCATGCTTGATTACAAAACACTAAATAGCCTTTTCTTGTATGTGTTAGATGCGTGTCAAAAATTTGAAACCCAGTAGTAAAATGGTTGTACCCTCCAGTGAGGATTCATCGTCGTCTGGTAGGACTACAAATGATGTAGATGAGAGTGGTACAATTGCTGTTGATATCTCGGCTGCTCATTCTGGGGAGGGTGAAGAATTGCACGTGGAGATTGAGACTTGGCAGTTTTTTAGGTATCCCGTGAATGTAGACATAGCGAAGAAATTTTTGCAGTATAAAAATGGTTTAAATGGAAAATGGGGGTATTATGTGAGGAATGCAGGGTTGTGGTTTAGGGCTCTGGTGAGACCAGGTGATCAGATAGAGCATTATCAAGTACCTTCCTAGGATCAGCGCAAGAGAAATATGGGTATAGGAGATGTTATAGATATCTCTTATTACAATGGGACAGGTGCAGAGGTCGTAGAGGAAGGATTCCTTTGTTACCTGAACCAGGTCGTATATCGGTTGAGCATGATGTTATAGATATCTCTTATTACAAGGGGGTAATGAATGCTCTAAAGAGTTGCTCTGGCCAATTAAATTGAAATGTCTTTGAGATGATGAAGGTCAATGGAGCCCTTAACAAGAGATGGCGAGATGGTGGTATTATGAGACAGTTCGTTATGAACGATGTCTTGAAATACTATAAGTTTAAATATATGAAAGGTCGAAAAAGTGGATACTTGTTTAGTGATTCGGCGAAGCCAAAATTCTTTAACTTTGAATCTGTTGGGAGACCCTGGTGCGAGCATCTTGCAATGGTGGGAGGTAATTATATGCAAGTGCCTGGGGAACCGGCGCTCGAGCTGTTATATAAGAATTTTAACCAGAGTAAGTGTGTTCATTCTGCCTGCATTTCGTCTTTAACTTGGTGTGAACTGCTAACATAATTTGTTGTTGATTTGGCAGAACCTAATCCAAAAGGTACTGCTGATACATCGGGCTTGTTTGACATCGTATATCGGGAAGGAGCCGATCTGAACCAAGTACTTGGAGAGTTAAGTATCCGTAGAGTGAAACGGCTGAACTTTGTAGTTCCAAAAGTTCAACGAGCTTATCAAAATTGAGCAATGGTGACTTTTGGGCCTATTTTTGATGGAATGGCAGAGATTCCTGTCTGTGATGCGAGTACTTTGACCTTGAAAAATCGACGACCTCGAGGAAAATGGGTGTTGTCAGCTTCAGAGCAAACAGCGTCTGGGCAGGCTCCTCAGGTGGAGGTCGAGGTAGTTGATACTGCTGTAGACATGGTACCTACTACGAAGAAGCAGAGGCAAGAGGGAAAAACTAAGAAAACATCCTCAAAAAATCTCAATCTCGGTGTGGTGGGCAGACGTTGCAGACATCGCGCGACCTGGCTAAACATGATCCACCGCGTTTGAATGCTAAGATTAAGTCCAGTATTACACAGGTACGTATATTATTGTTATATGATTATCTGTGTTTGAGAAGTGACCTGATTGATGACTCTGCTATGTTGTTCTTGTGGTGTAGTTGTCTACTGTGTGGGACTCGGTCTTTGAGGTGCTGAGGGTAGGTGCGGAGGACCGTGCAGAAAAAGCTATACTGAGGGAGCAGTTCGATAATGAGCAAGCTACACTATTTGAGGAGTTGAAGGACCGGATGGAAAAGGAGAAAACCATGCTAAAAGTGCAATTTGAAGCAGAGACTACTGTATTGATGAAGGGGATCAAAGATGCTTCGAAGAAGACTATCGACACTGTGGTGGCTGGTCATCTTGTTAAAGCCTTCTACCACTGGGGGTTGACTCAAGATGATGTCGCTCTTGCTATCACTGAAAAGTATAGTGAGATAGTTTTCTCGGACGAAGGAGCCTCTCCAGTAGTTGATCGACCTTCTGAGCAGATACCAGCTTCTTTAGTGGCTGATGACACGACCAAGGAGGTAGCAGGAGCAAATCCTTCATTATGTAGCTGTAACATAGTTGTTAAAGTGCCTGGTTGAACTTGTCCCTTGTAGTGGCGATAAATCTTTTTTGCTGAGAATTAAATTTCTTTTTGGTTGCTGTTGATATATGTTGTTTGATGGTGAATGTATAATTTTTATGTAGGAGGTAGTTCATTTGCGGGGGAAAGTGATCGTGATGGAGAAGGCCTTGAGTCGAGCAAGGGATTCTATCAATCGGGTTTAATAGGTTCACAATAAACTTGAATATGAGAGACGTCTACATAAGTCTAATTTTGATAACACCATTAAGGAGTTATGGAGTTATTCGATCTTTAATGTAGATATGGGAAGATACAAATTGAGAAGGATGAGGTTTTACGGAAAGAGAGCGATAGGTTTGTCTTATTCTGAAAATCCCTTAAGGATAAGCAGTTCATAGATGAGAGTGATACTGTTAAAAGCGCGTTTACTAGATACGCAGAAATGTTTGCAAGTGTCCCAATCACGCTTGAAGAAGTATTTTACTCCATAACGGGGAAAACGTTCTAGCAAAACAGATCACGAACGTCTGATAACCGATATTATCGCATTTTATGGGGGAGAGCTCGAGAGAGTGGAAAATGAATTTAGATGTTATATCTTGAGCTGTGGTAAAGATGTTTAGGTAGAGAATGATAAGGTTGAAAATATGTGCTTTACAAAAGGGAATGAGGGTGGAGGATCTTCAACCTCAAAACTGCGAGCTGAAGAGTCTTAGGAGGAGGAGGAGGAGAAGGAGGTCGAGGATCTGTTACCTCATGCACATCATAAGACCCATCCTCAAGAGGTCGTAATCTTCAATGAACCTTTGCAAGTAGATGCGAGTAGTAGTAGGGTTCAATCATAAGCCAACTAAACTGTGGCATATGATTATGCTCTGCATAATGTAGTTGATTTCTGTATCATAACTTGATGTTGTAATAAATGTTGTTGAATGATATGTCTTGCTTGCATGAATATTTGTTGATAGATATGTTTCCTTTGTAATTTGCTCTTCTAGGCTGATGTCGATAAGCAGAACAAACTTTCTGCCTCAAATAAGGAATTGACCGCAGAATTGCAGCAGTGTTCATTGGCGGTTGAAAATACGACTTTGTTGAACTCGAAGCTGGAGGCTGATATATTGGAGCTGCAGAGTCTGCTGAATGCTATAACTGTAGAGTTATCAAGTAAGGATGCAGAGATATTGGCTGCCCATAATGAAGCCATGTTGTGGAAAAAGTCTTTAAAGAAGAAAAAAATGGAAACCATGACTGCGAACCAACAAGTCTTGGATCTGTCGAGAACGATTGAAAAACAGAAGAACGATCTGTTGTATTACCAATCGGTAGTGATAGATAATTCTAATCTGTTAAAGAAGCAGGATGCTGAACTTCATAATATACGAGAGTGTCTGAAAAAGATGAGTTAGGATTTGCGTGAAGCTCGAGGCTATTGTCAGAGAAAAAGTGACCATGCCAAAACTCACGTGGAAGCATGTTCCAAGAGAAATCAAGAGCTGAATGAAACCATCAATAAGTGTAATTCACGGATCGCCGATCTTGACCGGGAAAAACAAACCTTGATTCTAGAGTGCATGCAAGGTAATGAGGTTTACGAGGAGCTCCATGTGAAGTATAAAGAGTCGCAAAGGTTGGCGGATGCTGCAAACGACGAAAGCAAGTATTCTTAGGAGGTGTGTGATAAGTTGCAATGTCTGAAGGAGGAGATGGGGCGTAGTGTGGAGACAACGGTCCAGTATAAGGCTTCGTTGCTGAAGGAGAAGCAGTGTTTGGTAGATCGGTGCAAGGAACTTGACGATGAACTAAACAAAGTGAAGACCAAGCTCGGTGAAGTTATGTTGTTGACTGTTGACAACGCTACATTGCGTACTATGGCTATGTTGCATACTGATGTAAAAAAATTGTTGCAAGAGTGTGATTCAATCTTGGCTGCTTCCACGGAGCACGGTATGGAGTGTGATTTGCAGTTAACGCAGTTATCTTATATAGATACTCTGATGTTGCGGGTTACGGAGTTGCTGAATGCGTCTCCTACTGTAGCTAGCTGATATTGATATACCTTTCCATACCTTACTTTCATCTGGGTTTGGGGAAGGTTCGAATGCTGTACGCCCGAAGTGAGAATAATAGTTAACTGTAATTAGACAGAGTGTAAGTATGTCTGTTACTGTAGATAATTGGCAAACATTGAGTAAACAAATACTTTTGTTTTTGTTTTCTCCTTGAATTGTTGAATCGGGTAAAACATGTAATGGCGTAGCTGAATAGTGCATCTCTGCCAGATCGAAATGATTGACTCAATAAAATCCTCGGAGAGCGTGGATATTTGGATAACTATGTAGTAGGTCTCAGTTACTGGTCGAATTGAGCGCATTAATAAGCGACTGTAATGAGATGTATTGAATATGGCATAGCTGTATAGTGCATCTCTGCCAAACCGAATTGATTGACTCAATAAGCGGCCCTCGGAAAGCGTGTATATTTGAATAGCTATGTTGTAGGTCTTAATCACAGGTCGAATTGAGCGTATCAATAAGCGATCATATTGAGAAATCTAGAATATTGAATAGCTGTATGGTGCATCTCTGCCAGATCGAATTGATTGACTCAATAAGCGACCCTCGGAGAGCGAGTTTGTTTGAACAACTGTGTTGTAGGTCTCAGTCACAGGTCGAATTGGGCGTATCAATAAGCGACCATACCACGACATCTGGAATATTGAATGGCTGTATGGTGCATCTTTGCCAGATCGAATTGATTGACTAAATAAGCGACTCTCGGAGAGTGAGTTTATTTTAACAGCTATGTTGTTGTTCTCAGTCACAAGTCGAATTGAGCGTATCAATAAGAGAGCGTACTGATACATCTAGAATATTGAATGGCTGTATGGTGTATCTCTGCCAGATCAAATTTATTGACTCAATAAGCAACCCTCAGAGAGCGAGTTTATTTTGAATAGCTATGTTGTAGTTATTCTCCGGGATAAATGGAGATAGTAGAAATGCTTGAATTGAGTAGACTTGCAAAATGATGTTGAAAAAGTACTTTATTGCATAATATCTAATATTACTGCATGTTTATCTTCTATACAGCTTCAGTCGGCGGGTATTCCATGGATTCGGTATAGGTACACCTTCATATGTGTTGAGATCGTGAGATCCTAAACCACTTGTGCCAGTTATGATAAAAGGACCTTCCCAATTGTCTGCTAACTTTCTAACATTAGGTGTTTTGTGATGTGGTGGGATTTCTCTGAGAACGAGGTCTTTAACTTTGAATTCTCTGTGTCGGACACGTTTGTTATATGATCAGGATAAAACAAGATGATATCTTTCCAGATTAACAATGACTCTGCCACGTGTTTCTTCGATCAAATTCAGATTGCATGCGATCTAAAATTTGTTTTCTTCATCTGTTATCTCGTGATCATGTATCGGGTAATGATACTGAGTGGGAATAATAGCTTCAGTCCCGTAAGCCAGTAAGAATGGAGTACAGCCTGTTGCGGTTCTAGAAGTTGTTCGGTAGGCCCAAAGTACGTGTGGTAACTCGTTCACCCAGTTCCCCTTTTTGTCGTTTAAACGCTTCTTATTGCCATCTACAATAGTTCGATTAGTAATCTTAGCTTGTCCATTTCCTTGTGGGTAATAAGGATTGGATGGGGAATGAATGATATTGTGCTCATTGAGGAATACGATGATCTTGGAGCCAACGAACTGTGGTCCATTATCAATTCGGATAAGATGTGGTCTGCTGAATCGGATAATATGTTCTCCCAGATAAATCTGATGACTTCGTCTTCTCGGGTTCGGCACAACGGAACTGCTTCTACCTATTTAGTGAAGTAATCTGTAGCAACCAATAAATGTTTTCATTTTTCTAGTGCTATTGGAAACTCTCCTACCAGATCGAGAGCCCATCGTCTGAATGGCCAAGTGAGTTGGCTCGAATGTAGTTCAAGTGCTGGAACTCAAATGTTAGGTCCGTGTCACTGATAAGCATCACACTAACGGGCATATTCGATTTCCTGTGCTTTCATCTTAGGCCAAAACATTCCTTGAGTTAAAGTTCTGCTTGTAAGAGATCGTCCTGCTGCATGGGATCCACACGTGCCTTCGTGTAGATCGTGTAAGAATTGTTGTACTTCTTCGTCAGATATACAAAGGAAGAAGGGACCAGTGACCAAAATTTTGTATAGGAGATTGTCCTGAACAACGTATCTTTGAACGTTGTCAATTAATCTCCGCCGCTCTATAGGATCCTCTGGAAGTGGCCCGTCAAATTTATTTTGAGGTTCGATGTAAGTAATGAAAGGCTTTATCCAATCATCTTCGATCTCTTTGTTGCCCCCTGTATTAATGGCGTTGGACTCGATGGTATTGACACTGGGGTTAGAAATGACATTAATTTTTAAGTAATGAGCTTCTGATCCGAGGACACCAGTAAGGTAAGCGAGCGCATCTGAATGTCTATTTTCTCCCCTTGGAAAATGCTCTACAGAAATTGTCTGGAGTTTGTTCATTCGTTCGACCACTGCTGCAGCATAGTCGTCCATTCTTCCATTGGTTTGATAGATGCCTGTGAAATAGTTGATGATTAGTAATGAATCTGTGTAGACAGAGAGTTCTGCTACTCCCTGTGCGATTGCCATGTCCAAGCCATGAATCAAAGCCTCATATACTACTTCGTTATTGGTTGCTTCAAAATTGAGGTGGACGGATTTTTTGAGCCGATCATTGTAGGGAGTAATAAGAGCAATTCCAATCCCTGATCCGGATGGACCGACAGAGCCGTCAGTCAAAAGTCGCCAGCCTTTATTTGTTACCCAATCTGACTTATCTTCGGATTGATCTGCGAGTGGCTCATCTTCCTGATCAATAAATTTTTTTTCCCAATCAGAATCCTCTACTGGAAAGTCTGCTAGGAAATCTGCTACAGCTTGACATTTTTAGGAATGACGTGGTTCGAAATGTATATCGTGCTCCCCAAGTGTTACTGTCCACTACTGAATACGTCGATATTTTTCCCGCATGGATAAGATTTTGCAGAGTGGATAGTTCGTCAAAACACGAATAGTATGAGCTTGGAAATACTACTTTAATTTCTGGGATTCATAGACGAGAGCGAGAAAAAGCTTCTCAATTTTGGTGTACCTCATTTCAGTGGGAGCCAGAGTTTTGCTGATAAAATAGACTGGTTTCTCAGCATTTTCATTGAGTCGGAGAAGAACAGAGCTGAGAGATGTATTCGTGATAGCTAGGTACACTGTAAGTTCTTCCCCATCTGCCGGTGTGCTCATAACTGGTGGTTTGCCCAAATAACATTTGAGTTTGAGGAAAGCCGCTTCGCATTTGTCTGTCCATTCAATCTCTGGATCTTTCTTTGATTTTCCCCATGATGTACCCTGTCTTAACAGATTAAATAGAGGTCGACATCTGTCTGATGATTTGGATACAAATTTGTTGAGTGCTGCAATCTTTCCAGCTAGTTTCTGAATGTCCTTCTTTGTCTTTGGTGAAGGCATAGCCAAGAGAACTCGTATGTTTGGCGGATCAGCTTCAATGCCTCTTTTGCTTATTAGATGACCCAAAAACTTTCTGGATTGCACCCCGAATTGGCATTTATCCGGATTTAGGCCCATCTTGAAAGATCGCAAAATCTTAAAATTTGCTCGCAAATCTATAAGGTGGTCCTCTTTCTTGAGACTTTTGCAGAGCATATCGTTAATGTAGACCTCCATTGTTTTACTAAGATGGTCTTTGAAAATTTATCTCATCAATCTCTGATAGGTGGCGCCGACATTTTTTAGGCCGAAGGGTATGACTTTATAACAATATAGACCCTGTTCAGTGATGAACGCAGTCTTGTCTTGATCTTCAGGAAGAAGTGGTATCTGATTATATCCTGATGTGGTATCCATCATTAAGAGAAGTTTGTGCTTTGCAGTAGAATCGGGCAGGTGATTGATGATTAGAAGTGGAAAACTATCTTTCAGAGTGTGTTTGTTGAGATCCGTGAAATCAATACAGACTCTAATTTTACCATTCTTCTTTAGGACTGCGACAATGTTTGAGATCCAGTCCGGGTAAATTGCTTTGCGAATGAAGCCGACCTCAATCAATTTGTCGATCTCTTTATTCACTTCGTCTCGCAGTTTTGGTGCTAGAGTTTGTTGCTTTTGTTTGACCGATTCCACTTTATCTTTCAACCCTAACTTATGGCATGCTATAGCTGGATCGATTCCTGGCATTTCATGAAATGTCCATGCAAAGACATCACTATTCTCCGTGAGGAATTATATGCGATTCGAGCGTTCCTCCGTGCTTAAGAGAGTTCCAATGTGAGTTCCTATGTGCGTGCCACTGATCTCAATGTACTCTGTTTGTTCGACGTCGGGCAACTGAGGTTTTGATGGAATTGACTGCTGTAATTGCTAAGCAGGAGTTGTTACAGCTGGCTTAGTTTCAATAGAAATAGTATTATCGCAAGTTCGAGCTAATTTCTGGCTTCCATTGATTTTGTAGATCCCACTTTTCCAATCGAACCGTAATACTTGATGATATGTGGAGGGAATAGCTTTCATGTTATGCAACCATGGTCGCCCCATGATGCCTAAGTAACGGGATTTGGCCTTGATAACGTAAAAGATTACGTCAAGTGTGACTGGTCTGGCTGTGATGGGAAATATGATTTTCCCCACACGCTCTTCCATAGAGCCGTTGAATCCAGAGACGTTAATGTCACTTGGTTCAACCTTGTCTGGTAAGCCCATTTGGTCAATTGTGCTATAAAAAATTTGCTCGATGCTGCTGCCAATATCTACCATCATCGTATGTAGAACTATGTTCCTCATCTTTAACATGATGACGAGAGATTGTGGTATGGATAGTTGATGTGATGAACGTCACAGTCTTCAAAAGAAATTCCAGCTCGCTGATTGCTGGATTCTGGCAAAAGACGAGCTTCTTTGTCTACCATTGTCAGATCATGGCATTATCCGGTTCGCCTCCGCTTGGATCTGTTGGAGTTGTTGATTGTCTGAGTCTCGATAAAATATAAGTGCTTTTCTTCATTTGTTTCGGTAACTCGGATGATCTTGGCATTAGTTTTGTAGCTGTCGTCCTTATAACTTTCGATGTCAACAATATACTCCAGCATTTGTCCTTGTGCAAATATATTCTAGAGAAAAAAATATCAGTGTGAAACACCGTTTTGTGTCATGATGTTAAATCTGGTGGTGAGTGTAGTATGACTTTCCTGGTCTGGGCGAAAGAGTATTGGCAGTTCTGAAGTATTCTTCTTTTTGTATCAGCAGGTATAAGTCTATAATTGTAGTTGTTAACTGTGGTATGCACAGAATTGGCTTCCTTCATCCTTGGCATCCTTGATTGTCATTGGATTTGAATCGCTTCTTATCACCCCCATATTCTTTATTGCTGTTATGAGCTCGTTCATCAGGATGGCCTTCGGTTGGTAGGATGATGCGTTAAGGTCTTGGCTTCTCTGTTGTCAACCGCTCAAGGTCGATAAAGTTGTTGACCTTCTCAATCATGTCCTCAAACGTCAATGGCTTATTGAGAACCAGGTGCTCCTTGACTCGTCCATCCGCGAGTAGAGCATTGGTGATGGCGGAGATTGTGATTTTCTTGTCGAGGTTGTCAATTTTTCGGGCTAGTCCGAAAATTTCCTGGCAAACATCTCTAATTTTTCATCTGGTGCCTGTTTGAGGCTGAACAAAGAGTAAAAACTCTCCTCCTTGTCTTTATTGTACGAATAGTTTTTGACAAACAGTTCGTGCAGTTGTTCGAAAGTGGAGATAGATCCCTCATTTAGTATGTGAAACCATCGTAACGGTTCACCTTTTAAACTGGTCCGGAAGAGACGGCAGAGGATGCGGTTGGACGTCGAATGCAGCCCCAAAGAATCTGGAAATTCTTGGACGTCTCCACAGGATCTCCCCCCTTGTATTTTTGAATATTCGAAGTATGAAAACTGGTAGGTACTTCCTCGTCGAGCAACTCTTGTGCGAACGGGCTCTTCTATAATTTTGTATAGCTGTTTCTTCTAGTAAGCATTTAAGCGTCTAACAACTCCTTGATGCGTTTGTCCACCTATTCCGGAGTGAGATACTGCCGAGACGTGATAGCTCGTCTTGTTGCTTGTCATCCTGGCAGATTATGCTCCCCTGTTTCTTCTCCCATGCGGTCATAGATTAAAATTTAAGGTTTTTCTCTATTTTGGTCCTCCTGTTGTTGCAGATCTATTGCCGTTCTGGTGGGTAATGGTGGATTGATGTGACTGTGAGGTAGAACTGGTTGTTACTGAATTTGAGGAAGTGCTAGATTTCGGCCTCGATGTCCCAAGCGATCATGAACTGATATCCTCAAGGTTGCAGGCAGAACATTCTACTGTCTCGGATTTGCTATTATTTGAGCTTAAAGCGCTCTGATTGTGTCTTGCATGCTGGCGAGCTGTTTCTCTAGCTCTATTCGTCGTTTAGCTTCTGCTTGCACAGTTGTTCACAAATCTGTCACTCCTTCAGCAGTGTCAAGCCGGACATGGTGTGATTTGTCTTGATTTTCCTTCTTTCAAAAGTAAATACGGTAAAAATTGGATTGCAGAACCTTAGTGTATGCTTCGATTCCCACAGACGGTGCTAAATGTAATAGCCTATTTTCGTAGAGACCGAAAACAGTGCTTTACACCTTTTAAATATATAATTGAGGTTGAGAACCTAAAGTAATTGACACAAGTTTTAGCGTTGAAAGCCCTTGAATGGGTAAAAGACCACGACCTCTCCTGAGGATTTCTGAAAAAATGGTGTTTATATAGATGCTGGCTATTAAAAAGAGAAAAAGATAAGATATCTGAGCTTTGGAAATGATCACTTTCTCTAGGAGTTCTGTAGCTGATAATAGCTATCGTGGATCCTAATCTCCAGGTCTCTTTTTATAGGTCTTATAATATGACCGTTAGATACATTGATGATGCACGTTTTGGTCGTCCGTGTTTGATGAGTCTTTATGAGGTCTTTTGTAATGTCTTGATATCTAATAATTTTTGATCTTGTAACAGATCTCTTGATGACCTTAGCTGTAACTTTGGAATGTTGATGAGGATACGATCTCTAACTATTCTCGTATGTATGCGAACTGTTGATGGACATATGAGTATCTTCTGAAGTGCGATGTTACTGGATGCTTCAATATCTTCAAACTGTAGGTAAGGAAGTCAGTATTGCTATCTTCTTATTCTCAGTCCTTGATTGGTTATTAGTGTGATTACTCGAGCTACGTGAGTTCAAATATCGGACTCAGTATGAGGATTAGAAATACGACCTCACAGTAACTGTTTGAGATTAATAAGAGAATATAAATTCTCTTCCTTGTCCTTATTATGAGCATAAGTCTTGACAAAATTCTTCTACTGTTGGTCGAATGTGAGGATTGAATCTCTAGGTAGAGAATAAAACCACCGTAGCTGTTCTCCCTGCAGACTTGTTACGAGCAGACGCATAATATAATATTAAGATTTGAATAGAATCCCAGTGAATCATGAAATTGCTAAATGTGCTTCTTCGTATCTGTGCCCTTGTATTTATGTACCTTTTGAGTATAGAAACCTCTTGGTACTTCCATATGAAATAACTCTTTGGCAATCGGACTACCTTGCAACTTAGTGAATTTGTCCTAACTGCATAAAACTTAAGCTTCAATCAACTCCTTGATACGCTGATCCATGCATTCTTGTGTGACTGACTGACGTGTTGCTTGAGTGACTTAGCGAGTTGGTCGAGGATTATGAGTACCGGTCCCCTCACTCAAACATTTACGTGCTAGAATCTGGGGTTGAGGTCGCTACTCCTCTTCTTGACGCTTGGAAGGCTGGAGACCTCTGCTGATATCGGACTAAGCTTTTCTTCCCAAATAAATTGAAGCTTGAGGTTAGTGCTAAAGATTTCTGGAAATGGCTTTGTTGGTTGATCCACGAGGTTCTAATCTTTCTCGTGCAGAAAATTGGGAGTTCCCTGGCACTTGATCACTATATCTTGTATGGGGAGCTTGTTGAGTTTCCTGCAAAGCTTGTAATGATATCTGCATAGTTGTTATATGTTCTTTATATCTCATGAATGCTATCAGGCGAGCTTGATGCTTGCTTTTGAGCTCTTTGTCGCGGATCTCTCGGTCAAGAATTAACTGATGCTCGAGCTTATTATGTTTCTTTGTTCAATGTTGAGATTTGCCTGTAGTTCAGCGAGCTGTTCCGGTTCAACTGAAAGATCGAGCTGGACTCCTATTATTGGTTACTTAGAAGTGACCATGATTAGAAATGGATAGTGAAGTAATTGTATGCCTTAGGATATTGTGGAAATGTCTTCTTTCCCACAGACGGCGCCAAATATAATTGCCTGATTCTGTAGCACAAAATATCTCGAAATTAGATCTTATACCAAATGTACCTGTGGCAAGAATTAATGTAATACAAGAAATGAAACAGGTGATTTAACGTAGAAAACCTTTAAATAGGTAAAAAACCACAACCTCGAGTTGTGGTTTTAATAACTGTAACTTTTATTGCTTGAGGTTGATATCTTATTACAAGTGATTTTTTGAACTAGAAATGCTTGATCTTGAAATAAAAATTCTTGCGGTGTTTAGAATCTAGAAATTCCTGTGTTAGAATCTTAGAAATTCTTGTCCTTATCTCCTCTGGAGCATTTTCTTTATATAGACCTTAAATGCAGTTCATTATCGTGTAGAAGCACGTTTTCCGAATAATGAGGTAAGTAGTAGTTGAATGTGTAATTGTTAGTTTGTGGGGGAGATGTATCTTTGATCTGTTCATATTTGGCTGTAATGCTCGTTCCACATTCATTATCAGTTCGTGGTCTAGCTCTCAATGCTGATTGTACATGTCAATGTGTTATGCATGAGTTTGATATTGAGGTAGTCCAAATTTTGACTAGGTCGAGGGATAGGTCTCTACACTAATCACACTGATGATCAGGCTTCCATAGTAGAACCTATAGAGTATATTGAGATCGACGGACCTAGCAGGATTACATATATTGGTACTAAGCTAGTTCAATAGAAGAAATAAGCTCTCATATATTTTTTACTGATGAACCGGGATGTCTTCACTTGGGCATTCAAAGAAATGTCAAGAGTTGATCCAGCTAAGGCGTATTACACATTGAGCATCACAAATAAAGCTACAACAATTAAACAAAAATAGAGGAGGCTCTCACCTCGTCTCAGAGACGAAGTCAACATCGAAATCGATAAATTGATCGAGGTTGGCTTCATCAGAGAAGCTAAGTACCCGGAGTAGATCTCGAACATTGTTGCAGTTCCAAAGAAGAATGAGAAAGTCTGAGTTTGTGTAGGTTTCATTGATCTAAACAAACACACACCGAAAGGCAATTTTTCCCTTCCTATTATTCATCAAATCCTTGACTCTACAGTATGTCACGAGCTACTATCTATTATGGATGCTTCTTCAGGGTACAACCAGATACCTCTCTTAGACACCGATCAAGAAAAGATGACCTTTATCACTGAAAGAGGTCCCTACTATTACAAAGTCATGCCTTTCAATTTGAAGAATTCTGGCACAACCTGCCAAAGGTTAGTGAGGAACATGTTCAAAGAACACTTGGGGAAGATCGTTGAAGTATATATTGATGATCTACTCTGTAAAATGTTATAAAAGAAAGATCATATCACACATCTCGATACAGTTTTCAACATATTACGGTCAAACTGCATGAAGCTCAATCTAGATAAATGTCAATTCGGAGTGCACACTGGCAAATTCCTCGGACATCTCAACCGCAAGAAAAGAATCAAAGCTGATCTAGATCAGATTCGAGCTCTAATCTCCATGCCCTCACTATAAACAAAGAACACTACAAGAAAAATGACATTTGATAGCATTTTTTCTATAGCATAATTGTGAAATGCTATCATAAGTGAACATTAATAGCATTTTGTATGCGAATGCCATCTTAACTCATGTTTTCTTAGAAAAACTAAATGGAATGTTGAGGACTACTTTCAGCAAACTGTATACATTTCTTCATCTCTTTCCCTCATCTCTCCCTATTTTTTCTCCCCAAAATCAAGCTTCTCTTCCTCTCATTCTCTCAAAATTTGAAACTTCCCACCTCTGAATCTCACCCTCATAATCTCCATCTGCAATGGGTCTCTAAACTGGAAATTCTCCTTTCCTCTACTCCTCCAATATCATCTTCCCCATTGTTAATGATTCAATTAGATTTAAGGAGGTTTTGGTGAGGTGTTCCCTGATTCAATTTCTCTTATAATTTAGCTTTGGTGAGTTCGATTTCATGTCCTAACTCTGAGTTTGATTTCATGCCCTAACTAATTTTGAGCTCGATTCGCCACATTGATCTGTACAAGTTGTACTCAACATTAAAGCAATAAGGTGAGTTTTTTATTTGGGTTTTTTAATTGTTTCCTTCAGTAGTGATTTAGGGTTCTTTTGGTATAATTTTGGGTTTTAATGCCATTGCAGAACACATGGGGATAAAGGGGTTTTAAGTTTCTGAAGCATTATGGTTGGGATTAGGTTGATTATGGTATTCTTTGGTTGTAGAACTGCTCCCGAACAACTAACAGATATTTGATCAAACAAGTTATTTTAGTTGTGGCTCCCACTACTAATTTGTTTCTCATTTATACCTTAAATGCAAGTTTAACTCTTTAATTAGTTGTACCACACCTCCAACTAACCAAGAGATTTGTAACTCCGTTGCCCTTAGAATCTACTTTTTTTTGCGCCCACACAAGGTTTCAACAATCAATGAACGCTATGTGTAATTTTGGTTTTCTTCTTAACTTCACAAAGTTTATTCTTCTCTTGGATTATGCTCTTTATTGAGGGCTTAGATTGTCTCACCGTCTTATGCATTGATTCTTTGAACCCTTAAAAAAAATTGTTCAAAAGCTTGTAACTATAACTGAAGGTCTTATTAAAATTTGGTGTCTCAGAAATTTAAGGAGATCGTCCCTATGAAGTATCGCTATACGTATGAGCAGCTTCTTATAACTCTTGATACAGAACGTGACAGCTGAGGTAAGAAACAGTTTACCCATGTTTACTATTATTTCTTTCGTCGAGCATTTCCATTTTTGGCCTTTGTTCTTCTCATCTTATTTTGCTAAAAGTTCTCCTTTAAAATTTGCTTTTAGTAGACATTATATGAAACTTGCCTGTATATGAAGACCCAATTGATAATAAGTTATTTTGGTCTATGGTAGTATATACATCCATAGTTTATATCATTTAGTTATATTCATGTATAATCCAGAAAATAATAATTTTTAGTTACTTGGATGAATTTCGAGTACCAGGTCCGAAAGGATACCCAAACTTTTCATGTACCATATTATGCCATATATATGCCTATAGCTAACTGTGATTATATATTGTTTATGTTGCTGATCAAATTTTTCAGAGGAGCCAGAGGTTTGCTGTATATCAATTCTGCATGTTCTTATGTAATGCTTTCAGTTACATCTAATTGAGACTCATTGGTGCTTCCTTTTCTAGTTGTAGGTAATATAACTTCTGGACAATACTTCTAGTTGATTTATATATTTAAGATCTCTCAACGAATTTAGTTGGAAAGCTACTGCCTTAAAGGGAAGAATGGGTCACAACAAACAATGGGATCGGGCAGAGAAGCTAATACAATTGGTCAGCTAGTCTTCGTATGCATTTTTTGGTATGGAAGAATATTCTCATGCAGCCTATTTAGAAAATGGGCAGTGGTTTTAGCTTATCCGACATTTAATCGATTTATAACTTTATCTTATAAATGAGGGCGATGTATGCACCCTAGAAATGGGCCTAATACACCTAGAATGCAAGTGTGGAAGAAGGTATAGTAGAATAAATATTGGAGGATATGAGTATGTGTAATGTCTAGGAATTTTAGGGTATTTTTTTTGTTTATTATTAAGTATTGTTACTATTATTCATATATTGTTATTCGTTATGCATTCGTGTTATTTCTTTTGGTAGGTTTGTATTAGATTCCTTTTGGTAGTTCTGTTGGTTTCGGTGGTTTCGGGGCGAAAGTGTTTGTGTTTTGGTTTTGGGTGCCCGTTGTGGTTTGGTGGTTATGTGATATTGTTGTGTGGTGGTGTGGTGTGATCTTAGGGAATCTTTGGGTTGATTTGGGCTTCCTTGATGCTTCCCCTCCTATCTGGCTTGTCAGATTCCTCCCGTTCATTTTTATTCCTTTTTGTCCATTTTCTTCCTTTCTGTCCATTTCTTCATAAAAGATTCCTTCTGTCTTCCGTTAAGCTTCAGTATATACTCCAACACCTCACACATTTGTATATTATTCCTCACGAGTCTTTTCTATCCATTCCGCATCCACTTATTCCTTTCGGATAAGTTTCTAGCCGTTAGATTCCTTTTTCTGGGTTTTAGGAGTTCCGGTGGACATTAGGCTTTAGAGGTGGTGTTTAGACCTCAGGAACCCCTAGAAAGTTTGGTAGTGATGTTTTATTAATGTGTCTATAGTTTGGGGTGGTTCCGGTGAGCCGTTGGATTGACCGGAAGGTTTCTGGAGTTTCCCGAGGAAAAGATTCCTTTTTGGGGGTTTAGACATTTTGGTGGCCGTGAGGCAGTGGGGGTGGTGTTTATACCTTGAGAAACCCTTGTTGGACTTGTAAAAGTGTTTGTGTGGTAGTGGGGGTGGCCCGTGGTGTTTCCGGGGTGTCCAGGGTGGTCCGGGGTGCCTCCGGGGTTGTTTTTTTTGGGTAGGACCAGTTCTATTCGAATAGGACTCTTTCTGTTCGAATAGAGTCCTTTGTATTCGAACAAAACACTTCTCTGCTTGAATACACTTGGTTTTGTTCGAACAGGACTGTTCGAACAGAGGCGCGATTTCAGCCTTTTTAGCTTCATTTCTTCTTCTCCTCTCTTCCCCCCCTTTTTTTTCTCTCTCTCCCTTCTTTCCCAAAACTTTTCCCCTCTCCTCCATACTCTCAATCCATTCTTCCCCATCACTTGAGGACTCTTCGCCCGCTTCGTTGTAATCTTCGCTCCTATCCTCGGTAAGTGATTCCCGATTCCTTTTTCGACATTTTCGCTCAATTTCGACGTAGGTCTGATTTCTAGGGTTTGGGTTTGATGTCATCTTCTGGAATTGATTGTTTACTTGTTGTTGTTATTGGTTGTGGTAGCTTGTTCATTTTTCCGATTTCCTCGTCGTCGATCCTAGGTTCGGTTTTCTGAGTTAGATTTCCGCAGGACTTAGATTATCGTCAGGCGAGTTTTATCTTCCTGAATAACTAGATTATTATCCTGATTTGTAAGTTATAGAAATGCCTAGTATATATATATTATCTCTGTGATTAGGTTAGTATATGGGTAAATTGCTTAGGACACTTTTACGGGCTATCCGTTTACCATACCTTAGGCGAGAGTACCTAAGGGTTTGATATGTTAGTAAAACCCGTGACAAAGTGAGTTTAGCTACTAGATAGAACCTGTAGGTTATGGTTAGTCATAGGTAGTTGTTCTCAGTTGTCGTCAATGTGACGATAACTCCTGAGATTCCTCTTGGACCGATTTCATTGTTGATGGTCATTGCGAATCATTTCTTCGTTGAGGTTGAGAACAAAGGCATTTTTCAGTGTATTGTGATGCCTCAGCGTTGCTATATTTATATATATATATATATATATATATATATATAATATCTTGAGTGTGGTATTGTTGGTTAGTTATTAGGGTGCCCCGCTTGTTTCAGGGCACTAGTGACTTGGTTTGACGATTAGTAGAGACTTATGGACGACATGTGGTTTAGCCGCCATTTCTCTGAGATAGTTGGTTCAGAGACTATAGTTCTCACCTCTTAGTGTAGCACCTTGGTTAGTTTAGGTTGCTGGACTTGGTTCTAGGGTAGTCTTGGGGCGACATGGCTTCAGTAAGACATGGTCTTCGATTCAGAGCTCGTCCTCTTGCCTGCTATTATTTTGATTAGTCTTAGGACTAGTCTAGGCATACTCTGTATTCTTGAGGCCTGGTCCTTGAGCATTGTCGTTGTGATTGGTGGGTGTTTAGAATGTTGGATTCCATGTGGGAGTGTGGTATCTCCTGGACTGTTAGTTGTTGGTAGTGAGCAAACGGCTTGTCCGCGGTGGTTGGTCGTAGATGTTGAACTTCTGATAGTTTGCCTTAGGATTATTTGCTTATCGTGTTGTGACACTTATTATCCTCCTGATTCTTAGAGCTAATAGAGCTTACTCGTAAGCCTTCCTTCCCCGGGATGAGGCTGCTAGGTCCATGTTCCATTTCGTCATCTAGGAGGCACCGAGACAACATGGCTCAGTGAGGTTCGCGGCTGGGCCAGGTGGTTTATGAAGTTGTACGTCACCCGAGATGTTGGAATACGGCTGAAACCTCCTGTTGAATCCGGTTCCTGTACATCCGTGTTGGTGACTTATGTACATGATTAGGAGGATTGTGAGACAGTTCTGTTATTGGGGATTGTTGGCTACTTGTTGGATACTTGTAGGTCACCCCATGAGTACTAGTCTGTGTTGACAGCTAGAACACTGTAACACTTGATGGTAATAATATTGCTTGAGGAATCTTAGAGACTGATGTTGTTTAGATGTTGTGACGGTTAAGTTGCTGTTTCATCTAGGTTTAGATGGTGCAACTGAGTCACAGGAGGGCATCTGTGTTCGTTTTGGTTGCCACGCTCTCAGGCTGGTGGTTATCCTATTGTGTGTTAGCTGTGTTAGCAGTGGTTGTGTTTCAGTCTTTAGGATTTTTGCTCACATCCATATATAGTATATTCTACTTATCTTACTGTGATTGGATACATAAATAACTCCGCATCGGCTGACCCTCGAGAGGTTCGGGGATTCCTCAATCGGGTTAAAATATAAGGTGGGTCCAGGATGGATACTATTATATCTAGTCACCCATTTAGGAGTGTAGGATGGTATGAGATAGAATTTGCGATCCGGTACAAGGCTTATCCTGGTGGTTGAAATGCCTCAGAATGTATATATAGTTTGGACGTTGGCTCTGTAGGATTTGATAGATTTATGTAATATCCTCATAGTCTGGTCGAGCTAGTGCAGTACATCATACCCTTGTATCCAACAATATCCGGTAAGGTAAATCCTTTTTCAGCGGTTGTCAACCCACTTAAGTCTTAGGGGCTAGCCCTTTGGGTTGACATCGCTAAATCATTCTGCATCATCATCATCATCATCATCATCATCACCATCATTAAGCATATTATTGCATCTCTGCATACCTTCAATTTGTAGGTTCTTCTGATAGAAATCCTTAACCCTTTCTGCATTATGTTTAATTTAGAATCTTCTGCACTTGGGATAATCATAAGATTATCTCATTCCATCATATCATCATCATAACATATCATTGCATTGGGTTAATTATGGGATTATCCTAGTTCATCATATTCTTCTCCGCTTATTAAATTCCTCTTCTCCTAATTGATTTGTGGTACAATTAGATTCATCTTCCTTCCACATACTCCTCTTCTCTCTGCATCTCTTCCCTCTCTCTTCTGTGTCTGGTTAATTTATTAGGTTAATTAGTCTGGTTGGTTGCTGTGAGCTTTAGGCTGGTATCTGGTTGTGGGCGATTTCGCTTAGCTTATGATAGCTTCAGGGTCGTGCTTGGTTGGGGTTTGGGTAACTCGGTTGGATTGTTGTTGGACGAGGGCCATTTACCCTCGTCTGTTATTGCATTCCTGAGGTAGGTTAGTTACGCGTAGCGCTGAGGGCCACGATAGTGATTAGTGTATAGTTAGTAGTCCTTGTGACTGGAGCGTAGTTATAATTTTAACACTCCTTTGCACGGGGTATATTTTATAGATAGATTCATTAGAGTTAGTATATATATGTATATCTATTAGGCACCTTCTAGACATCTTGGTAGATATATATTATTTATCATTAACAATTATTATATCCTATTATCATTAATATTTATATCTATCTCATTGGTTAGTATAATCGTTTAGCTATTCTTGGGAGTCAGTGAGCTCATTGTATGCTCACTCTCGCATCCCCCTTTCAGTGGCAGGTTGTTTCAGGTTTTAGCTACTGCTGTGGTGATCCCTGGAGAGCTGAGCTGGAGGCTCATTCTCCAGTTATTACTTTTGGGTTCGCTGCGTAGAGGTTTGTAGAATCTTATGTTTAGATTTTGCTTCTTAGTCTTCCGCTGTTTCCATTTTATATTTCTTATTACTCTGATGTATTGCTAAGTGAACGATTGGGCCAGAATTTGTCTATGGCTCGGTTGTCTGTGGGGAAAATCTTTGGATTCCCCGACCTGCACATCCTCAAATTTGAGAAATTGGTCTAGCTACCGATTATCGGATTTTGGGGCGTGACAGTTTGCCATAGTACCTTTTGATGCCCCACCTGGGGAGGATGTATCTATCATACATAAATCCGAAGTTATAGTCACATGACTCAGATCGCTCACAGGAGTTGGGTGTTAAAATCGAGTAATCAAGGCGCATGGTGCCACAAATTTATTTTCACATCTGCTTGAATTTTTTTAGACTAATATTAGATGTTAGATTTGATTTTGAATGATGTGGCCATCATTCTAAAGCATCTCATTCTCATGCAGATTTTCAACTGGGTATACTAGCATCTACGGTGAGAAGCCATTTGCAGAGAATGCAAAGTTAAGGAAGGAATCTCAAGAGAGCGAATTTGGACACGCACCTGAGACTTACAGCTCTACTAATCTTTCAGCTTATTACCGCTTTGGTCCATTTTTGGCTATATATAGGGCAGCCATTATCTCATTTCAAGTCGCGAAGTTAACTGTGTGGCACTTCTATCTCCAAGATATAAATAAGCGTGCTACTGAGGTACTTATTACTTATTTATTGTCTTCCATTTGGGTGCTTATTTTCTTTAATTAATTTTATGTCTTCTTCAATGAGAAGCTATAATTGCTGTCTATCTCCAAAATCTACTATAGTATTATAACTTTATCTTATTTGTAATAGGTAGCAATTAATTTGATAGTCAATCAAGTACTTGGAGTGTCGAGCGAATCTGAAGTAAAAGAGATGGCTCGCTTGCTCTCAGACATTGTTGATGGTTATCTATCTGTACCAATCAATGTGCCAGGGCTCGCCCATACCGCAATTAAGGTACAAAATTTTTCATATATGGGCAACATATTTTCTCAGCTAATAGTTGCCGTGAACCTATATATGTACTCATATCATACATGTTTTAAGGAAGTTGCCTCATACATAGTAGGCAAGCTTGAGCTCTGTTCATGTAGAAAACTTGCCATATCCCCCCTTGGTTAGCCTTTCACCCCGCTCGATCTTTCTAAAGAAAAACCCACCACCACTGCGATAAGACACTGACTGGGAGGCGTAAACCCAGCAGACTTTCTAATTCCTCCAAAAAAGTTTTACCGCTCTCAAAAGACAAATAAGCAGCTCTTTGTCTTTTGAAACAAGCAGCACTCTATGGTATTTGGGGGACCCTAGGAAATGCAAGCGAATGAAAGGTTAGAGCTATAACTATAAGGCAAAAGAAAAAAATGAGTGGCGAGAGCTATAAGGGGCAAGACCAAAAAGCGCCAAAGTACTCAAGCTGTCAAAAGATAGTGAAGATCCTAAAGCTAGTTTTTTTGGAGTTAAAGAAAAGTCCTATATTTTTCAATGGCTTGGTTCGGGTGAGTCTGAATAGGCAGTGCCAAAAGAAAAGAGAGAGGATCCTTGTGAGATTCACTCGGGTAGCCTAGGCGTCTGCGGCTTTATGTCTATAATTTTGCTGGGATAAGAGAGTTGTTTGAATAACTAAAACATGCATTTCTTAGACTCGTGCAAGTCAATGTAGCAAACTCGTGCAAGTCAACGTGGCAACAAGACTCAAAGATCCTAGTTTACCTGTAAAAAGACAAAAGAGAGGCGAGTTTTGCATCTTCAGATTTACTCCCTCATAAAAGAAACTCAATAAATAGGTAGGCGTATGGTCGCTTCTTTTTGTTGTGTTGGTCCTCTGTATCCGAGGTGGTGCATGGGGCTGGTAAACTAGCGTTGCCGAGGTTCTAATTGCAAGGTTAAGATTTACTTCATCCCTATGAGCTGGTTCGTGTGGGGTCGACTCACTTACTGACGTAGAGTCCACCGAGCCGCCTTGTGGCGGATGAGTATTAACGACGAGGGTGTCACATAGAGTATTACTGGCGAGTTGAAGTTGTCATATTTGATCATCTTTTGTGAACATCTGTTCTTGCAGCGGCTCCAGCGCCGCTCTCATCTCTGCCATGGCTTATTCTTGGGATTGATTGCGGGTGGAAACCACCATCGTTGCTCGGAAGATGCTTTGGCGGGGAACGCAGATGGCGCCAATTGTAGTCTCCTTGTTTTGCTAGGAGATAACAATAATCGTTCGATAGATTAGGCTTGATACTGAGCCGGAGGAGAGCACCGCTTAACTCTCTCCGGGTTCCTCTCTGTCTCACTGGTTGCATTCCAGATTATGGAGGAAGAGTAGAATGCTTCAAGAAGGAAGAAGAAGAAGATGAAGAAGAAGAAGAAGAAGATCCCCCTTTTGGTTTATCCCTTCCTCCTTATTTATAGGGAGTATTTAACCTAGGAACATCCTTACTCACGTGCCCTGGGAAATTCCTAGGCTATCCCTTCAGGGTCGTGGGTCTGGGTGCTCCTTGTTACCATTCTATAGTTGCTAATAATTGCTCGTTGTTTGGAGATACTTAGAGTAGTTTCGTTCGAGCTTCCTTACTGCGAGTGCTGGACGACCGACGAGCTTACTCATTGACCGACCTATCATTTCGTTGCTCGGATTAGGTGAGGTTGGGTTCGTTGAAAGATCTTGCTCGTTAGACTACCCCAACTTCGTCACTTAGCGGGAGCGTGCTCCTGCAGATACCTTTCACAGTGTGGGAAACCTACAACAACACAAAACAACCGCTACACATTTCTTTGAAAATAACCAATCACATTAATTTCACAAATCAAACTTATCATGCTCATCTCCTCATGCACTATAGAGTTTACCTTCTTAATATCCTCCAACACTACTGCCTTGAACATATTCTACAAAGCCAGTAGTTCATCATCCATGCTCGATTCCTCAACCTCGTCCTTCAGCTCATCCGAATGAGGGGGATTGTCCATCTTCCTCTTCTTCAAATCATTCTTGACCTCCGTACTTTCTGTGTTCACCGAGGTCGATACAAATATATTCAACTTTCTCTTGGTCACCTTGTGGCTGGTGGTTCTAGAGCTAACTAAACCAACTCGCAGCTTCTTGGCGGGTAGTAGAACTTTTCTAAATGAGGATAAATGCAAATCACTGGCCACTATTTAGTCTACCGCAGTTGGCGATACAACCGAAGATGAAATCCCACCAACCATTTTTCCCTTTGTTTGTGACTTCTGTACTTTAACAGATTTGTTGTTCATACTCTTCTGCCTACTTATCTCAAGTTTGCACAACATTGCTTTTAGCTTAACTACCTCTCAGGATACTGTATCGATCAAAGATTCTCCTCTTTTTACTTTCGACCGGGGATATGCATACAATACAAAGAAAATGTTATTAACTTACAGAGTAAAAACTGGGGCAGTTTGAAAGAAGTAAGGTTTGTTTACATTTTTTAATAGTTTTATATTTAAGAGTCGAGGTGCCCACGTCACCCTGGTGAGAACACTCGCCTTTCACCCAAATTGCATTATCATTCTATACTTTCCCAGCAGAATTAAGGTCAAAAAATTAGGGTCGAGTCGAGCTAGAAGAGAAGTATGCACCCCTAGATGAAGTAACGTATTTTACAGAATAATACTTCAAAATATCAGAAGTAGTTATTCTTCTCTTATTCCACACATCAGCCTACCTCCTATTTAAATTCTCATAAACATTGATCATCTTCTACATATTTCCATTTAGTTGGGCCGGGCACGCCTTAATCTTATTCATGATTCCTTTAGCAAGGTTGCTTAAAGGCACCACCAGCCCATATTTGAACTGGGCCAAATAACACATAAAACCCTCATCAAAGTCACCCCCTATATTCCCAGCAATATACTCAAGAACAACGGACTCCGGTACCCCCTAAAAACTCTCCTATCATACTTCATTACATCCCCTCATACATAATCTATACTACTTTTACATTTACAGTACTCCTTAAAAATATATGAGTTTACAGGATACCTGTAGAGCTTATAAGGGAAATATAGAAACTTGACCTGTTCCTCCCCTTCCCTCTTATCTGAGGTACTCTCCTCCTCAACATCTCGATCAACCTCATGTAAGTTATATACTTCAATAAGCTCGCCCCCCCCAGAGTTCACACCCTTACATCCTATATCTTCGTCCTTACTCAATTGACCCGAGGTGGAAGGCTCCAACTTTATCTATACGCTCAACAAAGAAGGACGTCTATTTCGCCTACTTTTGCACGAATCTACACCTACATAAAGGTCCAGGTATTTCAATCAATGTCAATAATTTGTGTCACTGGTTGTTTTTCAAAAAAAACAAAATAATAATATCTATATACAATATATTATTTTTCATCCCTCTATAATACTTATCAGTCAAGCAAAAATATATTTCAAAAAGCCAAATTTTCCTTAAAACCATACATAAACGAACTTTTCCCTATATAGTAATCCTTTTAAAATTCAAATACAAAAACCTCGAGGGAATACTCCATTAACATAGAAATGAGAGATCATCACATCCATATACAGATATTCATATCCTAAATAAATTCCATATTGAAGGAAATCAGTAACCATCAATGTCAGAGAAGGAATTAAGTACCGTCAACGCTTTCTTCTTCACAAAATAACTCCGTACAAATAATTTTTTCACCACCCCAACAACGGAAACTTCTTCTTCCCTACGATAACGATGCCTCCTTACTGGTTTTTTCTCTCCAAAATCTCTACATGTAATCAAATTTTTTTTCTCTCTCTTGATTTTCTCCTCTTTATTTTCTATAAATGTTTTGAAGAAGAAAGAGTGGGACTATTTATAATTTTTCTTTTGATCTGCTGGCAGTTTTTGGGACTCACACAAGCAGCCCTCGGTGTGTCTCTTTCACTATTCCTGTCCAGCAACTCATGCCTTTTGGGTATACACACCTTTGAATCATTACCCCAAGCCCTATAATTAAATACTTCTCTCTCTCTCCTACCCATTCATCTCCCATACCTTCTCAGCTCCATGATAGCAAAATCCCCTAACATAAAATTGATCTAGACCTCCACAATAAAGCTGGTATTCTTCTGATCCATGGAAATCTGAATAATTTTTAGACTTTTCTTAAAGTCTATTTGAATATACCCCTTTGTATTCGAATAGACTTCTCTTTCTATTCGAAAAAATAGGCGTATGAGTATTCTGTTCTAACACACTTTTAGTCTGTTCGAATACACTCCTTTTTGTTTGATTAAACTTTTATTTATATTCGAAGAAATACTTGCTTGAGTGTTCTATTCGAGCAGACTAAAAGTTTGTTCGAATATACTTTTTCAGTTCGATCAGAGACTTGTTTTATTCGAAAAGAGGTACGATTCAGCCTATCGTTTTAGGCGCTTAAGGGCATAATTGTCCTATTTTTATAATTAGGAACATAAAACCCTTATAAAGGGGTAAGGTTAGGCAAAAGGAAGATCATGTTATATCAAATCAAGTTCTTAAAGTGAGACTTAGGGTTTGAGAAGAGCTTAATTATAATTGATTTTGATTAAGTAATTGAAGCTCTAAAAGAGAATTCTCCCACCAATTTGCGTGTTCTTCGTACTATTCTTCTATTTAAGATTTCTCAATTCGTATTGTGGATTATGTTGTATAAGTTTTTTAGTAATGATTCTCGGGGGTGATTGTAGTTTATGGTCTATACACATGACCGACTCAAGCAAACGACTTTAAAGATGGGCAATTTTGGTGATGGGCAATTTTGAAGATCGACTCACAACTTTGGAAATGAAATTTTCTGACCTAAATACTACTCTAGGAGAGTTGGTAGAGCAATTACGTCCCACAAACCTTGCCCAAGCTTCTACTTTAGTGAAACTGCAAGTACGCTTGAAGAAGAAACGAGTTGCGGAGGAGGATAGAGACGGGGGTACAGGGGAATATATTGTAATTTTAGTGATGCCAAATCTGCCAAGGAGCGCTCGGGTATTGGTAAGTCAATGAATATTATGCTTAATCTTCGTATCGACTTTAAGATTGAAATTCCGGCTTTCGATGATTCAATCGATGCCGAGAAGTTAAATAATTGGTTAGATAGATAGGTTAGAGACCTATTTTTCTGTTTACAAATATTCCAACGTTCAAAAAATTTACTTTTCTACATTAAAATTCGCAAGTCATGCACTTACATGGTTAAAGTCCTGTCGAAAATGTCATAAAGTAGGAAGTTTGAGTCGAAAAGAGTTCAAGATGTTAGTGAGGAAGCAATTCTATCCAATTGGGTATGAGAAAGAGCGATGGTACAAATTGTACAATTTGCGCCAAAAGTTTGGCAATTCGTAAAATAATTCAGTACAGAGTTTCATAACCAAGCGTTGGTTTTAGACATTGATATGAATAAGTATTAGGTGTTCATGAAATATGCAGAGGGTTTATTAGAGTCCATTAGAAGAGAGTTAAAGCTCTTTAATGTATAAAATATTAAAGATGCGACCGTTAAAGCAATTTCTATTGAAGGCAAGTACTTGAAGAGTGACAAGAAAGACGACAAAAGCAAGTTGGGGTGCAAGTATAATTGGAAGAATAATCATAAAGGGGAGCCTAAAGGAGATGGGTCTTCATCCAAGGAGAATTACTGTAGTCATTATAAGGCTAATGGGCACATTTCAGATAAATGTTAGAAACTTTACCCGGAGCATCAGCCGAAAGAGAAGAGGAGCAAGAAAGAAAAACGTGCACTAGCCACAGCGATTGTTGATCTTTCGAATTTAGATAAGCCAAATCCTAAGTTTACTCTAATGTTCAAGCAACATATAGCTACCGAAGAGGCGAGTCAGGAAGAATTATTTCATGTTAGCATTCAAGTGGGTGAGGCCATCATTAATCCAGGTAGTCAGATGAATTTAATCTCTAAGGTGGTGGTGAAGAAGATGAATTTGGCTACTTTGGCTCATCCTAAGTCGTATGGTTTGTATTAGATTCAGAAAGACGCAGAATTTAAGATCACTAAGCAGTGTACGTTCAAGTTTATGATTACTGAGAAATTTATTGACGAAGTGACATGTGAGCTAGTTCCGTTAGATATGTGTCAAGTCATCTTAGGTAGCCCTTATCTTTGGACCGAAATACAATCCTTTACCGTAGAGCTCGCAAGTACCGTCTTGTGAAGGAGGGGAAGGAGTTTCATATCAATGCTTGCAAGAAACATCTTACTACCAATAATTTCGTAACGGTAACTCAGGCGAAGAGGTTAATTAGTGCGAGCGACAAGTTTGTATTATTACTGGTGCGACCGGCTCAAGAGGGTTCGTCGGCTAAGGTGTTTTCCACTTTGTCAATGTCTCCTAAGCAAAAAACCGATATGGGGAAGTTGCTAGAGGAGTATAAGGACTTCTTTTTGGGTGCAGAATGTATGCCGCGCAAGAGGGATGTGGAGCACGATATCACCTTGGTGAATGGTGGGCCACTGCCCAATATTGAGTTTTATCAAACTTTTGTCATGGAGTCTGATGAGATCAAGAAGCAGGTATAAGAACTCCTGGAGCAAGGAGTTATTACTTTAAGTTGCTCACCTTTGTGGTTCACCAGTGTTATTGGTGCCGAAGAAGGACGGGTCTTGGAGAATGTGTGCAGATTATCAGGCGTTGAACAAGATTATTGTGAAAAATTGTTATTCGCTTCCACAGATTGGTGAGCATTTAGATAAGTTGCAGAAGGCTTGATTTTTCACCAAACTGGATCTTAAGTTGGGTTATCATCAATTTAGAATATGGGAAGAAGATACTTGGAAGACAGCGTTCATGACCAAACAAGGACTTTTTAAGTGGTTGGTGATGCCTTTTGGGTTATGCAATGCTCTAGCGAAATTTATACGGTTTATGAATGAGGTACTTAATTCTTTTATTGATAATTTCGCGATTGTGTATTTGGATGACAGCTTAATAAATAGTCATACATAGGAGGAATACCTTGTACATTTACGCAAAGTGTTGGGCATTTTACAATCACAAAACCTTTTTCTAAATGGGAAGAAGTACGAGTTTGTGAAGAAAGAACTAGTATACTTGGGGTTTATTGTTAGGGGCGGTGAGCTTAAGGTCGACCCAAAGAAGGTCTCGGTCATTACTAATTGGCCTAGTTCCCGTATAGTGATGGAAGTGAGAAGTTTTATGGGTTCTTTTCTGTATTTATAGAAGTTTATTCGGTATTTTTCACAAATAACCACAATGTTACATTCCATGACAAAAGCCAGTATAAAGTTTGTGTGGGAAGATCACCATGAGAAATTTTTTTTGTTAATGAAGCGCAAGATTACAGATGTACCAGTGTTAGCGTTGCCCTATTTGCAGTGGCCTTTTAAGGCCAAAATAGATGCGTCAGACTATGCATTGGGGGTATTTCTTTTACAGGATGGCCGGCCGGTTGCCTAATATTCTAAGATGTTTACAGGAGAAGTACACAACTATCCTACCTACGATAATGAGTTCTACATATTATATATTAATTAGTGAAACATTGGCAGAGTTACTTATTGGAGAAGGAGGTTGTGGTACATTCCAATTACAAACCACTTTAGTTCATATCTACGCAGTCTAAGCTACAGCAAGCTCGCCATATGAAGTGGATATCGTACTTACAGCAGTTTACCTTGACGATCAAGTATAAGAAAGGAGTGGACAATAAAATAGCTGATATGCTATCTCAACCCCCCATTACCAACTATTTCTGCTTTGTTGGTAGCTATGCAGATATAACCTATTATTTCTTCCGAATACATTATAGGGTATGGCAACGACAAGGAGCTCTGTGTGTTTTACTAGAATTTACTGCAAGGTAAGACATGCAAGTATATGTTGAAGGATAGTTTGATTTATAGGGGCAGTTTACTATATATTCCAAAGGGTAAAGACCGTTTGCATTGGATTCGGGAGGCACATTATTCCTGGGTGGCAGGTCATTTTAAGGTTGAGAAGACTCATTTAAATTTGTGGCATTATATTTATTGGCAAAAAATACAGGTAGATATTGCTCGTATGGTTTGTGGTTGTGTGCTATGCAATACATCGAAGCCTTTGAATCAGAAAATAGGACTGTACTTACCATTACCAGTTCCAAGCCAACCTTGGAAGAGTATTTCGATAGATTTTATGGGTAGTTTGCCCATGACCAAGTATAAGAATGACTATTTGTTTGTGGTGGTGGATTGATCCAGCAAGATGATTATTCTTATTGCATGCCAGAAGACGGTCACCGGGGAAGGAGCAGCGCGATTGTTTTTTAGAGTCGTTTGGAGGTATTTCGAGCTCCCTTCTTCTATTTTTTCTGTTAGAGATAGCCATTTTTTGGGGCATTTTTGGAGATCGTTATGGGGGATGATGGACACTAAGTTGAAGAGAAGAACCGCCTTTCATCCGCAGACTAACGGGTAACCAGAAGTAGTTAATCGTATTTTGGTACATTTACTACAGGGATTCCATTCTAAGCATCCTAAGACTTAGGATGAGAGTTTACCGTATTTTCAGTTTGCGTTTAACCGGGCAATTCATGGTTCCACTTTGATGTCTCCATTTAAAGTTTGTTTGGGGTAATGCCTCAAAGCCCTTTCGATTTGACTTTTAGTCTTGGTGACTAGACGATGTCAGGGAATGAGGAAGAGGAATAAGTTAATGTCGAACATTTGAAGTTTGGAAACAATGCTTTCCGCTATGCTCCATTTACGATACTCAAGAAGATTGGTGATAATGTTTTCCAATTGGATTTGCCACCTTTCATGAGGATGTATTCGGTGATTAATGCCGAGCATTTGAAGCTGTAAGAGCCGTCTCTTTTAAATGAGGATTCTGCAATCCGTACTCGCCTACCGTCAGTTGATGACTTATGGATGGAAAAGATCCGTTATAGGAGGATGGTATTCTAGAGAGGAAAGTTCACGCTACAAGACGGGGTGGTATTGAGTCATTCTGAGTTTGGAAGAAAGGTCAACTACCTCACAAGTCAAAGTGGTACAGCAGGGAAATGGGCATCCCCGCATTCCCACATCTCCAGTTCTAGCTTGAACAGGAGCTCAAGGCTCTTAAAGGGGGGAACCATGATCTAGGAGGATATGAGTATTTTTTAGACTTTTCTTAAAGTCTATTCGAACAGACTTTAAGAATACACGCCTTTGTTCATATAAACTTTTCTTTAGTCTGTTCAAATATACACCTTTGTATTGGAATTGACTTATCTTTCTAATCGAAGAAACAAGTGTCTGAGTATTCTGCTCAAATAGACTTTTAGTCTGCTTAAATACATTCCTTTCTATTGAAGAAACACTTGTTTCAGTGTTCTGTTTGTACAGACTAAAAGTCTATTCGAATATACTTTTTCTGCTCGAACAGAGGTACGATTCTGTCTATATTTTAGACATTTAAGGGCATAATTGTCCTAGTTTTTTAACTAGGAACTTGTAACTCTCATTAAGGGGAAAAACTAGGCAAAAGGAAGATCATATTTGATCAATCCAAGTTCTAAGAGAGAGACTAAGGGTTTGTGAGGAATTTGATTATAATTGATTTTGATTAAGCAATTGAAGCTCTAAAAATGAATTCTTCGACAAATTTCTGTGTTATCCGTACTTATTTATAGCAACTTCCCCATCATTCCCAAGGCTTCAACATTCAAAATTCAAAAACAATTAAACAATATTTTCCAAACAACCATAACATAAAACAAGGAGCAGAATCAGAACATAAATATTACTATCTTCTATACAGTTACATTATTTCGACCTCGCACATGATTAACCTAAGTGTCCTACACCACCACATCTGATCAGTTCACCACCAACAATCATCTCATTTTCAACAACTATCTTATCAAGTACAATCTCTATTACAACAATTCTTTGAGCTTCAGGCTCGACTATCATTTCACGGAATACCTCACACAAAAAATGATGATCAGCCTCATTCTCCCTCACCCTTGCATTAAACCCATCTACCTGCAATATAGAAACATGCAAATCGACAACATAATCGAACTACACAAATAACCTTTCACGTACTTCAGCTTCTTTTATAGCCAAATGCCCCTCAACCGCATGTCGAACTTTCTGAGAGTAAGTCCTCACCATGTTTATTAAATTCACATCTTCCCCTACCCCTAATTTATTAGAACAAAGTGAGATGTGATCCAATCCCATCTTCTATGCCTTAGATTCTATCTGATATAGATCACAGTTGTCATAGTTATCCACTCTAACAAACTTATACTTATCTCTCCGCATCAGATCAAAAAATACAAACTACTTGGTAACTTTTTTATTCATTACTTTTTTAAACTACTATTATTTAATCAAGTCGAGCAAAGAACATTATTTTTATCATTCATATTTACTCAGTTCGATTCTCAGGTCTGCAACATTCAGTACATACACAGTCCAAACGACCTGCCACTTACAGTTTGACAAAAGTTTCTTATTTCGGTCTACCATATTTTGCAGTTAGATAGATTCATTTTTATCTACTAATCCAGTTTCAAAAATTTGATGTCACAATAACCTTTTTTATTAGCTCGAAAGTACATATTACTCTGCAGGAAGCAATAAGTCACAAATACTTCCTACAGAATGTTCTACAGATTACAATCACTGTCAGGTATCAGTAAGATCTTCAAGTGTGACCACCAGCAACTTCGTCTACCACTAGGACCACCACTTCTTCACAAAAATGAAGATGGTTGTAACAAAATTCTTCCACCTCTTAAGCCACCACTTCTGCAAGAAAATGATGATGGTTGTAATAGAAGTATGCTTCTACCACCTCCTCCTTCTACAGGATCCAATCACTTATAGGATAACGACAAGAATTCTTGGTGCGAACGCCAGCAACCTCATACTCCATAGTTATGGAATCCTTTGCAAGCAGATAATGACCCACCCTACGTTGTTCCCCCTCAACCATTAGATAATGAAACTGTACCATCTGGCAGTAGTCATTATCTGCCTCCACCACTTTTTCGTCTGTCATAACATGATACGTAAACTACACTGGAATGGGAGTAGGAAGATCTAAGGATTGTATCCCAAAGTAATAAAACTAGAGTTCCTGTACTTTAGTTAGAACCCTAGATTTAAAGACTTGACATATGGTTCACACCATTGTCACTATATAAGATTTGAAGAGACAAAAACTTGCAAAGGAATAACAGGTAGTACACCAACATCAGTATTTATACCGAGATATACATTCAATACAGGGAAGATTTCCAAAATAGTCATCATTCAAGGAATACTACTGGGAAATCTAACAACTAATTGGGCACAGTCATAATCCTAACAACATTCCAATTCCAAATAGCCCATTACACATTCAAGATAAAATTTTACGTACCAAATCCACCATTGCCATGCCAAAAAACCTCTTCATATCCACATACTGGGCTCGATTGAACCTTTTCAACTCAGGACATATGTACCTTCAATTTGTTAAGGGTAAACTCGAATAGATGGTCGTTCGAATGGACTATAAGTAGTTCGAATGAGATGCTTATTTTCTAGGTTGGAAACTTGGTTCTGTCAAAGTCGTTCGAACGAGAGTGGATGTCGTTCGAACAAGATACTTCTTTCTAGGTTAGAAAATTGGTTCCGTCAAAGTCGTTTAGACGAACTTAGAGTCATTCGAACAAAAACCACGTAGGATGGTGTTAGAAGTATGTTTTGGGCGTTGAGTTTGCCTCGAGATATGTTCTGTTTGTAATAAGTCTTCCAAGTATTTAAGGGAGACTTAGGTTATTTATTAGCCAATCTTTTTTTGTGAGTTTAATTCTAGAGAACTAGGGTTTGAGAAACTCCATTACAAAGCTTGAGGAAGCTTGGATAAGACCATATGTAACCTATTTGATCATAGTGGATTATTCGTGGCGAATAGTTTTTCATCTATAACGGTTTTCCACTTCCCTCCTCTGGGAAATACCTATCTTTGTTTATTATTCTTTGGTTGATTGTTTACGTGTTTGGCATATTTCGTGTATCGTTCTTGGTGTAGAAGAGAGAGTAGCTACCTCGATTCTTAACACAGTTGAGAGGGGGCGATGATAGGGATTTATCCCTCAAGATGGGATCTCATCGAGCTAGTACTAAGCCAAACTCACGCAACATGCACATGACATGCACTATTAAGAAAGATACCTAGAAGAAGGGACCAAGTTTTTCTAGCTCAAGAGATCATAACTTGTAATTAAAATATCAATCTCAATAAAATAACAAAGTTACAGCAACTAAAATCCTCAAGCCGAGGTCGTGGTTTTCACCTATTCAGGTGTTTTCTACGCTAAATCCTCTATCAATTTCTATTCTTATTCAATTTGTTGCCACATGCATATTTGGTGTAAGAGCCTTTCGTGCAAATACGGAATTAGGCCCTTACGGGATGGAACCAGAAAGTAAATTATTTACAACCACAAGACAAGCTAAGTTACTCAAATTCTAAATTTTTGTGACTGAAGTGGAGAGTTACTAGGCTTGGGAAGTAAGGAAATATGATATTATTTAGTGTATCTTGTAGAACTAGGCGCCTGAGTGTTCTTTTGTTAATACAGTACGTTCATCCTTACCGTAAGAATTACTATAACAACTTTGACAAAATATGAGGCATGTATTCAACGTACCCTTAGAAAAAATATTGGATGTTGGGGTGAGGATAACGATGATGTGGTAAAATAGGAAATGAGTTTACACTAATGCTGTAGAAGCCTAGTAGTACCAAAATTAGATACGGAAGCCTTGTATACATTCAACACAATATTTGTTGCCCCAATATCTTCCATACTTATCGAGATCTTGACTAAGCCTTCAAACTACTCATGGATGAAAAATATTAAGCTTGGGAACAAAAATGTAGTTTTTGCAATATTTCTAACTAAGTATTTTTAAGGGTCACACTTGTAAAGGCCTATTCCGAATCTTGAGTTCAAGTCTCAGCTTCGACCATCATACATTTACTCGACCTCGTCAACATACAATCACGTGGCACATTTATGGTGCATTATGAGGCAGTTACAAAGATAAAGAGTTACTCATGACGTTACACAATCATTACGAAGACTTATTAAAACTATGATTGTAACGTTCTTCATTAAAGTAAATAACGCTAATAAAATGATCATATTATAAGACCTATAAATAGGACCAGAGAACTACAGATTAAGGAGAGACTTTTCCTATCAAGAAAGTATATGCAGAACTATCCAGAACATTCTTTGTAATAGTTAGTCAATCAATAGCATCTCTTTTTCTAAATCCTTAAGAGAGGTCGTAGTTTTTACCTATTTAGAGGTTTCCATGCTAATTCTTGTATTTGATTAGTTGTTGCTTATTATGTTCTAATCATATTCGGTGTGAGATACTAAGTTCGAGATACAAAAATAGGCTCTTACATTTGGCGCCGTCTATGAGAATCGAGACATCTAGCTACGATTCTCAGAAGTTACAGGTATAATTTCATTATTACAGTGACCGAGAGAGACAACTATGTTACAGGGATTTGGGATGCTTTGACAAGTGATAACTCTGCTTGGGATACTGTTATTGCGATTCACTGAGGTCACTCTGTATCTCTCTTTGAATTAATCTTGAGCTTTGATCGACCTCAACAATGGTAGGTCACTCTGCTCCTGCGACTCCAATCCTTAAAGATGAGCTCGAACATTTTCATACCCTCTAATCTTCCATCTCTCACCACCACTAATTTTATACCTAAACCGAACCCTATCTCAAACAACCAACATCACAGATCTCGTATAAGAGTTATAACAACAATACTCAGATTTAGATTAAACTCTAACAGACCTGAATCGAAAGCTCAAACAGACTATCATCACCTACTCTTTGCATTTAGGGAAAATTGAGGGTTTATTTGATTAAATTAAGCTTAAATTGGAGGATACTAGGGCATCATCATGTGTTTCTGGTGGAGGTTTTATTGGAGAGGAGTTACTCATGCTGTCTGTTAAGATATGGAGACCATACCTTCAACCATTCTGCGATTTAGGTCTTCTATAATTGCAGATCTTCAGGACTTAAAGGCTCTAACAATGGTAATCCAGAAAGTATCAAATGTGATCCCGATCAAGCTCACTAAAGACAAGTATGTGTTCTATAGGTCTCTGTTCTTGCCAATTCTATGAAGGGCAAACAACATCAATCAATCTTGCTTATCTGCGATGAGTTAAGAGTGATCAACCTCTCCTGATTTAGATCAATGCCACTCTATCTAAAGCCCTTCTACCATATATGGTCAATTCAACCACCTCCAACGCTCTTTGGACAACCCTAGAAAAATGATTCTCATCGATATCTCGATCTCACATTATCTAGCTAAAATCAAAGTTACAAACAATTAAGGAAGGAACCTCTACAATATCAAATTATCTTCAAACAATTATGAACATCTCAGATAGCCTTGCTGTAATAAATCTAACAATGTCGAATAATTTTCATTCGATTTCATCGTCGTCGTTAAATTTGTTGTCGTCGCCATCGTCGAATTTGGTTTCACCTTGTGGGGTTAACTCGATAGAGCATTATGTGTCGGAGATGGATACGCTCGCCGGGTTTGCGAGTGCTTATCAAAAACACTATCTCGACTCAGTTTTGAAGAATGATGGAAAGGTTCTATCTTCGCTTGCAAATCATGGCTTCATACCTGCAAAGACCCATCTCTCTACTCTGTTTTGATCTCGAAACCCGATTCAAATCGGGCACTGAGTCAACTCTATGTTTGTCTCCCGAGTTAGAGAGAAAAATTGACTCAATGCTTCATTCCGGTGCAGTCATTACATTCGCGGAGGTCCCTCTCTCTCTCTCTTTAAATTAAGCTTGAGCTTCGATCGGCCTCAGCAATGGCAGGTTACTCTGCTCCTGCAACTTCAATTCTCATAGCTAAACTAGACATTTTCATACCCACAATTCGGAAAACCTCTTTGAATCGAGCTCGAGTTTTGATCGACCTCAACAATGGCAGGTATTCGATCGACCTCAACAATGGCAGGTGACTCGGCTCCTGCGACTCAAATCCTTAAAGATGAGCTCAATATTTTTGTATGATCCGGGATTCAACGTAACAAGAAGACGTTGCTCCTATTTTCGAGCAACAACAATTCCAAGCTGTTTATCAGTTTGCAAATCAAATCCATGGTTTTTCAATTACAGGGGCATACTACTCGTATTGATTTTCTTTTATATGATGGTATTGATCCAGAAGATTGGGTTTTTCTGGGGGAACAATATCAATCCCTTCATGGGGTTTCAGATACTCAACTGGTTTTGATTACGATTATTAACATAAAAGGTGACGTAGCAGCTTGGTCTCGGTCCCTGTAAATTTTTTTTGCGCGCTATTGGTATCTGCTTTGGATCTTGCAAACATATGGATCCTGGAGGCTCTCTATATAAGCTTGGACAAACAGGTTATGTTTGTGAATTTTAGTACGATTTCGAACGTCTTGCTAACTTAGTTCACGGTATTCCTGAATCACATCAGATAAGCACTTTTATATCGAGTTTATGTCATGATATTGTGGCTACTCTACGTTCTCTTTAGCCAACAATGTTGACCCATGCTTTTGAGATGGCACTTGCAAAGGAGGAAGAATTTGCTGCTATTCAAAATTATAAATTTTTAGTGTTTCTCTAATCGTTCTACAATTACTAGGCCTTCCGCTACGACTACTACAATTAAGGCGAATCTGTCAACGGCTGGTTTTTGACGCCTATCTTGGCCAGAGCAACAAGGGTGTCACTTAAGGGGTCTGTTTTAATTGATATTTAAGCCTGGTCATCTATGCAAGGTTTTGCAGGGTCTACTCACAATTTCATGCATCCATCTATTGCTAAACATTGTCGGTGTGCTATTCAGCGTGCTCACAATATTCGTGTTATGGTTGCCAATGGTAGATTTTTACCAAGTCTCATCTTGGTTATAAAGCGTTCCCCCAATTCAAGAAAGCTTACCTCAACAAAGTCGATGATGGATTTTTACCCGGTGTGAGATACTAAGTTCAAGATAGGAGGCTCTTACAACACTCAAACCGGGTTAATGCAATATATTTGTTTCTACTCATATCTTTTTTCTTTTTTCTCTTTGGACCTGCATTCTTAAAAACTCGACCCGACGTATATTAAAAAAAAATACCAATGTGACAAAGTACCACGCCTTTTACACTCGGTGAAATTTTAAAAGATGGTAAAACTCTAAATCTTAATGGGATAATTTTAAATACCAGCGATACGTATCTGAAAAGAATATCATGTAATTTACTAGCTACTTTGGTAATGGTAGTGCTCGATGTTAGCCTCTGGGGCTTCAGATGTAAGGACCCAGATTTTTGGGTTATTTTTTTATTTATTATTAAGTATTAGTATTGTTATTCCTATATATTATTTGTTATGCATTCGTATTATTTCTATTGGCAGGTTCTGTGTTGTTTCCTTCCGGTGGTTTCAGTGGTTTAGGGCGGATTAGATTATATGGTGACCTTGGGAACCTCTGTGTGAATTGGTGTTGGTGTTGTGTTGTGGTGTTGCGATGACTCCTAAGAAGTATTGTATGCCTTTGATTTTCTGTGTTTGTCAATTGGATGGTTCCTTTTACCAAGAAGAGTTACTGCTGTTAGAGGGAGTAGAGGCAACTGTTACGGCTCAGTTGTTGCTGCCCTTGTGGCTGATCAATTTCAGTCATTGTTGCCTTTGTTGCTGCTATTTTATAGTGTAGAGAGAGGCTATTTTAGCCGTATTCAATCACCGACTAATCGTCATCCATTCCCAATCACAGCTGCCCTTTTTCTGTAAGTAATTCCCTATTCTGTTCCAACTTCATAATCTGATTTTCAGTTTAGTGTAACCCTCTTGCTTGCTTGGTAATTGATTTGAGAGATTCTAAGGATTATGTTTTCCTTATAAATACCCAAACCTTTCCTCATTTGCAAATTATTTATTTCTCAAAATCAACTCTAACTTTCTTTCTCATAACCGACTCTCACTTTCTCTCTCAAAATTGACTCAAACCAGCGGTGCTATTCTTATAATATCTCTTTTGATAGGTCCAACTATAAAAAGAGCCTTTAAGCCGGCGGTGCTATTCTTTTGATGATGATGATCGAAAAAACTCTTAGAGAAAATCATCCCTACCAAAACACAGATATTCAATCTCTTTCTCTTTGTAATAGCTAGCATCTATATAAACACCATTCATTCTAAAAATCCTCAGGAGAGGCCTTGGTTTTTAACCCATTCAAGGGTTTTCCACGCTAAATATCGTGTTAGTTATTTTCAGTTCTTAGCTAACATTCTATATTTCAAGGGTGTAAGGCGTTATCTTCGTCCAATACAAAAATAGGCTATTACATTTGGCTATATATCTAAAAGTTAGTTATTGGGTCAAACAGTCCAGCTTACATTCAAACATTTCAAATACACTTCTCATTACGGTTTGCTCAATTCGACCTATACCGGGGAATTACAACAACAATTACTGCAACATTTAATATTTCTCATTACGGTCGCTTATTGATACGTTCAATTCGACCTGTAACTAAGACCTACAATATAGCTCTTCCAGTATCCACACTGTTCTGAGGGTCGCTTATTGAGTCAATCAATTCGACCTGGAAGAGACACGCTATATAGCTATTCAACATTCAATTTATCTCATTACGGTCGCTAGTTCGACCTTTAACTGAGACCTACAACAAAGCTCTTCCAGTATACACGCTGTCCCGAGGGTCGTTTATTGAGTCAATCAATTCGACCTGGCAGAGACACACTATGCAACTATTCAACATTCAATATATCTCATTATGGTCAGTTATTGATACGCTCAATACGACCTTTATCTGAGACCTACAACATAGCTCTTCAAGTATACACGCTGTCTTGAGGGTCGCTTATTGAGTCAATCAATACGACCTGGTAGAGACATGTTATACTGCTATTTAACATTCAATATATCTCATTACGGTCACTTATTGATACGCTCAATATGACCTTTAACTAAGGCCTACAACATAACTCTTCAAGTATACACGCTCTCCCGAGGGTCGCTTATTGATTCAATCAATTCGACCTGGCCGAGACACGCTATACAGCTATTCAAAATTCAATATTTCTCATTTGCGGTCGCTTATTGATTTGTTCAATTCGACCTTTAACTGAGACATACATTACTACTTCAACAAACAAGCATCTCTTAATAGTTCGTTATTAACTTGTTCAATTCGACCTATACATAAGAGAATACAACATTACTACAATCATACATTCAAACATACTATCATACATTACCATCTATTCGACTATACTATCATATATTCTAAATCATACATTATCATCCATTCTACTACATTATCATACATTCTAATGCATTATCATCTATTCTACTACATTATCATGCATTATAATACATTATCATACATTCTCTTACATTTGAATAGTTGGTTCAAGCAATCCAATAATGCAGTTTATATATCCGAAGATCAAAGATGTGTCTCAACCAGTACCACTCGCCCCTGATGCTTCTTATACTATTGGCTAAGACGGGCGTATGTAGTTAACTTATTTCCAATACTCAACCTAAACCCATATTTTGATCTTCAGCTTGATTGGATGTAAAAGTCAGTTCTGAAACTCAAGCTCTGGTCTCAGCATTCGACCATCACGCATTTACTTGACCTCGTCACCAAGCTCGTGGTGCATTTATCACACATTATGGAGCGGTTAGAAGGAAGAAGAGTTACTCAAGCCGTTACTCAACCATTATGAAGACTCATCAAAACCTGATATTGTAACGTTCCTCATCAATGTAACCAATGGTCATATTATTAGACCTATAAAAAGAAACCTGGAGATTATAATTGAAGGGACGATGATGATCGACAAAACTCTTAGAGAAAGCCATCCCTACCAAAACTCAGATATTCAATCTCTTTCTCTTTGTAATAGCTAGCATCTATATAAATACTATTCTTTCCAAAAATCTTCAGGAGAGGTCATGGTTTTTAACTTATTTAAGGGTTTTCCATGCTAAATCTCGTGTTAGTTACTTTCAGTTCTTAGCTAACATTTTATATTTTAAGGGTGTAAGGCGCTATCATCGTCCAATACGAAAATAGGCCATTACAGTTACTATTGGTAGTATGAAAATTGGATGCGCAGAAACTAACTAAGGCCACTTTCAAAAGGTAAATGATATAGTCAATCAAATTAAAGAGTTTGACGGGCTCCTGAAACAACATTATTGAAAGTGCGAATAAGTTCACGGGTAGCTTTCACAGTTGTGCATATTTGAATATGGGTTACTACACGGTTCCTGGTCTTGCGGTAGATTTAGTTCTATCGAATAGTTTTTACGGTAGAGGTGTGACTAACAATACATCATTATACGTTACCAGTTACATAGTGCACCAACTTTATTTTTGCTAGATATGTCTCGATCAACAATCGAAGATTTGCAATCATGATGCATATATGTTAAAGCATTTGCTACACACTTGATAATGTTAACTCTCTTAGACAAGGCTAACATTGCCGCTTTTTCTACATTGTTCAGAATCTTAGCCAAACTTCCACTTTCCAAACACTCATATATCAAAAATGGGTGTCGCATATGTGAATAAAATCTCAAAAGCTTTACAATTCCTGTGACGTATTTCACCCAATACTTCAATTTCATTTATAAGCGTTTTATGGATCAACCATTTCATCATCTTGTATAGGGTAACCACTTAACCTATTGATAGCTTAGCTTTATAAACACTGCCGAATCCTCCGGTTCCGACACCATACTTTCTGCTAAAATTCTCTATCGCCACAATGACATCTTCATACACCACTTTTCCATCAAAACCCCATATGCGAAATAAATTCCCTCTGTTTGTTTTTTAACAACATGCCTAATTCTTTGATCTCTTCGAAGGAAGTGTATAAGTGCGCCAGCTATTAGAAAAAAACAAAGCTCTTAAGGCAAAAGGTATGATTATCATTGGAACTTTATCGTCTTTTTTTCCCTTTAGAACATTTTGTTAGAAAAAACGCATGTCTTTTCTTTGTGGTTTTAATAAAACCTTGGTGATTACTATTAGACCCACATTGGATAATTGGAAAGAACATTTTCAATTTATATTGGGTTACACATGTATAACATGTGTAAGTAAGTGGTGCCTTCACAAGTGCGTGAGGCGAGTGTGTGAAGGCTTGTTATGGGGACGCCCATAGGCTTGCGTGCACGAACCAACCCATGACCCATTTGGACTATTTTATAGATTCTATTCGAATAAGTCTATTCGAATAAGATTCTATTCGAATAGATTATGATTCTATTTGAATAAATCTGGCAGTAAGAAATGTATTCGAACAGAAATAGATTCTATTCGAATAAAACATGTTGTTACGCTTCAAGAGACACAACTCTTCTCAGAGGTATGTCTTGGGATGCAACTCCGTCTATAGGTGCTTCTATTGGACACCTTCTCCTTTATTTAAATGGTTGTTTTCTATGTGATTGAGACAACGACAACATAGAAAAATATCAGAATCTCATTTCCTCTTTTTCATTCCTTTCTTCTTGAGAGTAAAATCACAGATAGTTCAACAGGCGTATCAACTTGAGTGCTTCAAGTCCATATGATTCGATCATTGTATCTTGAGAGACAGACACCGTGACAACTGTGAAGCACCATACGCAGGGTAAAATCTGTCATAAGGAAATTGTACTGACTACAAGTCTCGATCTTCAGTATTTTTAATTTCTTTTTCGTTCATCTTTGACTCAATTCTGAATACATGTTCTACAATTTTAAGAAAGATTTTAATATCTTCTTTGTGTTCAAGTTTTGTGAAGATGTCGATCAACGAAACTGTTATTCGTGTTCATCAAAAGAAGCTAGAGAATTTTAATGGAGCAAAGATTTTTTTTTAGTGTGTAAGAAATGAAAAAACATAGTAATCATGTTTCTTTTGTGTGTTTTGTCACAGGATTTGGATGATGTAATTTGATCATGCATACATTTAAGAGATGAAAGGATTTTATGATAAACGAGACTTAGAGTGGTAATAGTTTCAAGAGGAAAGCGTGTTTCCCAATATTGGCACAATGTAGATGAGCGGCAGATGGGTCTGATGATAGGGTTACCTCTTTCAAGGTGATCGCAAAATTGGGACTGAAGAACTATATTCTGAATGGGTTAGTCTCTTTCATTTGTGGTGATCTCTATCATTTTTGTTGGCTTTGGGAAAAAGTTGTATTTTTTTCTTCCTATTGCTGTGCTGGAAATGAATGTTTTATGTGGATGTGTCATTCATGGGCTTTGTTGCTCCAGGGAGATGATTCATATATTTTTCCTTCCATCATAAGTTGGAGATTGAAGAATGAAGCATCTTATTTCCATTCACTGATTTGAAGAGTCTGTAGAGAGAAACTCCTTCAAATTAAATCAAAGTAGACGTCATAGTCGGTTGAATAGTTGTCTTCATCAATTATGATAACTTGATTTTGATGCTGGGATTCCATATATTTAATGGAGGAAAATTTTCTCATTGGCGACGATTGCCATTAAAATGCATTTTGTTTATCAAACACGGCATTTGGGGATCGATTCAGGGTGAGCCCATTAAAATTGTGGCATTAGTAGAATTCAATATGGTGGATTTTCTACTATGTAATGAGGATGGCTTTGAAGTCTTCTTCGTCTTGTTTTGATTTAGATGAGCACTTTCTCATGCTCATGATCATTTTATATGAGTACAGAGATCGGTGGTTGCTCTTTATTATGGAGAGTTTGGAAATTACTTAGGGTGCTAGTGTTAGGCATCTAAAGTTCTACCACAGGCCTAATACAAGTCATAGGTATTGAGGACCAGAGATGGTTAAGGGATATTATGCATCATCTTTGTTTGAGATGTAGAGATCCTTAACATAGAAGCAGAACTTGACCTTAAAGAATTTTGAGAATTATTTCTTCTATCTGCTATCTATTATTTGTATCGTTCATGAGACTCAATATTTCTGGTATGAAATGAAAACTATGACTATTTATTTAGTAACTACTTGGGGAATAATCAGTCTGGTATCACTACCGATTTAAAGATTTTTTTTCAATTTATTGGTAGCCCTCGACTCGTCGAGATGTATCACTTAGCAATATGTATTGTAATCCAGGTGATGACTATCATACTTGTGAAGTATTGTCTCCCATTCTCAATTTACTCAAGAAATGCCCTAAACCAATGTTTTGGGTCCTTTATAAAGTATATGCAATGTTGTGGCAGGCATAGGTAACTTCTAATGGTAAGCCATGAAAGATCAAGGGTTAGTGATTGAATTGTACTAAGAGGTTTTATCTTTATGATGATAATTATGAAGTTATAAGATATAATGAGAATCATGCTTGTATACTGATCATTGAATTAAAGGGTGTGTCTTTGTTAAGTGCATTCCTCATAAACTTTGGAAAGGTAGAGTACCTTCCTTTAAATTCATAAAAGTGTGGGGGTGCGTTGCAAAAGTGCAAGTTCCAGTTCCCAAACGTGTGAAATTGGGACCCAAAACTATTGAATGTATTTTTATTGGCAAAGCTAATAATAGCAGTACATTCAGGTTTCTGGTACACAAATCAGAGATCACTGATATACATGAGAATACATTCATCGAATCACGTGATGCTATTTTTTTTAAAGATATTTTCCCAGGCAAAAAGAGTGATAATGTGAATTCTCAGAAAAGATCATATGACGCTGCTTCAGGTAGTGATCTTCAATCTAAGAGTTCAAAACTGGCTCCAGAACTTAGATGTGGCAAACGTGTTAAAACTGCATCTGAAAGAATCGGTCTGGAATATCTAATGAGGATCCTAGTTGGAAAGAGGCAGTACATAGCAAAATTGATTCTATTATGCAAAATCGTACGTGGGAGTTGGTAACTCATCTACCTAATAACAAACCAGTCGGTTGTAAATGGACCTTCAAGTAGAAGATGAAACCTGATAGTTCCATAGACAAGTACAAGGCGCGACTCGTTGCTAAGGGATTTTGTCAAAAGGAAGGCCTAGATTACTTTAATACTTATTCACCAGTTACATGAATAACATCTATACGAATGTTGATAGCTATTGCAGCTTTGCATAAGCTTGAAATACCTCAAATGGATGTGAAAACCACTTTTCTAAATGGTGAATTAGATGAGGAAATTTATATGAACCAACCTGAAGGGTTTATTGTCAAAGGACAAGAACACAAAGTTTGCAAACTTGTGAAGTCCTTGTTTGGATTAAAACAAGCGCCCTTATAATGGCATGCAAAGTTTGATCATGTTATGATCAAGGATGGATTTAAAATCAATGAATGTGATAAATATGTTTATTATAAACGCATTGATGTTGCATGCGTTATTGTATGTCTCTATATAGACGATATACTAATTTTGGGGACTAATATTCATGTAATAAAGTCCACTAAGGAAATACTGACAGGGAACTTCAACATGAAGGACCTAGGTATTACAGATGTTATTCTTGGAATCAAGATTAATAGGACATCATAGGGAATTCTGTTGTCACAAGCACATTATATAAAAAGTGCGCTTAAGAGATTCAATAAGTTTAAATGCAAAGGTGCTGAAACACCATTCGATAGAACTCAATACTTAGCGAAAAACAAAGGAGAAAGCATTTCTCAACTTGAGTACTCACGTATCATAGGCAGTCTCATGTATATTATGAACTATACCAGACCAGATATTTCTTATGCAGTAAGTAAACTGAGTTCATATACGAGTAATCCTGGAGATGCACATTGGGTGGCACTCGTTAGGGTTTTAAAGTACTTAAAGTACACCCTACACTATGGTTTGTACTACATTACTTGTCCAGCTATACTTGAAGGATATAGTGATGCGAATTAGATTTCGAATTCTGACGAGTCAAAATCCACTACTAGATATGTGTTCACACTTAGAGGTGCAGCAATATCATGGAAATCTCATAAATCAGCATGTATAACTCGTTCCATGATGGAATCTAAGTTCATTACTTGGACAAAGCTGGAGAAGAAGTAGAATGGCTTCGAGAGCTACTAAATGATATTATTTTATGGCCACAACCTGTACCTGCTATATGTATTTATTGTGATAATCAAGCAGCACTGGCAAGGGCTAAGAATCAAGTGTATAATGGTAAGTCACGACATATACGTCGTAGACATAATACCGTTAAGAAGTTACTTGTGAATAGAATAATCTCCATTGATTTTGTAAAATCTCAAGACAACCTTGCGGATCCATTTACAAAAGGGTTGTCGAAAGGGCAAGTATATTGTACATCAAAAGGAATGTGATTAATACATCCAATCCACGAGTAATTTCAATGGTAACCTAACCTAGTTGACTGGAGGATCCCAAGATCTAGGTTCAATAGGAAAACTGGTCGAGGGTGGCACTGCGGAAACTAGGTCTCCATCTCATTCCTGATGTAGCAGTGCAACCTGCAGCGATTGTTTGGGTAATCATTTTTTTTAATGATTCTTATAGCTTGTGTATACAAGTAGAGTACGACAGGATATTCTTAACAGGAAATTACCTATGTGAGTGAGAAGTGAGGGCCGTTTTTGTGAGAATTGAGATGGCTGAATTCTCTAATAGCACTCATGAATTTGTGATTGTCCAGGGCTAAAATGGACACAACATTTAGAACTGTCTGTGACAGGAATGGAACTGTATGAATACTATTGTTTGGGCTTACATCAACGGCTGAACAGTTCAAGATATCATGTTTACTGCTTATTCAAGTATGTTCGATAGTGTTTCACTAGAGAAGGTTCAAGTCCGCAAGACAACTTTTTCGGTGCAGAGCCATTCCTACCATTACTCTCAAGATTCTTGTTCGTTCTCGTCTTTCCCGTTTTCATTCAAATGTGGGGGATTGTTGGAAAAAATGCATGTCTTTTCTTTGTGGTTTGAATAAAATCTTGGTGAATACTATTAGTCCCACATTGGATAAGCGAAAAAAATATTTTCACTTTATATTGGGTTACACATGTATAGAATGTGTAAGTAAGTGGTGCTAACACAAGTGTGTGAGGCAAGTGTGTGAAGGCTTGCTATAGGGACGCCCATGGGCTTGCGTGCACGAACCAACCCATGACCCATTTGGACTATTTTATAGATTTTATTCGAATAAGTCTATTCAAATAAGATTCTATTCAAATAGAATCTGGCAGGAAGAATCTATTCAAATAGATTATGATTCTATTCGAATAAATCTGGCAGTAAGAAATGTATTCGAACAGAAAAAGATTATATTCAAATAAAACATGCAGTTACTCTTCAAAAGACACAACTCTTCTTACAATTCTTCTCAGAGGTGCATCTTGGGACAGAACCCCGTCTACAGGTACATCTAAAGGACACCTTCTCCTTTATTTAGATGGTTGTTCTTGATGTGTTTAAGACAACAGCAACACAGAAAAATATTAGAATCTCATTTCCTCTTTTTCATTCCATTGTTCTTGAGAGTAAAATCACAAATAGATCGACAGGCGTATCGACTTGAGTGCTTCAAGTCTATACGATTCGATCGTTGTATCTTGAGAGACTGGCACCATGACAACTGTGAAGCATAATACGCAGGGTGATATCTGTCTTAAAGAAATTGCAGTAACTGCAAGCCTCGATCTTCAGTGTTTTCAATTTCCTTTTCGTTCATCTTTGACTCAATTCTTAATACATGTTCTACACTTTTTGTAATCGAAGAATTTTTGCAAGGCTGCAATCCTTTGGCATGGCCACACAATCCATTGTTATTACATGGAAAGCATTTTATGGAACTTTATAAGGGCTCTATTTTCTGAAATAGGGCCCACCAACTCATTGTAAGAAACATCAATGACTGTCGAACTGACCATTTTTGTAAATGATGACGGAATTGAACCCAAAAACATGTGAGAGGTTCATCTTTTCTAGTTTTTGCAACTTTCTTAATTGTGATGGTATCTCTCTGGTGAATTTGTTCTGGCTGAGATCAATCAAAAGTTGAAGGGACATTATTCTGCCAAATTCAAGCAGAATGGTTTTGTTGAGTTTATTTCTACTTGAACTAAAGTAGTTTAGATTTGAGCAATCACTTATTTCCTTAGGAATGGGTCCTTTGAAATTGTTGTTTGATATGGCCAATGTTTTCAAAATTGGTGTGCTTCCAAGTTCGTATGGGAAGTTATCAAAAAAGTTGTTATTGCTTAAATTGAGTTCTAACAAGGAACTCAATTGACAAATTTCTTTTGGAATTCCTTCTACTAAATGATTTGATGAAAGGTCCAATCTCTGTAGTTGAATCATTTCCCAAGTTTAGGTGGTACCAAGCCACTTATTTTATTGCTAGAGATTCGTAGACTTGTCAGGTTTTTGTAGTCCTCCCAATTTTTCATAAGCTCACCATAGAAATTATTATTGCTCAAATCAACATAATTTAAGTCAGGATGTAAACCAAAGGTCTCCAATAAGTTTCCTTCTAGTTGGTTTATTTTGAGTCCAATTCTGTATAATCTTTTGCAATTTCTTAAGTTATTTGGAATAAGACCTATGAAATAGTTGTCGAATGCAGTAAATTTTGTTAGAGATCCATTTAGGCATATTTTTTGTGGCAAATAACCTGAAAATTTGTTTTTGATGCAATTTCAGTATAGCTAAGTTGCTCATAATATTTATTCCAGGAGGGATGGAATCGGAAAGTAGAATTTGATGGAAAAGGAAAAATATTACACTGCTCAAATTTGTTATAAAAATAGGAACAGTGCCGCGGAGATAATTAACGCATAGTTGAAGATCGACAATAGATTTTAGATTGCCTATATCTTAAGGAATGTAGCCTGAAAGTTTATTTCCAGCAATAGCCTATATATTTTGCTCTGTTATGTTAACTAAAGAAGGCAGGATGGTGCCAGTAAGATAATTGTAGGTCAATGCTAAAATTGTGAGAGATGTAAGACTGCCAAAAGTTCAAGAATTAAACCAGGTAAATTATTATCGTCCAACTGTAGTGTTGGTAGTTTGGTTAAATTTGCTAGAGAAGAAGCTACCAAGCCTATGAGATCATTTTTGGTAAATGCTAGAGTGATAAGAGATTTCAAGTTTCCTACTCCTTGAGAAATGGAACCAGAAAGTTGATTGTTAGAAAAGTTTAGAATGACAAGGTTGCTCAAATTACCTATAGAAGGAAGGATTGGAGCATCAAGATAATTGTTTATAAATGATAATTCGGCAAGTGATTTCAAGTTACCTATCTCTAAAGGAATGGAACCAGAAAACTTGTTTTCACATAATCTGTTAGAATTTTCCAAAACATGTACCTCATTTTGAGCCTTGAACCCATTACCTCTTGGTCATCTATTTTATGTAACTCCTATACTATAGCCTAAAGTTTAGTCCCACATTATTTATAAAGAATAGAATAACTAAACATATAAGGTAGCGCCCATGTGACATGTGTGTAACATGTGACATAGAGAGAGTGTATAGGTGTGTGAGTGTGTGAAGGGATTTTATACCATATACACATATGGACCTCTCTAACCGGGCTGGCTCGGACTTGGGATTGAGCAATTGGCTCTTCTGGCTCTGGAGGCTTTGGGGGCTTGGGCTTGGCTCACCCTAATCTTTTTAACAAAAGTTTCATTGGCTTGGGATTGGTTTATTTTCTTACTCTTTGGTCTTCACATTCTTCTCTCTACCACTATGGGAGACCTAATCTTCAGAGACACATTCCACACGATTTAAATAGAAAGAGAGTCATTAGCAAAGCTCTCTCTTTAACTAAAACTTTTCACCAACTTTCTAAACAAAAAAAAAAACTATTCTTCCTCTCTGTGTTTAAACTCTCTCTCCCTGCTTTGTATGGTTTACTTGAGGTGCAAAATACTATTATTATTGCACTTAGACTTCCAGTACGAAGCTACCGTATATGCTTGTTGTATCCTGGGAGAGATAAGACAAGTTACCTGTACCCGAGGTAGGTCAAAATACTCTTTAAAGAGAGTGCGACCCACGCCTCGAGCTCTTATTATTTGTTGTCTCCTTCACTACTAGAATTGTTGTTGTTTATTACTTGAATTTACCAACTGTTGCTGTTGTGACAACTGAGTTCTTGTGCTACTTAAACTTCTACGTCCTGCTACTATATCCTGACGCTACAAATCAAAAAATCGAACTAATCTTGTAATTCATTTAGCTACTTGTAACAACTCGTTCTATTCATTGTTGTTTGCCAGAATTTGCCTGCTTGTTACTGTTGTATCCTACTACTTAAATAAAACATGCGGTTGTTGTTTATCTTTGTTGTTATAACATGTTACGGCAGTCTGTTTACAACTGAGCTGTTGTTGTTCACTGCCGGAGAACTTTCCGTTGTTTAAGACTGAGTTGTGTTGTTCATTGCCGAAGTACTTGCTCCTTTTACTGTTGCTGAATAACCATACTTCTATAACATCTTGTTGTTGCAACTTTAAAATGGAAAAGCTAGATTTACAGGTTCATAAGAATTATATTTTATAATTGTTAAGAGTATTGTATTTCTGTAAGATGACTCTTTCTTCTGAAGTGTTGATGTTTGATTCCAACAAAACCTCTAAGTTTGATGGACTCAATTTTAAGAGGTAGAATAACAAAATGTTCTTTTATCTCATACTTATGGAAGTAGCGTATGTTCTGGTACATGAATACCCTGTTGAACCTCCTATTCTCGTACCTGTAGTAGAACCTGATCTTATTCTAAGCGAATATGAAAAAACCTTAGAAACTATCTCAAACTGGACTGAGGCTAATTTCAAATGCCGTAAATTCATTCTGAAGGGTTTAGCGGACGAACTGTATAATTATTATCTACAGTCCGAATCTGCAAAAACCATTTGGGATGCATTACAGAAGAAGTATGATACGGAAGAGACAGGCTCTAAAAAGTTTGCCGTAAGCCGATATCTCAAGTTCAATATGATCGATGATAAGTCGGTAATTTCCCAATCACATGAGTTGCAACAAATTGCGCATGAGATCGTGTGCGAAGGGATACCTCTTGATGAACAATTTCAGGTAGCCGTGATGATTGATAAATTACCGTCAATTTGGAAAGACTTAAAAAATATCCTGCGACACAAGTCAAAGAAACAACCATGGAGAACATGATTACTCATCTGAGGTTTGAAAAAGAATCTAGAAAACAAGACCTAAAAGAGGAAATCCTTTTAGTTCAAGCCAAAGGGAAGGTCAATATGAAATCTAAAGGAAAACCTTTTAAGTCTAAGAATAGTGGTAATCGGAACAATCGTCCTAACGGTGGTAATCCGAATAACCGTTAGAATTATGGACACCAGAATCCTAATAGGGGAACGAACAAACAATCCCCACCATATAACAAAATAGGTTCAATTATGTGCCTCAACTATAAAAAGCCTGGACAAATATCTAGAAACTACCGAAACCGTAAACCTGTTGCTCAAGCTAACATTACCGAAGAGCCCTTAGTGGCTATGATCACAGAGATCAACATGGTCGGTGGAACCGACGGGTGGTGGGCTGATTCGGTCCCTTCTAGGCATGTATGCTATAAGCGCAATTGGTTTAAAACCTACAAGGAAATTGATGACCAGAAGGTGCTACTTGGGGACTCCCATTGCACTAATGTGCTTGACACTGGAGATGTTGAACTGGTATTTACCTTTGGAAGGAAAGTGACTCTAAAGGATGTGATGCACACTCTTGAAATGAGGAAAAATCTTGTTTCAAGCTATCTTCTTAATAAGGCAAGATTTCAGCAGACCATTAGGTCTGATTATTACATTTTGACTAAGGGTGGGGTTTTTGTGGGAAAGGGTTTTGCTTGTAATGGAATGTTCAAGATGAGTATTGAAATGAATAAATTTGTTTCTATTTACTTGTTATCTTCATTTAATATTTGGCATTTTACACTTTGTTATGCTAACAAGAAGTTAGTAAACTATATGAGTAAACTTGCCATGATCCCAAAAGTAGATTTAAATGATTTTGATAAATGTAAATCTTGTAGTCAAGCTAAGATTCCTAAATCCTCACATAAAAGTGTTATAAGATAATCACAACTTTTAGACTTAGTACACTCTGACATTTATAAAATGGACGGAACACTCACTCGAAATGGTAAAAGAAATTTTATAACTTTTATAGATGATCATTCAAACTATACTCATGTTTACCTAATACGTCACAAAAGTAAAGCTATAGGTATGCTTAGGACATATGTAACAGAGGTTAAAAATCAGTTTGATAAAAACATTAAAAGATTTTGTAGTAATAGAGGAACAGAAAATGATTCACATGAATTTCAAAACTTGTATGAATCCTTAGGGATTGTACATGAAACTACTGCTCCTTATTCTCCAAAATCTAATGGTAAAGCGGAACACAAAAATAGAACTTACACTGAATCGATAGTAGCTATATTACTTAGTTCTGGATCCCCTAAATCTTTATGGGGTAAAACATTATTATATGTTTACCATGTTTTAAACTGTATTCCTCATATCAAATCTGAATTGTTACCATATGAAATTTAGAGAAAAATAAAACCTAATGTTAGCTATTTTAAGGTTTGGGGTTGCTTAGCCTATGTTCATAAACCTGATCCTAAACGGATAAAACTTGCTAGTAGAGTTTTAGAATGCATTTTCATTTGTTATGCTATAAATAGTAAAGCTTAATGGTTTCTTGATATTTAAGATAATGTTATCATTGAATCACTTGATGTTGATTTCTATGAGGATAAGTTTCCATACTTACTGAGGGAAAGTGGGAGTAGTAGTGGGGGTTCTCAACCTTCTACATCTTTGGCCCTAATTTACCTCAAGTATAAGTTCCTAGAGATGTTGATTCTCATGATATAGACCCAAAAATTCATAGAGGTTAATGTTTAAAGATTGTTATGGATTTTGGTAATGATTATGTTGTACATACCTTAGAATTTGACCCTAATACAATCAGGGAAACGCTAACCTCAAGTGACACTAACTTAAGGCAATAGGCAATTGGTGATGAAATGGATTCTCTTACGAAAAATTAAACTTGGGATTTAGTTAACCTTCCTCCTAGTAGTCGATCTATTGGGTATAAATGGATATTAAAGAGTAAACATAAACCAGATGGTACTATAGATAAATATAAGGCAAGACTTGTAGCAAAGGGATATGCGCAAAAGGAAAAAAATATTGATTTCTTTAACACATATTCCCCAGTTACTCGTGCGACAACCATTAGAGTATTATTGGTCGTTGTTGACGTACACGATTTGATTATTCACCAAATGGGTGTAAAAACTATTTTTTAAAATGGAGAGCTTGAAGAAGAATTATATATGGATTGGCCTGAAGGCTTTATGATACCTGGTGAGGAACATAAAGTCTGCAAGCAGAATCAGACCTTTTACGGTCTAAAGCAAACTCCAAAATAGTGGCATGACAGGATCGACCAATTATTTCTTTCAAATGGTTTTAAGATTAACGTTGCTGATAAATGCCTATATTATAAAGTATCTGGTGAAAGTTCTATTATGATATGTTTATACGTTGATGATCCACTTATTTTTAGTTCTACACTTGTCATTATTTTAGAAACCAAAAACATGCTTAATAATAATTTTAATATGAAGGACCTAGGTGAGGCTAGTATAATTTTAGGCATAAAGATCACACGCACAGACACTGGTAGTACTCTTAATAGATCTCATTACATTGAGAAGATCTTAAAGAAATACAAATTTTTTGATCATAAACCTTCTTGTACTCCTTATGATCCACAAGTTATACTTTTAATGAACTTTGGGAAGGCAGGTAGGTAGAAAGAATACGTAAGTATTATTGGTATCCTTTGCTGTGCTACAGACTGTACTAGACCCGATATAACTTATGTTGTAGGTGTTCTATATAAATTCACAAGTAAACCAGATTTGGGGCACTGGGATGCTATTAATCGAGTTATACAATACCTAAAAAGGACCATAAACTTGGGTCTAAATTATCAGAAGTTTCCTGCGGTCCTTGATGGATTTAGCGATATTGATTGAAACTCATTTTTGGATGATTCCAAAGCCACCAGCGGATACATGTTTAGTATATCTGGCAAGTCGGTTTCTTGGAAATCTAAGAAATAAGTGATTCTAGCTCAGTTGACTATGGAGTCTGAGTTAGTTGTACTAGCTGCAGCTAGTGAGGAGGTAAGTTGGTTGAAAGACCTTTTATCTTATATTATTTTATGGAGTAGGCCTATACCGCCGATTCTGATCCACTCTTATAGTACTATTGCGATAGCCAGAGTACAGAACAATTACTATAATAGTAAGAAGTTAGCGATACAACGCAAGCACAGTACGATGAGAGGTTATCTTACATCTATTACTGTTATAATATATTTTGTAAGATCAGAAAACAACTTGGAAAATCCTTTGACGAAAGGATTGTCTCATGACAAATTTTGGAGTATATCCTAAGGGATGAGACTAAAGCAAATGATAGAATCACAAGTGGTAGGAACCCAACCTAAATGACTGGAGATCCGAAGAAATAGGTTCAATGGGAAAATCAAATCATTGTGATATAGAATCATGCAACTAGGTTTGTCACTCCAGAGTTAATCTCATTCTACATATTGTATATATGCATGATATCTTGCAGTGACTGTAAGGCTAGTTTCTTAAATTCTTAATGAGTTCTATATCTCATTCTTGAGTGGGGTGTCTAGCTACAAGAACACTCTTAATAGACTCACCAAGGTGATTGTGAAAGTGCATCCACTTCTTATGAGAATTAGGCTAAATTCTCTAAAGCCTTCACTTATACTGGGATTAAGCACATGGCCAAAAAGTATTGGTATTTAGAACTTGCACCTGGTAGAGTTATATGTAGTTTTCCTTACTGTATAAAAGCGAACAATGAGTTCAAGACTCTGATCACTTATTATTCTTATACCCTGAAGATTGTTTACTACGTATAGGTTCAAGTCTAAGGACACCTTTACTTAAGTACATCTCTATATATCGAATCCATACTCTCGTTTCTCTTCTCATTCATCTATCCTTTTTAGAAGTTTTTTAAATATGGGGGATTGTTGGAATTTTTCAAAACTTGCACCACATTTTGAGCCTCCAACCCATGACCTCTTGGTCATCTATTTTATGTGGCTTCCATACTATAGCCTAAAGTTTAGTTCCACATTGTTTATAAATATTAGAGGAACTAAACATATAAGGTAGTGACCATGTGACATGTTTGTAAGATGCGATATAGAGAGAGTGTATAGATGTGTGAGTGCGTGAAAGGATTTTATACCCTATATACACATGGACCTCTCTTACCGGGCCAGCTCGGAGTTGGTATTGGGCAATTGGCTCTTCTGGCTCTGGAGGCCTTGGGGGATTGGGTTTGGCTCACCCTAATCTCTTTAACAAAATTTTTATTGGGCTTGGGCTTAGTTTATTTCCTTAGTCTTTGGTCTTCACATTCTTCTCTCTACCACTATAGGCGACCTAATTTTAAGGGACTCGTCTCACACAATTTGAAAAGAGAGGGAGCCGTTGGCAAACCTCTCTCTATAAATAAAACTCTTCACCACCCTTCTAAATACAAAAAAAAACTATTCTTCTTCTCTGTGTTTAAACTCTCTCTCTTTTTCTACTTTGCACCATTTACCTGAGGAGCAAAATACTATTGTTACTGTACGTAGACATCCGGTACGAAGCTACCGAATATGCTTGTTGAATCTGGGAGAGATTAGACCAGTTACTTGTACCCGAGGTAGGTCCAAAAACTCTTTAAAGAGAGTCTGACCCACGCCTCGAGCCCTTATTATTTGTTGTCTCCTTCACTGCTGGAACTTTTGTAGTTTATTGCCAAAATTTACCAACTGTTGTTGTTGGGACAGCTGAGTTCTTGTGTTACTGAAACTGCTACTTCCTGCTGCAATTTCCTAACGCTACAAACCAGATAATAGAACTGATCTTGTAATTCATATTGCATATTGTAACAACCCATTCTATTCATTGTGGTTTGCCAGAATTTTCCAGTTTGTTGTTGTTATATCCTACTACTGCAATCAGACCTACGGCTATAAATTATCATTGTTGTTAAAACAAGTTACTGCTGCCTGTTTACAACTTAGTTGTTGTTGTTCGCAACCAGAGAACTTGCTACTGTTTACAACTGTGTTGCTGTTGCTCATTGCTGGATTACTTGCTCCGTTTTTTGTTGTTGAAAAACTTTACTTCTATAGCATCTTGCTATTTCAACTTCAAGACGAGAAAGCTAGAATTACAAGTTCATAAGAATTATATTTTATAATTTTAAAGAGTATTGTATTTCTGTAAGATGGCTCTTTCTTCTGAAGTGCTAAAATTTGATTCCAATAAACCCTATAAGTTTGATGGTGTCAACTTCAAGAGGTGAAAGAACAAAATGTTCTTCTATATCACACTTAAGGAAGTAGCGTATGTTCTGGATCAAGAATTCCCTATTGAACCTCTTGTTCCCGTACCTGTGGTAGACCCTGAGCTTATTCTAAGAAAATATAATAAAACCTTAGAGACTCTCTCAAACTGGACTGAGGCCGAATTCAAATGCCGCAACTCCATTCTGAATGGTTTAGCGGATGAACTGTACGATTATTATCTATAGTCCAAATCTATAAAAACTGTTTGGGATGTATTACAGAAGAAGTATGATACGGAAGAGGCAGGCTCTAAAAAGTTTTTCGTAAGCCGATATCTCAAGTTCATTATGGCCGACGATAAGTCGCTAATTTCCCAATCACATGAGTTGCGACGAATTGTTCATGAGATCGCGTAGGGATACCTCTTGATGAACAATTTCAGGTTACCATGATGATTGAGAAATTACTGCCAAATTAGAAAGACTTTAAAAATATCCTGCGACACAAGTCAATGGAACTAACCATAGAGGACTTGATTACTCGTCTGAGGGTTAAAGAAGAATCTTGAAAACAAGACCTTAAAGAGGAAATCTATTTGGTTCAAGCCAAAGGGAAGGTCTATCTGAAGCCTAAAGGGAAATCTTTTAAGGCTAATAATGGTTGTAATCGGAACAACCGTCCCAACGGTGGTAATCTGAATAACTGTCAGAATTATAGATACCAGAATCCTAATAAGGGAACGAACCAACAATCCTCACCGTATAACGGAACAGGTTCTAATATGTGCTTCAACTATTAAAAGCCTGGACACATATCTCGAATCTGCCAGAACCGTAGACCTGTTGCTCAGGCTAACGTTACCGAAGAACCCTTAGTGGCTATGATCATAGAGATCAACATGGTCGGTGGGCCCGACGGGTGGTGGGCTGATTCGGGCGCTTCTAGGCATGTATGCTATGAACGCAATTGGTTCAAAACCGACAAGAAGACAGAAGACCAGAAGGTATTACTTGGGGATTCCCATTGCACCAAAGTACTAGGTCTAATAGCCAAATTCCATAAGCATGATTTGATTAGGAATTAGCTATCACACCAATGAACTTGTAATAATCCTTCAATAGAAACTAAAAAATGAGAACAGGTATTTTTAGCATGGAAAGCCTCTGAACAGGTAAAAAACCACAACCTCGTATGGAAGATTTTGTAAAAGTATTTTTATTGTTTTGAGTGGATATCTTTATTACAAGCGATCTCCAGGACATAGAAATGTTTTTGATCTCATAAATAAGATATTTTGAGTAATTTTTCTGGTACCTGTCTCTTCTGGAACTTTTCCTTTTTATAGGCTTCTCCACAGTTCTTCATCGTGCTAGAACACATTTTCCGAATGATGCGGTTAGTGGCGGTTGACTGAATAACTGACAAGTTCATGGGAGACAGGTGTCTTTGACTGAATAATATTTTCTGGGTTTAGCTCAACCCACATTCTTGAGTAGTTTAGGGACTGGTTAGAATGTTTGACTGGAGTGCTAAGTGCTAAAATTGCATGAGCCAGAGATGGAGGTAAATTGAACTGTGTGAGCTCGATTATGAATGAGGTCGAGGGATAAGTCTCTACAATTACCCCCTCGCAACCGAAGTCACGAGTGGCTTTTGTTGAGAATGAATATGTTAAAAGTTATAAATTCGAAATAGAGCAATGATGGTGCTTGACTGGGTGGAAATTATATAATATTGGGAAGTGATGGGTATTAAGTGATGATGTAGATGTATATGACGGTTGTGTTTGAATAGTCACGTCTGTAATAAATAATAACGCTTGGGAAAATGTACCTGAACAATAAAGTTAGGGTTATATAAAGAGTACCTTGATCAACTCTTTGGAATAATTCTTGCAACCATAACTTTCTCTGAGATGGTAAAAACTCAGAGTATGGCTCTTGAAGAGACGATTGCGTCTGAAGCGCAGAGGTTGAAGTTAAAGTACTTTGGTGATCATTCTTTGGAAATGGCGATCCCTGCCCCTATTCCTCCGACGTATCAAGGAGTGTCAGGTAAGGAAGCGGTTGAAGCTGAGGAAGATTTCTACTATAAATAGAAATTTTATGTCTTCGTCTTGACAGGCGAGGAACGTTGGGCCTGTCTCCGTACTCTTAGGAATGATAGAGTTAAGGATTCATATGCAGGGAAAGGCGTATCTGCGGGGCAGATATGCTGATTTCTTGTGTTGCCATCAATTCTAATGTTGGGCCCTCTTCATCTCTACCAACTCTTCGGTGGTGGTGGTATTGCTGATGCAATTCCATTATAGTTTTACGTTCATAAGACCATTCATCTTGTTTTTTGGGTGTCAACACTGAGTCCACTACTTGCATAGTTCTCGCTTAGAGTTCGACTGGGCTTCAACCGAGCCATGTGAGGAAAAATTCTTGTTGGTTCTACTGTCTTCTTTGCATCAGGGTAAAAAATCACTGAAGTAAGAAGAACTGGAAAACATGATTCCTTGCCATTTCTGACTAACCTCTAGCCTTTAACATACAGGGAAAACTTGTTATTTGTAAAGTACCTGGAGTTTTGTGCTGGACGGATAACATTCAGTTGTATTCTTGTGTGAAAACTTGTTATCTGTAAATCGTATGTACTATGCTTGATATGAATAAAGTCGAATTTCATGAAATTGTGCATAGAAAAACTTCTTGAATTGACCTAAAATGTGTTAGATGTTAGTTGAATAATTGTTTGGTAAGTGATGAAACAATGTTGCAATGTTTTTTGAACTGGGATGAATATGTGTTGTCAATGTCGTGCAGATATAAATGATTTATGTTTAACAGGCGAGGGATTGAAATGGTAGGAAATAGGTAAGCTCGGGCTGTTATAGGTCGAAAAGGGGAATACCTGTGGTAGTGTAAGGTTGAATATAGTGACAATTTTGTATATTGATGAGGGGATAAGTGTGAATAATTGATTTTAAGATTTGGAGTTTCTGTTATGAGTTAAAAGATAAAAATCACATATTTTGTGGGGAAAGTTGGTGAGAGACATATAAACATATGTCTGATGAAAGAAAAATGGAGGAGAGAGTGAGGATGGTACTGCTCGATCTGAGAGGATTCATTTTGCGTGGAAGGACGATTGTCTATAAAGATTGCAGTAGTTCGTGGGACGATCGTTGGTTCGTCTGGTTACGATGTTGAATTATGGGGAGGGAATGTGAGCTCGAGGGTTTTAGATGGAAGGAGCAGGGAGTATGCATGTTAAGTTTCTGAGCTGTGTTTGTGAGGTAGATAGAATAGGTAGGTCGAGAGAAGTTGGCTAGTTTGATTGCAGAAATTGAGATGGAATCCGACGATCTGAGGACCGACAAATAATGTGATTGGATGACGTGTCAACTGTGTCTTATGAATAATACAAAATGTTGTGAATGTAACATAAATAAAATAAGTCAATTAGATCCTCTATAGGGGCAAATCTATTTTGAGACTGCTTTAGCAAACATTTTGAATAAATTTGAACATTTATACAATTTAAAAAAATGACGTCAGTCACTATAAGTATGATAAACAAGGATTGAGAAACAAAAATATGAAAATGCAGAAGCTTTGAGTTTTGTTTTGTATGCAAAAAGGAAATAGAGCTCTGACATCATATAGTGTGAGTCATCATGAGTGATGGACGGTCTGGAAAAGATATGAAAATAGGGATAAAAAATATGTTAAAAAATACAGGGAGTTGCAACGATGGAAATGTAGTTTTATTGAAAAGGTACAAGGCGTCAGATATGGAGAGTGGAAAGGATGCCTCAGGTCTGGAATCGAGGACAATTTGTCCGAGGAGCAATAAATGCCAGCCGCATGAGATAAAAAGGATAAATAGTTTTTCTTCATCTCCATACAAACGTTTTATCACAAAAAACTTAGAGAGTACTCAAAGAGAAAAATGAAAAATCAAGGGATTTGATAAAGAGTTATCCGAAGGCGATAAACGGTTGAAGAGGGCAAAATATTCTGGATCTCGTAGGAGGCAATACAGCAGCGTTGTGTGGGAGAAGCTTGACTCTACTACCGATTCTCATTCGGATACAGAAGGTTAGTAGAGATATATGCGATATATGTTAATATTCTATAGTTAAAGATTTATGTTATACGTGAATGATTGATCAGAGATATATATTGGATATATATGTATGCATACATAGATGGAAGAATGATAAATACCTTAACCTATATGTAGGTCCAGCGTGAGAGGCATCCTTGTAGGTCAAAAATGTGCCTGTAGAATTTGTTTTTAAGATGGGTAGTTCATCTGTTATTGACGTTTCGACCTCTGGTTGGACGAATGAGTCTGATAACAAAGGGGAAGGAGGATTGGAACAATTCCTGGGTTTTCCTAGTCTCTCAGTGCCTTATCCTCTGGGTTCTAATGCCTTTAGAGAATTTTTTAAAGCCAAGGCGACTGTAGGAGGGAAATGGGGTAAATGTGTAGAGTTTACCAGTAGGCAGTTTTGGGGTTGTACGGTAGCGGAGGGGAAATAATATTTTTATCTGCTGGCAGATTTGGAAGTAGAAAAATGAGATAGGTGTATAGAAGAATCGATCTCTCTAGAGAATTTCGATGGGGATGCCTGGAGTGACCTCTCAGAGGATTTTCTGTGTTACATATCTCAATTAGAGTATGGGTTGAGCCTTCCCCTTACCAATTTGGCGAAGGGGATTCTGAATGCAATTGAGGCATGTCCCGTTCAAATGAACGAGAACATGTGGGAGGTAATAACTGTATTTAACCATCTTAATGAAAGGTGGGAAAGGGAGGAAAAATTAAGGGCGATAACCCTTGAGAACGTTCTGCAGTTTTATAGGGTGAAGAATTTTAAGGCCAGTGGGGGGTCGCATTTCTATGCGAGCGTACCTCGCTGTCAGATTTTCAATCTGAATTCAGCAAGTCAAACCGGGAATGACAAAATCATATGGGTGAAGGGTAATTCCCTTCAAAGAGATGATGAAGAACTTTTGGAACTTTGATTTAGTTCTGTAAAGAAAAGTAAGTATAGACATGCATAGATAAAATTATTGTTATGTTTTGTTGACAACTGTAGTTGATAGTTAAATGTGTTATTGCATGTGTGAAGTCTATAGTGGAAAGGAAAAAATCTATGTTGGATGGTGTTGTGGAGGAGCAGACTGAACTCAAACTCGTTTTGGAGGAACTCGGCTTGAGTAGAAAGAAGAGAGACAGTAGGTCGAATAAGGTTCAAAAGGCTCAGTCTACTAGGTCGATGGCAGGTGTCGATGAAGGAAAAATGTCAGTCAATGGTGAGTGGGTTCAAACTAATTTTTCCAAGACTCTCGAAACTGGAAGTTCGGCTCAGCCGACCGTTGTCAAGCCGAGTAAAGTAGCTCAGCTATTTCCGAAGAAACGGATGCTAAAGACTCTACCGGTTTCTGGTATTACTAGAAGTGGCGAGGTCGTGAAAGAATAGAGGTGGAGGATCGAACCCTCGGGGGAGTCAGGAGAGAAGGTCCTCGAGGGGTAATATGGTTCGGTGGACGACCTCAAAGAGGTCGAGGAAAGGGCTAGGTTGGCGATTCTCCAAGGAGAGGAAGATATGAGCCAGATGGTAAGTTTATATTATCAGAAAGTAATATTTAATATACTTCGAGCTAATAACTAAGATCGATATTGTTTTTGCAAGTTGCTCGTCTTGTCAAGGGGATGTGGCTCGGTATTGAAGAAGAAAAATCTAAGCTGAAGAAGGCAAAGAGCGAGCTTGAGAAAGACCTAGCTCGAGCCAAGACTGACGCCATGAAGGAGGTCAGGCAGCTGAAGGCCTCTCATGTCGTAGCGATCAGTTAGCTATAGGTCGAGGCAAAGGCCAATTAAGACAAGATAGTTGAGGAGCGTGACAGGTTATGTCGTCACTTGATACTAAAGGGCTATTCTGAGGAGGAGATGAATGTCATTAAGGCTGACACCTATGTTGAGGTGAAAGATGAGGAGGTGGAAGTGGTGGGAGTCGTGGATGGTCTGGATGGTGTCGCCTGCCAGACAGTACTTGACAACCAAGGGGATGACGTTGAGCTCCCAGAAGGTAGGAGTGAGAAGGTAGGGTAGACATGTGTTTTGTATAAATATTTGTAAGTTGTTAGAATTGTGTGTGAGGATGAAACTTTCTGTAGATTGACTCTGTTTATAAACGTCTTGTAGGTAGTTAGAGAGATGAGTCTCAGGATAAATGACCGAGAGTCTAGACTTGCCAGTGAAAGAGAGACCTCTAGAGCCTTGCTGTCTGCGCAAACGGAGCTACAGGTTAGATTGTAATAGGCATTTTCGACTTACATGTTAAAGTAATGTTAAGTTATCAAGTCAACAGGAGAGAAATGCATGGCAATAATCTAACGTTATTAATACGGAATAATATATTGAAAGTATGTACCTTGTACGCCGTTAAAATATTTATGAAGGGTTCACCTGAGAATGGAATCAAAACATTTAGTCTAAAAGTAATTGGAAACATATGTTTAGAAATCACATAGTTTTTTAAAAATATATTAGGAATTAGATTTTCTGAATCGAATTGTACTAAAACTTGTTATATTTCCCAGGTCAAATTGGATTCATCTCGCGCACGTGAGGACAACGTGCTCATGTGCAATCGGGAATTTGTAGAGCAATTCGATAGAATGAAGGAGGCGAGCGAGAGAAGAGATGATCAATACGTAAAAGGTCATTTCAGACTTGAGAAGTTGAATCAGGCAATTTCAGACCTGACTTTTCAGGTTGGAGATAAAGATTCTGAGATTAAGAAGGGATTAGAAATTCTATCTGAGCCACAGAATGTGCCGAGAAACTTCAATGTCAGGTCGACGCGTTGACTGCGAAGGGTAAGCAGGCCGACACGGCTCAATATCATTTTCAAGCGCTGGAACAAATAGAAGAACAATTTCGATCAGATCTTCTAAGATATTGGAACGAGCTAGAGAAAATGAGACAAAAATTCATCAAAAAGGACGATGAGCTGAGGGTAGCTCGAGAAAATCTATCGACTTCGGAGGCCACAGCTGAACATTTGCAAACAGCCATCCCTACCAAGGATATGGAATTCTGAGAAATGCAGTGAAGGTGCAATGACTTAAACGAGAGAGTTGCTCGACTTAAAGATGAAAAGGACCAAGCCATTGCTCCTGCCAAGAAAGCTGAGGCCAGAGATCGTCCAGGGGGAAGTAGAACTGAGGTTAAGGCTCCTTTAGTTCGAGGGGATGTAGTTAGTCTCCCAGGTCGGATTAGAGAACTGGAAAGTGGCGTATCTCGAATTCAGGGGCACATTCAAAAGGGAAATGTGAATTTGAAGGAATGCCAGCATAAGCTGGATGCTGCTCTTATTAGGGAGAAAGTTCTTGAGGGGGAGATCAAAGCCAAAGATTTGCTAGGGAAGAAGAAGGAATTATTGAAGGATCTTCCGGCTAGGGAAGAGTTGAATGTAGAAATTGTGATACTTCGTGCTCGGGTAGTAGACTTAGAAGCTATAAACCTAGGTGAGTCGGCGCAGTATATTGCCAAATTGGAAGAAGATGCCATTTATTAGGATAGGGTTGATGTGGAATTAATTGAATAGAAGGATAATTACCCTAGGTTAAAGGTACGCCTCGAGAGGTTGAAGGTGAGATTTACAGCAGCGGTAGTACCAGGTATGTCTCGATCTGACCTATTAAGGATGATCGTTACATATTTTGTAGAGGAAGTTAAAAGACTTGAGTTAGAATGAGATACCTTGCACAAAACTTTGTCAGATAAGGAATGCACCTGTGGACCTAAGATAGATCAAGGGAACTGTCTGGGCGCCATGGAGACCCAATTGGGCTCTCGAACTTCTGGATCAATAGATCAAGGTAGGGCCACTGTGGCCCGTGAACTAATTGATAGACCTCTTGATGCGTGGGGAATCATTATTGACCCTCTATCAGCAGAAAAGAATCCTCTGTAATATGAATTTGACCTGAAAATAAATAATACTTGTTACAGACACATTGTAATAGATGAAAGCTAGTATGACCATTGCCTTATCTTGTGTCTGGCAGGGTCTTTGATATAAAACAAAGTTTTCACATTCTTTTTATTCGCAGAAATAGGTTGAGTTAAACCAAGTTAAAACTTGATTTGAACTATAGAAATGTCACAGGCACATTGAAAGAGATAAAAGCTAGTATGACCTTTGCCTTATCTTATGCGCGGCGTAGTCTTTGATGTGAACCAAGTTTTTACACTTACCACAGTCGCAGGATGTAAAGATTTAGCTGAACCAAGTGTTATCCGCGATCCAGCCTACTGTAATGATCCAAACAAGTTGTAAAAGATGAAGACTTGTATGGCCTTTATCTTACCTCTTATTTGGTTAAGTCTTTGATGTAAAACAAGTTTTTACATTTGCCATTGTTACAAAGATGTAAAGATTTAGCTGAACCAAGTGCTATCCTCGATTCAGCCTACTCTAATGATCCAAACAAGTTGTAAAAGATGAAGACTAGTATGACCTTTGTCTTATCTCTTTTTTGGTTGAGTCTTTGATGTGAACCAAGTTTTTACACTTCCCATAGTCGCAGAGATGTAAAGATTCAGCTGAACTAAGTGTTATCCTCGATTCAGCCTACTGTAATAATCCAAGCAAGTTGTAAAAGATGAAGACTAGTATGACCTTTATATTATCTCGTGTTTGGTTGAGTCTTTGATATGAACCAAGTTTTTACACTTGCCACAGTCGCAGAGATGTAGTAACGAAAGCCAATCAAGTAATATCTCAGATTGAACTTGGAAAAGATTGATTATCAGCTAGTATTATCTATGCTTGAATCTGTAATATCTGGACAAAAGAGAGAAATGGAAATGGAGTAGTAAGATGCCTAACGATAGCATCGTTTCGGTCCTCTAGTATTCCAAGGATTTGAAATGGGGATTCCCTCTTCTGTCATGAGATAGTATAATCCCAGGCTTGAGAGACCTGTGATAATGAATGGACACTCCTAATTGTCGGCTAATTTTCCAGTGTGAGGCTCTTTGCGATGTTGAGGAATTTATCAGAGGACGAGATCTCTGATTTGGAAAGTACGGCTCCTGACTCGGTTATTATACGATTTGGCTAGCATATGATGATATCGACCTAGGTTAGCAATAGCGCGTTCCCTGGTTTCATCAATCATACTGAGGTTACAAGCCAATTCAAACTCATTTTTCTCGTCAGCCAGCACGTGATCACAAACTGGGTGATGATATTCAGATGGAATGACTACCTCAGTGCCATAAGCTAGGATGAACTGGGTATACTCAGTAGATTGTCGGGGAGTGGTTCGATAGGCCCACAGGACGTGAGGTAGCTCGCGAACCCAATTTCCTTTTTTCAGTGAGTGAAGCCTTTTTTTGAGTCCATCCACGATGGTTTAGCTGTTTATTTCAGCTTGGCCATTGCCTTGAGGGTAGTATGGATTTGATGGTGAGTGGATGATATGATGGTGATTTAGGAAGGCTATAACCTTATCTCCCACAAATTAGGGCCCATTATCGATGTGAATTAGGTGAGGGCACCAGAATCGAGTAATTATGTGGTTCCAGAAAAAAGACATGACCACTTCTTCTCTGGTTCGACACAGTGGAATTGTTTCTGCCCATTTCGTAAAGAAATTGGTAGCTACGAGTAGGTGACGGCGGTTACCTGGAGAGTTAGGGAATTTGTCGACGAGGTCTAGTGCCCATCTTTTGAATGGCCAGAAAGTTTGGCTTACATTAAGTTCGAACACAGGGGCGCGTATCATATTTCCAAGTCTTTGGCAGGTATCGCACCTGCTGGAGTACTGCTCTGTTTGCTTGTACATGTTGGGAAAGAATACTCCTTGAGTTATAGATCGGTTAGCTAATGATCTACCTGTGGCGTGGAAACCACAAGGTCCTGCGTATAATTTGCAGAGTAGTTCGTCTGCTTTTGACTTCGAGAGGCATTTAAGGTATGGCCCTGTAACGCAGAGGCGGTAAAGCATACCGTTTTGAGTAATATAATGCTTCGAGTTGTTGAACAGCTGTCGGCGCTCTTTTGGATCTGCTAAAAATGGTCATTTGCACTTGTTGTCGACTCTGAGGTAGGCTAAGAAAGCCATTCGCCAATCGTTGTCTCCCCCTTTATCGCCCCCAGTGTTGATCGTGCATACTGATATGCGACCAATGCTGGAGGTTAAAATTATATCGATCTGTAGATATCGAGCTTCTGTACCAAAGACCCCAGCTAGATATGCCAAGGAATCGACGTGTCTGCTTTCCTCTCGAGTGAGATATTTGAGAGTTGCTTTCGTGAACTTACTCATCCTATCTGCAACGAGGGCTGCGTATTCGATCATCTTCCCATTCATCTTGTACTGCTTGGAATAATGATGAACGGTGAGTAATGAATCTGTGTAAACAGAGAGTTCGGGGACATCGAGATCAAATGCGAGGTCGTGTCCGTAAATGAGAGCTTCATACTCGGTGACATTATTTTAGGCCTCAAAATCCAGGCGGATTAATTTCTCAATTCTGTTATTTGAAGGGGTAATCAAAACGATCCCAACTCCTGACCCTGCAAGTCCTGCTGATCCATCTGTGAAAAGTCTTCACCCTGACGTAGTGATCCAGTCAGCTTATTCATCGAATGGCTTGGGAGTTGGATTCTCTGGCATGCTTTTAGTGAGGCCCGAGTCGTGCTCCTCCAACTCGGGATCTTCCACTGGAAAATCTGTGAGAAAATCGGCAACGGCCTAACCTTGTTCAAAATGACACTGTTTAAACTTGATATCATGTTCGCCCAAACTGGCTGACCATTGTTGTACTCTTCGTAACTTCTCTTTTTTGGAAAAAACTTCCCGAAGTTGATAGTTCGTCATCACTTTGACGGAATGTGCTTGGATGTAGTTTTTGAGTTTATGTGAACTGTAAACAAGGGTGAGAAGAAGTTTCTCAATTTTAGAGTACATTATTTCTGCCGGTGTAAGTGTTTTGCTGATGAAGAAGACTGGTTTCTCAATTTTTCCTTCCAGGCGAATGAGAACCAAGCTGAGAGAAGTGATGGTGACTGATAGCTAGATTATCAGTTCCTCATTACTTATTAGGGTGCTCATAATGGGAGACCTCCCCAAATTGATTTTTAGATCCTGATAAGCTACTTCGTATTCTGCTATCCATGTGACTTCTACAGTTGGCTGAACTTTTCCTCATTTGGTACATCAGTGGAGTAAGAGAAATAGCCAATAGCAGCGGTCTGAAGATTTGGAGACGAAATTGTTGATCGCGGCAATCTTATCGGCGAGTTTTTAAATGTTTTTTGTTGTCTTTGGAGAAGGCATGTCGAGGAGAGCCCAAATTTGATCTGGATCAGCCTCAATCCCTTTCTTACTGATGAGGTGGCCTAGGAAGTGGCCAGAATATACCCCGAATTATCACTTATCAGGGTTGAGACGCATTTTATAAGATCGAATGATGTTGAATATTGTGTTGAGATCTGATATGTGATTTTCTGACTGTATGCTTTTGCACAAGAGATCATCGATGTTGACTTCAATGATTTCTCCCAGATGTGTTTTGAACATAGCAGTCATCAATCGTTGATTTGTGGCCCCTGCATTCTTGAGCCCGAAGGGCATAACTTTGTAACAGTAAAGGCCACTTTCGGTGATGAATTTTGTCTTCTCTTGATCTTCTTCCAGAAGTTGTATTTGATTATATCCTGAAGCCGCGTCCATCATAGATAGGAGATCATGGCCTGCAGTGGAATCGAGGATCTGATGAATCTTGGGTAGAGGGAAACTGTCCTTTGGGGTATGTTTGATAAGATCTGTGAAATTTATGCAAACGCAAACTTTTCCATTCTTCTTTGGGACAGCGACAATGTTAGATATCCAGTTCGATTATTTAGCTTCTCGAATGAATCCCACATTGATCAATTTCTTGATCTCGGTGTTCACTTCATCTCGAAGACGAGGTGAAAGTCGTCGTAGTCTATGTTTGACCACTGGGGTGTTGATTTTGATGGTTAACTTATGGCAAGCCATAGTTGGATCGACTCCGGGCTGTTTTTCGAAAGACCATGCAAAAACATCTCGATCGAGTTACAGAACTGGATGAACATACCTCTTCCAGGTCCATCAATGTTGACATATTCTGTGGGTTCCTCTGTAGGTGATTAGTCGTTGAGGTGATCAATTTCCTATAATTGCTATGCGACCAATCTGTCTGAAGTATCTAGGATGGCAGAGACAGTATTTTCACAAGCTTGAGAAAGTTTTTGACTACCTCTGATCTCATAAATACCATTGTTGTGCTTAAACCAGAGTGCTTGATGATAGGTAGAAGTGATTGCTTCCATATTGTATATCCAACAACGGCCCATGATCCCAAGATAGCGAGACTTTGCATTGATGACGTAGAAAACGATGTCGATAGTGGCTGGCCCTATGGTAATAGGTAAGATAATCTTGCCTACTCATTCCACCCTAGAGATATTGAACCAACTGATATTTGTGTCGCTCTGAATGACTTGGTCGGCCAAACCCATCTGGTCGATCGTACTCTGAAAAAGAATTTCAATACCGCTTCCAGTATCGATCATCATTGTGTGCATGACAAACTGTTTCATCTTGAGCATTATGACTAAAACATCATAATGTGGGAATTGGACATGGCTAGTATCGCAATCCTTGAAAGAGATTCTGAGTTAGCGATTGCTCGACTCGGGAAGAAGTTTGACTTCTTATTCCTGAGGTATAAGATCATAGCATTCCGAGAGCCTCTGGCACTTTGATCAATTGGAATTATTAATCTGGTTGATTTCGATCATGTTGCTGAGGTGCATTTAGTAGAGATGCTTCTCCTCAGCTTTGTCGTTGACCTTAACAACTTCAAGTCATTTTTTCCCGTTGCCATCTTGGTATGACTTCAGGCCAACAATGTATTCGAGCATCCGCATTTCCGTGAAAATGTGCTCGAGTATCCACTGTAGAGCATAGAAATTTTCAGTAGAATGATGATTTACCTTATGTTGTAGGCAAAAAGGTCGATTCTCGATGGGCTCCAATGGTTAAGAGACACGGTAGAACGTGTCTTTCAACAGCAGTGGAAAAATTATTGAGATTCGGACGTTTAGCTTTGGAGGATGGGTTTCTTTTGTGGACCGCTTCTCTGAGGGTATCCAGTGTTTCCCTTCTTGCGTTTTTTATCCCCCTGTTCCTCCTTGGGCTCGCTGGTTCATTCTGCATATGAAATTTTGGTGTAGCAGACAGATTTGGTAGACTTTTGTCGCTCAGACATCATCCTCTCCATTTGAGCAGCTGCCTTCGCCATCATCTCCTCTAACGTCGTAGGCTTGTTAAGGAAGAGGTACTCTTTGTAACTTGGGGAGTATGGAAGCCTTTTGGTATTTCCATATCAAAAATTTCTTTAGCAATCAGACTTCTTTGTAACTTCGTAGTATCACCGGCAGTACCCAAAACTTGTGCCTCGATTAGCTCCTTAATTCGTTGATCCATATATTCTTTTGTGACGTAATGACGTACTGGCTGATTCATTGGACATGCTGTCAGGTGATGATGAGTTCCCGTACCTTCACTCAAGCGATCTCGTGCTAGAACTTGATGTAGAGGTTGTCGGTCGTCTTCCTGACGGATGGAAAGAGGGTGACCACGGCTGGCTTCTGATTAAACTTCTCCCCCCAAATGGATGGAGGGTTGCAGTGGTAGATTTCTAAAAATAGTTTTACTAGTGGCTCCCTGAGGTCCCAACCTTTCCCTTGGTGAAATGCGAGAGGTCTCTGGAAGTTAATCGTGACCCCTAGCTGGAGGCCGTGCTGAGTATTTTGCAGAACCTCGAGTGCAGGCTGCATCGTCGTCATTTGATCTTCGTGCCATTTGAGCATTGCTAAACGAGCTTGTCGCTCTGCATCGAGCTCTTTCTCACAGAGCTCACGGTCCTTTGTTAATTGAAGTTTGAGTTCAGCACGTTTCTCTGCCTCTGCATGGAGATTCACCCGTAACTCGGCGAGTTGTCCCGGATCTACAGAAATTTTGAGCGGATTTCCTGCGGCCTGTCGTCTGGAAGAAACCTTAATTGAAAATTGCAATGAAAGACTGCCTTAGGGCATCATATAAATACAATCTTCCCCACAGACAGCGCTAAATGTAATGGTCAAATTTGGTAAGCTCGATTTGATTAGGAATTAGCTATCACACCAATGAACCTGTAATAATCCTTTAATAGAAAGTAAGAAATGAGAATAGGTGTTTTTAGTGTGGAAAACCTTTGAACAGGTAAAAAACCATGACCTCGTATGGAAGATTTTTGTAAAGGTATCTTTATTGCTTTGAGTGGATATCTTTATTACAAGTGATCTCAAGAACATAAAAATGCTTTTGATCTCGTAAATAAGATGTTTTGAGTGATTTTTCTGGTCCCTTTCTCTTCTAGAACTTTTCCTTTTTAAAGGCTTCTCCATAGCTCTTCATTGTACTAGAACATGTTTTCCGAATGATGCGGTTAGTGGTGGCTGACTGAATAACTGACATGTTCATGGGAGACAGGTATCTTTGACTGAATAACGCTTTTCGAGTTTAGCTCGACCGACCTTCTTGAGCAATTCGTGGGGCTGGTTAGAATTTTTGACTGGAGTGTTAAGTGTTAAAATTGCGTGAGCCTGAGATGGAGGTAAATCGAACTGCGTGAGCTCGATTATGAATGAGGTCGAGGAATAAGTCCCTAAACTAGGCACTAGAGATGTTGAACTGGTATTTACCTCTAGAAAGACAGTAACTCTGAAGGATGTGATGCACACTCCTAAAATGAGGAATTTTTTTTTTTCTGGCTATCTTCTCAACAAGACAGGATTTCAGCAGGCCATTGGGTTTGATCAGTATATTTTGACTAAGGGTGGGGTTTTGTGGGAAAGTGTTTTGCTTGTAGTGGAATGTTCAAGATGAGTATTGAAATGAATAAATCTACTTTAGCTTACTTGTTGTCTTCTTTTAATATTTGGCATTATAGACTATGTCATGTTAACAAGAAGTTAGTACACAATATGAGTAAACTTGCTATGATCCCTAAAGTAGATTCAAATTATTTATGATAAATGTCAATCTTGTGGTCAAGCTAAGATTACGAAAACCTCACATAAAAGTGTTGTAAGAGAATCACAACTTTTAAATTTAGTACACTCAGACATTTGTGAAATGGATGGAACACTCACTCGAAATGGTAAAAGATATTTTATAAATTTTATAGATGATCATTAACACTATAACCTAATGCGTCACAAAAGTGAAGCTATAGATATGTTTAGGACATTTGTAATAGAGTTTAAAAATCAGTTTGATAGAAACATTAAAAGATTTCGTAGTGATAGAGGAACAGAGTATAATTCACATGAATTTCAAAGCTTGTATGAATCCTTAAGGATTATACATGAAACTAGTGCTCCTTATTCTCCAGAATCTAACAGTAAAGCTGAACGCAAAAATAGAACTTACACTGAACTGATAGTAGCTATATTACTTAGTTTTGGATCACTTAAATCTTTGTGGGGTGAAGCATTATTATCTGTTTGCCATGTTTTAAACTGTATTCCTCATATCACATCTGAATTGTCACCTTATAAAATTTAGTGAAAAAGAAAACCTAATAATAGCTATTTTAAGATTTGGGTTTGTTTAGCCTATGTTTGTAAACCTGATCCTAAACGGGTAAAACTAGGTAGTAGAGCTTTAGAATGTGTTTTCATTGGTTATGTTATTAACAGTAAAGCTTACAGGTTTCTTGATATTAAGGATAATGTTATCATTGAATCACTTGATGTTGATTTCTATGAGGATAAGTTTTTCTGCTTACTATGGGACAGTGAGGGTAGTAGTGGGGGTTATCAACCTTCTACATCTTCGACCCCTAATGTACCTCAAGTAAAAGTTCTAAGAGCTGGTAATTCTCATGATACAGACCTTGAACTTCGTAGAGATAAACGTTTAAAGATTGCTAAGGATTTTGATAATGATTATGTTATACATACCTTAGAATCTGGCCCCAATACTATCAGGGAAGCGCTAACCTCAAGTGACGCTGATTTGTGGCAATAGGCCATTGATGATGAAATAGATTCCCTTACGACAAATGAAACTTGGGATTTAGTTAACCTTCCTCCTGGTAGTCGTTCTATTGGGTGTAAATGGATATTAAAGATAAAACTTAAACCTGATGATATTATAGATAAATATAAGGCAAGACTTGTAGCAAAGGGATATGTGCAAAAGGAAAATATTTATTTCTTCGATACATATTCCCCAATTACTCGTGTGACCACCATTAAAGTATTATTGGCCGTTGCTGTCGTACACGATTTTATTATTTACCAAATGGATTTAAAAACTGTTTTTTTTAAATGGAGAGCTTGAAGGGAATAATATATGGATTAACCTGAAGGCTTTGTGATACTTAGGGAGGAATACAAAGTCTAGAAGCTGAACAAGACCTTATACAGTCTAAAGCAAGCTCCAAAACAGTGGCACGATAGGATCGACCAATTACTTTTTTCAAATAGTTTTAGGATTAGCGTTGTTGATAAAAGCCTATATTATAAAGTATCTGGTAAAAGTTGTATTATGATTGTTTATATGTTGATGATCTACTTCTTTTCGGTTCTACACTTGATATCATTTTAGAAGCCAAAAACATGCTTAATAATAATTTTGATATGAAGGACCTAAGTGAGGCTAGTGTAATTTTAGGCATGAAGATAACACGTACAAACACTGGTATTACTCTTGATCAATCTCATTACATTAAGATAATCTTGAAGAAAAATAAATATTTTGATCGTAGACCTGCTTGTACTCCTTGTGATCCACAAATTAAACTTTTAAAGAACTTAGGGGAGGCAGTTAGACATAAAGAATACGCAAATATTATTGGTAGACTTCGCTACGCCAGGAACTATACTAGACCCGATATAGCTTATGTTGTAGGGGTTCAATGTAGATTCACAAGTAAACCAGGTTTGGCGCACTGAGATGCTATTGATCGAGTTATACGGTATCTGAAAAGAACCATGAACTTGGGCTTACATTATCAAAAGTTTCCCCCGGTCCTTGATGAAATTAGTGATACAGATTGGAACTCATTTTCGGATGATTCTAAAGCCACCAGCGGATACGTGTTTAGTATAGCTGGCAGGTCAGTTACTTGGAAATCTAAGAAATAAACAATTCTAGCTTATTCGACTATGGAGTCTTAGTTAGTAGCACTAGCTACAGCTAGTGAGGAGGCAAGTTGGTTGAAAGACCTCTTGTCTTATATTCCTTTATGGAGTAAGCATATACCGTCAATTCTGATCTGCTCAGATAGTACTGCTGCGATAACCAGAGTACGGAATAATTACTATAATGGTAAGTTAGCGATACGTCGGAAGCACAGTACGATGTGAGGTTATCTCACATCTAGTACTGCTGCAATGGACTTTGTAAGATCGGAAAGCAACTTGGTAGATCCATTGGCAAAAGGATTATCTCATGATAAAGTTTAGAGTACATCCTTAGCGATGGGACTAAGCCAATAATAGAATCATAAGTGGTAGGAACCCAACCTAAATGACTGGAGATCCTAAGAAATAGGTTCAATGGGAAAAACCAATTATTGTGATATAGAATCATGCAACTAGGAGTTTGTCACTCCAGAGTTAATCTTATTGTACATATTGTATATATGCATGATATCTTATAGGGACTGTAAGGCTGAGTTTCTTAAACTCTTAATGAGTTTAATATCTCATTCATGAGTGGGGTGTCTAGCTAAAAGAACATTCTTAATAGATTCACCAAGGTGATTGTGAAAGTGCGGCCGCTTCCTATGAGAATTAGGCTAAATTCTCTAAAGCCTTCACCTATACTGGGATTAAGCACATGGCCAAAAAGTGCTGGCATTTAGAACTTGCACGTGGCAGGGTTGTATGTAGTTTTCCTCACTGTATAAAAATGAATAATGAGTCCAAGACTTTGATCACTTATTATTCTTATACGTTGAAGATTGTCTACTACGTAAAGGTTCAAGTCTAAGGACACATTTACTTAAATACATCTCTATATATCGAAACTATACTCTCGTTTTTCTTCTCATTCATCTATCCTTTTTGGAAGTTTTTTAAAAGTGCGGGATTGTTGGAATTTTTAAAAACTTGTACCACATTTTGAGCTTTAAACCCATTACCTCTTGGTCATCTACTTTATGTGACTCATATACTACAGCCTAAAGTTTAGTCCCAGGTTGTTTATAAACAATAGAGGAATTAAACATATAAGGAAGTACCTCTGTGATATGTGTGTAACATTTGACATTGAGATAGTGTATAGGTGTGTGAATGTGTGAAGAGATTTTATACCCTATACACACTTGGACTTGAGATTGGGCAATTGGCTCTTTTGGCTCTGGAGACCTTGGGGGCTTGGGCTTGACTCACCCTAATCCTTATAACAAAGGTTTCATTAGGCTTGGGCTAGGTTTATTTCCTTAGTCTTTGGTCTTCACATTCTTCTCTGCACCACTATAGGAGACCTAATCTTCTTGGATACGTCCCACATGATTTGAATAGAGGGAGAACCGTTGGCAAAACTCTATCTGTAAATAAAACTCTTCACCACCTTTCTAAACCAAAAAAAAAACTATTCATCCTCTCTGTGTTTAAACTCTCTCTTACTCTACTTTGTACGGTTTACCTGAGGTGCGAAATACTATTATTACTGTACGTAGACTTACGGTACGAAGCTACCGTATATGCTTGTTATATCCTGGGTGAGATTAGACCAATTACCTGTACCCGAGGTAGGTCGAAATACTCTTTAAAGAGAGTACGACCCACGCCTCGGGCTCTTACTATTTGTTGTCCCCTTCACTACCGAAACTGCTATTGTTTATCACCGGAGTTTACCAACTGTTGTTGTTGTGAGAATTGAGTTCTTGTGCTACTTAAACTGCTACTTCCTGCTTCTATTTCCTGACGCTACAAACCAGAAAATAGAACTGATCTTGTAATTCATATTACTGCTTGTAACAACCCGTTCTGTTCATTGCTGTTTGTTGGAATCTGCCTGTTTGTTGCTGCTGCATCCTACTACTTAAATCAGACCTGCGGTTGTTGTTTATCACTGTTGTTACAATAAGTTAGTGCTGCCTGTTTACAACTGAGTTGCTGTTGTTCACTACCGGAGAACTTGCCACTGTTTACAACTGTGTTGCTGTTGTTCATTGCCAGAGTACTTGCCCCTTTTGCTGTTACTGAAAAACCTTACTTCTATAACATCTTGCTGTTACAACTTCAAGAAGGGAAAACTAGATTTACTGGTTCATAAGAATTATATTTTACATAATCTTTACACTGAGTTTAGGAAGGTCACCAATTTTTCTAGGGACGACCACAGAGTATATTGTTGTTGAGGCCAACACGTGCGAAATTTTCAAAAGCCGAAAAGTTTAAGTCAGGCAGTGTACCTTTCAAGCCCAAGCCCGTCAGGTTCATTTTAACGGCACTTCCATCACGGTTGCAATAAATTCTGAACCACACACATTGGGAAGTAGTAGAATTTGCATCAGTCCATGATGGCAGTATAGGAGTTTGATCAAGAAGGCCAGTGTTCCATCTCAAGTGGGTGTAAATTTTCCTTTGATAAGAATCACCAAATACAATAAAATTTCTAAAGAATACAAAAGAGACAAAAACGTAGTAGATAAATCTCTTTAGTACCAAGACTTCATGGATTTTCTTTGCTCGAGTGTACTTTGTAGTGTATAATGAAGCTGGTGATCCTCTCTTTATATAAGTTCCTAGAAAGGAATTGGCTGATCTGCAAGGATTAATGAAAATTATTTCAGAGTTGAATATTTCATACTTGAGCTCTAAAAAAGTCAATGTAAGAGTTTATATCATTTTTTATCAATATGTACATGTACCACTTTTAATTAAATCCTTACTCATGTATTAGTTATTGCGAAAACATGGTGAAATCAGTTATAGACAGATTACAGGGGTAAAATCAATACGTAAATGTACCACTTTTATCAAACCGTTCGTCTGGCTTTCGTCGGTATACTGTCGCTGGACGAGCAGTGAGTCAGTGAGGACGACTAGTTTGGGTATTCCGAGTTCGAGGGCTAGATCAAGACCATGTATCAAAGCTTCGTACTCAGCCTCATTGTTGGTACACTCGAAGTTAAGTTTTATTACATTTTTAATGCGGTCGTTTGACGGTATGACCAATACAATGCATATCCTGGAACCGTTTGGGCCTGCAAATCTATCTGTGAAGAGATGCCATCCTATATTAAGGTTCCAAGGGTCGTTATATTCAGGCTGATCTTTAGGTAGATTGTCTTTGTGTTGTTCCCACTCGATGTCTTCAACCGAGAAGTCGACAAGGAAATCAGCGACTGCCTGGCTTTTATGGGATACTTGCTTCTCAAAAGTGATATCGTGTTCACCAAGGTAGACGAACCATTGTTGTACCTATCGGGATTTATCTTTCTTGGTGAGGACTTTCCGAAGAGGGCTGCTAGTGATTACACGTATATGGTGTACTTGGAAGTAGGGCTTGAGCTTTCGAGAAGTATAGACGAGGGTAAGGAGAAGTTGTTCGAGTTTGTTATATTGTGTTTCGGCTAATATGAATTTTGCTGATAAAGTAGGCAGGCTTTTCGATGCCTGATTTTGTTCGAATAAGTACCGAGCTGATAAATTCGTTGGTAACTGCTAGATAGAGGGAAAGTATTTCACTTTTGACCGGGGTTCTCATGATAGGTGGTTGGCCAAGGTAAGTCTTGAGTTCGAGGACGATTGTTCATATTCGGGTGTCCAATTAATGTCGAGGTTATTCTTCTTGGTTTTATGGATGCCTTACTCGTGTAGGTGGGAGAATAACAAGGCAAAGCGGCCAGAAGATTTTGAAATAAAATGGTTAAGGGCTGCTATTTTACCTGACATATTTCTTTGTTCGGGAAGAGGGCATATCAATAAGGGCTAGAATTTGTGTAGGGTCGATTTTGATGTCGGGTTTACGAATGAGATGGCCCAGGAATTTTTTGGATGAGACACCGAACTGGCATTTGTCTAGGTTTAATTTCATTCGGTATGATCAAAGGATAGAGAAAACTTCGATCAGGTCCTGTATATGAGCATTTTTGTGAAGGCTTTTGCAAAGCATGTCATAGATGTAGACTTCGATTGACTTGCCAAGCAGGGGTTTGAACATTGTAGTAACGAGGCGCTGGAAAGTTATACCCGCATTTTTGAACCCGAAGGGCATTACGTTAAAATAGTAGAGCCCTTGTTCGGTAATGAAAAAAGTTTTAAGTTGATCGTTAGGGAGAAGGGGTACCTGATTGTAACCCGAAGCTGCATCCATCATAGGGAGGCGTTCGTGGCCAGCTGTGGCTCAAGAAGTACTGAAATGATCGGGAGAAGGAAGCTATCTTTCAGTGCGTGCTTGTTGAGATCTATGAAGTCAGCACAGATTTGGATCTTGCCATTCTTTTTGGGTACGACAACGATGTTTAAGATCCAATCAGCATAATTGACCTCGCGAATAAATCCAGCGCTTAAGAGCTTTTCGACCTCGAAGTTTAGCTCTTCTCTAATCCTTGGGGCCAAAGTGTATTTCTCTTGTATGACAACCGTAAATTTATGGATAGGGCCAAGTTGGTGGTAGGCGAGGGTAGGGTCAACCCTGGGTATCTCGTGGAATGTCCAAGCGAAGACATCTTTGTTGGATCGAAGGAAAGTGGCAAGTTCAAGTTTTTTGTCGATAGCCAAGAAACTGCCAATAAATATGTCTCGACCAGGGCTATCGAGTTCAATGTTTACGGTTGGTACAATGCTCGGTGTATCAGTGGAAGAGGTCGATGGGTTGGAGAGGGAGAGCTGTTGTAATTGCTATGGCTTAACCAATTTTTGGGTAAGATCAATTTCTAGATACTCGCATGATCAAGCTAATCTTTGTGACAGTTTCATGTCCCAGGCACTTCATAGGGTGGTGAATACAAAACTTGGTGATAGGTTGAAGGTATGGCCTTCATGGCGTGAAGCCAGTCGCAGCCCAAAATGCCGAGGTATTCTAATTTTTTGTCGATGACAAGGAAACTGATTTGAAAGACCATTACTCCCACGGTGACGAGGAGGCTGATTCTTCCGACAGTGACCTCTGTTAAGCCGTTGAAGCCTTTTAGTTTGACATTTGCTGGGGTGATCAGGTCAGTCTTTTGCATAGCTCGGACTATCTGAAGAAAAAGTACATCAGTTGTACTGCTAGTGTAGAAGAGCATCGTGTGGAGAACAAGGTGCTCGACTTTAACCATGATAGCCAAGGAATTTGAATATGGGAAACGAATGTGGAAGATTTCACAGTCGATGAAGGATATACTTTCGAGTCAAGGGTGATGGCTCGATTCGGGATGGAGGACTAAAATATTTTGCTGGTAGGTAAGTTTATAGCACTTTTTGACATGCTTCTGTTTGCTTCGGGTGTGGCCACTACCGATGTTGTTTACATCGATCATATAGGCTTGGAAGATGTGTACTTTAACAAGTTAGGCATTTGGGGCTAACTTGGGCTTGAGGTACGACCATTGAGGCAACTGGGGAGATCAACGACATATTGGTGCATGTGGCCTGCTTTGAGTATCATCTCAAGGGAATGCTGTAACGTGTAACAGTTGTTAGTGGGATGACAGTTACACTTGTGATTCTGGCAGTATGGTTCATCATTCTCGACTTCAATGGTGTCAGGGATCTGCCAAATAGGGTCGGCCTGAATGATTGGTTGTAGGGTACTAATGGGAATAATAACTTTAGGTAGGACTGTCATGGGTCGCTTCTTGCGAGGCTCGAAGGATTGGGCATCGAAGTGGCTGCATTTTTTGTTATCGGTCTCATTGTAGATGGGAGCGACCATGGTTGTGTTTGGTTGTCAAGGCCTATTGTGGTTGGTGGTGGAGGTTTTTCCCTGATGATTAGTTTTGCGGAGACGCTCAAGGTCGATGTATCCATTTACTTTGGACAACATCTCTTCGAGGGTTCAGGGATTCTGGAGGATGATGTATTATTTGACGCGGTTGTGGTCAGGCAATGCGTTGGAGTAGGCGAGCACGGCGTTCGTACAATCGAGGTTCACGACTTTGCGTGATTAGTCGTGGAAACGCTTGGTAAAATTCTTGAGTTTTTCGGTAGGTATCTTTCAAAAGTTGAAGAGGGCATCTCACAGACTTGGAGGTCTTCGTTGAAAGCAAAATGAGAGATGAACAAACTAAAGAGTTGGTTTAAGCTTCGAATAGACCAATTGGGGAGGCTATGGTACCACTTGAAGGGACTATCGGTAAGGCTGGTAGGGAACATTTGGCAGAGGATATGAACTACTAAAGGGTGCAGACTTAACGCATTTTGGAACCCAAGTACATGGGATTGATGATCGGTGTTAAGATATTTGCTGATTTTTTGGGTGTGGAAGCCCGGAAGCACCTCGACAGCGAGGAACTTTGGGAAGATTGGATTGTTAAGTCAACTCTAAGAGTTTGGAGTAGGGTTGGCGCTAATGCGTATGGCAACGTTGATTATCTGGTCGAGCTCTTGCTGGGTGAGATAGGCTGCTCGAGGGGAAGAACGCTAAGGTCAAGGGTAGTAGGGCAGTGGATTAGGAGTGTGTTCGGCACTGCGTTCTCCCAGGCATTCCTGAGCAGGACGCCTTGTAGGATGTCGAGTAGAGACAGAGGAGTCCTCAAAAATGGGGATGCCGAGGTGTATCGAACCTGCTGGCATATTAGTGGGGGCATCTTCGACACCAAGGTGGATCGGTGACACTTCGGTATAGGGGCGGGGGCCAAGGCGTGCGTGGGGGGATATGCGCGAATATCCAAGGGCTCGGGAACGTATAGGGGCATCTTGAGTTTGCACTTTCTGGAGTTCCCAAACCGTGTGGCAGAGTTCGTCGAGGGATCGATGTTGTCTGTTGTTGTCGTCCAAGCGGCATTATCGTTCAACTTCGAGCTCTTAACGATAATCTTTGCACTTGAGGCGCATTTGGTTGGTATGATGCTCTTCTGCCTGAGAGAATTATTGGCTTATGAGAGCTAATTGTGCGGCGATACCGTCGGCAGAGATGCCGACAATAGCAGAGGTGGAACGGAGGGTGGGGGACATTAGATATGGGAATAGGGGGAAAGAAAAAGGTTAAGAATAGTGGGTATAGTACAAATGGTGCCAAATGAAGGGGCATAATCTCGTAGATGGGAGTTCATGCTCTTACACCGTTGGATTTAGGTTCGACTAGAGGTTTTCACAAATATATAAAACAAAAATAAGTGAATAGTCTGTGCTAACAGACTTGCGTAGAGTCCATGAATTGGTGTTCTCCATGAGCTCTAGCGAAGATTTGAATGGGATGATGAATATACTAATGAGGTTACAGTTCGAATCGAACGGAGCTTAAATATGTACGAAGGATTCAAATCTTATGGGAGGTTTTGGGTTGAGATTCTCTAACCCCCCCCCCACCCCCACCCCCCTATGATTGCTTTCATCCCCTATATATAGGAAATAGGAAAGGATGAGTTCACCACAGTGAGGTCATATTACATGTTTAACCTTTTGGGTAGCTCTCCTGTACGGAAGGTCGGTTCTGTCACTGTAGTTGTCTGGCCGCTTATTTTGCTAAATTGTTTGGTGAGCTGGCTATCAGGTTTGTCTACCTTCTAGCATACATTGATATGCTTAAAATCTTCTTAAAACTTGTGTTGGGTTCTGTATGCTGCACGACTGCCCTCGGTTTCGAATTTTACAGTAGGCTTAGGTTATACGGTAAACTTCGATATAGCCTTCGAGTGTTCGGTTAGTCTCGGAAGGCTTAGGGTAGATCATATGCCTGCAGATGTTTTGTGGGTTCCCATGGCTTTGAGTTTTAGGTAGGCTTCGATATAGCCTTCTAGTATTTGATTAGTCATGGAAGGCTACGAGTAGGCTACTACAATGACCATAAAGAGTGTATTGTTGTTGAGGCTAACACGTGCGAAATTTTTAAAATCCGAAAAGTTTAAGTCAGGCAGGGTATCTTTCAAGCCCAAGCCCGTCAGGTTCATTTTAACGGCACTTCCATCACAGTTGCAAGAAATTCCGAACCACATACAATGGGAAGTGGTAGAATTTGCATCATTCCATGATGGTAGTATAGGAGTTTGATCAAGAAGGCCAGTGTTCCATCTCAAAAGGGTGTAAATTTCCCTTTTAAAATAATCACCAAATGCAATAAAAAAATTTAAGAATACTAAAGAGACCAAAACGTAGTAGATAAATCTCTTTAGTACCATGACTTCATGGATTTTCTTAGCTCGAGTGAACTGTATAGTGTATAATGAAGCTGATGTGAACATCTCCTAGTGCACGTCGTCCACTCGTTGAGGGTTTTCTTATTTTAACTTATTTGATTAAAGGATTAACTATTAGAGATGTTTTTATTTTAATGTCTAATTAGATTCTAATTTGGAGAGGTAGGAGACTTGTTATTGTAAGAGGATTAGGGTTGAGGCCTATATAAGGAAAGGGTGGTGTATGTTTATTTCTTAGATGTGATTAAATAAAGTTTAAGGTTTAGCCATAATTTAGTTTTAGATTGATTTTAACGTAAAAGACTTCTCGATTTAGCTTCCGCGTTGAGAGTTTACGTAAAATTGGTGTCAGTGCGAGATTAATTCTTGGGTTTTCATGGTGTTTCTTCGGGCGATTCTTTATTGATTCATGAATTGAAACTCTACGAAACAGGTCTAAAGATTTTTTTTTTTCCTGCACTGCCAGTGTTTTTTCTGAGTCTGCTACAGTATTCTGCGTCTGCTACAGTGTTCCTGCACTGTTACAGTATTTTTCCTGAGTCTACTATAGTATTTTGTGTTTGTTAAAGTGTCCCTGCACCGCTACAGTGTTTTTCTGAGTTGCTACAGTGTTCCTGCGTCTACTACAATATTTTGCGGATGCTACAGTGATTCCGATGCTTGCTACAGTATTTTTCAGTAACTGCTACATTGATTTTTGTACTTCTACGATGATTTATGTGTCGTCTGCTACAGTGATTTCTGTACGATCCTAATGGAGACACTACCTAGTCGTGAAGACGTGTTGAGCGTATCGTAGCGTCGATAGAAAGAATTAATGTAACGTTCCAAAATATGGAAGTGACGGTCAATAAAATTTTCTTTCTTTTTAGTTATGGGGTGAAAAGTTTCTCTCTGATATTTGATGTCGTTTGTGACGCGCACCAACCATATTTTGATGATGGAGGATTACCCCCAGTATATGATAAGTATTCGGATGACTATAAGTACTTGGGATCTTTAACTTATAAGAGGCGGGATTACGATGACTTTTTAGAAGAGGAAAAGTTCTAATTTATAGATTTATCAGCGTTTATTGATCCAACTTTGGAGGACTTTGAAGCTCGTTATGCAAGTCAAGCGACACGAAAACTACATCAATTACAAGTAATTTTTAGGGCACGTCGTTTGCTAGGTTTTGGTTTAAGGAGAAGATGAGAAATCACTGTCGCAACCTCAATTGGTACACCGGTTGGATACGGAAAGTTTCGAGGTAGGATCCGAGGGTTAAAGCATAAAGTGTACGGAATTGTTGATTTTGACATGCAAGACGAGTTTGATGATTTTGAAGGTGTTACCAAGGTGGCGTGAGCCTTATTAGGAACATGCTCGGCTAGATTTTGTGGTCAAAATTTTTCGAAAACGGAGGGTTTGATGTGAACATCTCCTAGTGCACGTCGCCCACTCGTTGACGATCTTTTTATTTTAGCCTATTTGATTAGAGGCTTAACTATTGGAGATGCTTTTATTTTAATGTCTAATTAGATTCTAATTTGGAGAAGTAGGGGACTTGCTATTATAAGAGGATTAGGGTTAAGGCCTATATAAGGAGAGGGTGGTGTAAGTTTATTTCTTAGTTGTGATTGAATAAAGTTCAAGGTTTTGCCCTAATTTAGTTTTAGATTGATTTTAGCGTAAAAGACTTCTCGATTTAGTTCCGTGTTGAGAGTTTACGTCAGAAGCTGTTGATCCTCTCTTTATATAAGTTCCTAGAAAGGAATTGCTTGATCTACAAGGATTAATGAAAATTATTTCAGAGTTGAATATTTCATACTTGGGCTCTATAAAAAGGTCAATGTAAGAGCTTATATCATTTTTTATCAATGTGTACATGTACCACTTTTAATTAAATCCTTACTCATGCATTAGTTATTACGAAAACCTGGTGAAATCAGTTATTAATTTCTTGTACTGACATTTTTGTAGACAATGAGAAAACTGATAGTTATGATATATGTTGCCATGCTAGATCTGCTGTACCGATTTTATGATACCAATTTTCCTTTTATGATTTTATGACCACCATATTTGAAAATGACGAGAGTACATCAGTAAAAAATAGGGATATACACCGTTAGCCCGCATAGCAACTAAGTCCTCTAATATTAAAGTTCTCGAAAATAACTTCTATGTAGATTTTTCTCCAAGCAATGTGACTGTATTTAATGAGATTGTAGTTTCTCTAACTTTGGCTTTCAAATATGTAGGTGGATGATTAAAAAGGAGTGGCTTCTCGGGTTCTTTGCACCTCTCCAAAGATTCACGTCATCGCCGATATGGGAGGTCCCATTCCTTATTCTTTCCCACTGAATTGTTGATTTTTAAGGTATGAGTATTTTTGAAGTAATTTGTTATTTTTTGAAGTTTCTTTGTATACCCATTGCTGAGAACTTTGAGAACTCTAGTCGATTACTTTATGAGAATTGCAGCATTGGTCATGGTCAAAATATGAAATTAAGTGCGAATATTTCATTTAGAGGGTATTAAGGGGTTTTTCAAATTTGAGCAGAAAATAAAATGAGATCATCCCATACATAAGTGAATTATAGACAATAATTTCTGACATTATTGAAAGTATTATGAAGTACACGGATACCTTTCACATTATGTATTTTAGAGTTTGGGCCTTACACGGTACTCCATCTATTAGAGCATCTCCTAAAGTGTCTCACTACCTTGGAATCCAAGGTGCCACCTAAGATTTTCGTCCTCTAATAGTGCCTCACTGACTTGGATTTTACCCTCCAAATTCAAGGCTGAGTCTTGGATTTCAAAACTCAGCCTTAGAATTTAATCTCACGATTGGGCGTCAAATTGTTGAGCGCCTGATATGTTTAAAAACAGGCGCCTAAGACTTAGGCCCCTGAGTTAAAAAAAAATTAATTAGGCGTCTGCTCCACTGAGTAAATCTGCTCGAGCTTCTAAAACTAAATCATTTCCCCTCTCTTCATCTCTTAAACAAAAACCACCTCTAATTGCACCACAACTCATCTTCTTCACTCAAATTGTTTGAAATTATTGAAGCTTCATCTCTCAGGGTAAGCTAATGTTTAATTTTACCATATTCCCTTTAATTTTACCATATAATCCATCCAAGGTAATTACTAACCTGTGGGGGAGGGATTTGTGTCTCTTGAGTAAAAAAAATCCAGTGGGAAACTCAACATGTGGAAAGGTAACTTTGGCTGTCAAAGCGGCAAGGCCTGTGATGTTAATGTTGCCACACCTCGCAATGTCCGGCATAAGTACACCTTGTGAGACATGCCACCAGTAGGCATCATAGCCGACATGGTGACCCACAATATAATGTTGTGCTTGGATCCAACCCGCTGCTCAGAGGGAACGAACAACATCGGGACTTGGGAAGCAATGGAGTTTATTTGGAGGGTCGTAAGGCACAGCCCGATGCTCTAGTTGGTCCCTAAAAATATCACTCATACCCACCAAATGGGATTTGCAGGAGTACTCTTTTATGACTGATATTATCGGCGATGATTACATCCCGCTTTAGTGCATCCTTCATATTTTTAAAGGGGTCCCATTGCATATTATTGATTGTACACAAATCCAGTTGTTGCCTCATCAGTGCTAGATGATGCTTCACCTTATTCCCGTAAGTTTTCATCTTTTAATGTGCCAGGCTGACATCCTTGGCAAAAAATCATCCAACCTATTATCTATCAAGATATAATGGCCTATCTGACAAAACTCATAGCACTGATACTGTAGAAGATAAAAAAAATATTAATTTTCTAAATAAACTTGAATAAAAAATAAAAATAACTAGAACTATTAATTAAAAATATTATACCTTGAATAATTGGAAAAGGCCGTCGATGTATTTCACCTCCTATTTCGATGCTTGTTCAAGGCAGTAGTAAAGATATCCTAATAAAGTGGAGCCGAAGTCTATCGTAGATTCCTTTAATTTCTTCTATGATAACAATTGGACCCAACAACTCTAGTCGAGCCCAACTCTTCGAGTTCCCAAATAAGACACCTCCAAAGTGCAATAGCATAAATACCCTAAAGATTGCATTAGTATTAGCCAGATATTTGATGTTTACTCTGGTATGGTCAAGGTAAGTCCGGAGGTGAGCAAAACTAATTCATCCCTTTTCATAATCTTTAAACTTCATATCGAGAAAAATTCTTAAGGCGTTACCATATTCCGTGTATGACTCATCCAATACCATCAGCTCTCCTGTCTCGATACCTATCCCAGTATGCACCGTAAAATCTCTAGGAGTGATCCCTATCTCTCCACAAGGTAGGTCAAATGTGTGAGTGGTTGCCTACCAATGCTCAACCATCGATACTATTACTTGGTTGTCGGAGTTCCCAATTTTGCAATCAAATAAACTCATCAAATTAGAAACCTTTATTTTCTACTTCATGTGTGGCACCTCAATAAGAATTGCGTACATTTCGTGGAAGTTGACTAAGACTGATCTACATTTAAATCAAATACGATCCTATAACAGTATTAATAAACACAAATAAGAACATCTAAACTAAATTTTACCGGAAGTAAATACTTTGAAATAAGTATAAAACCAATAATTTATTAATTTGCGTTGTTTTAACTTACCGATGTTGTAGCAACTGATATGGAAAAATGACCCTTCCCATCCGATTATGTGAGTCACCGAAAGTCACGTGGTTCATAATTTTATGGAAGAGGCAGAGGAGGTTCGGTGGAGACATTGAGTTCTTTGTAAGTGATTTTCCACTTCTTGCACGATAAATATCACATTTGGAAAACATATCCTTTGCCTTCATCAGACTCAAATTCTTCCTCATCGTCGGTTCTATCGTATTCTTCCTCCGCTGACAACATCGTCAAATCTTGCATAAAAGTTAAATACCAATTTATATAATGACCACCACAAAACCAATTTATATAAACTAAGCAAAAACTTGGCAATAGTAAGGAAACTTGTAAGGATGTTTATAAACTAGAAATGCAAGACAATTCAAGAATGAATCTAATACTCCAAAAAGATTCCTTGAGGTGAATGATGGCTAACAATATTGAAAAGGACACCTAAAGGACCACCAATTAATTAAAAGTATTACTTGCAAGGTAAGCAAGGGGTATACTTGTGGGAGTAAGTAGCTGCTATATTGCATTAGCTTTGACTATATGGAAGAACCATAGAACAACAAACATACAAGGATAAGTTCTGCTCATGATAGCCATAAGTACTGTGACAAAAAAAATTCCTACCTAGGACTGAATCACCATATTAAACAAAGTGAGTGAAGTTAAAAATTGGATTTCTACTGTATTGATCATCCAACAAATTCCACAAATTTCATAATGTGGAAACAAACTAATTCCAATGAAGCAGCAACACTATAATTTTCCAAGCGAAGTTAAAAGTTTCATAAACGAACAATTGAAGCAACAATACTATAATCTAACAAACGAACCCGAAACCCCTTTGTGACAACACTATAATCCAAGTAGAAGAAATAATAAATGAATCAAACAAGTATAATTATAAAGAAGTCAAGAATCCATAAATAAGGTTCAACAGGTTTAATATCATTTATCCAACAAATTCAAGAGTAGTTCAACTAGAGATGGGTTAAAGAGTTGTTCAACAAATTCAAGGAAAATTCTAAAAAATTCTAACAACTAATCCAACAAATTCTACCATGCAATCATAATACCCTAAATCATAATATTTACCTAAATTAGAGAGAGAGAGAGAGAGAGAGAGAGAGAGAGAGAGAGAGAGAGAGAGAGAGATACCTGGGATAGTAAGCTTATTCCCCTTTTGATTTGAGAAGAGTAAGGATTTTTCTCCTTTTGATTTGTTTTGATTTAGTTAAAATGTGAGAATTTCCTATTTGATTCCTTTTGATTTGGCTAAAATATGAGAAGAGAGAAGACAGATTCGCATTAAGCTTTCATACCATCAGGCGCCAAGCTTAGGCACCTGATTTAAAAAAAATAAGTTGGGCGACTAAGACTTAGGCTCCTGTTTAAAAATAGAATAAGCGCCCAAGTGTTATGCACCTAATAGAAATCCAAGTCAGGTATTGTTGGAGGAAATAAAGTCTGACTAACTAAGATTTGTGCTTTTTTTTAACCAAGTCAGTCAGGCACTTTAGAAGATGCTCTTACATAAAGTTTATTCAAGGTTCATTTAGAGTAATATTGATGTATAATTAGATCAGTGTCCGACACTTGGCTTGAGCAGGAAGCATTAGAGGAATTTTGTCTTCGCATGTGGTTCCGATTCATTAGATTTATGAGAGGAAACGCATTCATTTGAGGTGACAATTTTACTATCAGAAAATGATTCTGGGTTGCATATTTGCCAAAGATTTGATATGGACGTAGACCTACATGCTTGCTTTACAGTAATGCGGATAAGGCTATCAATCATTTACTCCCACATTGGAAGTATAGAAGGGCATTTAATCCACAATACGAATTGAGAAACCCTAATTAGCATAAAAGTACGAAGAACACATCAATTGGTTAGGAAAAATCCCCTTTAGAGTTTCAATTGCTCAAATAAATTGATTACAATCAAATTTCTCTCAAGCCCTAAGTCTCTCTCTCAGAACTTTGATTGATCTAACATGATCTAATTTTGCCTAGCCTCGCCCCTTTGAAAGAGTTACAAGTTCTTAGTTACAAAATAAGATAATTATTCCCTTAAACGCCTAAACAATAGGCTCAATCATGCCTCTGTTCGAACAGAACAAGTCTCTGTTGGAACAAAAAGAATTACATTCGAACATACATTAGTGTATTCGAATAAAACTACTCAGCCTCCTGCTTATTCGAATAGATTAAAAAGTTTGTTCGAATGGACCTCAAGTCGTTCGAACGACTCTAAATTTCGTTCAAACGACTTGGTCAAAAACTGCCAAAAATGACCCAGATCCTCCTGGACCATGACACCTCCCTTTAGGAGCCTTGAGCTCCTGCTCAAGCTAGAACTGAAGATGTGGTAATGCGGTTGTGCCCATTTCCCTATTGTACCACTTTGACTTGTTAGGTAGTTAACCTTTCTTCCCAATGCGGAACGACTTAATACTACCCCGTCGTATAGCATGAACTTTCCTCTCTAGAATACCATCCTCCTACAACGAATCTTCTCTTTCTATCCATAAGTTATCAACTGACGGTAGGCGAGTGTCGATTGTAGAGTCTTCATCTAAAAGAGACGGCTTAAACAGCTTCAAATGTTCAACATTAATCACCGAATACATCTTCATAAAAAGTGGCAAATCCAATTGGAATGCATTATCACCAATCTTTTTGAATATCGTAAATGGACCATAACGGATAGGTTTGAGCTTCTTACCTTCACCCTTTAATCCACACTCCGATTGAAAAGCTTTAGTTAGGAGAAAGAACAAAGAACACCAATTAGATTTAGAAAAATAGAAAATTCAATTACTAAGAACAAGTAGTTATAATGAAAATCTCTCAAACCCGAGGTTTCTCTCCGACTCTCTACGGATGTAACATACATAACCTAGAAAATAACCTAAGTTCTCTTTATATACTAGGGAACTCAAAAATCATAAAAGAAGAAATCTCAAAGCAAAACAACGCCTGAGAATCCAAAACAGCGCCAAAGTTGTTCAAACAATCTAGGAGTCATTTGAATGACTTTACGACTAATTGGTCTAAAACCATAGAAACTTGCCTGGTCGTTCGAACAAAAAATGGCTCTGGGCGAAAATTCCAGTGGGATGGAATTTGGTCGTTCGAACGACTCTCAACCTCGTTCGAACGACTTTGAAAAAATATTAAATCAACCTAGATCCTCCTGGATCATGACTCCTCCCTTTAGAAGCCTTAAGCTCCTGCTTAAGCTAGAACTAGAGATATGGGAACGCGGCGATGCCCAATTCCCTACTACTATACCACTTCAACTTATACGGTAGCTGACCCTTCTTCCCAACTCGGAGCGATTCAATGCCACCCTGTTGTGCAGTATGAACCTTCATCTCTATAATAACATCCACCGGCAACGGATCTCTCTTTCCATCCATAAGTCATCAACTGACGGTAGGTGAGTATCGATTGCAAAGTCTTCATCCAAAAGAGACGGCTCAAAAACCTTCAAATGCCCGGCATTAATCACCGAATACATCATCATGAAAGTGGTAAATCCAACTGTAATGCATTGTCACCAATCTTCTTGAGTATCAAAAACGGACCATAACGGATATGTTTGAGCTTCCTACCTTCCCCCTTAAGCCGTTCCTTACCCAAATGCAACCAAACAAAGTCGCCCTCAAGAAAAGTACACTCAACCCTATGCTTGTCATGGAGAGTCTTATACTTCATTTAAGTCTTCTTCAACTGAGCTTTAACCACCTCATGAACCTTGCTGATCTTCTCAATGAAACGCTGACCTTTAACCTGGTACACTTCCTCCTTCCCTGACACCGTCTTGTTGCAAAGACTAAATACCAAATTAAAAAGGTTTTTACGGCAAGTACCCCAAACAAACTTCAAAAGGAGACCTTAATGTCGAATCATGAATCGCCCGGTTGAACGCAAACTGAAGATACGGTAAGCTCTCATCCTAAGTCTTAGCATGCTTAGAATGGAATCCCCGTAATAAATGTACCAAAGTGCGGTTAACGACCTATGTTTGCTCGTCTATCTGCATATGAAAAAGGGTACTACTCTTCAACTTAGTATCCATCATCCCCCATAACGATCTCCAGAAATACCTTAAAAAGCAGTTATCCCTATCATAAATAATAGAAGAAGGGAGCCCGAAATACCTTCAGGCGTCTCTAAAAAACAATCGCGCTGCTCCTTCCCCTGTGACCATCTTTTGGCATGGAATAAGAACAATCATCTTGCTAAATTGATCCACCACCATAAACAAATAATCATTCTTACACCTGGTCATGGGAAAACCACCCATAAAATCCATCGAAATACTCTTCCAAGGTCGACTAGGAACTGGCAATGGTAAGTACAGTCCTATCTTCCTATTAAAAGTTTTGATGTGTTGCATAGCACACAACCATGAACCACACGAGCAACGTCCACCTGCATCTTCGGCCAATAGACATAACGCCACAAATTTAAAAGAGTCTTCTCAACCCCAAAATGACCTGCCACCCGAGAAGAATGTGCCTCTCAAATCCACTGTAAACGGTCTCCACCCTCAGGAATAAAATGTTGACTGCCCCTGTAAATTAAACCATCCTTCAGAACATACTCGCATGTCTTGCCGTACCGTAACTTCTCATGAATCACACTGAGCTCCTTATCGTCATCATACCCTGAAACGTACTCAGAAGGAACAATCGGCTGGATCTGTATAGCTACCAACAAAGCGGAAATAGTTGGTAATGAGGGTTGAGATAATATATTAGCCATCTTGTTGTCCACTCCTTTCTTATACTTGATCAATAAGGTAAACTGCTTAAGGTACGACATCCACTTCATATGGCGAGTTTGCTAAAATTTGGACTGCGTAGATAAGAACTGTAACGGTTTATGATCGGAATGTACCATAACCTCCTTCCCCAATAAGTAACTCCGCCAATGCTTTACTGATTGATATAATGCGTAGAACTCCTTATTGTAGGTAGGATAATTGCGTACTGCGCCTCTAAACATCTCAGAATGGTAAGCAACTGGCTTCCCATCTGGCAAAAGGATTGCCCCCAATGCATAGTCAGACGCATCTATCTTGACCTCAAAAGGCTGCTGCAAATTAGGCAATGGTAACACTGGTGCATCCATAATCTTCCGCTTCAATAATAGAAAAGTCTTCTCATGGTGCTCTTCTCACAGAAACAGAACCCCGCTCTTCTTCAAAGAATGCAACGGTACAGCTATTTGTAAAAAATGGTGAATAAATTTCCATAAGTACTGACAAGAACCCATAAAACTCCTCACTTCCGTCACTGTACGGGGTCTAGGCCAATTAATAATGACTGAGACCTTCTCTGGATCGACCTTAAGCTCGCCGCCACCAATAATAAAATCCAAATAGACTAGCTCCCATTTCCCAAACTTTCACTTCTTCCAATTCAGAAAAAGTTATTGTGATCGCAACACGCCCAACACTTTGCCTAAATGCCCAAGATGCTTCTCCCATGTACGACTATATATTAAGATATCATCCAAATATACAATCACAAAATTATCAATAAACGTACGAAGTACCTCATTCATTAGCCGTATAAATATCGTTGGAGCATTGCATAACCCAAAAGGCATCACCAACCACTCAAATAAGCTCTATTTGGTCTTGAACGATGTCTTCCAAGTATCCTCCTCCCGGATTCTAACTAGATGGTAACCTAACTTAAGATTCAACTTGGTGAAAAACTAAGCTGTCTAAAACTCATCTAAAAGCTCGTCAACTCGTGGAAGCAGATAAAGATTCTACACCGTGATCTTATTCAATGCACCATAATCCATACACATCCTCCATGACCCATCCTTCTTCAGCACCAATAACACCGGCGAACCACATGGTGAGAAACTTGGATTAATAACTCCTTGTTCCAGAAGTTCAAGTACCTATTTCTTGATCTCATTAGACTCGGTAACAGAAGTCTGATATAACCCAATATTGGGTAGTGGCTCACCATTCACCAAGGTGATATCATGTACCACATCACTCTAGCGCGACATCACTTCTATGTCAAGAAAAAAAGTTATCATATTTCTCTTGCAACTCCCCCATATCGGTTTGTTGCTTAGGAGACATTACCAAAGTAGACATAATCGTAGTCGACGGACCCTCTTGAACCAGTTGTACCAACAACAATACAAATTTGTAACTCGGATTAACCAGCCTCTTTGCTTGAGTCGCCGTAACCAAATTACTGGTAGTATTATGTTCCTTGCACGCATTAATATGAAACTCAATCCCATCCTTCACCAAATGATACTTGCGAGCATGACGGTAAAGGATTGTATCTCTGTCCCAAAGATAAGGGCTACCCAAGATAACTTGACACACGTTCAGCAGAACCACCTCACATGTCACTTCATCAATAAACTTCTTAGTAATCGCAAACTTCAAAGTACACTGCTTAGTTATCATCAACTCTGCGTCTTTCTGAATCCAACCCAAACTATACGGCTTAAGATGAGCCACAGTAGCCAAACCCATGTTCTTTACCACCGCTTCATAAAATAAATTCTTTTGACTCCCTGATCAATAATGGCCTCCACTAAGCTCTGCTTCACCTGAATGCTGACAAAGAACAACTCTTCTCGACTCGCCTCGTTGATAGCTAGAGGTTGCTTGAACATTAGAGTAAGCTTAGGATTTGGCTTATCTAAATTCGAAAGATTCACAATCGCTGCGGCTAGTGCACGTTTCTCTTTCTTGCCATTCTCCTCCTTCGGCCGAAGCTCCGGGTAAAGTTTCTAGAATCTAACGGAATTGTGCCCATTAGCCTTGCAATGACTACAGATAGTATCCTTGAATGAAGACCCTTCTCTTTTGAACTCCCTTTTCTTATCAAACTTCTTATTAGCCTTTTATCCTGACTTATTATTATCGTCTTTCTTATCGCTCTTCAAGTATTTGCATTCAATGAAAACTGCTTTAACGGTAGCGTCCTCGATATTTGCCACATTGAAGAGCTTTAATTCTCTTCGAATGGACTCCGACAAAAACCCCGTATACTTCATGAACACATCGTACTCATCCACGTCAATATCCAAAACCAATGTTTGGTTATGAAACTCTGTAATGAATTATTGTATGGATTGCCCAAACTTTTGGCACAAGTTGTGCCATTTGTACCATCGCTCCTGTTCATACCCAATTGGATAAAATTGTTTCCTCACCAAAACCTTAAATTCCTTCCAACTCAGACTTCCGACATCATGTCATTTCCGATAGGACTTCCACCGCGTGAGTGAGTGACTTGCGAATTTTAAAGTTGAGAAGCAAATCTTTTAAGCGTTAGAATATTCATCAATAGAAAAATAGGTCTCCATCCTATCTAACCAATTATCTAATTTCTCGGCATCGACGGAACCAACGAAAACCGGAATCTCAATCCTAAAGCCAAGACGAAGATTACGCATAAGATTCAATGACTTACCAAACCCTGGGTACTCCATGAAGGATTCGGCATCACTAGAATTGCTAGCTATCCCCACATAATCCTCGTCAACATCCCCCTCCATAACCTACTTCTTCTTCGAGCGACCTCGCCGTTTCGCAAAAACGGAACCCAATGCAAGGTTTATGAGACGTAATTCTTCTACTAACTCCCCTACAGTAGAAGTTAGGTTGAAAACTGTCATTTCCAAATTCATGAGTCAATCGCTAGAATTGCCCATCTTCAAATTGTCCTTCATCTTCAAATTAGGTTTGCGATGGATCTTCAGCGGACTCAGAAGCTGCTTCTTCATTTACTTGAGATGATCATGTGTAGAGACCATAAGCCACAATCAACCCCCCGAGAATCACAACTGGAAAACTAATACCACTTAATCCACAATCCAATTGAAAATGTTTAGTTAGAAGAAAGAATGAAGAACACCAATTAGATTTGGAAAAATAGATAATTTAATTACTAAGAACAACTAATTACAATGAAAATCTCTCAAGCCCAAGGCTTCTCTCCGACTCTCTTCAGATCTAACATAACCTAGAAAATAACCTAAGTTCCCTTTATAAACTAGGGAACTTAAAAATCATAAAAGAACGGATCTCGAGGAAAAACAACGCCTGAGAATCCAAAACAGCGGTAAAGTCATTTCAACGAACTAGGAGTCGTTCATACGACTTTACGACTAATTGGCCTAAAACCCTAGAAACTTTCTTGGTCATTCGAGCAAAAACCCAACTCAATCGAACGAAATATGGCTCTGGGCCAAAATTCCAATGGCATAAAAATAACACGTTCGAACAAAAATACAAGTCGTTAGAACAAAAAATGGCTCTTGACCAAAATTCCAGTGGGATAGAATTTGGTCTTTCGAATGACTCTTAACCTCGTACGAACGACTTTGACAAAATATCAAATTAACCTAGATCCTCCTGGATCACCCTTGAGCCGTTATTTACCCAAATGCAACCAAACTAGGTCACCCTCTTATAAAGTATACTCTACCCGATACTTGTCGTATCGAGCATTATACTTTGCTTAAGTCTACTTCAATTGTGCTTCAACCGTCTTAAGAACCTTTCTTATAATCTCAATGAAACGTTGAGCTTTAACTTGTTCCTCTTCCTCCTTCCTTGACACTGTCTTGTCGCCATGACTAAAAGCCAAATCAAAAGGGCTTTGAGGTAAGAGCTCCAAACAAACTTCAAATGGAGACTTCAAAGTAGAACCATAAATCGCCCGGTTAAACACAAACTAAATATACGGTAAACTCTCATCTCAAGTCTTAGAATGCTTAGAATATAATCCCCGTAAAAAATGTACCAAATTACGATTAACTACCTCTGTTTGCCCGTCAGTCTGCGCATGAAAAGTGGTACTTCTCTTCAACTTAGTGTTCATCATCACCCATAATGATCTCTAGAAATGCCCCAAAAAGTGGCTATCCCTATCAAAAATAATAGAAGAAGGAAGCCCAAAATATTTCCAGACGTCTTTGAAAAACAATCGGGCTGCTTCTTCCCCGGTAACCGTCTTCTAGCATGGAATAAGAACAATCATCTTGCGGAATTGATCCACCACCACAAACAAACAGTCATTCTTACACTTGGTCATGGGTAAACCACCCATAAAGGCCATCAAAATGCTCTCCTAAGGTCGGCTAGGAACTGGTAATGGTAAGCGCGGTCTTATCTTTCTATTGGAAGGATTCGATGTGTTGCATAGTACGCAACCACGAACCACTTGAGAAACATCCATCTACATCTTCAGCCAATATACATAACGCCGCAAATTTAAAATAATCTTCTCAACCCCGAAATGACCTGCCATCCGGGAATAATGTACATCTCAAATCCAATGCAAACGGTATCCACCCTCTATAATATATAGTAAACTGTCCCTATAAATCAAACCATCCTTCAATATATACTCGCATGTCTTGCCTTGCAGCAACTTCTCGCGAATCACACTGAGCTCCTTATCGTCGTCATACCCTGTAGCGTAGTCAGAAGGAACAATGGGTTATATCTGCATAACTACCAATAAAGCAGAAATAGTTGGCAATGGGGGTCGAGATAACATATCAGCTATTTTGTTGTCCACTCCTTTCTTATAGTTGATCATCAAGGTAAACTACTGGAGCTACGACATCTACTTCATATGGCGCGCTTGTTGTAGCTTGAACTGCGTAGATACGAACTGTAATGGTTTGTGATCGGAATGTACCACAACCTCTTTCCCCAATAAGTAACTCCGCCAATGTTTTACTGATTGATATAATGCGTAGAACTTCTTATCGTATGTAGGATAGCTGTGTACTGCCCCTGTAAACATTTCAGAATGAGAAGTAACAGGCTTCCCATCCTGTAAAAGAATCGTCCCCAATGAATAGTCTGACGCATCTATCTCGACCTCAAAAGGCCGCTACAAATTAGGCAACGCTAACACTGATACATTTGTAATCTTGTGTTTCAGTAACAGAAAAATCTTTTCATGGTGATCTCCCCACACAAATTGTACACCGACCTTTGTCACGGAATGTAACGGTGCGGCTATTTGTGAAAAATGCCGAATAAAATTCTGTTAATACTAATAATAGCCCATTAAACTCCTCACTTCTGTCACTGTATGGGGTCTAGGCCAATTAGTAATAACTGAGACCTTCTTTGGATCGACCTTAAGCTCACCGCTACTAACAATAAACCCCAAGTAGGCTAGCTCCTTCCCAAACTCGTACTTTTTTCTATTGAGAAAGAGTTGTTGTGATCGCAAAACGCCCAAGATTTTGCGTAAATGCATAAGGTGCTCCTCCCATGTTTAACTATTTATTAAGATGTCATCCAAATACACAATCATGAAATTATCAATAAAAGAACGAAGTACCTCATCATTAACCTCATAAATGTTGTTGGGGCATTGCATAACACAAAAGGCATAACCAACCACTCAAAGTGGCCCTGTTTGGTCTTGAACGTTGTCATCAAAGTATCTTCTTCCCGGATTCTAACCTAATGGTAACCCGCCTTAAGATCCAACTTGGTAAAAAACCGAGCCGTCTGCAACTCTTCTAAAAGCTCGTTAATCTGTGGAAGCGGATAACGATTCTTCATAGTAATCTTGTTCAGCACCCGATAATCCACACACATTCTCTAAGAGTTATCCTTCTTTGGCACCAGTAATACTGGTTAACCACATGGTGAGCAACTTGGATTAATAACTTCTTGCTCTGGGAGTTCCTGTACCTATTTCTTGATCTCATCAGACTCTGTGACAGAAGTCCGATACAACCCAATATTGGGTAGTGGCTCACCATTCACCAAGGTGATATCATGTTCCAGATCTCTCTTGCACAGTATCCCTTCTTTGCCGAGAAACAAGTCTTCATACTTCTCTTGTAACTTTCCCATATCAGTTTGTTGCTTATGAGACATTGTCAAAGTAGACAACACCTTAGTCGACAGACCCTCTTGAACCGGTCGCACCAACTACATAATAAACTTGTCGCTCGCATTAGCCAACCTCTTCGCCTGAGTTGTCGATACTAAATTATTGGTAGTGATATGTTCCTTACACGCATTGATATGAAACACTTTCCCCTCTTTCACAAGATGATACTTGAGAGCTCTACGGTAAAGGATTGCATCTCGGTCCCAACGATAAGGGCTACGTAAGATGACTTGACACACGTCCAACAGAACCACCTCACACTTCACTACGTCAATAAACTTCTCAATTATCACAAACTTAAACGTACATTGCTTAGTGATCTTCAATTCAGCGTCTTTTTGAATCCAACCTAAACCATACAACCTAGGATGAGCCACTATAGCCAAACCCATCTTCTTTACCAGCGCCTCAGAAATCAAATTCTTCAAACTACCTGAATCAATGATGGCCTCGATTAAGCTCTGCTTCACTTGAATGCTGACATGAAAAAGTTCTTTCCGGCTCGCCTCGTCGATAGCTATAGGTTTCTTGAACTTTAGAGTAAGCTTAGGATTTGGTTTATCTAAATCTGGAAGATCCTCAATCGCTGCGGCCAGTGTACATTTTTCTTTTTTGCTTTTCTCCTCCTTCGGCCGAAGCTCCAGGTGAAGTTTCCAATATTTAACTGAAATGTGCCCATTAGCCTTACAATGACAATAGTAATTCCCCTTAGATGAAGACCCCTCTCCTTTGGACTCTTCTTTTCTATCAATCTTCCAATAACACTTGTACCCCGACTTGCTCTTGTCGTCTTTCTTGTCACTCTTCAAGTACTTGCCTTCAATAACAATTGTTTTAACGGTAGCATCTTCAATATTTTCCACATTAAAGAGCTTTAATTTTCTTCTAATGGACTCTGATAAACCCCCCGTATATTTCATGAACACCTCATGCTCTTCTACATCAATATCTAAAACCAACGCTTGGTTATGAAACTCTGTAGTGAATTATTGTACGGATTGCCCAAACTTTTGGCGTAAATTGTGTTATTTATACCATCACTCTTGTTCATACCCAATTGGATAAAATTACTTTCTTACTCCTTAAATTCTTTCCAACTCAAATTTTCTACGTCGTGGAATTTCTGATAGGATTTCCACCACATGAGTGCATGACTTGCGAATTTTAATGCAGAGAAATAAATTTTTTGAGCATTGGAATATTCGTAAACAGAAAAATAGATCTCTAACCTATCTAACCAATTATCCAACTTATCGGCATCGATTGAACCATCAAAAACTAGAATTTCAATCTTAAATTCAATACGAAGATTACGCATAGGATTCATTGACTTACCAATACCCGAGAGCTCCTTGACGGATTTGGCATCACTAGAATTGCTATCTATCTCCTCCATACCCTCATCACCATACCCCTCCACAACCCATTTCTTCTTCGAGTGGCCTGGCCGTTTCACCGAAACGGAAGCCTTCGTGAGATTCGTGAGACGCAATTGATCTACTAACTCCCCTAGAATAGTAGTTTGGTCAAAAACATTCATTTCTAAAGTCATGAGTCGATCTTCAAAATTGCCCATCTCCAAATTGTCCTTCTTCGAGTTAGGTTTCTGGTGAATCTTCAACGGACTCACTAGCTTCTCCTGCGTTTGCTTGAGACGGTCACGTGTAGAGACCATAAACCACAATCACCCCCAAGAATCGTAACTGAAAATTTGATACCACTTAATCAATAATACGAATTGAGAAACCTTAATTAGTATAAAAGTACGAAGAATACACCAATTAGTTGGGAAAAATCCCTTTCAGAGTTTCAATTGCTCAAATAAATCGATTATAATCAAATTTCTCTCAAGCCCTAAGTCTCACTCGCAGAACTTTGATTGATCTAACATGATTTAATCTTGCTTTGCATTGCTCCTTTAAGAAAGTTACAAGTTCCTAGTTACAAAATGGGATAATTATGCCATTAAACGCCTAAACAATAGGCTAAATCGCGCCTCTGTTCAAATAGAAATTGTGTCTCCGTTCGAACAGAAATCGTGCCTCTGTTTGAACAGAACAAGTCTCTGTTCGAACATAAAAAAGTGTATTCGAACAGACATTAGTGCATTCAAATAAAACTACTCAGATGCCTATTTATTCAGATATATTTAAAACTCTGTTGGAATAGACTTCAAGTCGTTAGAATGACTCCAAATCTCGTTTGAACGACTTCGTCAAAAACAGCCAAAAATAACCTTGATCCTCCTGGATCAGCATTGGAAAGACTTGGAGAAGAACCTTTGCGATCATTATCTATATTTATTGATTGGCGTCTTTTGGATAAGTCATGGGAGTGTAAGGGAAATAGAACGACATGGGGAAGATCGTTTGTGCTTTCTTCTTTATATTATTAATTGGCTACTCCTTTAAGAATGTAACGCTTGAAATTTTAATGATAACACAAAGATGGTGGAAGTTGTTAGTCTTGAAATGTATGCCATTCTTTTTTTGTTAGTCTTCCTCCTATAAAGTCATGAGTGGGAGCTGGTATTGTTAGACCTTGTTACAAAACCGAGAACCCTAGTTTTATCTTCTCTTGTTGAGGTTTCTTTGTTACCTTTGGATACTGTATCCACCCAGGAACGTTTTTGATAACTTAAATCAAAAAATGTAGGGCCTTGTAATAGAAGTACTTGTACTAGCTGAAGCCGCTGAATATAAAGGGAGAGGATTTAGAGATACACAAAAATGAGATACTCAACTCTCACTCAAACTGAACCACACATCTCTAGAGATGAGTGGTCCTCATAATAAAGGAGGTGGAAAAGAAAACCCAGATGGAAATGAGTTGGCAGAGACACACGTACTCTCTCTTCAAGTGGGTTCTCTCTCATTCTCTCTCATCACTGCAGTTTTAATTTTGAAAACAAATCTTCTCTCTCTTTCACTTTGATCTCATTATTTTATCTATTTTCTCTCTCTCTACCTAAATGAAGAATAATGGCAGAAAATTTTAGTTTGCCTTCGTGTCGTGACAAATATCTTTTTTAAGGTTTAATCGAGGATCCCTGCTATTTGGATTTGTTTCTCTCTCCTCTCTCTCTCTCTCCCTTGGTTGGTTGTGGAGCGTGTGGAGTATTGTTACTCATTGCAATTAGGTTTTGGTGGAGCATCAGTGGTTTGGAGTGCTCTTATATAGATTGTGCATCACTGTGGTTTTAACATGTTGTTTTAATGTCGATGTAAAATGATATTGCTTTGTAACCTATTTTTATGAATTTATCGATGTTGATATATCATCTTCTCTCTAGAACAAATTTAATGAAACAACGCTTACCTCTCTAAACTCATTAACATCGAAGTACGCCACTCCTACAAGTTTGTTTTCTCAATTTTATGATTTCTGGCATCATAACTTCCCAACTGTTTGTTCATGTTGCCTCCCCAGATTGTAATTTCGTTGATGCATCGATTATGAAATTGTCGACATTACAAGTTTCTACAGTCAAATTCCTCTTCAGATTGTCATATATTGTCGATTTCGACAATAAGGTTGGCATATATAACAACTCTCGACAATAATTATTAATGATTTCGACAATAAGGCTAGCATATATAGCAACTCTCGATAATAATTGTTAAAGATAGCTAGTCAATGACGCATGTGCCCTTGTTTGTCTAAGAAATTACTTAGAAGATTAAGTTAATGACGCATGAGCCATTGTTTGTCTAAGAAATTACTTAGAAGATTCAGTCTATGACGTATGCACCTTAGTGGGCTATTATTATATATGGTTCGATTTACATCATATGCCCTTGTTTGTCTAAGAAATTACTTAGAAGATTCAGTCAATGACGCATATGCCCTTAGTGGGCTATAATTATATATGGTTTGATTTACATTATTGTCGAAATCGACAATATATTGATGGGTAAATTATCAAAATCGACAATATATGAATGGGTAAATTGTCGATTATAAGTATTGTCGAAATCAACAATATATGGATGGGTAAATTGTCGAAATCGACAATATATAGCAACTCTCGACAATAATTGTTAAAGATAACTAGCCCACATTCAATGACGCATATGCGTTTGTTTGCCTAAGAAATTACTTGGAAGATTAAGTCAATGGCGCATGTGCCCTTGTTTGTCTAAGAAATTACTTAGAAGATTCACTCTATGACGCATGTGCCTTAGTGGGCTATTATTATATATGGTTCGATTTATATCATATGCCTTTGTTTGTCTTAGAAATTACTTAGAAGGTTCAGTCAATGACACATGTGCCCTTAGTGGGCTATTATTATATATGGTCTGATTTACATTATTGTTGAAATCGACAATATATTGATGGGGTAAATTGTCGAAATTGACAATATATGAATGGGTAAATTGTCGATCATAAGTATAATCGATAATATATAGCAACTCTCGACAATAACTGTTAAAGATAGCTAGCCCACTGTCAATAACGCATGTGCCTTTGTTTGTCTAAAAAATTACTTGGAAGATTAAGTCAATGACGCATGTACCCTTGTTTGTCTAAGAAATTACTTAAAAGATTCAATTTATGACGCATGTGCCTTAGTGGGCTATTATTATATATGGTTTGATTTACATCATATGCCTTTGTTTGTCTTAAAAATTACTTAGAAGGTTCAGTCAATGACGCATGTGCCCTTAGTGGGCTATTATTATATATGGTCCGATTTACATTATTGTTGAAATAGACAATATATTGATGGGGTAAATTGTCGAAATCGACAATATATGAATGGGTAAATTGTCGATCATAAGTATTGTCGAAATTGACAATATATGGATGGGCAAATTGTCGAAATCGACAATATATAGATGGGTAAATTGCCTTACAAGTATTGTCGAAAACGGAACACTATATGGATGGGTAAATTGTCGAAATCGACAATATATAGATGGGTAAATTGTCAGCAACTCACAGATAGGTACAAGTTTTGTTTAATGGGGTTTGGAATCATCAATATTATGAAACTCTCATGTCTATTTTTCATGTTTTGGAGTTGTTTATATGATTTTATCATGCATTTTTGTATGCTTGTTTGCTGTTGATGACTTGTTGCCAGAGAAATAAAGAACCTCATGTTATCGAACCCGACATTATTCTTTTGCGCTAGTTTGAAAGTCTGATCGAAGAAGACAATAGTTCGAAAACACCCCATCTTCAAATCTGATTTTACCACTAAAATTCAAGAGAGTTCATAACCAACAACCGGTCTTCAATGAGAGAGATATAGAAAACGTAGATGGGCATATATGACTTGATTGAGGGTAAAATCAGCCACAAAACCAACCCATTTGAACTAAAAATTGCTGCTTCTTGAGTGAAATCTAACGGGACTAAGAGAAAATTTGCCCGTCTCGACTGAGACAGTGAGAGAGAGAGATAGACTCTTCAATTTCTCAATTTTTGCTAATGTTCTTCACTATGAGAGAGAGATATATATATATAGAGAGAGAGAAATAATTTTTTGGTGAGAAGAAAGAGATAGAGAGAGAGTCAGATCTGGTTTGTAATTTGAAACTGGAGAAAAGAGAGAAAAATATTTGCCCACTGAAGAGAGAGAGTGTATGCCAACTCATTTCCACCTAATATTATTTGTTTTTTATTTTCCACCTCCTCTATTATGAGGACCACTCATCTCTAGAGATGTGTGGTTCAGTTTGAGTGAGAGTTGAGTGCCCCGTTTTTTAGTGTCTCTAAATCCGCCCTCTAATATAAATTAGTTGCATAAAATAATTTTCTGAAGGAGCTTATACTAAATAAGATACTTCCATACACATATATATATATAGCACACCGACTTAGCTTTGAAAGCCCCATTAATTTTATCTCTGTACAAATACTACATCAACTAGAAATAGACATCATTGAGAAACCATCAACTGAGAGCTAAAGCCAATGTAATGAGTTCCAACAATCACATTTAAAGATTCGATAATCTACCCAATGTAGTTGTGTCGAAGGCCTCTGGTAGTGGTTGTCTGTAACTAGAAAGTTCCTGAGATACGTGTTTCATAGTAGGACGAGAACTTGGACTAGTACTTATGCATGCTAATGCTATCTTTATAATCGAGACTAATTCCTCTTTTATCTGAATTGGGGGATCCGCAAGGCAGGGGTCCAGTATGTCCTTCAACATAATATTTATGCCAACTGGAGTTGATGATGAAGAAGTCGTTGTTACAGAAGAGATAATTTCGCCGGGGTGTTTCCCTTTTATCACTTCTAGAGTTACAACCCCAAAGCTAAACACGTCACATTTCTCAGTCACCTCCATACAGTAAGCAAGCTCTGCAAGAAATAGAAAGTTCTGGGTAAGTTTGGATTTCAGCATACAGAGTTTACTAGAAATAACATAAGTGGCAGTTGTGCATTACCTGGAGCCATGTATCCAAACGTGCCTGCAAATTCTGTCCAATTGGACGAATCGGGCTTTAAAAGTCGAGCTGTACCAAAATCTGAGACGCAAGCTTCAAACTCTGAATCCAGCAAAATATTATTACTTGATATGTCTCGATGAACTATTGGAGGCAAGCAATCTTGATGCATATAGGCTAAAGCATTAGCTATACACTTGATAATGTTAACTCTCTTAGACCAGTCCAACTTTGCAGATTCTTCAGCATTGCTCAGGATCTTAGCTAAACTTCCCTTCTCCAAATACTCATATATCAAAAATGAGTGCCGTGAATGTGAACAAAAGCCCAAAAGCTTCATAATATTTCGGTGATTAGTTTTTCTCAATACTTCTATCTCATTTATAAATGTTTTTGAATAGGCAATTTCATAATCTTGTGATGAATGAATTTTTTTCACAGCAACCACTTCACCAGTTGATAGGGCAGCTCTATAAACACTTCCATAACCTCCAGTTCCAATACAATACTTGGCATCGAAATCCTCCGTGGCCACAATGACATTATCGTAAACCTCTCTCCCATCAAAACCACAAATGCGAAATAACTTCCCTCTGTATGCTTCTCTTGGTTCTCCATCATTATTGTTTCGATCTCTTTGAAGAAAGAAGGTAAAACTACCAATAGAAGCAATTAGTAATAACAGAGCTCCTAGCACCGAAGGAATGACCACAATCAGACGTTTGTGGCCATTTTTTGCTATAGAAATTTTTGCAGTCGAAGAATTTTCACAAGGTCGCAGTCCTCCGACCTCGCCACACAATCCTTTGTTGTTACGAAATGCATCTTCAGAAGCTTCTATAAAGGCTTTATTGTTAGGAACAGGGCCCTCCAACTCATTGTAGGAAACATCAATGGATATTAAACTGACCAATCCAGTAAATGATGAAGGAATTGAACCAGAAAACATATTGTGAGAGAGGTTCAGTTTTTCCAGGTTTTCCAATATTCCTAATTGTGATGGTATCATTCCAGAGAGTTTGTTCTGGCTGAGATCAAGCAAAACTTGAAGAGATGTCATACTGCCAATCTCAAATGGAATGGTTCCATTCAATTTGTTTCCACTGGCATTGAAGTAATTTAGATTTGAGCATCCACCTACTTCTTCGGGTATGGTTCCCGTCAAAGTGTTGGCTGATAGGTCCAGTATTTCCAAGCTTGATAAGCTTCCAATTTCTTTTGGGAGGTCACCAGAAAGCTGGTTATTGCTCAGATTAAGTTCTAACAAGGAAGTCAATTGGCCAATTTCTTTTGGAATTCCTTCTACTAAAAGATTTGATGAAAGGTCCAGTCCCTGTAGTTGAATCAATTTCCCGAGTTCAGGTGGTATCGAACCACTTATTTTATTGCTAGAGATCCGTAGACTTGCCAGGTTTTTGTAGTCTCCCCAATTTTTCGGAAGGTCACCATAGAAATTATTATTGCTCAAATCAATGTAATTTAGGTTTGGAAGCATACCAAAGGTCTCCGATATGTTTCCTTTTAGTTGGTTTCTTTCGAGTCTAATTCTATATAAGTTCCTGCAGTTTCTTAAACTCTCTGGGATGGGACCTATGAAATGGTTGTCGAATGCAGTCAATCTCGTTAGCGATCCACTTAGGCATATTTGTTTTGGCAAATAACCAGTGAAATTGTTCTCATGCAAGGTTAGTATAGACAAGTTTGTCATGTCTCTTACTTCTTGAGGGATGGGACCAGAAAGTTGATTTTGATGTAGAAGTAAAATTATCACATTACTCAAATTTCCTATAGAAACAGGAACGGTGCCAGTGAGATTATTAACAGCAAGTTCAAGATCGACAACCGATTTCAGATTTCCTATATTCTGAGGAATGTAACCAGAAAGTTTATTTCCAGCAAGACCCAATAAGTTAAGCTCTGTCAAATCAACTAAAGAAGGCGGGATTGAACCGGTGAGATTATTGTAGGTCAATGCTAAAATTCTTAGTGATTTAAGATCCCCAAGGGTTGACGGAATTGATCCGGTTAGGTTGTTACTGTCCAATTCTAGTGTAGTTAGTTTGGTCAAGTTTCCTAGAGAAGAAGGGATCACGCCTGTGAGTTTGTTATTGCTGAATGCCAAAGAGATGAGAGATTTCAAGTTTCCGATTTCTTGAGGAATGGAACCAGAATGATGATTGTTCGAAAAGTTTAGAATAGCTATGCTACTCAAATTACCTAAGGAAAGGGGGATTGCACCAACTAGCCTATTGTCATTAAATGATAGTTCGGCTAGCGATTTCAAGTTACCTATCTCGGAAGGAATGGAACCAGAAAACTGATTCTTACTGAATCTTAAAACAGAGAGTTTAGAAAGGTCACCAATTTGGGCAGGGATTGTTGCAAACATTGTGTTGTTGCTGAGGTCAAAACGAGCGAGGTTTTGGAAAGCCGAAAAGTTTAAGCTATTCAGTGTACCTTTCAATCCCAAGCCTGTCAGGTTCATTACGATGACGCTTCCATCTCTGTTGCACGAAATTCCAAGCCACTCGCAATGAGAAGAGGTAGAATTCTCAAGAATCCATGATGGAAGTTTAGGAGTAGTTTGGTTGAGAAGGCTAGATTTCCATTTTAAGAGGGTATACGTTTCTGTCTGATAAGAATTACCATTAGCAAGAGAATTCAACAAAAGAACGGTACTGAAAAAAAGGTAATAACGAGTATTCTTTACTACCAAAAACTCCATTGTTTTGCTTATGGTTGAATGTGTTGTAAAATGAGGATGATGAACCTCTCATGTTAGGTGTATCTAATGGAACTGACAGGTCTGTATGTAAGAATTATTGAAGCATAATTCTTGTTTGGCTCATTCAAACTTGGACTCTATTAAAGTCAATAGTCTTCTAAGATATTTTAAGTAATACTTGGCCTAGTTAAATCTCTTCTACTTCTCTTATTATGCTTAGTAACAACAAACTTCACTTTTAAATAATAAAACGTGTCCGACACCTGGACACGTGGACATTCGAAAACACGTGTCCAATATTATTTACAAGGTACTTAACATTTTTTTTTACCGTTTTCGACATTTCGTACCCGTGTCAGACATCGACACCCGTATCTGGGTTGTTGTTATAGCATATCCAGTAGGGTGAGAGTTTCGGTTGGGTTTGCAAACCCAAACTCAAACTCACACTTTTAGCCTCCCAACAGTAAAAAAAATAGGTGTGAGTTGGCTGAGCTGAACGTGTCAGAACCAAACCGAGTTTGAGGAGCTCAAACTTAAAAAAAATGAGTTTAGCAGTGTTTGGATTACCGTGCGGTGTTCCTTTTAGAGCCTCAAATTTTCCGGGCGGTAAAAGGAACACCGCGCGGTAACCCAAACTCCTCCAATCTCAATTATTTCTCCTCATCACTCCCTGACTACTTCTTCTCACCCAAAACTAATTGCAGAGCATAGAGGAGAACCTCTACGCTCTACCCAAATGGTGAACTTCGGCACCAGTAGTAATAACTCTACACCGTCGACCCCATCCTCCCATAACCCATCTTCAACACCATTCGCTCAACACTCTTCATCACAATTTACTCCATACCTCTACCACAACCAATCGCAATTCCAACCTCAATTCCAATCACAAACCCCACCTCTGTTTACCATGTCGCAAGGGGATCCCAGGTATGGATAATATCAAAATCTATTTACACTCTCTTAACCGCAACCACAGGCGTTTAGCCTGTACTATTAACTTTATCCCCTCACTCAAACTCAAGGTTTTCAACCTCCAAATTACTTTCATAACTACCTATTCTATGGAGAATCTAGTTAGCATAGTCAAAGTAACGCAAATGCGCCAATACCTGTTGAAGCGGCGCCCCAGAAAGAAAAAAGAAAATAACACCCACAAAACAAAGACAAAGTGTACAAGTGCTAAAAGATGTTGAGTTTTTAGACGAGACAGATGATGCTGGACTGCATTGGATGGAAGCAGACTTTATGTGTCTCGCAAGGGCGTGGGTAACAGCTTCTATCCAGACAGTGGGCCGCACAAAGGGTTTTACTTTCTATCAAAAGGTCAACATTTCCTTTAACAGTGACCCCGAGTGCCTCACACGATGATCAAGTGGGTCAACCAAATCTCAGTGGTATACCCTTAATGCACAATGTGCGGCGTACAAGGGGATAGTTGCTCAAGAACGATTTAAGAATAGTAGTGGGAAAATAGAAGAAGATCGGGTACGTTCTTATTTCCTTTAACTTAATTTCGTTTATTTCTCGCGGATATACACGCAATTTATTTGTATTTGGTAATTTTGCAAATTGTAGGAAAATGATGCACACAAGATCTATCAAGGCTTGAATGGCGATAATGACTTCAAGCACCATGAAGCGTATAAGATTTTGGCGCGATAACCACGATGGGCCAACCTATGGGATGATGGGTTGAACTATACGGGGAATGTACCAAGAAATGTAGCAAAGAGAACATCGGACAATTATTCTCCAGGGAACTAGGTTGAATCAAACAATCTATTAAAGGACCCCGACGGCCCACCTACACCTCAATCTGCATCCACAAATTCTGAATTAGATGGTTTGTTGTATGAGGGCGGAAGCAGGCCCATCAGCCAAAAATTTTTTAGAAAGAACCTTACAATACAAAAGGTATTGAATGGTGTTGTTGCATCTGGTAGCGGTATCCAAACAATGTTGGATGAACTACGGTTGGAGAAGAGACAAACGAAAGAAGAAAATAAAAGAAGAAGAACAGAAGTAAATCAACAATGACAAGCCAAATTGGATTTAGAACAAGCAAAGGAAGATCGTAAAATCATGGATAAAGACCTTAGTAATATTTTTGGACCTGTATTGCAATACTATCTGTGAAGGCAAGATGAGGTCATGGAATGTTTGGCCAAGAGGGGTGGACCAGGTACTTGAAGTGGTAATAAAATGTAATTTAACTTTGCTGTATATAGAAGTTTTTTTTTCAGGAATGTAGTTTACTTTCTAATAATGTAATCGTTTGAATAATGTATTTTGCTATTGAAAAATTCAATCATGTTTTCAAAATGTTTATTTCCGATAATATTGGGTTAAAACAAATACAAAATTAATGCTATCAAAAACTTGTTTACTAAACTTGTACGACAAGAAGCATTAAATTACATGAAGAACACTCAGATATTACAAGATATTGAGCACCAGGTTTGAAGATTTCCATTCATGTCCCACAAATGCTCGTTTTGATCATCCTTTAGATCTAAGTGCAGTTCTCGACTTCGAATGCGGTTTATTTTCGATATAAAAGATTTTATTGTTCCGCGTTCGCGTACAATATTAAACTGTTCACCTTCGATGGTTGAGGGATCGACCATATTATAGTCTAAGTATGAAGGGAATAAACCTCGTTCCTCTTTGACGATCATATTGTACATTATCACGCACGCCTTCATGACATTGTTCAAAACCTCGGGTTTCCACAATTTACCCAGATTTTTTACAATATTAAACCAAGATTATAAAATCCCAAACGCCCATTTTACGTCTTTTAGGCAACTTTCTTGTTGTTGAGCAAAAAAAAATTGTTTCGCTGTAACTTGATTGGATATGGTTTGGACAAGTGTTTCCCATTTGGGGTATATGTCATCCGTTAGGTAATACCCCATATCATAAGCTTTTCCAGCAATTGTATAATTGCAAGGCGGGGCGATAACATCGACCAGGTCGATAAAAAGATGTGATTGTTGTATGACATAGATATCATTGTTAGACCCTGGTAACCCAAAAAAAAGTATGCTAAATCCAAAGGTCGCGTGAAGCTACTGCTTTAAGAATCAGTGTTACCTTGGGGTAATGACCAGTAAATTGACCGTGTCAAGCTATGGGACAATTTTTCCATATCCCATGTATGCAATCAAGGCTTCCTAACATGCCGGGAAATCCCCGTGACTCTCCGATCGCTTTTAACCTTTCGAAGTCGGCCGCGTTTAGTGCTCGAAGATATTCCTTGCCAAAAATTTGTATAACCTCAACGCAAAACATTTCCACATATAATAAGATTGTGTTTTCTTCTATTCGGATATACTCGTCAAAAAATCTGCCGCAACACCGTAGCTTAGGAAACGTAGTGTTGCGACTACCTTTTGGTACGGTGATAACCCCATAGTACCAGCGTTGTTGGGTTTTTGGAAAAAGTAATGATCATGTGCAACGACTGTATCGAATATACGCATAAACATGTCTCTACTCATACGAAAATGTCGCCGAAATTCTCATGGCTCATATGTGAAATTCGGCTTGAAGTAGTCCCGTATACTGCTGTAATGCCCCAATGGGTGATCTCGCTTTTTTCTCTTATCCTTAAGGCCCATGACACTCCCGCCGTGACTCAAAGTTGTATCATGTACTACTAGGTTTATTATAGTTTGGTGCAGAACGCAAATTACCGCCGTACAATCAACGGTAAGATCATCAGAGGAGAACGACGATATACGTGGAGGATCATCAATGGATGAATCAGATAATGAAGAAAACATTTGAGGATGTGGAGTTGAGAGAATGGTGTAATACCAGATGGGTAACAAGTTTCCAATTGAAGAGAGAAGTGTAAAAGGGAGAATAAGAAGATATGGGTTTAAAAATCAGGGATTTAACGGTAAAAAGAATACCGCGTGGTGTTCCTATTCCCCCGCGGTAAAAGGAACACCGTGCAGTGTTCTTTTCACTGCCAAATCCCTAATTTTCTTTGAATAAACTTAGGGTCTGTTCGAATAAAACAACTCAATGCAAAGTTTGTTCGAACAGACTTTGGGTATTTTCGAATAAAACTGCTTAGGTGGAAAATTATTTGTATAAAACCTTATTTTGTTAAAAAAAATGGGTCTGTTCGAATAGACATTGGAAAAACTCATTTTATAATTCAAGACTCATACAACAATGGCTACTTTCTCTGGTGGGTCCTTCACAACTGGCAACTTATTTTGGATCATAACGGGCAACTTATTTTGGATTACAACGGCTAGTTTTGGATCATAACGGCTACTTTTTGCTTTATATACATGTTGGGTGGAGATGCTCTAACAACACTCATCTTCTTGTACTCAACAATGCTGAGTTTTTCTGCTTTAACATAGAATTTTTCGATGGTATTTGGCTAGAATGAAGACTGCGCCCTAGCCGCGTCCTGGCAGTATTTTGTTAATAATCTACCTCTCCGACAACTCAACTTCTATCAGTTATAAAATAGAATTCATGTTCAATTCAGGATGCACACAGAACTTTGATACCCTCATGGATATTTATACAACAGGTGGAATATTATTAAGGCTAAGTGTGATGAGTTTCATGAGATACGGATGAGTATTAATATACGGGTTAGAGGTGTTTCACTGGCCTATATTCTCCGCGAAGCTAGAGATGAATGGTATGACAAATACAACAAGCCTTTCCCGTTCGAGACTCCATACGATATTTTTTATTGGAACTATGTCCCGCCTGATCCTTCTACAAATTATCGGCTAGAAATCTATGGACGGGATCCGCTCCTCCTTACTGAATGGTCCGAGTTTATTCCTTACATTAGTCGTGAATGATGAGTTAAATTTAATTGTATCTATTTTGAGTTATATTTCGTGCATAGAACTACTATTTCAAGAATTGTCATTGTATTTCAATTTAAATATAAGACTCAAAATAAATTGATTAATATTGATTTATATAAAGAAATGTGACATCAGGTCGTACAAGTACTTATATAGAGAAACAAACCCAAAGTTAACAATAGAATTTGTTTAACACTGATGTTTACAATAAAAGATTACGTCTACAAAAACATCAAAATACCTATATCGACTGAGACGGGTCAGAATCATCTCTAGTACGCTGCTTCTTGTGGCTAGTACCGCCACCCCTGGTTCGCGGACCTAATCCACGCTGCCTCGTCCTCGCGCTACCTCCAGGTGGTAGCGGCACTACCCGCACGTCACGCCCCCTCCTCAGGTGATAAAATAAATATGACATTAAGAAAAAATAAAAAAATAAAAACATAAATAAATTACTTATATGCGCATATAGCTGGCCGTCTACACTGTCCAAGTGCCTCCTCAGAGAGTAGCTACCTTATCAGTCAACTCTTACATCCTTTGGGCATCCCGCGTAGACTATGTAAGGAAAGTCGCCGCAGACCATGAGTTAGGTGCCACAGCTCCTCTGTGTTGTAGGAGGCAAACATCTCTGGCGGGTCCCTCAAGCGGTGGATGGGGAGGAGCTCACGCCTCCCTGTCCACTCCATGTGCTACCCCGGGTCTGGCCCCTTAGGCTCGCCAGGCAAACTGAAGTCCTAGGACATACTATGAGCCGACGCTGACGTCACCGCCACGGGTGTAATACCAGCCCTGAGTGCAGAGGGACCGAACAGATCTATATTCCGCATCCTCTGGGAATCATTCAATAGGGGGCCTACCTCCGCAGTTTGGGCAACCCAATATGAAACGTAAGTCCCTCACTCCTCCCTTATTGCAAACTGCTCACAATCAACGTAGCCAGCCTGTTTCTTCACCTATAAATCCGCTGGACTAAGATGTGGCGACATGCTAGGAGGAGGATCCAAAGGAATACTCGCAGTTCCAGTCAACTGCCTTCAACATCTATCCCCCAAGTAATACTCATAGTTTCCATTTGGGACTTGAAGTGGCAACCTCGTACGTGACAGGAGCGACGCTCTTCGTACGTTATCTAGCTCAGACACTGCAGATTCTAACCAAGGTCGCCAGGTTATCGACTTAATAGCCCGGTGGCCAATGTGGTATCTGCTTAGCATAAAAAAATTGTCTGCCAGGTCATTTGTTTTCTTTATGTTTTTCCTCTCCCATGCTCTGAGGTGCGGATAGGCCGAGAACTTAATATCTTCCTTGTTAATAGGGTGACCAACTCCACAATACTCATAGAACCAATACTGTATTTCGGAATAACATAAAAAATAATTAGAAATTATATTTAAGACATTTATTGGAAGATATTTGATTTGTAACTTGTAAGGAAAAAATGTTAGTGTACCGTCAGAAATTAAGAAAATCAAGTGATGGCAACCCCGGTCGTGACTGCGGTATCCAAACCATGATATAGGGAAGCTAGAATAGCATAACCCTAGTCATATTGGGCAGCCTCATCCAAATCGGCCACGACCGCGAGATATCCAAGCGGGACGATGTTGTTGGCCATTTGGATCCACAAATGTCCCATTATAAAGAGGATAAAAACACGAGCAATAGTAATATCATCCTCCCGATCAGCTGTTATGGTCAAGTACGTCCTCAAATGTGAAATACTGATGTTTCTACTCTTTATATGGCTGGAATAAATGTTGGGGAACAATTGTTTCGCATTGGATAAAACACTCCATGCGTCGTCATACGACACCTGCGTCGGATATCGGCCGATTGACAATGATGTCAGCATCTGGAAATCGAGAGGAGTGACCCCTATCTCCGCACACGAGAACAGAAACGTGTGCATGGTCGGCCACCAACGTTCTATAAGCGCCTGAATTAGCCGATTATCGGAATTTCCCAAGCGTATATCCATAAACTGCCTGAATATATTTACCACGACATCCCTTATAGGTGCAATTATGGAAATCTTCTTCCACACTTTGATCACCGTAGTGAATGTGTCGTGCGGACGCATCGAATCCCGATTCTGTTCATTAGAGTATTTTGTCAAACACTTGATTTATAGAAATAACAAATTCACAATTACACTAAAACTTACCATAAGTTTTTTGCCAGTATAATAGATATGAGTGATGCCGTATGGAAGTTGGGTAATAAACCTAGATATGAGTGACGCCGTATGAAAGTTGGGCAATAAACCTCTGCAGGTAGTTTTCTTAGGGTAGGTTTGGTATAGGTTGTTGGACATCTTCAAATTTTACTCGCTTTTTCTTCCTTCCGGACCTCGACTGAGTTACGGCTCACTCTGGATCTCTTGTAACTCTAAACCCAGGTAATGTACTGTCGTGCGGGTTTTCCTCTGGCATATGCATTGTGTTTTGAAAGAAATTAGAAAATTTTTTAGGTATACCTTCGATTTGAGAGAGAGAGAGAGAGAGGAGGAAGCACTGTTATAAAACTCGAGTTGGGTGTGATTTTGGGTTAACGGTGCAAGCAGCGGTAAAAGGAACACCGCGCGGTGTTTTGATCTCTTTCAAATAAAATAAAAATAAAAATACACGTGTGCAACTCAAACTTGCTGCTGGGAGAGGCCGGGTGTGGGTTGGGTTTTTTGTGGGCTCCCTGTCAGAGCCCACACCCAAACTCAAAGTGGCTACTAGAGATGTTCTTACCTAGCTCTTATGCCATTTTTCTTTTCTTGGTTAGTTAGGTAAATAATGATATATTTTTTCTTTTTCTTTTATTTTTTGCATACAGATTTATTTCTCTGTAGAAAAAAGAAAGAGGGAATAATAGTAAAGAAGACAGTGATAATACCAGATCTTGACCAAAGAACACGAATTATTACGTTAGGATGAAATGCAACAAAGATTAGTTCGCCGAAAAAAAAGATTGCCCATGGAATATAATTTGGGTCTTTGTTTGACAGAGATGGGAGTGCATTAATTAAAAATTGACGGACATCATCAACCCGCTCAAAAACAAAGTCTTGTATGGAAAACGATATCCTGTGGAATTTTCTCTGGGCAACGTGACTGCATTAATAAGTCAAGATAATGTTTATCAGAGATTGTTCCCATCCTTTAAAGATCCTGTTATTTCCCATCCTGTTATTTGATAGGAGAAGCATGAAACCATTTTTACAGCGTTGAAGGCCTCTAGGCTTGGACCATCTGGTTGCCAGCAAGTGGTGGGCGCTTGCGAGAGAGACGCACTGCACAGTAGTCTACTAGCCCGAGAGTTGGCCGCGCATGTATGCAAATAAATGCTACCCTGATCCGGTAGTAATGGTCCAATAATATCTTGGCCAATTTATGATGATATTGATATCGGCAAGGGCGGTATGGAAAAAAGGAATTCGCCAGGATGTTTTAGTTTCCAGTCATCAGTTTCAGTATTAACATGTTACCTGAAGCCACATGAGGCCAGTAAAACTGTTGCAAGGTTAGTGAAGAAATGCAGTGAACCACTTTAGCACAATTCTTGTGATAAATTTCCAGATGAATTGCTATTGGTCTACCCAAATCACCTAGATAGAACGGGACAGAACCTGGTTTAAAATTTGCAGCTGAGCATGGTCAGTTAGGGTTCCTAAATCTCCTGAGATAAACCACAAAAGTGATTTTGAAAGAGGTCCAAGCTAGCTAACTTCCCCACATTGCTGTTAGAATATGTGAACCACATGGGTATGAGTATGGGTATGGGTAACAATAAAGTCAAACATAATCACATCATCTCATCCCAAGTTTAATCAATAAATATTTATTCTTTAAAGTTTAGAACTCTATTTTCAACATCTGGTATCAGAGCGAGCACGGTCTCTGGCTTGACAGCTCGAAGGCGACGACGTGAAGAAAAGCATAATCTTTTCTAGTATTTTGTCGAGATCTCGTTCATTTGGTCGAGGTTACGGATTTCATCTATTTTTCGCAAAAATGACAGAAAGTTATGTTCAAGCGGCAATTCCAAAATTCGATGGTCACTGCGACCATTGGAGTTTAATTATGGAGAACTTCTTGAGGTTCAAGAAGTATTAGTACCTCGTTGAAGTTAGTGTTTCCAACCATTCGGAAGAAATGACGACCGCTCAAATATTCAAGATTGTGGAATTACGATTAAAAGACTTGAAAGTCAAAAAATAATTTATTTCAAGTTATTGATCGTAACATCTTGGAGATGATCCTATGCAAGAAGACATCCAAAGATATTTGGGATGCATTGAAGAACAAATATCAGGGAACCGCTAAAGTGAAGCGAACACATTTACAGGCACTTCGTGTAGATTTCAAGACTCTTCGTATGCAACCGACAAAGTCTGTTTCAGAGTATTTTTCTAGAATCATGAAAATTTTCAACAATATGAGAACAAATGGTGAAAAGATGGAAGACATTATGATAATCAAGAAAATTCTTCGATCAATGACATCAAAATTCGATTACGTGGTATGTTCGATCGAGGTGTCGAAAGATCTTGATCAACTATCGATGGATGAACTAATGAGTTCATTGACGGTTCACGAGCAATGAATCAACAAACATGTAGCAGTGGGGGAAGCACTACAATCTCATATCTCAATTAGTAATCAAGCGACAAAGGGAAAAGATGTATGTCGAGAAAGAGGTAACCGCGATAACCGATTCACAAATTATCGTGGAAGAGACAGAGGAAGCGACAATCAACATAGTGGAGGCCAAAAGTCAAAACCGTTTGATAAGTCAAAAATCAAATGTTACAAGTGTAACAGTTATGGATACTTTCGTTCTGAATGACGTTCTCATTTTTATAAAGAAAGGGGCAATAAATCTATTTTTTTGGAAATAGAAGATGAAGTTTATCTTCTTTTGGTTTACAAAACCAAAGAAGATTCTTAAACCGAAAAAGATTTTCCTCAAAACATATGGTACTTGGACACATGAGCAAGTAACCATATGTGTGTTGAAAAATTCATATTTCACAAAATGGATAATTCTTTCTCTGCACCTCGGTAAAATTTGAAGATAGTTCTACAATACTGTTATGGGGAAATGTGATATCAAAATTTAGGCTAAAAATAATACTTATCAGATTATTTCAAGTATTTTCTATATCCCAAACTTGAAGAGTAATTTGCTCAGCGTGGGATAACTTTAAGAGAAGGGATATGTGATCATCATCAAGAATGGAGTCTGTCGGATTGAAGATCCAAATAGGGGTTTGCTAATTGCACAAGTACATATGATTCTAAATCAAATGTTTTTGCTAAGCGTCACGCATGATGTTCTTCCTTATTTTTCAAGTATGGTGAAAAATCAAGGCTGGATATGACATCTTCGCTATGGGCACTTGAACTTCAACGACCTAAAACTTCTTTATCAGAAGAATATGGTGACGAGAATCCCTCAGATTCATTGACATCCGCAAGTATGTGAATGTAGTGTTGTTGGCAAACGACACAGGGATTCATTTCCAAAGGGGAAAGCATGGAGAGCCAAATCAACACTAGAGCTGATCCTTACCGATATATGTGGACCGATTGATCCACGATCCAATGGAAATAAGAGGTATTTTATTACCTTTATTGATGATTACTGCCGAAAAACATGGGTCTATTTCTATAGGAAAATCTCAAGTTTTTTTAGTTTTCAAGTCATTTAAGGCCCTTGTTGAGAAGGAAGTAGGGAGATTTATTAAGATTCTTTACTCGGATCGTGGTGGAGAATACAATTCTCACGAATTCTCAATTTTTTGTGAAATTTTTTGAATCAAAAGACAATTAACGACATCGTACACACCCCAGCGAAACGGCGTAATTGAGAGGAAGAACCGTAGTATAATGAATATGGTACGAAGTAAGCTGTAGACATCAAATCTTCCTAAGAGATTTTGCCCAGAAATAGTCTTGTGGAACATTTACATCCTCAACAGGAGTCCCACCATAGCCATGAGGAACATGACACCAGAGGAGGCATGGAGCGAAAAAAAGCCAAATGTTGAGCACTTGCGAATCTTTAGGTGTATAGCATGTGCCCATATTCTGAACGAACGAAGAACAAAGCTCGACGATAAACGTCAAAAATATATTTTTCTCGGTTATAGTGATAGTTCAAAATCTTATAAACTCTATGATCCGACAACTGAGAAAATCATTATTAGTCGAGATGTGATTTTTGATGAAGAAAATACATGGAAATGAAATGTTAGAGATTTGAGAAAGCCAGTATCGGTGGTCTTTAATGATGAAGAAAGTCATCCGCCAGTTTCGGATGGTAAAGTGCAATCACCATTCACACCTGTACAGAGCTCAACCAGCCCTTCTTCAACAATGATACAATCGCAATCTGTACCATCTTTCTCAAGGTCTTAACAAACCTCCAGGAGACCAACGCACTTGGAAGATAATGATCTAAGTGAAGTGGATCAATCAGATGATCCAACTATATATTTTACTTTATTTTTTAGAAGTGACCTAATTGCTTTCAAGGATGTTGTTGAAGAACAAAAGTGGCAGGAGGCCATGAATGACGAGATTGAAGCTATCGAGAAGAATAAGACATGAGAGCTGGCTAATCTCTCAGATGGATACAAGTCGATCAGTGTGAAGTGGGTTTACAAGACAAAGTTCAATACTGAAGGGAAAGTTGGCAAATACAAGGCAATGTTGGTGGCTATGGGTTATAAGCAGCAACAAAGCGTCAACTATGAAGAGGTATTTGCTCCAATCGTACGACACGATACTATCAGGATGATGATTACAATAGCAGCACAAAACTTGCGACTTATTTTTCAACTAGACGTGAAGTTAACATTTTTAAATGGAGATCTGGATGAAATTGTGTATGTTGATCAACCAGCTAGTTACGTGCAAAAAGGTGGAAATAAGGTGTACCGATTGAGGAAGACCTTATATGGACTAAAACAGGCACCAAGAGCTTGATATACTCATATAGAGGCATACTTCGTGAAAGCGGGATTCCATAAGTGTCCATATGGTACACACTTTTCATGAAACCCGGGACCGATGGAATTTTCTGGTAGTGCGCTTATATGTGGATGAATTGATATACAATGGCAACGATCGTACAATGTTCGAGGATTTCAAGCAATCGATGATGACAGAGTTCGAGATATCAGATCTCAAAATGATGCACTATTTTTTAGGCATAGAAGTAGTTCAGTCTGATGTGCGTGTTTTCATATCACAAAAAAATATGTTCAGGAAGTTTTGGAATGGTTCCAAATGAAGGATTGCAATCCGATGCGTATTCCAGTTGAAGTTGGATTGAATCTAATGAAGGACCGCAAAGGAAAGAAGGTTGATAACATATTGTATAAGCAGCTCATGGGAAGTTTCATGTACTTAACCGCGACCAGGCCAGATATTGAGCACGCTGTCAACCTCATCAGTCGATACATGGAGAATCCAATGAAGTTGCATTTAAATACTGTAAAGAGGATTCTACAATACTTGAAAGGCGCGACTGGGTTGTGAATATTTTACAAGAAATGAGATGTTACTGATTTAATCAGATATACTGATAGCGATTATGGTGGAGATCCCGATAACAGGAAAATTACCTCTGGGTATGTTTTTATGTTAGGATCAGGAGCAATTTCATTATCATCAAAGAAACAATCGATTGTTTCTTTATCTACCATGGAAGTAGAGTACATCGCTGCTGCGTCTTGTACATGTTAAACAATATGGTTAAGAAGAACGCTGGGTGAAGTAAGGTTTCATTAAAATAAGGAAACTCCTATTTATTGTGACAATAGTTTTACAATCAAATTATCGAAGAATCCAGTTCAACATGAGAGAATGAAGCATATTGATATGCATTACCATTTCTCTCGAAATGTAGTGAAAGATGGGACGATTGATCTTTTCCACTGCAGGAGCGAAAAGATCAAGTTGCAAATATTTTCATCAATGCCCCCATGTTAGGCGCGTTTGAGAAACTTCGGAAGCTACTAAGAGTTTGTTCATTTAAGGGAGGGAGCTACAAGGAAAGCTCAGCAAAAGAAATGGCGGTGCATTTACTTCCTAAACTAGTGTTAGTACATCTAGTTTAAGGGAGGGTGTTAGAATGTGTGAAATACATATGTATATGTGTAACAATAAAGTCAAGCTACCATAGGAACAGTGGTCATAGTAGGTAGCATTGTGAGGTAATGTTTGTATTTCCGCTTTACAAGCCAAGTTGGATTTGTGTTCTAATGCCTATATAAATGCTTGCTATATGTTGTTATCAACATCATCTCATCCCATGTTTGATCAATAAAAATTTCTTTTTTAAAGTTTAAAACTCTATTTTCAACAATTACCAGAGTGATAAGGATTGAGCCTTTTAAATTATTGCTCGTTGAAGTACACCTCATCGAGGTTAATTAGATTTAATGCGAAGTTGGTATATAGCCTGCCAAACGTATCTATACCTTTACATGCCTAGTGAGGTAAGATTTCCTTAGAAGTTGGAATTGCGCCTATTATACAAATATTTGAGGAATCCACTTAAGTGAGATTTGTTAGATATTTGACCTTGAGATAAATCAAGTCGTAATGCTTACTCTTATTATCACCCGGAATTGGAAGGACTAAACATGTTGGGTTATTTTTCTTAAATGAATAGCGTGGTCTTTTTACGCCAAGATGAAGTTGAGATTGAACCGCTGATATTGTTATTAGCTCTAAGATCTATTTTTAGTCATACATGAAATATCCATATTTGGAGTTCGTTTCATTCTGTGTCTAGTATAGGTGTTAGCACTACCTCGTGGTTACTCGTCGTTTGAGATTGCACATGGAGCGACTACAGCTGGACTAATACTGAACAGGTACGTGAGTTTGTACCTCTTTCCTAAAAAAATATCAAGCCCTTAATATTTTACAAAAGGTTAGAAAAGAAGTGATGTCTTTTGGAGAAAAATGTTTCTGTTCGAACAGGCTTTTGTTCTGTTTGAATAGACTCTGTTCGAGCAAACTTTTTCTCTGTTCAAACAGGTTACTCAGAACTTTGATTGTTCAAATAGGGTTTTTGGTATGTTCGAATAGACTTTGTTCGAATAGGTTTTTTCTCTGTTTGAACAGGTTACTCAAAATTATGTTTCTTCGAATAGGATCTTGGTTCTGTTCAAATAAAATATTTTATGCTCAAACAGACCATTTCCTTGTTCAAATAGACTTCAGGTTTTCAGTTTTCTAATAAAATACATCCTTTTTTATTTCTTTTTTGGATATCTTTCAGAACCTAACTTTTTAGGGCTTGAGTTTTTTTAGAGAGAGGAGAGATTTCAACAAGCGATTTAATGCGAACTAAACCTCAAATTGAATCAATTAAAGAGATTTAAAAACCTAATCATTTATTTGCAAAACTTGTAAGTTTCAAGCTTGGATGCTTTGACGGGAGATTGAAGTAAGGCGTTGCGAGAACAAAAAATCAATTACAAGGAACTTGATTAGAAGAGAGGTAACCACAGGATATGTTTATCAAGTCTGTAAGTAATTGATCTTTTGTAATTCAGTTTTAATATATGATTGTTTAGCTATCGGGCAATTCTGCAGTGACCTTTGGGTTTTCTCCTGAGAAAGGTTTCTCATTAGGTTAAAATTACTTGCTCGTATGCTTAATTTACATTTACTTGTTGTCACTAGAACATTAGACCAACTTGAATTACGCTTGGGCTAGACCGTTAATTCATGGTTTTTCGGACCTATTGTTTTTGAACTAAAGTTAATTGAAATTGGTTAGCCTCAAGCGATTATTTATTTCATTTAGTATCAGAGCGGTCACGCCTTGAAGATTAACAACCTGAGCGTGGATCCTTACTTGATTGCTTAAGAATAATGGATTCAATAAAGTTTGGAGGTCTTGTTAATCGTCATCCACTCTTCGATGGCAAAGATTATCCATACTGGAAAGTCTGAATGGTTGCTTTCTTGCAATCAATCAGGGAAGATGTATGGATTGCCATTGAGGTTGGATCGAAACGACCTACCGTGATGCAAGGTGTACTAGGTAGTACTATAGAGGTCCTTAAACCTAGAAACCAATGGTCAAAGGAAAAAAATGATGTTGCCGGTTATAACTCTAAAGGCCACAATACTATTTTTAAAGCTGTGAGTCAAAGTGAGTTTCAACATATTTCTGCCTGTACTACTTCGAAAGAAGCTTGAGACATTCTAGTTCGAACTCATGAAGGCGATAATACAGTTAAAGAAAGTAAGCTCCAAATGCTTACTTCGTAATTTGAGAATATTCAAATGAATGAAAATAAACCTTTTGATGAATTCTATGCGAGACTAAGTAATATTTCAAACACTAGTGCCGCATTAGGAGCTCATTGTTACGATGTCCAAATTATTTACAAAGTTCAAAGATCTCTTCCTAAGGGCTTTAGATCCATATGTGATGCTATCGTGGAAGCTTATGATCGTAAGAAAATTAAACTAGATACATTAGCTAGAAAGTTATGAACTTTTGAACTCGAGATGAAAATGGAAAAGCCTGAGAAGAATAAGAGTGTTGCTTTTAAATCTTTATCTTACTCTTCTTCTTCTATGGGTACCAAAGAGGTTGATCACTCATATTTCTTAGATGATGATGAAGGTTTGGATATAGATTTATCAATTGCTCTTATTAGCCAATAATTTCCAAAAATCTTGAAAAAATGTCAATTTAAAAAATAAGGGCAATCGATAAACTATAAACCGCGACCCCATGATCGGATTAAATCTTATAGTCGACAGACCAACAATGATACCGACTTAAGTCAAGTTGAATGTTATAACTATCACAAGTTTGGTCATTATGCTCAATTTTTCTCAATAAGAAATCTGGAACTAATCACAAAACTATGAACATTAGTGTTACTTGGGATGATAGTAATGATGAAAGTAATAACAATGAGAATCATCCCCAAGTAATTAAGAATGGACAATATTGCGCATATCTTATATTTTCTAAATTGTAGTAATGAGAACTCTGACTCTTTTGAACTTGAGAATTCTATTAAAAATCAGATTAATCATGACAAAAATAAGTTTGAGGACCTGAATCTTGAAGACTTGTATGCTTAAAATTTTGCAAAGTGCATTAACTTGGTAAACTTAACAAAGTCTTGAAAGGTCAAGTTAATACACACACGCATCAACTTCAAGAAAAATAGAGAATACAAGTCATGAGATAAAAATACTTGAAGATGAGAAACAAGGTCTCCATGAAAAGGTTATGATTTTAGAAAAGGAGTTCATGATGCGAAGGAGAAAGTAAAATCAACTTTGGACGAACTACATGCGGCCAAGCTTGATATAGTTTTATCTTAGTAGAAACTTGGAATTTTTTTTTCATGGAGCTAAAAATATTGATAAGATATTATGTACTGGAAAGACGGATACTAACAAAAGAGGTTTACGATATGAGAAACATCTTTCTAATGCCAGGACTCTCCAAGTCACAAAATTTGTCAAAGCAATTGCTACTACATCATTGCCTAAACATAATATAATATCCTTCACTTGTAATCATGCCAAAAGGTTCTCGTACTTTTAGATTTATTATTGTAAATTATGTTGTCGAAAGGGTCATATTGCATCTTATTGTAGATTTGTTAAACCCTATCGACCATATGCTCGACCATTCAACAGACAAATATATTACTCAAATATGATTTCTACTAATGTGAAAAGTGAGAATTTTTCTTGATGGTTTGCACGGGAAACTTCAGCTCGAAGGATTCTTCAAACCATTTGGGTGCGGAAGACTGATTTGGCACCTCAGATATGGTACAATGTTGCATTAACTGCTTTGAATGTCTTCAAGTCTATTTAGTGGTATATATATAGTGGATGTTCTTGTCATATGATTGGTGATGAGTCCAAGCTTAGTAACCTAAAGGATATTCAGGGTGGCGATGTTACTTTTGGTGATTGGAGCATATCTCCTACGGTAGGAAAGGGTAAGGCTGATGGACTTGGTACTCTGACGATAGATAATATTCTTTTGGTTAAGGGGCTGAAAGAAAATCTTCTTAGTGTCAGTCAGTTATGTGATACATACCACACTATTACTTTTTCTAAAGGAGGTTGTTATGTATTAAATTCCCAAGGACAAGGTATGATGTATGCTGCTCAAACTGACAACTGCTATGATCTTCAACAAGAAGCTCTACTATATAACAAAACTAAACTGAGTGATGTGGATTTGTGGCATCAAAGGTTGGGACACATTAACTTCAATGATTTGTCCAAGATTACAAGTAAAGAGCTTATCAGGGGAGTTCCAAAGTTCAGAAGATTAACTAATGTTGTGTGTGGTCCGTGTCAAATTGGTAAGCAAATTAAGAGTTCTCACAAGAAGGCCAACAATATTGCTACTACACGGATTCTTGAGCTAATACACATGGATTTGATGGGTCCAATAAGAACTGCATCTTTGGGTGGTAAACGATATATTTTAGTAATGGTGGATGATTTTTCTCATTATACTTGGATAACCTTACTGAAAGAGAAGTCCAATACATTTGAAGAATTTTGTACTATATCACTTCGAATTTAAAATGAGAAAGATTCCTCTATCAACAAAATTTGAAGTGATCATGGAGGTGAGTTTAAGGATACCGGAGTGATCGAGTACTACACTTCTAACGAGATTAAACATGAATTTTTTGCTCCAATCACGCCATAACAAAATGGGGTTGTAGAACGAAAGAATAGAGTTCTTCAAGAAATGGGACGTGTCTTACTTCACCGTAAGGATCTTCCTACACACTTTTGGAGGGAGGTCATTCGTACCGCGTGTTATACTATCAATAGGGTGCATATTCGCCCAGTTACGTTAAACACGCCCTATAAACTTTGGTTTGGAAAGAAGCCGAATATAAAATACTTTCGAGTTTTTGGGAGTAAATGCTTTATATTTCGAGATCGAGAAAGTATTAGGAAATTTGACTCTCAAAGTGATGAGGGTATTTTATTGGGCTATTCAACAAATAGTAGAGCTTTTCGTATCTACAATTCTAGGACCAAAGTGATGATGGAGTCATGTAATGTGGTTGTGGATGATACTTGCACTATTGGCTCTGCAAATGTTGGAGAAGAAGATGGTACAATAGAAAATCTGGATAAGTCAACTAGTAAGATTCTTGATACGACCACTATATCCAATGTTGGAGCCCCTTTGTCTACTCCCCCACCCCCTCCAGCTCCTAGTGTTCCACGAACCGGATAGCATCAAGTTCGCATAGATCACTCACATGCCGATATAATCGGGGATGCTAGTTCTCATGTTCAAATTAGAAGCCAAAATCATGAGACGGTGATTTGTGTTTGTTATATTTTCATGATCGAACCCACAACTATCAAGGAAGCTCTCTTACATGAATATTGGCTTCATGCAATGCAAGATGAGCTTTGCCAGTTACGATGTCAAGATGTATGGGATTTGGTTCCACGTCCTTCTAATACGAATGTAATTGGAACTAAATGGATCTACAAGAATAAGTTTGATGAACTTGAGAACATCATTAGAAAAAAAGTTAGGTTGGTTGCCCAATGGTATAATCAAGTCAAATGGGTTGTTGTTACTAAAAATTTTGCTCCTACTGCAAGGCTTAAGTCTATTCGCATACTTTTCACCCTTTCTTGTAATCAAAAGTTCAGGCTATATAAAATGGATGTGAAGAGTACTTTCTGAATGGGCTCCTTGTGGAAGAAGTGTATGTGGCATAACCAAAAGGGTTTGAGGATCCTCATCATCCTGATCACATTTTCTACTTGAAAAAGGCTCTTTAGTTTGAAGTAAACTCCTCGAGCATGGTATGAACGACTTTTAAATTTTCTCTTGGGTAATAGATTTGTTCAAGGGAGAGCTGATAAGACATTGTTTATACAACGTAAGGGATGCGTGGCGCTCGTTGCTTAGGCATATGTAGATGATATTGTGTTTGGTCCAAGTTTAAATTCAGTAACCACTTTTTTGCAGCTTTAATGAAAAGTAAATTTGAAATGAGCATGGTTGAGGAACTAACATACTTCTTAGGTCTCCAAATACGTCAATTAGAGAAAGAGATATTTATCCCTCAATTCACATATACAATGGATCTTGTGAAGAAGTTTGGTCTTTCCTCTGCAAAGCATGCTCGGACTCCCATGAGTACCACGACGAAGTTAAATAAGGGCACGACAGGTAAGGATGTTGATTAAAATATATATAGAAGTATGATAGGTAGTTTACTTTATTTTACTCCTACTCGTCCTGATATTATGTTTACTGTTTGTATTTGTGCTCCTTATCAAGGTAGTCCTAGAGAGTTCTATTACAGGCTGGTAAGCGTATAATTTGTGATGTATGTGGGACTTCTAATTTTGGCTTATGGTACTCATATAACACAATATCCGAGGTTATGGGTTATTCAAATGTTGATTGGGCAGGTAATGCAGATGATAGGAAAAACACTTTTAGAGGGTGCTACTATATTGGGAATAATCTTGTTGCATGGAAAAACAAGAAGAAAAGCTGTATCTCTTAATCCACAGCTGAGGCGGAGTATCTTGCAGCAGGGAGTTGTTGCACTCAACTCATTTGGATGAAACAAATGTTGCATGATTATGGAATAGTCCTGGGGATGATGTTAGTCTTTTGTGATAATACGAGTGCGATATACATTTCAAAGAACCCTAAACAACATTCCAGAACCAAGGACATCGACATTCGTTTCCATTTTATCTGTGATCTCATTGAGTGAAAGATCATCATTGTTGAGTATGTCCCCACAGTGAGTCAGTTAACCGATTTTTTCACTGAGCCATTAGATGCTATGAGGTTTGAACTTTTGAGATAGTCAATCGATGTTTGCTCCATTGATTAGGTATGTTTATTACTTCCTTTAAGCACTACATTTTACCTAGCCTTGATTTATGTTTTCTCAAATATGATTTGTGCTTCAATGTTAGAAATATTAAGTATGGTCTTACTTAGGATATTTTTCTACGTCAGTCACTTAGTACCATGTTTGTAGTAGCCTACTCGTAGCATTCTAGCTCCAATCGAATACTCAAAAGATACATCGAAGCCTACCTAGAGATCCGGAGCCCGGTAAGATGGAAGATGGTAGCTGTGTCCATGAAGCCTTCCGAGGCTAATCAAACACTCGAAAGAACCCTCGAAGCCAACTGTTCTAATCGAAGATAGACGAGCAGCGCATGAACTCCGTACCAGTAATGCTTCGACCATGGTTCTACATGGTCGAAGGAAGACACGTTAGACAGCTAGATCCCTAGATAAAACAGTGGAACGAGCCGCTCAACAGTCACGGTACCAGAACCAACAACTTTAGTACCAAAACTAGCAACTACAGTGCAGGACCAACAACCACGGTGTCAGAACTGGTAGCTACAGTATCAGAACCGACTCTGGGTATAAGTCAGTTGTCCCCAAAGGATATACATATAACTTGACCTCCCATGGTGACTCAGCCCTTTCTATATTCTATAAATAGGAGGGAAGAGGCACGATGAAGGGGTTATAAAAACTCTCCCAAAAGCCCTATAAGACTTCCTTCGAATACCCTGTAATAATCAACTCCCAGACCCTTTGACTACCTTTGATTTATATCAGTTCTCTTAAAAATCTTTGCTAGAGTTCGTGGAGCATCCCATTCTAGGACTCCACACAAGTGTGTTCGTATAGTAATATAGTCTGCTATTATAGTAGATACTTGCATGACCCTCTAGACAGGGAAAACCCAGAGGTGTAAAAGTTAGTTTCCTTTTTATGAACTTGGCTCCTACATTTGGCAATGTCTGTGTTATCCCACCCTATCAAATTCCCCTATTTTTTTTCTCTTTCCCTTTTTTACTCCTACAAGCCACCTTCAATAGCCCCCACCCTCCGTTCTACTTCCGCCCTTGTCGGCAACTCCGCCGAGGGAGTGGCCGCTCAACTCACCTCCTTGCCCAAAAATTCGCTTAAGCTGAGGAGCGACACCGCAATCAGTTACATCTTGAGCGTGAAGAGCATCGCCAAGAGCTCGAGACTGAACGGTAATGCCATTTAGACAATGTAGACAGATAATATTGTGTCCTTGACAATCTACGCAATACAGCTCACGAGTTGTAACCCCTTCAAACTCAAGACGCTTCTCTGCCCTCTCGAGCACATTGAAGTACCCCCGGTCTATCTTGGTGTGTTTCCGCCCGCACACCCGTGCCTGGGCCCCAGCCGCATCTTGAAGTACCTCCAGTCTATCTTGGCGCCGAGGGTGCTCCTCCCACCATTTTACCTATCGGATCGATCCACCTTGGTATATACCCCACAGAGGATTCTTCCGACTCCACTCTTTGAACTATCTGATACCCCAAACGCCGCCCAACGCGAGAACGTCTTGGGTAGCGTAGCGTTGAGCATACGCCGCAAAATCTATACTGCTATCCGCATTAGTGCGAGGCCCACACCAAACTCTTGGAGTCGGTTAAATAACCCCATCTGCCCCAAACTTCTCGCTATCGAGGTGCCTACAAATTTCTACGCCCCCAAAATCAACAAATATTGCAATACCAACCCCCAATCCCACATCCTCAAATTCCAAAATACCTTAAGCCTTTACTCAACGGCTGACCACCTGTTGTGTTATTTGTTTCCCACCAACCTCACAGGCAACCCTCTCAGATGGTACCATGGCCTTTCCAATGGTTCCATCCAAAGTTTTGAACAACTTTTAACCCTTTTCATCGCTAAGTTCACCTTCAACAAGGACCATGAGGTCCGGGCTGATGCCCTCTTTAACTTCAGCAAATCCCCCAACGAAACCTTTGAAGCCTTCACCATGCAGTTTCTCGATGAGTCGCGCAAAGTTGAGAACCTCAACTGTGCGAATGCCGTTCTTGCATACTCTAGCGCTCTCCCAGATAATAGTCGTGTAAAGGAGTATATTGTGCTTCATAAACCACGAACCCTCGAGGAGATGTTATCTAAAGTTAATTGGTATATCGACCTCGAACGCCTCATCGAGTTAAATCACCAGAGGCAAGCTTTGACCACCAATCAAAATAAACTTTGGCAACCTTCTACACACATGATCGTTTCCGTCTTACAGGAGACTGAGAGCCACAAATGCCCACACTTTGATGACACTCCTATTGAGGCCTGCAAAAAAGACCCAAGCTGGTCCTCCCTAAGCTCACTGCTCCCATCAGTACCCTTCTCCTACAAATTCAGACCGACCTCATATGGCGTATCCCCTACCCATTGAGGTCAAACAAGGCAAACCTTAATGCCAAAATCATATATGTAACTTCCACCACACCAACAAATGCTACGCTCTGCAGCGCTCTCTCGAAATAATTCTTAAGGTGGGTCGTCTACTTCAATATGTTGTTGACCCCCCCAACTACCTCGACGGGTCGTACCTTAAGCCTCAAACCGCCCCAGCTGCCGACTCAGCCGAGGTACACATTTTCCAACTCCATCTCATCGAAGTCAACAATATCGACAGTGGCCGTTCTAAAAGCAAGCGCAAGCATGTCGAAGAATACTGCAAGCTTACCAGGAAAAGCTTCTGATCCTTCTACCAGAATCGAGCCAATACCCTTGACCTGAGGGTATCTCATTTATCGACTGTGACACTTCCCATGTTTGCTTCCTCCACTCTGATCCCTTGGTCATTATGTTCAAGGTCGAATACCTTGTCCTCCATACCGTGCTCATCTACATGGGCAGTGCAGCTGACGTACTATTCCTCCAGACTGCCCGAGCTATGCAGAAAACCGACTTCATCACCCCGGCTAATGCCAAACTCAAAGGTTTCAATGGCACCACCGAAGTCATTGTCAGTCGCATTAGCTTCCTTGTTACTACAGGGCCAGTTATACTCCAAACCAGCTTTCTCGTCATCGACAAGAAATCTGAGTATCTAGGCATCCTTGGGCGCGACTGGCTCCCCGCCCTGAGAGCCATACCTTCGACTTACCACCAAACACTTTGTTTATCTATCCCTTATGGTACGTGGAACATGAATGATTCTCAACTCCTTGCTCGCTCACACAAGCACCCGGAGATCGATCAAACCCAAAAACTTACCGAAAAACTATAGCAATCAATATCTCTCTCTATCCCCGTACCTTTGATGCCAGCTACCACACCCAGCAAACCCACTGTCTATATCGAACTAGACGGTCCTTGTCGAGGTACATTTATTAGTACTTTTCTAGATGAGGCCAAAAGCCTCGAACTCACCGACTTCCTTAGAGTAAATAAAAACGCTTTCGCCTGGACATTCCATTAGATGCCCGATGTTGACCCCACTTTAGCATGTCATCGACTTGACCTCATCTCTTACTATACAGCAGTGAAGCAGATGAAGTGTACATTGGCTCTACGGCTTCGAGAAGCTGTAAACCTTGAAGTCAACATACTCCTAACCGTAGGTTTCATTAGAGAAGTCAAGTACGCTGACTTGATCTCCAATATTGTTGCTGTCCCTAAGAATAACGACAAGATCCAAATCTATGTTGACTTCACAGACCTCAACAAATACACACCGAAGGATAGTTTTCCCCTCTCGATTATTTTAGTACTCCTGGATGCCATAGTCGGACACGAGCGACTATCGATGATGGACACAGCTTCGGGTTACAATCAGGTACCCTCCTCCCCGAAGATCAACTTAAAACTTCCTTTATCACTGAACAAGGCCTTTACTATTTTAATGTCATGCCCCTTTGGTCTTAAAAATGTGGGTGCCAGTTAACAACGTCTAGTTACCACCATGTTTAAACCTTTGTTTGGCAAGTTGGCTGAAGTCTATATCGACGACATGTTATGCAAAAGTCTCCAAAAATAAACCCACATCCAGGACCTAACCGAAGTCTTCTCGATACTTCAAACATACAACATGAAGTTAAACCCAGACAAATGCCAATTTGGTGTTTCGTCCGGTAAGTTTTTATCTCATCAGCAAATGGGGTATCGAGATTAACCTCACTCATACTCATATCCAAACCCTCATCGATATGCCTTCTCCTCGAATAAAAAAATATGTCCAAAAGGTTGCTGGCAAGATAGCCGCCCTTAACCGCTTTATATCCAAATCCTCTGACCGTTGTGCCTGGCTTTTCTCCCGCTTACGCGACCAAGGCGTTCACAAGGCGAAAAAGAGAAGCAACCCCAAAATCAATTGGACGCTTGATTGCGAACAAGCTTTCCTCGAACTTAAGACATACCTTGGTAGACCGACCATTATCAGTACCCCCATCGAAAGCGAAACACTTTATTTATACCTTCCAATTACCGACACTTTTATTAGTTCGGTCCTTATTCAACTTGAATCCAACATCGAGAAACCCGTGTACTTTATTAGCAAAACTCTGGCACCTGTAGAGACTCGATATATAAAGCTTGAGCGATTGATCCTCACCCACGTTTACATAGCTAGAAAGCTTAAACCATAATTTCAAGCTCATCTTATATGTATTATCACCAGTTACCCCCTTCAAGAGATACTCAGCAAGGAGAAATCCAGACGGGTACAGCAGTGGTCTATTTATCTTGGTGAACACGACATCACATTTGAAAAATAGATACCTCAAAAAGGCCAAGCAGTTGTGGATTTCCTTGCCGACTTCCCGGTCGAAGACATCGATTGGGACAAAAATGAAGATGATCTACCAGAAGACCAACCCGAACAGAACGACCCTTGGAACCCTAACACAGGCTGGCATCCCTTTACAGATGGATCTGCCGAACCTAACGGTTCTGGGATCGATGTTGTTCTGGTCACCCCCACCAATAATAGAATTGAAAAAGTTATAAAGTTAAACTTCGAATGCTCTAACAACGAGGCTGATTTTAAAGCCCTGATGCATGATCTTGATCTCGCACTCGAACTTGGTGTTCCTAAACTTGTAGTATTAACAGATTCTCAACTTGTATAGAGATAGTAAACCAGTAAAAATTAGGAACGGTCGCATGGCTGAGTATGCTGCTCTCGTCCGCCGGCGCATGGACCGAAAAAATCTTCTATTACTTCTTTACCCTTGTGGCAAAAATAGCCATGCCGATATGCTTGCCTACATAACAGCCATGTTAGGCCAGTCTGAATCTCGAACACTCAATATCGAAGTACTCGAACGCCCAAGTATCGACCTGATGGAAGTTAATGCCATCAATACTGGGGGTGAGAGTCTCGAACCAGATGACTGGCAAAAACCATTTCTTGCTTACTTCAACAGTTCTACCCTCCCCAACGATCCCAAAGCCAAACGGTCGTTACTGGAAAATTGCACAGATACACCATCCTCAAAGGCGAGTTACATCATAAATCCCCAAACAGCGTCCACCTCCGATGCATCTCTCAAAACAAAGCCACTAACATTCTTGCAGAACTTCACGAAGGTACCTGCAGTGTTCACATTATCGGTCGATCTATGGCCCTTGGAGCCGTATCCCAAGGTTTATTCTGGCCTAATAAACCTTGTCATAATGCTTGGCGCCCCCAAACTTTGAGGTCGCCTCCAACGTCATGCCCATGATATCCATAACCCTTCACAGGATCTCCATTATAGCCAAGTATCTTGGCCCTTCAAGCGGTGGGTCATCGATCTCTTGGGTTCTTTCCCCAAAGCATCAGGAAGTTGAGAAAATATCCTCATGGCAACATACTACTTTACTAAATGGGTTGAAGCCGTACCTTATGTCAAACCAGAGAAGATGAAGTCATTAAGTTTTTATGGGAGAATATCATTGTACGCCTCAGCTGCCCTCACATGATACGATGTGACAATGGTCCATAATTTGTTGGGAACAAAGTCTACAATTTCCTCAAGAAGTACAACATCAACCTCTCCCCCTAAACACCTTACTACCCCCAGGGGAACGGTAAGGTCGAAGAAATCAATAAAACTATAGTCGATGAGAAAAAAGGACGATGGGTTCAAGAACTACATCATTTACTTTGGGCTTATCGAACAATACCACGAAAGGCGACGGGCTACACACCTTTCCTCCTAGCCTATGGTACCGAAGTAGTGCTCCCTACTCAATTAGAAGTACCGACACGCGACCCCAACCTCCCTGATGAAGATAATGAGTTTGAACTCGGATACAATATGTTATGGATCGATGAAACAAGTGACCGAGCCCTAGCAAACCTCGGCCCTTACTATCTCTCTCTTCAGAAGTCATACAACAAAAGAGTTTGACCACGCAATTTCAATAATGGAGATTTGGTACTTCGGTGAGTCACACGCTCTTTGAAGCCTCGAAATACCGGCAAGCTAACCGAATCATGGGAAGGACCTTATACCGCATATGACAAAACCGACAAAGGTTCCTATTATCTAATGACTGAAGAAAAGTAGCCTCTACCTAATCCTTAAACACCATGCAGTTTGTCTCGTACAGCAGGTCACGACCATCACCTTGTTCAACTAATATAAATACAGTATAATTAATGACCATATTTTTTATCCTCTGAGCTTCATGTCTTATCTTCCAGTGAATTTCTTGGTATAACCTAAGTATCATGTCAAGCCTTCGACCAGATTGATACTTGGAGGCGACCTCAAAGTTTTTCAAGTCTCCAATTTGAACAAACTCGAGGGCCATGAATGGTTGACATGTTGGACCCTCGGGAATACATTGGGGGCGAATACATAATGATTCGCTTAGGCTTAATCTTGCGGACAGACCCGGGGGTGACCTTCGAAGTCAAGTAAATTTCTTGGTATAGCCTAAGTATCATGTCAAGCCTTCGACCAGACTGATACTTGGGGGTGACCTTAAAGTTTTTCAAGTCTCTAATTCAAGCAAAATCGAGGGGCATGAATGGTCGACAGACCGGACCCTCGGGAATGCATTGGGGGCAAACACATAATGCTTTGCTTAGGCTCAATCTTGCGGACAGACCCGAGGGTGGCCTTCGAGCTCCAGTGAAATTCTTGGTATAACTTAAGTATCATGTCCATCCTTTGACCAGACTGATACTCGGGGACGACCTCGAAGCTCTTCAAGGTTCTAGCTCAACCCTGCTACAAGTATTCTATACTTCTCAACACGCACAAATGTAAGTATACAGGAATAGCAGTAATTCAACTACATGCGATAAGTTCGAGTACAATATATACCAGCAAGTCAAGTTCAATAAAAAAGCAATACAAATCAACTACAAGAAACCCAAGTTCAAATATGAAGTATCGCCCATAAAGTAAACTTAAACATTACAGCAAGACAAGAGAGAGTTTGTTTTAGCAGCCAAGCAACATAGACACACCTTCTACCATAACTTCGCTCATACAGGAGTGGCCGTACTAGCTCATTCTGCAGGTTCCCCAGCCGCCAAACCTCCAGTACCGTCGAAAGAAGGGTTTGGTTCCACGGCATTTGCGACCCCATTGCTTACAGTACTAGCAGTAGCCTCATCGACCACGGGAGCCTCCACATCACAACCTCTACTAGCAGGATCGACTTCCATCCCCTCTGTCTGAGAGACACCTTCGACAGAGCATCCTTCAGTTTGGGGAAAGCGCTTAAAAGTTATGGGATCATACCCTAAACTGTCTATGAAGTTCTTCAAGGTAGTGGTCATTTCACACTCCTCATTGAATTGCCCTTGGAAAGTTGTCATCTGTTCTTCCATTTCTACCACCTTCTCAACAAGCTTTGACTCCAGTGCATTCTACATCTGAGAATTGTTATCACGCTCAGCTTTGAGTTCCCTTGCACACTCAGCTCTAATAGTCAATCTCTTTCTCTTAAGCACATTAACCTCAGTCTCCAGAGACAACGTGGTCCCTCGAGCAAGCTCTAGATTGTCTACCACCTACTTTAGCAACCTCATTATTACCTTTTGGACCTTGGCAAATACTCGAACCATCAGTACTTCTCAAAGCATAATGAATTTTAGCAAAAGTTTAGAATCTTAAAAAATAGTTACCTGATGCAGAGCCTTATTCATCTGCTTCCAAGCCTCATCTGGGCCATTTCTTTAGAGAGTTGCCATCGACACGGCCGTGGCTTGAGCATGCTTCTCTAGTTCGGCTTCATGTCGCGCTTCGTCTGTATCCTATGCATCATCATCCCCCAGTTCCCGATGCCTCTTACGCTGAATAGTCTTGGGTTGTAGGTCTTCCGAAGGTTCGGGAACGACCTTGCCCTTACCTTTATTAGCCTTCTTCGACTCCCCGGGAACTAGTTCGAGTACTGGTGCGGCTTGCTGCCCCCTTAGAAAATAATTTGACTTGCAGACCAACTTTGTTTTTTCCATTCCATCGGTCCCCTTTGAAGAACCTTATTCTCTTTTCTTCTTTAATAGCCTAGCAACAATGGGTACATCTTGATGTAATGTATTTGTCTTCATCTGCCTCTTCCTCACAATTCCTAGCTTCATAAATACCCAGTTTATCCACTCCTTATTAAATTTGATGAGTTCGTCAATGTACCTCTTCGGTTTCGTTAAAGTTCTGTTGTCGGGTTTTGCAAAACAACAAAAATAATGGTTACCAACCTATTCGATTTATATATTGCACAACCTTTGACTGTCAACTTACTTGGATTATACACCCTGTACTGCTGCATATAAGGATCCCCCCCTTCGGAATTCTCATAATTACCTCTTACCACAACTAAGTCCTTATCCCACCCTCGTCCTGTCAAGCACATATCAAACAACCATGGTTTGTTAGTATGGCATTGGATGTGGTAAGTATCCACATTCTTATTCAATTTCCTCGAGTAGAATGATACAATATCAAACCACTCGATTAAACCCACACTCTCACGTGTCAACTCTATATTCATACCATCAACTACAATCATCATCTCATATAAATTGCCATTCATCTGGCATGGGGCGACTTCCCAAAACTTCAATAACTCCTTTACCAACCTTCGAAGGGGTAGTTGCATCCCCAGTCGAATTTGCCATCTAAATGCAAAGAAACCTTCTCGAGGGGTATCCTTGAATATGAACTCGGCCCCTACTGGCATTACCACCACTCCCACCCTCGATAATCCATGTTTAGCCATGAATCGATCCAGTCTCACCTTCTCTTGAGCCAAGACTGACCCCGCAGCTCCCCTCGAACCAGCCAAACCCTCACTACTGTTGCTCTGCTTCCCTTCTTCTCTCTCATTCCTCGAAGCCTTGACACTACCTCCGTTCCCTCTTCCCTGCCCTCCATCCATCTCCTCTCTGTCACTCTCCCTGATCACTCGAGCCCTACGATGGTTCTTCCCTAAAGCCCCAATTTCAGGTACTACCACGGCTAATGGGGCATTTGTCGTAACGTCTAGCTCTTCTATGTCTCAGCTCTCACCCACTTGAGTACGACTAGAAAAACTTGGTTCATTTACTTTGATCTCTTTATCTATCAGCCTCAACCACAAAGATTGACGGGTACGCATTTTACTCTACAGAAGAAGAGGCACGCAATTAGATCAATATATTTGACTATCACGTTTCAATATCATTTTTTGGTCTACCCTCACCAACTCGCCTAACCCATAGTCGAATGTTTGACTACAACCCACATCACCACGTCAATATCCCCAATTTCCCACTGGGCTGTACCTCCAGCCAATAAAGCAACCCCCTTTCTTGGCTAGACCCGTATAAATAAAAGCCCGAACAGCTCCTACCCCACAATACAACCAACATACCAAAGCAGCAGCAGAAACTACAGAGCAGAACTACTAAATTTATGAAGAAAGTTAGAAGAGGTACCTGTTCGAATGATTCAGACAGCAACAACGACGATTTTTTTCTCTCCTCCCCACCAAGCTTTACCTCAACAAGGGAATATTTTTTCTCTCCTTCTCTTGGTTTTCTCTCTATGATTGATAATTTGGGGAATAGTAAATCCTTCCCTTACCCCTTTAAATTCACCTCAGAAAAAACTACCTCAGTTTCCCCCTCGTCATCATTACCACTCCTCCACTCCCCCTTACTTTTTGGCTAAAATGTATATTTACAATTTTACCCTCAATTGCTCCCACGTGCATACCACACGCCCCTCTCTACAAGACCTTTCGCAAGCCTCTCAAACCTTATGACACCTTACTCGAAGATCTCAATTCAAACCTACGTGTCAATTCCACCTTTTTCCCATAATTTGAGGAAACATTATGATGACCTGCAGGGCACCCTACCCTTGGAACTATACCGCCTTTGACATGTCAGCTGTTATGGCTATCAGGCTCCGTAGTTGAAGCTCATTTGCCTTCGACAATGGAAGTTTTCAAACCTCTCCTGATCTCGTTTGCGAGCCATCGTCTCCATCCTACGTCGACCCATCGCCAATACAAGTCAAGCACTCGAACCTTCGATCAGTATTTTTCAAATTATATGACTTGCGATCGACGTTTGACATTCTAAACTGTGCCTACAGTCTAGTTGTCTACAATACTTGTCAGCAATGTAGTATTATAGTTCAACAAATTACCGTTTCATTTCTATGCATCGATATTACAAAAGGGAGAATTCATATTCAAAAAGAAAAAAAGATAAAGGGCACAGAAATAGAAAAGCAAACAGCTACAGCATCAACCAAAAATAAAAAAATACAACTTCCTATTCCCCCCCTTCCCACACCAGTGCCATTACCGAAACCAAGGCGCCCTGATTTATAGATGGGGTAGTTCCTGCAGAGCCTAACTTCCTCATCTTCAACACGGTCTTCTTCGCCTATCAGATCATCGTCCATACATTATAGGAAGTTGAACCGGCTGCTGACGATTGGGTTCATCTATTACAACACCCTCCACCAATGCGCATACGACATTCCACTGATCGCTTCTTCTGGCTCTGGCTGTAGGGACCTAACTCTGTTCGGATGGGGAGTCGGTTCTTACAAAGTAAACTCAATCCTCAATAAAAGGAAACAAGCAATTTGCCAATGATAAGATATATATAAAGGAAAATACTTGCGTAGAGGCCCGAATGTAACTCTCTACGACCTCTGATGGGCATTTTTAAGACAGATTATATTACTGAAGAGTAAATAAGAGGGTTTGAGTACAGGTTTTATGGGTGCTCGAAGGTAAAGTTGCAAAGGCCGGAGGAGATTTTTCTAACCCTTGTCTGGTTTCCCCTCTTCTCTATTCATAGAAGCATAGGGAGCTGAGTTACCAGACGTGGGTCCGATTTACATGATTACGTTGTCAAAAAATCCCAGCGAGTGATGGACACCGGTCTTGTCGGTACTGTTACTGCTGCATTAATTGGTGATGGCTCTGAACGGCACGGTGGCTGGGCTTGTCACTGTAGATGCACGGGCCAATCAATGCGCTATCTTATCTGATGAGGTAGTTATCTGTCTTATCTTTCTTTAATCGTGTGATAGTGAGGTCGAAGGATATCTGCTGCTAGGATGTTAATCCGTTCTCGAAGTTCTGTCTGGTGAGCTGGCTGTCCGTCTTATTGTACTTTGACCGTATGTAGATATGGTCAAAGGATGTCTGCTGTAATGTACTGATCCGTTCTCAAAGTTCTGTCCATCATTGAAGGTTCGTCTCTGGGGGATCTCGGAGGAGCCTTTTTTAGGGGTTGAGAAGGCTTCGATATATACGAGTAGGCTATAAAGTGGGCTTCAGATGCTTGTTCGAAGGTTGCGAGTAGGCTATTACATTCGCCCCCTCTCAGCGAAGGTCTCGATGCTAGGTAGAGAGGTGTTTGTTGAGAAAACTGTTTGGTCTTGGAATCTGAGCGGTTTGACTGTCTTGTTTTTTAAGAAATTAGTAAAAGGGGGTTTTCAAGGGATGCGGTTGGTTATAGGGTAATAAATGCATTGAAGCCTATAAGTATGGGCTATTATGGGGGTATACTGTATCTTCTTCCATCTGCAATAGTGTTCTTCTATGTTCTCCATATTCTTAACATTGGGATGGATACGACGCTGAACACACGTTACCAGAAGAGGATGGGGTTTGCTCGGGACCGTCGAGTGGGGCAAAAAATGGCAGAACTGCACGTAAAGTTTTTTGGCGAACATGACCTGACCTGGGAAATGTCAGACTTTGTGGAAGCAGGGCCTGAGGTGTTCTTTAATGGTGACCCATATTCATATCTTTGGGAACAATTGAAGTTTCAATTTACGACTGCTGAACGCCGCAATCTCTTTTTGATGGCACTGTCCGAAAGTCTCGTTTGTGTTGAGGAGATCATCGAGGAGCAGAATATGGCGAGCGGGGCTGGTCCTTCCGGCAGTAGGGCTTCGGGTTGAGGGTGAGAATGTTTATAAATTTTTGTAGGTTTCTGTTTTGCTATGTTTGGAAGGGGCTGTTTCTGTTATGTAGGGTTGATAGTAGAAATGTAATTTGTCTATTGAATTTACTATTTGGATTGGACAGAGTATTTTCTCCGTACTTATATTACTATGTCTGATTGATATTGTAGAAGAATGTAAGCAAATACTCTTATAGGCGCGAGGTTCAGTGATGAGCTCGAAGGTAATGATGAACGAAGATAATTATTATCTTGTTATGATGGTCGGAATGAATTATAGTCGAAGGTATGATGAAATGCTATTTTGTAATAAACGATGGTTATGATGGTCAAATGCTCGATGTGGGTGATGTGCTCGAATAGAGGTCCTCGGGAATGAGGTTTGTGTGCATGCACCAATAAATCAGTTAGATCTAGGAAGTTGGAGAGGTTGCATGTTGACTTTTCGTGGTTGGAAATGAAAGGTTGTCATTAATTTGGTTACGGAAGAGGGAAAGTTGTGGTGGGTTTGCAAGTATAAAAGGAACTATTGTAGAGATTACTTCTCATCGTTCTGCATGTTTTTCTTGTTCTTCTTCTTCTTTGCTCGCATTGAAATGGCAGCAGATATTCCTATTCAAGAGGACCCGGCTGCTTCAAGAGTTAAGCGCATATGGGAGGCCTTGCTGGGGTTGTGACAACGGTTTGGCCTGGAGGAGGACATTGATGCAGAAATGCAAAATCTTTTTAAGGTGGAACCCGGAGCTTAAATTCTTGAGATGCCATTCGCATACTGGTGGGGGATATTACAGATGATGGGGCCATTCCCCGGTCATCGGATGTCTCTCCTCGAGGGCTTCGCAGAGGATATTATTGACCATGAGGATACAGATGCCACAGCCATTATCGAAGAGGAGCAGCCCGCTAATAGCTCTGTAGTATGATTATGTTGTTGCTTCCTTTTCTTTTGTATCTGTTGTTCCTTATTTGTTGGTATGTGTTTTTTTTTTGTACGAGGGTTGAAATGTTAGCTGCTTTTTGAATGAAAATGATTTCTTTGAATAACTCGTGTTGTCAAACTGTGGGTAATAGTAATAAAGTCTGATATGGAATGGATGATACAATTTGTCGAAATGTGTAGTTTGTGTCGTTCGAAGATAAAAATGGTCTTGTCGAAGGGAAAAGTAAACTGTGGCGAAGCTGAAATATTTATCTGTAGGTCTAAGGTTTTTGACTGGTAGAACTTACGACTGTATTTGGCCGAAGGTTTGAAACATTTGAGTTAAGGGGCGTACTGGATGTCGAAGGCCAATATATTGAAATGAATTTTGTTGAGGCTAGATGTTGAGGATTGTTCGAGGCGTAAAATGGTCGAGTACTCTAGTGCAGGAATGTGTCAAAGATTAAGTTTTGATTTGACTAGCTATTCTGACAGCCCAGACGGCTGGTCGGTCAGACTGGTACGAGCGCCTGGGGCAGTATGCAAAAGGTAAGGATGTTGTTTTTCTCGTATGATAGAAAAAGGTAAGGATTGGCTATTTGGACTGTACTGTTTGGCCACGAGTAAGGGAGAAAAACGGTTCGAGAAGCTTCGGGTTTTGCGAGCGGATGGCAGTAAGGGTGTTATGCGCACGTGGGAGGTGTGAGGGGTAAAGTGCTCAAATGATATTGGAGCCAAAAAACTGGGGTAGTGGGGTCGTGGTAATGATAGTGGTGAGTAAATCGTGGCAGTTTAATTTTTTTGAAAGATATATAAGTGAGAGAAGAGTGATTATTGTGCTATCTTGTGGTGAGAATCAAAAGGTTAGGAGAAGAGAATATACGTTATTTCGAACGTGGGTGTTGCTGCTTCTTTTATTGGTTTGATCTTGCTCATTCGAGGAGAGGGCTGCTAGCCACTGGTAAGTCACTTGATCTCTGTCATGTTTACTCTATTTTATTCTCTGTTTGAGGGAGTGGGTAGGAGATTTTGCATTTGGAGTGAGGAGGTTATTTTCGGAAGTATGGAGGCTTGTTAGAAATGGATTTCAACCCAGTCTGGAATTTAGTGAGAGTTTTTTGTTTTGGAGAAGTTACTGTGTCTGATATGTACAGTAGGAGAAATATCTGGAGGGGATAGATGGGATAAGGGTGATAGACACGGGATTGTCAAATTTTCTACCCTAATTGCGTGCCTCTTCTTCTGTAGGCAAAAAATGCATAACCATCGGGCTTCGAGGTGGGGACTGATGGATGAAGAGGTTGATGAGGTTGAAGCTAGTACGTCTGGTCGAGACCCAATGGGCGAGGGTAGCAATTTAGAGGTGTTAGATGTGGTGACCGAGGCCCCATTGTTGATGATTCTGCCGGCTGGAGATGATCCGGTCACGAAACGTTGAAGGACGATAGCGACCGAAGATAGTGATGAAAAGAAATAGTATAGGGGAAGGGATGTGATCCAGATCCTTCAGGTAGTGGGGAGGGAGATAAGGTGCAAGGGGGTGATAACATGGATTCAACTGAGTCAGATGAGGTCGAGGATGCCGTTTCAGCAAAAAATAGGGTTAGGTTAGATCAGTTTTCCGTAAAATTAGAACTCTCGAAGGTGGGGGTACAACTGAGTGTGGTGGGGGTAGGGTTGACCTTCAAATCGGACCCTGGGGAAGGGATTATGGCTTATGGGGGTCAAATTTGATTGGGACTGGAGGAGAGGTGAACGCTGTTGAGGAAGCAATTGGGGGTACTGGGTGTGATGTTGAGACTTCTCTTCTTGTAGCACCCATTGGTGGAATTGTTGATGGTCTGATCGAAGGGTCGCATGAGGCTGCTGAGGTTGGTGGTGCTAGGGCGACTGTTGAGTCAGAGGGTGCAACCGCGCCTACATGAGGTCTTTTGAGGTAGGATTCGCATGTCTTCTTCTGCTGGTTGTGATGTTTAGTTGTAATATTGTGAACGATGTTTGTTGTTTTCTACTGGTATTGGAAATCAATAGGGGGTATTTTTTTGTGCTGTTATTATTTGCTGAACTTCTGCGGTTGATGCTGAACATATTGATGCTTGTTTCCTGAACATACTGATTCTAAACTTCTGACTTGAAATCTGATTTGCTGATGAATTATGCTATTGTAGTCTGGACTTGAATTGTTAGAATTTGAATGCACATGCTGTTGATTTTGCTTGTTTTGGACTCTTGCTGATTGATTTTAGCATTATACTATAACTGTTCCTCTTATGGATAATATGTTTAGTGTTCTCTCCATTTGATGGCATTATAGCTAGTGTTTTTGTATTTTTGAAGTAGATATTTGATCTAATCGAAATAGGAAGTTAATCTGTTTGATTGACTGTAGTGTGATCAAAGTCTGAAGAGTATCGGAGATATATAGATCAAACTCTAAATGTTCTACTGGAAATTGAAGGCCGAAGCCACAACGATGTTGAAATTTTGAACAACTTCCAGGTCACCTCCTAGTATCAGTCGCGCCGAGGGGACGCGATTCCTGGAGGAAACCCGAAAATTAACTAATCGCCTCCAACGCATTCCCGAGGGTTCGATATTTTGACCATCCTTGCCCCTCGAGTTTGCTCGAATGTTGGAAACTTGAGCAATTCAAGGTCGCCTCCGAGTATCAGTCGGGGCGAGAGTAGACGTGATACCCGGGGTAAACTGACAAAAGCACTGAACTTTGACGGTTTCAGAGCCTGAACGAAGTTTATCTGATCACCCCCAATGCATCCTTGAGGGTCCGGTCTTTCAGCCTTCCTTGCCCCTTGAGTTTGCTCGAAATTGGAGACTTGAGCAATTCAAGGTCTCCCCCAAGTATTAGTCAGAGCGAGGGTGGACATGATACCTAGGTTCAACCAAGAAGAGGACTGGACTTCAAAGGCTTAAGCTACAGCGAAGCAATATCTGATCACTCCTAATGCATCCCTGAGGGTCCGGTCTTTCAACCTTCCTTGCCCCTCGAGTTTGCTTGAAATTGGAGACTTTGAACAATTCAAGGTCATCCCCAAGTATCAGTAGGGGCGAGGGTGGACATGATGCCTAGGTTCAACCAAGAATTAAAAAATGAAATAGTAGACAAAGTCGGAATGGAACAACTTGTTTATTGAATATTCTGGGTTACATCAGTTGTACATGATTGTAGATATGGCCTGTTATAGGAGGCCAATTGCATTGTATTCTTGGGGTGCGGTAGGGGCACTTCGTCTTCCGTCATTAGGTAATAGGAACCCTTGTCTGTTTTGTCGTAGACGATGTAGGGTCCTTCTTAAGATTCGGCTAGTTTGCCAGCATTTTGAGGATGTAAAGATTGATTGACATATCGAAGCACTAGATATCCTATGTTAAAACTTCTTGGTCGAACTCTCTTGTTATAGGATTTTTGAAGTGAAATGTGGTAGCGGCCAAGGTTGGCGATAGCTCGGTCTCTGGTCTCATCAATCCATAGCATGTTGCACGTAAGTTCGAACTCATTATCTTCGTCTGGGAGGTTAGGGTCTCGGGTGGGTACTTAGAATTGAGTTCGTGGCACAGCTTCGGGCCCATATGTCAGGAGAAAAGGGGTGGGTCTCATCAATCCATAGCATGTTGCACGTAAGTTCGAACTCATTATCTTCGTCTGGGAGGTTAGGGTCTCGGGTGGGTACTTAGAATTGAGTTCATGGCACAGCTTCGGGCCCATATGTCAGGAGAAAAGGGGTGCATCCTATAAATTTTCTTGGTGTTGTGCGATAAGCCCAGAGGGCGTGCTATAACTTTTGGACCCATCATCCTTTCTTTGCATCGACTCTCTTCTTAAGACCGTCGGCAATTGTTTTGTTGATTGCTTCGACTTGACCGTTGCCCTGAGGATAGTAAGGTATTGATGGTGAGAGAATGATGTTGTGTTTTTTGAGGAAGTTTATAACTTTGCTTCCAACAAACAGGGGACTGTTGTCGCATCGGATCATATGGGGGCAGCCGAAGTGAGTGATGATATTTTCCCACAAGAATTCGATAACTTCTTCTTCTCTAGTTCGGCATAGAGGAACAACTTCAACCCATTTAGTAAAGTAGTCGATTGCGACAAGGATGTTTTCGTTGCTACCTAAGGCTTTTAGGAAGGGTCCAATAAGATTGATAGCCTATCTTTTGAATAGCCAGGAGACTATGCTGACATGGAGGTCTCTAGAGGGGCAATGGATGTCGTGGGCGTGACGCTGGCATTTGTCACATTGTTTTGCATAGTCTGAAGCTTATTTCTTCATATCGGGCCAAAATAATCCTTGGGTAACAGCTCAAAGGGCCATAGAGTAACCAGCAATATGGGCACCACAGGTTCCTTCGAGAAGTTTGGCTAAGATTTGATAAGCTTCGGTTTGGGATACGCATCAAAGGAGGACACCGCTTGATGATTTGCGATGTAATTGGTTTTTGTGGATTATATACCTGCGGCAATTTTCTCGGATGGAACACTTGTCTTTGGGATCATCTGAGAGAGTAGCATTGTTGAAATAGGGAAGGAACGGTGTTCGCCAAACATCTGGATTGTGACTCTCGCCCCCAGTATTGATGGTGTTAATTTCCATCTGGCCGATACTTGGGCGTTCGAGTACTTCGATATGGAGTATCCGCGACTCTGAGTGGCTGAGCATAGCTGCTATGTAGGCGAGGACATTTGCATGTCGATTTTCTCCCTGAGGGTAATGTGTGATTGAGGATATTTAGGGGAACCGGTTCATTCGCTATCGCACAAAGAGGGCGTAATCGGCCAAGCGAACATTAGCTTGGTTTTCTCCTGTGTAGTGTCTCTCAATAAGTTGGGAATCTATGAAGATTGTAAGTTTGGGGGTGCCGAGGTCGAGTGCGAGGTCGAGGCCGTGGATCAAGGCTTCATACTCTGCTTCGCTATTAGAACATTCGAAGGCAAGTTTAACTGCTTTCTCTATTCGATCATTAGTGGGTGTTACTAGAACAATACCAATTCCTGAACCATTTGGTGCTGCTGATCCGTCTGTGAATAAACGCCAACCAGTGAGAGGGTCCCACGGATCTACTTCTTTGGGTTGATAGTCTGCGAGATCATCTTCGTGTTCCTCCCAATCTTTATCTTCAACCAGGAAGTCGGCTAGAAAGTCTGCTACTGCTTGGCCTTTTAGGGATATTTTCTTCTTGAAGGTAATGTCGTGTTCGCCAAGGTATGCGGACCACTGTTGCACTCGTCTGGATTTTTCTTTTTTGCTGAGTACTTCTTAGGGATGGGATGAGCCTGAAAATATGGTTTGAGTTTACGGGCTGAATAGATAAGTGTGTGGAGTGAAAGTTCGAGTTTTGAATATCAGGTCTCTGCAGGGGTTAGGGTTTTGTTGATGAAATATACAGGTTTTTCGATATGGAAGTCAAGTCAAATGAGGACTGAGCTGATGGAAGTTTCTGTGGCAGCAAGGTATAAAAAGAGTGTCTTGCCTTTGATAGGGGTACTGATAATAGGTGGACAACCAAGATAAGTTTTAAGTTCAAGGAAGGCTTGTTCGCACTCAGGGGTCCAATTGATCTCAGGGTTGTTTTTTTTATATTTTGTGGGCACCCTAATCGCGTAAGAGGGAAAAAAGCCAAGCACATCGGTCAGATGATTTTGAAATGAAATGGTTAAGGGCTGCTATCCTGCCAGCTACTTTTTGGACGTCTTTCTTGGTTCGGGGCGAAGGCATGTCTATGAAGGCTCGAATGTGGGTGTGATCGATCTCTATCCCGCGTTTACTGATAAGGTGACCTAAAAATATTCTGAATGACACACCAAATTGGCACTTATCTGGGTTGAGTTTCATATTGTATGTTCGATGTTTTAAGAAGTTTTTTGTTAGGCCTTGGATGTGGGTATTCTTATGAAGGCTTTTGCATAACATGTCATCGATATAGACTTTGACTGACTTTGCCAAGCAAGGGCTTGAACATGGTTGTGACAAGGCGTTGGTAGGTTGCACCAAAATTTTTAAGGCCGAAGGGCATATCATTGAAACAATAAAGGCCTTGTTCGGTTATAAATACAATTTTAAGTTAATCTTCAGGGAGAGGGGTACCTGATTGTAACCCAAAGCCGCGTCCATCATAGATAGGCGCTTGTGTCCAGCGGTGGCATCGTGGACTACTGTGATAGTTGGGAGTAGGAAACTGTCCTTCGGTGTATGCTTGTTGAAGTCAGTGAAGTCGACGCAGATTCTGATTTTGCCATTCTTCTAAGGTACTGCCACGATGTTCGATATCCAGTCTGCGTACTTCTCTTCTCTAATAAACCCAGCGGCTATGAGCTTGTCAACTTCAAGGTTTACAGCTTCTCGAAGTCGTGGTGCCAGTGAACGTTTCTTTTACATTACTGCTGTAGAATAGGGGATAAGATCAAGGTGATGGCACCCCTGGTTAGGGTTGACGCCGAGCATCTCCTGAAATGTCCAGGCGAAGATATCTTTGTTTGCTCGAAGGAACTCGGAAAGTTCGAGGTATTCTGACTTGTTAAGGAGGGTTCCAATAAATTTACTCCGACCAAGGTCGTCGAGTTCGATATTAACAGTGGGTTCGATGGGTTGTGTGGTATCTTTTGAAGTTGAAGGTATAGTAAAATGTTATGATTGCTATGGGTGGTTGACAAGTTTTCGTGTTTGGTTGATCTCTGGGTACTCGCATGAGCGGGCAAGGCATTGAGAACCTTTCAAGTTCCAAGTACCCTTGTAATTGCTGAATCGATGGGTCTGATGATAGGTCAAAGGTATAGCTCGCATGGCATGAAGCCAATCTTGTCCGAGTATACCAAGGTATTCATACTTCTGGTCAATGACTATGAAGCTGGTTTAAAGGGTAATGGGACTTGTAGTGACGGGTAGACTGATGCGGCCAACAGCGACTTCTGTTGATCCATTGAAACCTTTTAGCTCGACGTTAGCTGTGGTTATAAGGTCTATATTTTTCATGGTTTGGACTGCTTGGAGAAATATGACGTCATCTGCGCTCCCAGTATCTATGAGCATTGTATGGAGAACGAGGTTCTCAATCTTAATCATGATGACTAATGGATCGGAATGGGGAAAATAGAAGTATAAAGTATCGCAGTCGATGAAAGAGATGCCTTCGAGACGAGGGTGACGGCTGGTTTCATGCAAGAGGGTAGGGATTTTTTTCCTGATAGGTGAGCCTGTAACATTCTTCAACGCACTTTCGTTTGCACTTGGAGAGTCGACTGTCTATATTGTTGACTTCGATGAACTTGAATCTGTAGATCTGCACCTCGGCTGGGTCGGTAGTAGGGGTTGATAGGATTTTGAGGTAGGACCCATCAAGGTAGCTTGGTAGATCAGCAATATATTAGTACAAATGTCCTTCTCTGAAGATAAGTTCTAGAGAGCACTGAAGGGAGAAACATTCATTGGTATGATGACAATTGCATTTGTGGTTGGTGTAGAAAGATTTGCCTTGTCGGACTTCGATGGGGAAAGGGACGCGCCAAATAGGGTCTGCCTGTATATGTGGTAGAAGGGTATTGAGGGTAGCTATGAGTGTTGGTAAAATAGACTTTAGTCTCTTCTTGTGCGCTTCGGTGTTGTTATCAATCATGGGGCATTTACGGCTCTCAGTCTCCTATGAGGCAGGAGCGATCAGGGGTGTGGGGGTAGAGTGAGTATGTTGCCCAGGTTTATTGAAAGTTGCTATTTACAGAGGCTGGCTCTGTTTCCGGGACTCTTGAAGGTGCTCGAGGTCGATATAGCCGTTGACTTTTGAGAGCCTGTCTTCGAGTGTTTTAGGTTTGTGAAGAACAAAATTTTCTTTTACTCGGCTGTGATCGGGCAGAGCATTCGAGTAGGCTAAAATAGCATTCGAGCAGTCGAGGTTTTCAATTTTGCGAGATTGGTCGAGGAATCTTCGGGTGAAGGCTTCGAGGGTCTCATTACCAGACTTTCTAAAATTGAAAAGAGCGTCAACTCTGACCTCTCTGACTTTGTTGAAGGCGATCTGGGCGATGAAAAGTTGTGAAAGTTTCTCAAAGTTATGAATCACGCCATTTTGGAGGTTGTGGTACCATCGAAGGGGGTTGTCGGTAAGGCTCTTTGGAAAAAGGCAACATAAAAGATAGTCAACCGTGGAGTAGAGGCTCAGGGCGCTTTGGAATTTGAGGATATAGGATTTAGGGTTTGTATTGCGATATTTGCTAAGTTTGGGAGCTCGAAAGTTAGAGGGCATTTCGATGGCCAAAAGTTTAGGGCTAATCGGGTTGTTGAGGCGGCTCCAAGAGTCTGTAGCTGGGCTCGCGGTATCACGGATGACTGGTTGTATTTTATGGTTGAATTCCTGCTATTTAACGTATGCAGGATGAGGGGGAGATTGGTGAAGTCGATGGTTGTGAGGTTAAGTATGTGGAATAATGTCAGTACTGTGTTCCCCGAGCCGTTCTCGAGCAGGACGGCGTGTGGGTTGTCTGGAGAAGCGAAGGGCTGAGTCAAAAGAGTCTTTTGTGGGATGAATCCTGAGGTGGATAGAGCTGGTTGGGGGAATAGTACGGGGAATACCTTCGGCCCAAGTATTAGCTGGGGGTAACTCGAGGTTTGGAGGAGGGCCAAGACGGGTGCAGGTAGAAATGCGCGATGGGTCGGGTGCCTGGAACAGACGAGCAGGTTCCATGGGCTGTAATCTTTGTAGCTCTCGGACGGTGTTGCGCAACTCATCGATTGCTTTATTTTGTCAGTTTTAGTCATTCAAACGGCGATTCCGCACTGTTTCTAATGACAAACAGTGGCTTTCACATTCCAGATTCAGTTGGCTCCGGTGCTGCTCCTCTGCCTGAGCGACTTGTTGAGATAGTAATGCTATTTGAGTAGCGACTCCGTCGATGGAATTTCCAGCCTGGGTGGAGTTGGAATGGCGTGTGGGTGCCATTGAGGATGTTCTACTGGTGTGGAAAGCAAGGGGATGGGACCAAGGGAGGGAGATTGGTAGGGTGGGAAGTACAGACGGTGCCAATTATAGGGACCTAGCTTTGTTCGGACAGGGAGTCAGCTCTTACAAAGTAAACTAAATCCTCAATCAAAGGGAACAAGCAATTGGCCAATGATAAGATATAACTAAATGCAAATACTTGCGTAGAGGCCCGAATGTGACTCTCTACGATCTTTAATAAGGATCTTTAAGATAGATTATATTACTGAAGAGTAAATATGTGGGTTCGAGTACAGGTTTTATGGGTGGTCGAAGGTAAAGCTGCAAAGGCCAGAGGATATTTTTCTAACCCCCGTCTGGTTTCCCCCCTCCTCTATTTATAGAAGCATAGGGAGCTGAGTTACGAGGCGTGGGCCCGGTTTACATGATTACGTTGTCAGAAAATCCTGGCGAGTGACGGACGCCGGTCTTGTCGGTACTGTTACTACTATATTTATTGGTGATGGCTCTGAACGGCGCGGTGGTTGGGATTGTCACTGTAGATGCACGGGCCAATCAATGCGCTGTCTTATCTGATGAGGTAGTTGTCTATATTATCTTGCTTTGACCGTGTGATAGTGAGGTTGACGGATATCTGCTGCTAGGACGTTAATCCGCTCTCGAAGTTCTGTCTAGTGAGCTGGCTGTCTGTCTTATCGTACTTTGACCGTATGTAGATATGGTCGAAGGATGTCTGCGGCAATGTACTGATCCGTTCTCGAAGTTCTGTCCGTCGTCGAAGGTTCGTTTCTAGGGGATCTCTGAGGAGCCCTTTTTGGGGTTGAGAGGGCTTTGATATATTTGAGTAGGCTATGAAGTGTGCTTCGGCTGTATGTTCGAAGCCTGCGAGTAGGGTGCTACACTAGCTCCACCAAATCTGGCATCACCCAGTCTAGACTTCGGTCGCCTATGCAACTCTCCCTTTGCTTCAGCTCGAGGGTTTTCTCCCCTATGCAACTCTCCCTTGCAGCCATTCTCTTCTGGTACCTGGTATTTGGTGTGGTGTCCATGGTTCGATTACTCGGAGAAGAAGATGCAGATAGTTTGAAACACTCCTAACACCCCTATTTATACTTGAATGTAGATGTATTTAATCCCTCTTTAATCACCACCCGCATTAATCACCATCTTTAATTACTCTCCTCAGAATTGTAGCAATCACTCAGTCAAACTTTATAACTTCCCAAGCCCAACCATTTTTATCGGCACGCGCCCTCTACACCAAATTCTGAGGCCCCTACTGAGAGGGGTTGAATGTAGTAGCCTAGTCGCAGCCTTCTAGCTCCAATCAAATAATCGAAGGCTATATCGGAGCCTACCTAGTAATCCGAAGCCCAGTAGGATGGTAGCTGTGTCCATGAAGCCTTCCGAGACTAATCAAACACTCAAAGGAGCCCCCGAAGCCAGTTGCTATAGTCAAAGATAGACGAGTAGCGTATGAACTCCACACCAGTAATTCTTCAACCATGGTCCTACATGGTCGAAGGCGGATATGTCAGACAGAATAGTGGAACAAGCTGTTCGACAACCACGGTGCCAGAACCAACAACTACAGTACCAAAACCGGCAGCTACAGTGTTAGGACTAAAAACTACGGTATCAGAACCGACAGCTACAATGTTAGAACTGACTCCAGGCACAAGTCAGTTGTCCCCAAAGGATTTACATGTGACTTTACCTCCCATGGTGACACATCCCATTATATATTCTATAAATTGGAGGGAAAAGGCATGACGAAGGGGTTAGAAAATCTCTCCCAAAATCCCTACTAGATTGCCTTCGATTACTATAGGGGCCTAACTTCTTTCGGGTGGGAAGTCGGTTCTTACAACTCAGGGTTAATCCTCAACCAAAGGAGTGCATGTAAATAATCTAAAGCATGAACAATCTATAGACAAAATACTATCGTAGAGGCCCAAATGTGACGCTCTACGATCTCTGATGAGGATTTTTAAGAGTGTTTTTATTACTGATGAGTAATCGAAGGTTCGAGTACTAAGTTTTTACAGGGCGGTCGAAGGTAAACTGTAAAGGGGCTGGGGGGGGGGATTTTTTTAACCCTCTCTTTGTTCCCTATCTCTCCTATTTATAGAACATAGGAAGGGCTGAGTCACCAAGGTTAGGTCAGATTACAAGGGTACCGTCTGGATATTCTGGCGGTGGTATGGGCACCAAAAATGTTGGCACTGTCACTATAATAGTTGTTGGGTCTATCTCTGTTCTTTTTCACTATAGCAGAGGTTGGGCCTGTTACTGTAGCTGCAAGGACCAACCACTGCACCGTCTTGTATGGTGAGCTGGCTGCCTGTCCCGACATACCTCGACCATGTGCAGAAATGGTCAAAGTGTTTCTACTGCGTTGTGTAGAGTCCGTTCTCGAGGCTTGTTTAGAGTCAAAGCTTTGTCTTCAGGTGATCTTGGAAGGCTTGTTTAAAGATTTAATTGGCTTCAATATATTCGAGTAGGCTTCGAAATAGCCTTCAAGTGTCTGAATAGGGTAGAAGGCTACGAGTAGGTACTATATTCGCCCCTTCTCAGCGAAGGTCTTTAAAACAGGTACAAAGACATTTGCTGAGAAAACTATTTGGTCTTGGAAGTTGAGCGGTTTGACTGTTGGTTTTTGGGTAGGTAATTATAGAGGGTAATAAATGAAGTGAGGCTATAAGTATGGGTTATTGAGTAGGGACACTGTGTAATCTTCTTCTTTTTCATTCTTCTATCTTTCTTCTTTAAATTTTTGAAAGTTCTGAAGATACCACGCCCAATGCGCGATATCATAAGATGATGGGGTTTGCCCGGGATCGTCTTGTAGGGCGGAAGACTGCTGAACTGCATATGAAGTTCTTCGGGCATTATGATCTTGACTGGGATATGCCTGAACTGGTGGAGGTAGAGGCTGGAGAGCTCATTAGAAGGGAGCCTTACGCCTAACTTTGGGGCCAACTGAAGTACAACATTACTACTATGGAGAAGTGTTATCTCTTTCTGTCGGCTTTGGCTGAATGCCCCGTTTGTACAGGCGAGGAGATTGAGGAACAAAGCGCGGCGAGTGGAGCTGGGAATTCTCGAAGTAGGGCTGCTATTTGAGGTGGTGATGATGGGTCTCTTTGTATTGTGAGGTTTTATGTAGATGTTTTTGTTTGGGCTGGTTGTATGAATGTATTTGGGTGTGAAAATTTTCTATTTTGTTGTTGTATGTGGTGGAATGGAATGAGAATAATATTTTGCTGCATATTGAAGTTTTTGTAACTGCATGGCATTGGAAGCGAATAGACTTGTAGGCACGATAGAAAATTTATCTCATCGAATGTTAACGGGTAATACTGATTAATGCTGATAGGTGTTCTCGAAGTATAATGATGTGGTCGAATGTAATTAACTCGGTGCAAGGAATTGGGGTCAAAGTGTAAAAGTGGTCGATGGTTCGATACAGGAGTTTTGACTACACGTCCTCGTAAATGGTGGTTCCATGCACATGCAGGGGAAACTGTTACGTCTAAGAAGTTGTAGAGGTTGGACTATGTAGTTTTCAAGGTGGGAATTGAAGGTAGCAATTAATTCGGCTTGGGAAGAGGGAAAGTTAAAATCGTTCTTCATGTATAAAAATAACTATTGTGGAGAAGATTTCTCATCGTTCTGCATTCTTTCTTCATCTTTCTTCTTATTTGCTCATATTAGAATGGCTGCAAATGTACCCCCACTAGAGAACCAGGCGGCAGTGAGAATCAGGCAAATACAAGAGAGGACGTTAGGGATGCAATGAAGGTTTGGTATCGATCAGGATATTAATGCAAAATTGCCAAATCTCTTTGAAGTGGAACCCGGGGCACCCATTGATGGAATGTATTTTGCATACTGGTGTGGGATTCTTCAGATGATGGGTCCATTTCTGGGTCTTCGGTTGTCTCAGCTGGAGTCCTTCGCAGAAGAAATGGTGGACGAGGAGGATGCTGGTGCTGTGCCTGTGGTCAAATAGGATCATCTTGCTGATAATTAGGGTCCTCTTTTTGTTTTGGTAACTATTTTTGATATGGTATTTGCATTTAGGGTATTTGAAAGAATTGGTTGAATTGTGCTGTGTCATTTTTGAGGTTAATGAAATTGGGTATTGGTGGCCTAATTTGTCGAATTATTTTTCAATGCTGTTTTCCATAGGATTTTGAATGTTCTAAGTACAACTTTGATCTTTCGATGTAACAGGCTTGAATCGTCAAAGTAGGAGGTCTAATCTGTCGAAAATAAAATGTTTGATCTATTGATGTAAGAGGTTTAATCTGTGCAGGCACAAATTTTTGAACTGTCGAAGTGCATGATTGTAATCTGTCAAAGGATGAATGTGATCTATCAAAGGAAAATGGGTGTTTATGTATAAGTGTAAGCCGGGACTGTCAAAGTTAAACTTGTTATTTGTCGAAGCAATGTTAAGTTTCGTATATGAATAAAATTCTAAACTGTCAAAAGAAAGGGTGATCTGCTGAAATAATAAAGGCATGAGGTTTTGAATTGACGAATGTGTTGTAGATCGAATGTCGATATATTTGAGGATCGAATTTGAGGCTATCTGTTGATGAGTCTTCGAGACGTGGTGTAGTCGATTACTTGAATGTGAGAAGTGTGTTGAAGGTTTTGGTAGATTTGACTGGTCGTACTGGCAGCTCGGACACATGGCTTATCAGAACGGTACGCACGTCTGGGGCAGTGTGCCAGATAGGTAATCATTATTGTTGTCCTCGTTTCACGGAAAAGTTGTGATTTGATGTTTGGAATTGACTGTTTGGCTTCGAGTGAGGGTGAAAGGGTTCGAGAAGCTTTAGTTTAGAAGGTAATTTGAAGTGAGCATGCAGCTCACACAGAGGGATATGAGGAGTAAATCGGTCAAAACATATTGTAGCCGAAAAGCTGGGGTAGTGGGGTCGTGTTAATGATAGTGGCTTGAAAATCGAGGCGGTTTTGGTTTTCTGAGAAGATATATAAGTGTGAGCGAAGTAACCATTCTACTGTACATTGAGAAAAGCCAGAGAGAGTGAGAGAAGAAGGACGTATTCCATTAGTACCGGTACTTGAGAGGAGTTGCTGAGGTTGTTGTATTGATCTTGGTGTTTTGAGTATAGTACTTCTAACAAATGTTCGTCACTTAATCTTTGCCAATTTTTTCTTTGTTTTTCCTTCTTTGTCTGTGAGTAAAATATTATGAGTTTGGTGTTTGAAGGTTATTTTTGAGGATAAGAGAATTCATGTGTCTAGGTTCCAACCCATTCGGGGAATTTGGGGGTTTTTGAAGGAGGTATTGGGTTTAGGATCAAGGTTTTAAATGTGTATAAATCTTCTGATGAGGGTAAATGGGATATAGATTATTGACACATAATTATCAAATGTATCAATTTAATGGCGTGCTTCTTCTTCTGTAGGGTGAGATGCATACCCGTCAAGCTTTGGAAAAGAGGCTAATAGACGAGGAGATCGAAGCATTCAAAGCTAGTATTTCTGGTCCTACTCCCGTAGATGAGGGCAGTGACTTAGAAGTGTTAGATGTTGTGACTGATGCCCCTTTCTCTATGGTGTTACCAGTTGGTGAGGTTTCGATTATGAGGCGTCGTAGGACGGTTGTAACTGAGGATAGTGAGGAGGAGGAGATAGTGGGGGGAGAGAGGCAAGGGTAATGTGGGGCCTTCTTGTGGCGGAAAGGGAAAAGGGGGGTAGAGTGATCAAAGTAGGAATTTGACTGAGTCAGATAGGGTCGAAGGTGCCGTTTCGGCTAGAGATAATCTTAGATTAGATCGATTTCCTGCCAAGCTGGAGCTGTTGAAAGTGGGGGTGTTATCGAGTGTGGCGGGAACAGGGTTAACTTTTAAATTGGACCCTGGGGAAGGGATAATGGCTTATAGAGGCCAAATTCGATTAGGAATAGAACTTCCTCTTCAAAGACTGGCGAGAGAGGTTGAATTTTTGGGAGGTGGCCCCAGTTCAAATGAATGGAAATTTTTAGGAGATGATGAGGGTTATAGAGGGGATGAATACAAAGTTGAGCAGTGAGGGGAGGGGTTTAATTAAGTTGTTTGATGTTGTAACCTTCTACTTAAAGAAGGCGAGCAATAATACAGGTACCTACCACATCCAGTATCACCCAGAGAAGCCTTGGTTTTTTTATTTGTGTTCGACGGGTCAAGGGTGAAATATAGATTTAGTTATAGTACGGGGAAACTACGAGAATGTTGAGGGGGAGGACCTTTATAAGTTGCATCATAGGGTGTATAATCAGAGTAATTTTCCTGTTGAAGGATTGTTGTTGATGTATGTCTTGAATAAGTGGTGATTATATTTTGTTTGTTCTGCAAGTCTGAAGAATCTGACTTGAAACAATCTGAGGAACAATATTGATGCTTTAATCGAAGCTAGTGAGGATTGGGTTAATTTTGTTTTTGGCAGTCTTGGTATCAAGAGGCAGAGAAGGAAGAAAATGGATTCCCTGCTTTAAAACGTATTCGTTATGCCGAAGCCATCAAAGAGGAGGAGAGACAAAGGTGGTTCGAAGTGTCTAGAAGAAATGGGAGGGGATGAGTTACCTAGAAATATTTAGTATGTTCCGAAATTGAGGAGGGTCTCAAAGAAAGCAATGCCAGTGCCCAATGTGGCTAGCGATGCTTCGAGACTGAGGCCGAGGCAGGTGCCAATACATGCTAAGAAGGGGAAGGGCCAGGTTATTCCCGAAGTTCCGAAGGTACAAAAGACGAAGGCTATTCAGCGCAAAAGGCGTAGGGCGTTGGGGGAGGATGAAGCAATGAATGAGGATGAAGAGATGACGGAGGCTGAACGACTAGAGCCAGTGGTTGCCAAGCACGCTACGATGGTTGAACTCTGCGAAGATGACCCAGACGAGGCTTCAAAGGAAATGAAGAGTAGTATCTTTCAGGTAACTGTCGATTAATTTCTTCTATGAGATTCTAAGATTTCTTTTAAGTTCTTCGAATTTCGAGGGGTACTGACTGCTCGAATATTCTAGTATACAGATGCTTGGGCGCAAGCTTATAATAAGGAAATGAAGTCAGTAAAGATCTAGCTGCAGCGGGCGGTTGAAAGTCTGGATCTAACTTGAGGGACTGAGGCTTTGTTATTGTCTGTGGTCAATGTTTTGAAGCAAGATTTGGAGGCAATCACAGACTCCTTCGATAAGAGGCTCGAGAGTAAACAATATAATTAGGAGCGGGTGTGGGTGGCAATGCTTGCAACAAAAGAGAAGAAAAGGGTAGAACAGAAGGTGCTGTACCAGGCACAATTTGATGGTAAATGTAAAGTGACTGTCAAGCTGAAAAATTTTATAGAAGATAAGGGGTATGACCCTAATATTTTGTTACCCATCCCTGTTGCCCTATAACTGGTTACTGGAGACGATTTGCAGTCGAAAGAAGGAGTGGCTGATGTTGTTGCTGGAGCAGATGGAGGTACTGGAGGTGGTGTGAAGTCTTCTGTAATTGAAGCATCTAGCGCTGGAACTGCGGATGGTGTGATTGTCGATGGGGCGAGGACGAGGCCTTCGACTGAAGGTGCTGAAGGTGATGCTGAGGGGCCTGCAGGTGAAGATGATGCGGCTTTGCCGATATGAAGTATTTTGTATTGGGGTTCCATGCCTACCTTTTATGATTTGTTGTTGAGTTGTAATATTTTGAACCATGTTTTTTATTCTGTGGAGTTGGTCTTTGAACTCGGTATTTCTGTGAGCTGACGTATTATACTAATGCTATTAATCTGTTGAACTTCTAGATTTGATTCTGAACTACATTTGAATTTGTGCCAAATATTTTGAACTGGATTTGCTATTTTGTTCTAGCCTTGCTTTATTCTGAATTGTTGAAATGTTGAGGCTTATTTTGTTAGTTTAGCTTGAACCGAATGTTTGATGCATGGCCTAACTTTGGGTTGTATTGAAATTGCTTCTCTGTTTTATGATGGTTAAAATATTCTTGCATTGTAGATATTTCTATATACTAGTATCTGCGTGTACTATTTCTGTAGAATGACTGTAGAGTGATCGAACCCTGAAGAGCTGCGAGGATGTTATGATACCCCATTTGAAATTGAAGGGTCTGCTGGACATCAAAGGTCGAAGCCACAGCGATGTACGACGTGGTCACTCCCAATGCATTCCTGAGGGTCCGGTTGGTTGACCATTCGTACCCCTCGAGTCTGCTCGAATATTGGAAGTTTGAAAAATTTCAAGGTCACCCCTGAGTATCAGTCGGGCCGTGGGGACCTAGGGGAAACCTGGAAATTCTCTGGACTTTAAAGGCCTAAGCCACAGCGAAGCAAGATGTGTTCCCGAGGGTCTGGCTTTTTGACCATTCGTGCCCCTCGAGTTTGCTCGAATGTTGGAAACTTGAAAATTTCAAGGTCACCCCCAAGTATTAGTTAAGGTGAGGGTGGACATGGTACCCAGGGTAAACCAAGGAATCGACTGGACTTCAATGGCTTCGGAGCCTGATTGAAGTATAATTGTTCGCCCCCAATGCATTCTCGAAGGCTCGGTCTTTCGACCATCCTTGCCCCCCGAGTTTGCTCGAAATTGGGAGCTTGAAAATTTCAAGGTCGCCCCTAAGTATCAGTCTGGTCGAAGGGTTGACATGATACTTAGAAGAAGCTAGGAAATTGACTGGGCTACGAAGGCCTTAGCCACAGCGAAGCAAAACTGTTTGCCCCCAATGCATTCTCGAGTGTCCGGTCTTTCAACCATCCTTGCCCCTCTAGTTTGCTCAAAATTGGAAGATTAAAAAATCAAAAGGTCACTCCTAAGTATCAGCCGGGTCGAAAGGTTGACATGATACCTAAGTTAAACCAAGAAATTTAATGAAAAGAGGAGACGAAGTATGGGTGGAAAAACTGTTTATTGATTATTCTGTGTTACATCAGTTGTACAAGGTTAAGGTCATGGCCTGTTATAGGAGACCAGCTGCATTATGTTCCATGGGTTTGGTAAAGGCTCTTTGTCTTCTATTATCAGATAGTAAGAACCCTTCTTAGTTTTATCATACACGACATAAGGTCCTTCCTAGGATTCGGCTAGCTTGACGGCATTTTGAGGTTTCGACGATTGGTTGACATGTCAAAGTACTAGATCCCCGATGTTGAAACTTCGTGGTCGAACTCTCTTGTTATAGGATTTCTGAAGTGATGTGTGGTAGTGGCCAAGGTTGGCGATGGCTCGGTCTCTGGTTTCGTCAATCCATAACATGTTGCATGCGAACTCAAACCCATTATCTTCATCTGGGAGGTTAGGATCTCGTGTAGGTACTTTGAATTGAGTAGGGAGCATAACTTTGGTGCCGTATGCTAGAAGGAAAGGGGTGCAGCCTGTAGATTTTCTTGGTGTTGTTCGATAGGCCCAGAGGACATGCTGTAACTCTTGAACCTATCGACCTTTCTTCGCATCGACCTATTTTTTGAGACCATCGACAATAGTTTTTTTTGATTGCTTCGACTTGACCATTGCCCTGGGGATAATAAGGTGTTGAGGGGGAGAGGATGATGTTGTGTTTTTTGATAATGTTTCAGACTTTGCTGCCGACTAACTGGGGACCATTATCTCATTGAATCATATGGGGGGGCATCCGGAGAGTGTGATGATGTTTTCCAATAGAAATTGGATAACTTTTTCTTTGGTTCGGCACAAAGGTACAGCTTCGACCCATTTGGTAAAGTAAGCGGTTGCAACAAGGATGTTTTCTCTACTACCCGAGGCTTTAGGCAAGGGGCCAATGAGATCGATAGCCCTTCTTTTGAATGGACAGGAGACTTGATTGAAATGGAGGTCTTGTGAAGGGCAATGTATGTCGTGGACATGGCGTTGACATTTGTCACAGCGTTTGGCGTACTCTTCGGCCTTTTTTATTTCATATTTGGCTAGAATAATCCTTGAGAGGTGACTCAAAGGGCCATGGAATGACCAGCAGTATGGGCAACACAGGTTCCTTTGTGGAGTTCAGTTAAAATTGTTGAGGCTTCGGCTTGGGATATGCATCGAAGGAAGACGCCATTTGGGGATTTGTAATGTAATTCATGTTTATGGATAGTGTACCTATGGTAATTTTCTAACAACGATCGTCTGGCTTTGGGATCATCTGGGAGGGTGGCATTATTGAGGTAATAGAGGAATAGTGTTTGCCAATCGTCTGGATCGGGAATCTTGCCCCCAGTATTGATGGCATTGACTTCCATCTAGTCGATACATGGGCGTTCGAGTACTTCGATATTGAGGGTTCGGGATTCTGATTGCCCGAGCATAGCTATTATGTAGGCAAGGGCATCTGCATGTTAGTTTTCTCCTCGAGGGTAATGAGTGATAGTAGATTTTTTGGGAAAATGGTTCATGCGTTGTCGAACGAAAAGAGCATAGTCAGCCATGCGACCATTAACTTGATTTTCTCTAGTGTAATGCTTCTGAACAAGTTGGGAATCTGTGAAAACGACAAGTTTGGGAATGCTAAGGTCGAGAGCGAGGTCGAGACCGTGGATCAGGGCTTTGTACTCAGCTTCATTATTAGAACATTCGAAGGTAAGTTTGACGGCTTTCTCTATTCGATCATTAGTAGGTGTGACCAAGACAATACTAATTCCTGAGCCATTAGGTCCAGCGGATCCATCTGTGAATAAACGCCAGCCAGTCTTAGGGTTCCAGGGATCTATTGTTTTTGGTTGGTCTTCTGTTAAGTCATCTTCATGATCTTTCCAATCGATATCTTTGGCCGGGAAGTTGGCAAGTAAGTCTACAACTGCTTGACCTTTCTGAGATATTTTCTTCTCGAATGTAATGCCATATTCGCAAAGGTACACAAACCACTGCTATACTCGTCTGGATCTCTCTTTTTTACTGATTACTTCTCAAAGGGGGTAAGTTGCTATAATACGGATGGGGTGAGCTTGAAAATATGGTTTGAGTTTGCGGGCAGAATAGACAAGGGTGAGGAGAAAACGCTTAAGCTTTGAATATCGGGTTTCTGTGGGTGTTAAAGTTTTGTTGATAAAATATACAGATTTCTCGACGTTTTAATCGAGTTGAATAAGTACTGAACTGATAGAGGTGTCTGTAACAGGGAGGTATAAAGAGAGTATTTCACCTTTGATAGGGGTGCTGATAATAGGTGGTCGGCCAAGATAAGCTTTGAGTTCAAGGAAGGCCTGTTCACATTCGGGTGTTCAGTTGATCTCGAGGTTGTTTTCTTTTTTGCTTGGGGGACACCTTGGTCGCGCAAGAGGGAAAGGAGCCAAGCACATCTGTCTGAGGATTTGGAAATGAAACGGTTAAGGGTTCCTATCTTACCAGCCACTTTCTGGATGTCTTTTTTGGTTCGGTACAAAGGCATATCGATGAGGGCTCGAATATGGGTGGGGTCGATCTCGATACCTCATTTATTGATAAGGTGGCCAAAAAATTTACTAGATGAGACACCAAATTGGCATTAATCAGGGTTGAGTTTCATGTTGCATGTTCAAAGTATCGAAAAGACTTCGGCTAGGTCCTGGATATGGGTCTATTTTTGGAGGCTCTTGCATAACATGTCATCGATGTAAACTTCGACCGACTTGCCAAGCAAGAGTTTAAACATGGTTGTGACAAGGCGTTGGTAAGTAGCTCCCGCATTTTTAAGGCTGAAGGGCATGATGTTAAAACAGTAAAGGCCTTGTTCAGTGATAAAGGAAGTTTTAAGTTGATCTTCAGGGAGGAGGGGTACCTGATTGTATCCCGAAGCCGCGTTTATCATTGATAGTTGCTCATGTCCAGGAGTGGCGTCGAGGAGTACTAAAATCATCGGGAGGGGGAAGCTATCTTTTGGTGTGTGCTTGTTGAGATTTGTGAAGTCGACGCAGATTCTGATCTTTCCGTTCATCTTGGGAACTGCCACAATGTTTGATATCCAGTTAGCGTACTTCAGTTCTTTGATAAACCCTGCGGCTATGAGCTTATCTACTTCAAGGTTCACTGCATCTCAAAGTCGTGGTGCTAGGTTACGCTTCTTTTGTTTTACTGTTGAGGAATAGGGGATGAGGCCGAGGTGATGGCATGCCAGACTGGGGTCGACACCGGGCATCTCCTGGAACATCTATGCAAAGACATCTTTGTTGGCTAGAAGGAATGTACCCCGACCAGGACCGTCGAGTTCGATATAAACAGTGGGTTTGATGGGTGAGGATGTATCTGTCAAAGGTTTGGGGATAGAAAGAGATAGTCATTGCTATGGGCGGCTTACGAGTTTCTAGGTCTGATCGATCTCTGGGTGCTCGCATGAACAGTCGAGGTGTTGAGAGCCTTTCAAGTTCCAAGTACCTTTGGGAGTTGTGAAATGAAGGGTCTGGTGGTAGGTCAAAGGTATGGCACGCATGGCGTGGAGCCAGTCACGCCTGAGAATATCGAGGTATTTTGACTTTTTGTCGATGACAAGAAAGCTGGTTTGAAGTGTAATAGGACCTGTGGTGACTGGTAGGCTGATTCAACCAAAGGCAACTTCTGTAGCCCCATTGAATCCCTTCAATTCTATATTGGCAGCGGTTATGAGGTCGGTTTTCTTCATGGTTTCGACAGTTTGGAGAAAAAGGATATCAGTTGTACTCTTGTGTCTATGAGCATTGTGTGGAGGACGAGGTTTTTGACCTTGATCATAATGACTAGTGAATCGGAATGAGGGAAACGGATGTGAGATGTATCACAGACGATGAAAAAACTACTTTTGAGTCGAGGGCGATGGCTTGATTCTGGAAGGAGGGTGGGAAGTTTCTCCTGGTAGGTGAGTTTTTAGCATTCTTCGACGCGCTTACGTTTGCTTTTGGAATAGCCGCTGTCTAAGTTGTTGACTTCGATAGAGCATATTCTTTGGATATGTACCTCGGCCGGGTCAGCAGTAGGGGTGGATTGAGGTTTGAGGTAAGACCCAACAAGATAGCTGGGAATGTCTATAATATACTGGTGTAGGCAACCTGCTTTGAGGATGAGTTCGAGAAAGCGCTGGAGGGCGAAGCATTTGTTGGTATGGTGACAGTTACATTTGTGATTGGCGCAGTAAGGTTTGCCTGGTATGACTTCGATAGGGAAAAGGATACGCCAGATGGGGTCTGCCTGTATATGTGTTAGAAGGGTGCTGAGAGGGGCAGTGAGTGTGGGTAAGACTGGCTTTGGTTGCTTCTTATGAGCTTCAACGCTGTTATCGATGTTAGGGCGTTTACTACTCTCAGTTTCCTATAAGACAGGAGCGATCAGGGGTGTTGGAATGGAAGGTAAGTTTTGTCGAGGTTTATTGATAGCTGTGGTTGAAGGTTAGCTCAGCTTATGTGACTCGCGGAGGCGCTCGAGGTTAATATAACCGTTGACTTTTGAGAGTATCTCTTCGAGGGTTTGAGGTTTGTGTTGAACTAGGTATTCCTTGACTCGACTTTGATCAAGTAGGGCGTTCGAGTATTCAATTATAGCATTCACGCAGTCAAGGATCTCAATTTTCTGCGATTCATCGAGGAACCTTTTGGTAAAGGCTTCGAGTGCCTCATTGCAGAATTTTATGAAATTGAACAGGGCGTCGACACTGACTTCTTTATCCTTATTGAAGGTAAACTAGGCGATAAAAAGCTGTGATAGTTGCTCAAAGCTTCGTATCGAGCCATTTTGAAGATTGTGATACCATCGAAGGGGATTGTTAGTAAGGCTGGTGGGAAAAAGGGAACATAACAGGTAATCGGGCGTAGAATAGAGACTCAGAGCATTTTGAAATTTGAGAATATGTGATTGAGGGTCTATATTGCGGTATTTGCTGAGTTTGGAGGTACAGAAATTGGGGGATATCTTGATTGCGAGAAGTTTGGAGCATAAGGAGTAGTTCAGACGACTCCAGGAACTTGTGGTTGGGTTTGCGCTATCTTGAACAACAGGCTGAATTTTGAGGTTGAAGTCCTACTGTGCACCATAGGCAGGATGAGGGGGAGATTGAGGGATTCCAGGGTGGTGAGGTCGAGTGGGCAGAACGTGTTCGGCGCTGCACTCCCTAAGACTTACTCGAGCATGGCTGCATTTAGGGTGTCGGGATGATCAGAGAGTGGAATCAGAGGAGTTTTCTGTGGGGAGAATGTCGAGATGGATGGATCCGGTAGGTGGAATAGTGTGGGGAGCAGCCTCGGCCTGTATATGGACTGGGGGCACTTCACGAGTTGGCAGGGGCCCCAGACGGGTGCGGGCAGACATGCGCGATGGATCCGGTGCTTGGGATGGTCGAGCAGGTTCCAGAGGCTGCAATCTCTGCAATTCTCGGACGGTATTTTGCAACTCATCGATTGTTCTGTTCTGTCTGTCGGTATCATCCAGGCGACGATTCCGTTCGGCTTCAAACTCTAGCCGGTGCTTTTCACGCTCTAAATAGAGTTGTGCATTATGGCGCTCCCCTGCTAGAGCGAATTGTTGAGTAAGAAGGGCTATTTGGGCGGCCACTCCGTCAACGGAGTTGCCGGCATGTGTAGAGCTGGAACGGAGGGTGGGTGGCATGGGGGAGAGTCTGTGGAAGTTAAAAACAAAGGGGAGAGAAAGAGAGAGAAAGACTGGCAGGTTGGGAACCATTGACGGTGCCAATTCTAGGGGCCTAACATCTTTCGAAAGGGAAGTCGGCTCTTACAACTCAAGGTTAATCCTCAACCAAAGGAGTGCAAGTAAATAATCTAAAACATGAACAATCTATAGAAAAAATACTTGCATAGAGGCTCGAATGTGACGCTCTAAGACCTCTGATGAGGATTTTTAAGAGTGATTTTATTACTGATGAGTAATTGAAGGTTCAAGTACTGGGCTTTTACAGGGCGGTCGAAGGTTAACCGCCAAGGGGCTAGGGGGAATTTTTCTAACTCTTTCTTGGTTCCCCATCTCTCCTATTTATAGAACATAGGAAGGGCTGAGTCACCAAGGTGGTATGGGCACCAGACATATCGGTACTGTCGCTGTAATAGTTGTTTGGCCTGTCTCTGTACTTTATCACTGCGGCAGTGGTTGGGCCTGTCACTGTAACTACATGGACCAACCACTGCACTGTCTTATCTGGTGAGCTGGTTGCCTGTCCCATTATACCTCGACCATGTTCAAATATGGTCGAAGTATTTCTGCTGTGCTGTGTGAAGTCCTTCCTCGAGGCTTGTTTAGAGTGGAAGCTTCGTTTTCTGGTGATCTTTGGAAGGCTTGTTAATGGATTGAATGGGCTTTGATATATTTGAGTAGGCTTCAAAGTAGCCTTCGAATATCTGAATGGGGTAGAAGGCTGCGAGTAGGCTACTACGAATACCCTATAATATTCAACTCCCCAACCCTTCGACTTGCTTCGATTTATATCAGTTCTCTTAAAAATCATCGCTAGAGTTCGTGGAGCATCCCATTCTAGGACTCCATTTAATTGTGTTCTTATAGTAATATCGTTTGTTATTATAGTAGATACTTGCACAACCCTCTAGACGGGAAAAACCCAGAGACGTAATAGTTAGTTTCCTCCTTATGAACTTGGCCCCTACAATGTTTAAAATGGATAGGCAATCATTGACAAAATACTTGAGGATATCTGTAGAGACTTCGTACCTAATGTTATGTAAGGATCTGGCCTTTTTAAAAGCTTCGAGTGTATTTCATAAATTCTTTCCAGATTTATAATTTTTTTTCAGATCTCATTTTTTGTAATCAATTGTCGATGGTAACTTCAAGTTCAAGTTATTCTAATAGAACATTCCCTATACTTGATTCGAGACGAAAAAGTTACTATGTGAGACTAAAGATATGATAATAAGTTTTTTATTATTATACCTTTTTTGGCCTTCTTCTATGTTTACCCAAAATTTTATCTGTTTACAGCCCTTTTTGTGCCATCAAATATGCCATTTGTTTTATATCCATCTCCTTTTGACACATTTGTTATGAGACTTTTCAGTAAAAAAGGGGGGGGGGGGAAGGAATAAAACCATGCGGTTTTAGTGGCGGAGATGGATATGAGAGGAGGGTTTTTCCAATGATGTTATGGTACGTCATATTCTATTTGTACTCGTTAAATGAAAATAATGAAGGGAGGTAAACTCAAAATGAAGAAAGAGAAGAAGTATTTAATTCAATGTGTACTCAATAAAGAGAAAGGATGACGAGAGGTGAGCTCATTTAAAGAAAGAAGGGGTGAAAGTGTAAACTGTAGTCTCAGAATTCTAGTAAAACATCTACTCCGTCATGTCCTTTTCCTTACCTATATTATAACCTTTTCAAGACCTGTTTGATATGAAGTTTAACACGGTCTATTTAGTGGAGATGAGAGATAGAAAGTCTATATTAATTAACTTGACACCTGTAGTGGCTTATTCTGCATCTCAAACTCATGCTTCATCTTCGAGCTACATACAAACTTTCGATCTCACCAATAGAGCACGAGGCACAATTTAAATCAAGACAACAACATTAGGAAGCAAATACTGCACAAATTTCTCAACCAATACCACTCATCCATGAGGCTCTGTGTGCTCTTGGTTAAGAGCCGTCTTGTTATAGCTTATTTTGCATCTCGGACTCAAGCTTCATCATTGACCTCATCAACATATAGGAAGCACTACTAAAGATATGTTCAACATCCCTTAGTTCAAGTCATCACTTTCGACATCCACATCAGCAGTTCAATTTATACAAGTGAACAGTCATCAATAAAGCCGTTGTACAGCAATGGAGTTCAGAACGCTACACAATCTGGTCAAAGAGTACAATATATATTCTTTGTAACGTCCATCATTTAGAATATTAATGGTCGTCAAACGGTCATATGAAAAGACCTATAAATAGGACCAGAGAACTACAAATTATAGATAAGGAATCCTACATAGAAGTATCATTATTCTTAAATTCCAGATGCCCAGAGCACTCATTGTAATAAGTTAGCAAACTCAATAAGATCATCTTCTCTTTCTCTAAATCCTCAAGAGGGGTCGGGGTTTTTAACCTATTCAAATGTTTTCTAAGATAAATTATCTTATTGATTATTGCTTACTATTCTTGAGTGTTCTAATCACATTTGTGTAAAGGCCAAGTCCAAATCCCGAAATAAGGCTATTACATTTGGCACCGTCTGTGGGAACTAAAGTTCTCAAACCCATTATTTCCAAAACCACTGATCTTCTTCTTTTTAGAATGTCACCTCAAGATGAAAGTACACTTATCGTACTAGTAGGAGAGAGTGTAGCATTAACAGATCTGCGGGCCACTTTAAATTCAGAAACAAAGTGACGTGCTGCTCTGGAACAACAGCTAGCAAGTATACAGGATGAGTTGAAGGTTCTACAAGGTCAGCATATCACCACCCAGAAGAACAAAGCCGTGCAACTAGAAGGCTCACGAGTGTCCATGTATAGCAGAATAGGACCTCCGCCGAAAGGTAATAACCTAGGAGGTACCTCTCGATCTAACCATTATCAACACAAAATGGAGTCCATCCCTATCCAGGAGGTCTACCAAGAAGTAGATGGCGGCCTTGCGATAGTCCGACAGGTGGAAGATCCACCTCGAAGAGTTCGAGTTCTAGCAAAAGAATGTCTTAACGAAGGGAGTGGCGACCACAATATTGGAGAAGGACGCGCCATACGCCCAGTCACCACAGCTCCGACAATATGTGACTCAGGACCATGTTGACAGGAAAATTAAAAAATTACTTAAAGCTCTAACTCTGACTAAAGAAATCCATAACAGATTACAAAAGAGCTTGATCGCACAGGAGTTGTTGGATGGCGAAGTCCCCACTGGGTTCCATATTCCAAAAATTCAAAAGTACAAAGGAACTGGCCCAGTGGAACACGTCCATGAGTTCCAGGATGCTTTGGGCCTACATTCCACGTCCAACCACAAACTATGCCAGCTCTTCCCTACCACATTATCTGGTCCCCTACGATGGTTCCAAATACTACCCAAAGGATCTATCACGACTTTTGAGTAGTTGCGAGAACTCTTCGCTAAGAATTACTCGCACAATAGAAACAAAAAGAAGAATCTATACTCCCTTTTTATCCCCAAGCAGATGCCAGGTGAGAAGCTCGAGACATTCAGTAAGAATTTTTTGGAGTTAGCTCGAAAGGTAGATCTGATCGACCAGAAAATTATTATTTCCGCTTTCACCAATGCTTTACTGGTCGATGGAAGGGTGAAGGACTATCTTGTCTTGAAAAAACCAACAACTCTGGAGGATATGATCGAAAAAGTCAACGGGTATATTGACCTGGAAAGAATGGTGTCTGATAGGCATAAACCTTAGAAGGCAACATTGACAGCTCGAGTTCAATCCACGAGCCAAGATTTCAACTGTGTTGCCGATTAGGGAGGAGATAGAAAATTGACAAAATCTAATGACGAACGACCTCGGAAGGGCAGTAACTTGCTAAAACCCTATCTTCTTAAGATGAACGTAACTATGGCCAACATTTATCCTATACTTCAGAAGGATTGATTTTTTTGAAATGTACTATATATCCAGCCTATTAAAAACAAACCTTATTGCATTCACCATAAGGTTTGCTATCATATGACCGAACATTGTTTTGCTCTACAATGACTATTAGAATACATCTTTGCAGATGGACTAATGCATGAATACATTGTGGACATTGAGAGTTACAAGAATGGGAGTGACAAACTTCCTATAGAACCTGTACACACTGAGGAACCAGCAGGAGATAAGCATTTACACCATGTATCCCTTAGCTACTTCGTTGAGACTCAGATCATCAACCAATCGAATAGAAGCAAAAGATGACGAGCCGGCCAATATCACGACCAATCCATGAAAGACAAAGAAGCTCATTTACTTCCCGTATCTAGCTCTCAGCGAACAAGAATTTCTTTCGACATTTGTGATACTTGTCATATCAACTATCCTTGCCATGATGCTTTGGTGATCATGTTAAAAATGAGAAACATTGTGCTTCATACGATGATGATAGATAATGGGAGTACTATTAAATTACTTTTTTAAAGAATAATTAATCAGATGGGGCTGGCCGACAAGGTACAGCCCAGTGATATTGATATTTGTAGATTTAGCAGATCTAGAGAAGAACGTGTAGGAAAGATTGTACTTCATATTACGGTAAGACCCGTAACACTTGGCGTTGTCTTTTATGTTATAAATATAAAATCTCGTTATTTAGGGATAATGGGACGTTGCTGGTTATACAATAGACGAACTATTCTATCCACCAATCATTTGGCGCAACGATTTAAATGGAATGACGACATATATGAAATCAAAGGAAGTCAGAAGCTAGCTCGAGCATGTGAAAATTCTGCTGTCATCGTTCTAGAACCCTTAGAACCACAGCTCGCATAGTAATTACAGAAACCAGCAGGAAACATTACAGAAAACTATATAGTAAAATCTATGAAAAACCATCTGCCAAACATAGAAATAACACACTACGTTAAATTCAATTGAGAAATATGAGGAACATATATTGGAACTCTTCTGCCAATGGCAGAATGAGATGCCCGCATCCAATTCTTTAAAGACAACAGTGATGTTTTTACTTGGACATTTCAAAAAATACCGAGCATTGACCCAAAGCTGGCCTGCCATAAACTCAATTTGAAAGATAAGGCCGAAGCTGTCAAATAAAAATAGAGGACTTTAGCACCAAGACTCCGGGATGAAGTCAATAAGGAGATCGACAAACTCATCAAAATTGGTTTTATCCGAAGGTCCAATTATCCATAATGGATCTCAAACATTGTAGCAGTCCCAAAGAAGATTGACAAGATCAGAGTGTGCGTGGATTTCATATACCTCAACAAATATACTCCAAAGAATAGTTTCCCAATTCCTATCATAAATCATATACTCGATTCCACTTCGGGGCACAAACTTCTATCCATGATGGATGCCGCATCAGGATACAATCAAATACCTCTACTACCGGATGATCAAGAGAAAACAACTTTTATTACAAAATGTGGCTTATATTGCTAAAAGGTCATGCCATTCGGCCTCAAGAATGCTGCCAAAGACTGGTGACTCAGATGTTCAAAGATCACCTTAGAAAAATGATAAAAGTCTACATTGACGATATATTGTACATAAGTCTTAAGAAGGAGAACCATACAGCAGATTTGTGCACTGCTTTCAAAATTCTCTATTTCTATAAGATGTGACTTAATCCTGACAAATGCCAGTTCGGAGTACAATCTGGCAAATTCTTGGGACATTTGATCAGTAAACGAGGCATTAAGGTTGATCCAGATCGTATTCATGCTCTATTGTCTATGCCTTCTCCAAGAATGAAGAAAGACATACAAAAATTAGCAGGCAAGATTGCAGCAATAAATTGTTTTGTCTCAAAGTCTTCATATCAATGTCATTGGTTGTTCAATCTATTGTGTGACAGAACAATAATAAAGAAGTTTAATAAAAATCTTGAGAACGAGTGGACAGCAGAGTGTGAAATAGTATTTTTGGAGCTCAAACGTTACTTAGGTTCACCACCAGTGATGAGTACACCTAAAGAAGGGGAAGAAATCATATATCTTGTTGTTACCGACGAGTCATTAAGTTCTGTTCTTATTTGACGTGATGAAATGACAGAAAAACCTGTCTACTTCATCATAAAAACTCTCACTCTAGGAGAGTCCCGGTATACTAAGATCGAGAAGTTACTCTTAGCTCTCGTATACACATCGTAAAAATTAAGACAATATTTTCAAGCCCACTAAGTTCGAGTAGTGACAAATTACCCTTTACGAGAGATTTTATCCAAGCGAGAGAAATCCAGAAAAGTACAACAATGGTCGGTCACACTAGGTGAACATGATATCCGTTTTAAACTACGATATTCTGAAAGGGTCAAGCTGTAGTAAATTTCCTTGCATATTTCCTGGTAGAAGATCCTAACTAGAAAGAAGACAACATGAACATCAAAAGGGATGGCATCTTCTAACTGATGGATCTTCTGGACCTACAGGATCTGGTATCGGAATCATACTTATCACACCTTCCAATGATAGGATTGAAAAAGTAATTAGACTCAATTTCAAAGCTACCAATAATGTGGCCGAATATGAAGTAATGATTCATGGTCTAGATATGGCTCTTTAGATTAATGTCTCCAAGTTGTCTGTGTATACAAACTCTTTACTCATTATAAACCATTACATAGAAAAATTCTAAGAGAATGGAAAGATGATTGATTATGCAGCAACAGTAGCCGACAAAATACGCAGATTCAAGAGGAATACTATTGAACATTCACCGCATAGAGAAAATAGGTATTCTCATTCTCTCGCTTATCTCACTGGAATCCATGGCACAGAAGCTCCGTATCTCAAGATCAAATTATTATTATCCACCCCTAGCATTAACATCATAAGCTCAAATTCTGCTAATACTGGGGGCATTGAAGAGGACGAGGATGATGGGAGATGACCTTTCCTTAAGTATATTAGAACTGAAAACACGTTTGATGGTGAACTTCCTACAGATCCCACTGAAAGGAGAAGCGTGCTTGATAATGCTAAGTGATACATCATGGAAAATGATCTCCTTTACAAAATTTTGGTCACAAGACGATATCTCAAGTACTTGTCTGGCAAAGAAGCTCAAAAATTCCTACATGAACTTCACGAAGTCACTTGTGGTTCCCATGTAGCAGGACAATCTCTAGCCAATAGAGCTCTTATTCAAGGAGTCTTTTGGCCTAAAATAAAAGCTCAAGCCATTAAACTCGCAAGAAAATTCGATCTCCAGCCTTGGAACTCTATTCCAGTAACGTTGTTTGGCCATTCAAAAGATGCGCACTCGACCTCGTAAGAGAATTCCCTACTGCACCAGGCAAAAGGATGCAGCTCTTAGAAGTAATGGGTTACTTCACTAAATGGGTAGAAGCAGTCCCTCTATGTCTAACATGAGAAGACGAAGTTGTCAAATTTATATGGGAAACAATCATCATTCATTTTAGTTGACCCCATTTCATTAGAATCGACAATGGACCTTAATTTGTTGGCTCCAGAGTCATTGAATTCATCAATTAGCACAACATCATATACTCTCCTTCCAATCCGTATTACCCACAAGGTAATGATCAGGCCAAAATCACTAATCATACTTTCGTAGATGGAATCAAAAAGCGCTTGACAGAAAAGAAGGGGAACTGGGTTCAAAAATTGCCACATGTATTATAAGCATATCAAACAACACCTCGAGTATTAACTTGATGCACGCCGTTCCTCATGGCTTATGGTACAAAAGCAATCATCCCCACTCAGTATCATCACCCAATACGCGACCATATCATGACAGATAATAAAAATGAAATACATTTGTCGTACGTCAATCTTGTACCAATAAAATACTTGTGCTCGATTGCCTTACATTATAGTAATTTTCTTGTATATCTAACAAGTACTTCTATATATAGATTACATATCGTTTGTTGCTTCAACCAAACTGATCATCTATACATTACAGATCGTTTGTTGATTCAGCCAAACTGATCATCTATTCATATCATTTGTCGCTTCAGCCAAACTGATCACCAATACATTACAAATCATTTATTACTTCAGCCAAGCTAATAATCTATACATTATAGATAGTTTGTTACTTTAGCCATACTGATCATCTATGCAGGTCATATGTTGCTTCAGCCGAGCTGATCACCTATACATTAGAGATCATTTGTTGCTTCAGCAAAATAGATTATTTATACATTACAGATCATTTGTTGATTCAACCAAACTAATCATCTATATATTGCAGACTGTTTGTTGCTTCGGCCAAACCGATTACATATCACATTACAGGTCATTTTTGGCTTCAGTCAAACCGATCTTCTATGTCCTTCTACGTTGTTGCCCTAGCAACCATCTATTATACAAAAACCTTTGGAATCATTCTATAAAATAGGTATCCAACCCATACATTACCGTTTGTTCCTCGTAAGGTTAGTACAGATCGCTCTTTTGCCGTTAGTCATTTCATTATACACTCTATCTACTAAATTTGTTTAGTATACACAAAACCTTATCACATTCCTTACACCTCATTCCTCACTTGAGCTATCACTTGCCTCATTACCTAAATTAGAAGGTCATCCAACGTCACGTGCACAACCCTTATACAGCCGTTGATGCATAAATTATGGCATTCTCCATATAATAATTTTCTTTCACCCTCAAACCATACTCTGTTTAAGAGAGCCAATTCTGGCCATAATGAGATGAAGATACTCATATCGTATTAACTCCATCTCACACTGCACACCTTTGGCAAATAAAGTTTCATATACCATTTTACTTTCTACTTCTAGTCTCTTGAACTCTGATACGAAGAATGAAATCACTGCTATTATCTCTCTCGCGCGCACATCACCTACTTTACTTTTTACCTATTTACAAAGAATAAGCTCGCTAAGCTTACTTTAGGCTACCTTCAGCGTAGCTTCCAAATATTCATAGCATTTCGCCACTCATCATTTTCCATCCCTCGTATCAGCATTCCGAGATTCTAGCACTGTCATGAATTCTTCTCTATGATAAATTAAAGATATCGACCCTTCCATTTCAGCTTCATGAAATTCACATTCTACCCTCCATTCATCGAGTTGTATCTCCGCCAGTATTAGGTCAGCATCTAGCTTCCTATTCGCGTCTCGTAGTTTGTCATTTTCTGTTCGGTACTCCAAGATATCTAAATCCCGCGATTGCACAGTATGCTCTAATTTATGTATTTTGTTCCAAGCCTTGTTTATGTCATCGCTCTTTTGATTGTGGATCTCATTTAACTTCTTTACTATCACATCAGCAACTTGCCACAATATTTTATAATTATGAGCATGAACTTGCATATCGGCTGTCTCCGTCTTGAGCATATTTACCTGAAATTGCAAATCTTTCGTAGTATTTCCTTCTTCCTCTACTATTGCCAACAATTTTGCAACTTGGGTACGAGCAGATGTCAATTCAGCCCCGTGTTGGCTAGCTTATTCTGAGATGCCTACAGCTTCAACACCCTTTTACCATATTACTTCTTTTAAGCCCTCTATCTTTCTCAGTGTAACGGCTAGGTGAGCCTTTTTTTCTTGTAGTGTCTCCATCAGATGGGTTACTGTAAGTCGCTCTTTTAAAATCTCCACTTTAGAATTTTCTTCTAATACAGTAGCTCTCTGTAATGCCCACTGATGTGAACTTAGCTCAGTGTTCAATTGATCATTTTGGACGTGTAACGCGTTACATTGACTTTGACAAGCTGTTAGTTCCACCTGTCATAACAGCTTACATTTATAATAATTTACATATACCAACAGATTACATGCCACAGTTAACAAGTTTAAATCAAGAACATGGTATTTGAGTAATTTAGATACATCGTTCTATTTATTATCATAGAAAATAGTTTACATTTATTACCACAGCAGTATATAAAGATCTAATACATATACAGGGCAGGTAAAAGAACATGGGAATACCCTATTTTTGCTTCTTTGAGATATGCAAGGACTGCCCTTTCTCTCTCGAACTCTTTCTACTTGTTACTTGAAAATCTATAGGAGCTGTAAAGGTCACCACCTCCTATTGGCGTGTTTACGCTGCGATGGAAGTCTCAAATTTTTGACATCTTCCTCATCCTCTTCTGATAAAAGTTCTCTCGACCTAGGAATGGGTTTTTCACCAACAATTTCACTGTCATCTTTAGGGAACCACATATTTTTAGCCTTGGCATTCTCCACATAAAAATCCTTCCCACATTCCGTTATGAACTTCCTAAATTCGTTATCTACCCTCGCCAGTTCTCCTCCATAAAAATTAATGAAACTGTTTATATGGCGCTCATGTTCAGTTCGAGCGGCGATTTTTTCTTGAGACAGATACAAATACTCTATTAATTGTATATGCGCCTTGTGCAGCTGCTAGTGCATTTCCATTTGCAATACACCTAAAGCCCTCATATCAGCTTCTACCTTCATTCGAATATTCACTTCTTTTGAGAATCGCATAGCTAAAGATAATTTTTGTTCAACATGTTGTGATATCTCATTATGTAACTCCTTTAACTCACCCTCTAATTGTTGCTAAACCTCTATTTGTTCATTTATTATCCTTAAAAATATAATTCTCATGGCCCTCCGATCCTACATAAAGCCAAACACATCAGATAAAGGTTTTGCATCGCCTTATACAGAAGATACACTAGCTCGAGCAGAACACTTTCTCACGTCTAAACTATGACGATTACGTACTTCTTACGCTAAAAAAAAACTCGAGCTGGGTCTGGAACTGCACCTATTTCCTTCAAAAGCTTTACGTAAGCTTCTTCTAAATCTCGTTTACTATCTAGTTCGACCTCGAAATACAATGCCAGAGCTCAGTATGCTTTGATACCTAGCTCAATCACTTGGGTCATTAAAATAGGTCAACTCATTTGGTTTTCGAACGAATACCCCCCTTTCCTCTTCCTTTCTTAAAACTTCGTCCCACTTTATTTTTATCCTAGCATATCTACACTGAAGGACATATAACTGCTTAAATATTTTATCAGAATTAAGTTTAAATTATCTTCTCTCATATCCAATTTTATTAAGTACCTGCTGAATACGAGCCACGTAATCCCTCGCTCTACTCAACGACCTACCTTGTTTGGAATTAGTTTTTCTCAGTTGCACTATCTCCTATACAGAGTACAAATATTTTGTTATAATACTGACATCCAAGACGAACATGTTTTAAATCATCACTCCAACTTCAACAAAGAATGACAATACAGAGTACAATCACATTTATATCATATGAACTGCATCAAATTAAAAAGCATTATACCACAGAAGATTTAGAGATCCTTTATGATTTCAACCTCAGATGGAGCCTCCAACGACGACCCAACAAGACAGACTGGATCAGCAGGTTAGAAAGAAGGATACAATGTCTTCCCAAGAAGAGGAACTGGTTTAGTACGTTCCGATAGAGAGTCCAATACTTTCTCAACAGATAGACTAGCTTGACACTTCCTAGAGGAAGATTCGACATTTTCTACAGCGTAGTAGCAACACTGCCCATCCCTTCGTCAACAAACTTTGTAGGAAAGACTATTTCCCTATATCTACCAGTTCGGCCTAGCTCAACATCAGCTGTACTCAATCCAAAATCATAATATGATTGGACGAAGTGTTCTCTTTCTACTAAAAGTATCTTAACTGATTTTGACATAACATCGTCATTCATACTTCACCAGATTGCTATACTTTTTTGTGGCCTCGGTAGCCGTTGTAGCATCATCAGCTATCTTCTCCTTCTCTTGCTTGAGTTCAGCTTCGAGCTCATTCACACGAGCAGATTAAGCTTTAAACTTTTCCCCGAACTCTTGGCTCATCTTTTCCAGACAAATTTTTGCTCCCTTCAGCAGTATCAAGAACTGCCAGTACAAACATACACTAAGACAGATTTAGTTGCGCAATTTTTAGTTTGAATACAAAGACAATTAGCGATTTTCAACATATACCATGAAAGTATGTTCGTGATACTCATCGTCGAGCTGCTCTGGATCCGTCCCATCCATCAGACAGTATTTTAGCTTCAACTCTTTCATTTTAGCTGTGGCATGAGGATTAGTTTTGGAACTACCCTCTTCATCATATCTTTTTCTTTTTATCAAGCTCTTATCGGCCTCAGCAGAAGTAACTGCACTTTCCTCCATACCTATAGAAATAGTCTTTGTGACCTCTTATTTTGTGGCCGCCACCCTAGTGGTAGGGGTACTCTGCCGAGTTAACTTCCCAGACCTCCGAGTATTCTATTTGGTGGTCTGAGGTACAGGAGGTGGAAGACTAAGAACATTATCCACAGTCAGGTGAGTCTTCCCTTCAGTCATAGCCTATTTTTTGTGAGCTCGTTAAGCTTTGGGTACTATGGAATCTACCCTTTTATCCCTACGGATACCGAGCTCACCAAGTACCTGCTTTAGATTGTCCTAATCTTGAGCAATGTAGTCGAATAGACTAGCCCTATCAGGCGTAGATGAAGGCTTGGGTTCTACCAAAATATGGAGCACAATATTAAGTAACAGATCGAAGACAAGTTATTATTTATTTAATGATTGGTCAACATTACTTACTCGGATTATAATATCTATGGTTCAGTTTAAGAGGTGGTTCATCTGGAACCTGCATACAGCTACCTTCTACCCACATAAGGTGGTCATTCCATGGTCTACCTACAGATTTGAAATCAAAGAATTTTAGCCTTGATGAATTACTATACAGGTAACCACTACTTCGACCCTAGGCATATTTCAATTTATAAAATTTTATCACATCTTTGGCTTCGAACTACTTAGCAGTCCCTTCCTTTATCAACTTCTCATTTAGTGCTTCACATACCACCATCATCTCGTAAACATTCCTCTTCATCTAGGTAGGGTAACATTGTAATACATTCATGACCCCTTTTTGAAAGTAGGTCAGAGGAATTCAAAGGCAATATGCGACCTGATTTAATAAATATAGAAACCCATCACATGGGCCTGATAGCCCGAGACCATTATAGTATGAGAGATTCACCTTCTCACTAATCCTTCTATACTTTTTCCACTTCTCCAAGTATGGGACTTGATAGTGTACCGCCTCCTCCCCTTTCCCAGGGACATAGACAAAACTAGAGACCTTGATCCTCCACATAACTTCCTCATTTTCCATGCAATATCTTTTTATATTTAAAGTATTCTTTTCCTACATCCACTCCCTCTAGGTAAATGGTAAATACTTTATCTTTCTCTTTTCTATTCTCCTTCTCCATCACTGCAATAATATTACTGGGCCCCCCAACCTCTACGATCGTCTCTATACTATTCACGGATTCTTCCATGACACTACAATCATCTTCCTTCCCCGAAGATGATGTTTCATCTGAACTCGAAGATACTACAAATTTACTAGTGGGAATGCGTGGTTTCAAATGCATACTGGACCTACAGATAAAAAAAAATATTTTATCATTATCTCTGCACTACATACAGTAACTTCAATCCCACCTTCTACCCAGTCAACACGTCTACCTTACAATTTCCCAACACAAAAAGCAACAATCAATCATTTTAATTTTCTCTCTCCTTCATCAAGAAAGTATTTTTGCTCTCTACAGTATGTTTATATACAAATAATCCTCCAACTCCATAACTCTCTCATACTTTTTCAAAAAAACCCAAAGCAGGATACACATATCAAATTGGTTACTGTACATATCAAACAAGATACTACACATATAAAACAGATTACTTAACAAATGAAACGGACATAGTTTTATATTACCAACATGTATTTGAAGAACAACAATCTTCTGCTTTGCCCGGATGTCTTACCGAGATTGAGTGCTCCCGTCCCCTCCTCGATAATTTTCTATCGCCTGATGAAGATTTCCTTCTCAAATCGCACTCAGAACTTAAACATTTCCTCTCCTTGAAAATAAGATTTGTACCACTTTTTTTTCTCTCTAAAACTGTAGGTAATTTATGAGGATGAGATAAACGAGTTTTTATACTCTTCCTCAGTTTTTGAAACAATGGCTCCTTTTGATACGCATCAGCCATCCCTACTGTCTTTGCAGGCATATCTTTTCAGGCAACAACGTTATCATAACTTCTGTGATAATGTTTACTATTATCATGACTGTCTCCATTGCCTGCCATTAAAATTCTATACTTCTTCCTCAACAAAGTACAAACGACCAATTGCGATAATTTTATATCCTACCATGGTCGTACAACATTCCTAAAATAGATCAATATTCAAAATTCGAAGAGATTTGTACAGTTGTTAAAATCCTACCGCTGTCTTCCACAAATATCCATACACAAACAATAAACCAGAATACTTTATTCTTATTCAATCAGATCGAGCCATCAAATATTCATCATTATACATTTATTTTGATTCCAACAAAGAAAACTAACTACATAATACTTTATACGAGCTCTCACTTCAAGCTTACCGATCTCTTCTATCACATCTAAAGAAGCGTCAATGGTTCACCTCCCCACATAGGATTATATCTTCTCTTGCAGCCCTTGTGTACTCTTTAACAATCTTGGCACATGTGAGCTCCTGAACAATCAGTTCCTACACTGTGGTACTCAGCAGCGACCTACGAAACATATCACACCAGAAAAATTGATCATACTCTGCACGCCTACCTTCTTCATCTAGTCCAATCATATTCAATGGCCTTTCGGGTAGCACAACATCATAAGGCAATCGATGAAATTACCGCTCATAAAGTTTAGTAACCTTGATATGAAAGCGACCGTCTGCTGCCTGATGAGCACGTTGAGAACGAGTCCTCACCATGGGAAATCAAACTACCTCCACAAAAAATGTATCCCTGCAGAAGATACAAATCATAATAGCCAAGAATCACTACTTTATAGCCATGAGAAAGATCTCTGCAAATCCATATCACTCCATATATTTTACTGATGGAATAATTTCTAAGTACATTTTCGGGACAACAGAAGATCTACATCAATTGAAAGATATTCTGACAGGTCATCCCTTCCATATTATGAAATATCCTCCGATTTTATACGAGCAAATATATTGCTAGCAAAGTGCAAGATCAAGCAAGTCCAACAGTAGCACCTACAGGTCAATGCTACTCCTTTTTCACATTTAAAAATATTATGTCATCCAATTCGGATACACAGGTCGCAGAAAGCCAAATATATTTCCATCTTCCAAGTCATCTCATAAAAAGTATCTACTTCCTATCACCACATTTTCGAACACCTTTAACTTTTCAAACTCTACCGATCACTACCATCAACTGCAATACACTAAAATCCTTACAACTCAATTTTCCCTATCATACAACCTAATAAAATCACACATATTTACAGACTCCTAATTCACAATAGAAGACTACATAAACAAGTTCAGCACAAAGAGTCAAAATACCAGAACGACGACATTTTCATTAGTTTAAAACTTTACAGAATACTTTATAGATAACAAAATGTTCCAAATAATCCCAACAGATTACTTTACACAGTTATAGTTTGAATTGCCTTCCAGCAATCCACAGGGAAGATGATAAAAAACTGAAGCAACTTTCAATCTCTTATCCCATGCTGCAAGGTCCATGAAATAGTTAAAACTGGACATCATAGATGAAAGATCTTCTTCACGGCTAATATCTATAGTCCATAGAAAAAATGATTCCTCCATCATCGCCACCTCTTCCACCATAACCCCCACCCCTCATGTTAGAGATAGAAGGAAGGTCCTATTTTTAAGAAAGTACCCATTCACTAGTAGGATACCGACGAGACTCTCGCAGACGAATACCTGCTGCTTCATCTTCAGTTGTAACAGCCTCCTCCGCCTCAGATGTCAGCAGATAGTAAAACTGTACCATCTGATAATAATCATCCCCCACCTCCATCACTTCTTCATATGACATACGGTAATAGGTAGGCGACACAGGAATTGGTGTCAGCAAATACAAAGGTACCAAATACGTAATTCCTCTATTTTCTGCGAATCCTAGACTCCCGAGATTGGTTCCTGGTAGTCACCATATTCTCAACAGTCAAGTTCTTTTTAATAGTAAAAAATAGAGAAGAAAGGAATCAGAGACGAAGACTTGGTTCATCACACTCACCTCCAAATGTTTTTTATAATATGATGAGCATTCTAAGCAGGCTCTTTAAATTCCCATCGTCAGAAGGAGTTCCCATACAAACAACATTAACTAGAACCATTGGTTCACAAAAACTGAAAAAGCCACAAATAGATACTCCTGAATATACATTGGACATGATTCCCAGATATTAACTACACAAGTTATTATACTTCTTAACCTACACCACTAGCCCACCAGGTTTTTTTGTACTATTGGTTGAGAGGAGGTGGTTGTAGTGGCTTATTCCGCATCACGAACTCATACTTCATCTTTGAACTACATACAAACTTTTGATCTTACCAACATAGCACGTGACACAATCTGAATTAGGACAACAACATTAGGAAGCAAATACAACACAAATTTCTTAACCAAAACCACTAATCCATGGGGCTCTTCGTACTCTTGGTTGAGAGCCGTCTTGTAATAACTTATTTCATATCTCGAACTCAAGCTTCATCCTCGATCTCATCAGCATACAGGAGGCACAACTAAAGATATGTTCAACATCCCTTAATTCAAGTCATTACTTTCAACCTCCATATCAACTGTTCGATTTATGCAAGTGTATAGTCATCAGTAGAGCCATTGTATAGCAATAGTGATCAGGACGTTACACAATCTGGTCAAAGAGAATCTTATATATACTTTGTAACGTCATTGATTAAGAATATTAATGGTCGTCAAACGGTCATATAATAAGACCTATAAATAGGACTAGAGAACTACAAATTATAGACAAGGAATTCTACATAGAAGAATCATTATTCTAAAATTCTAGATGCCCAGAGCACTCATTGTAATAAGTTAGCAAACTCAATAAGACCATCTTTTCTTTCTCAAAATTCTCAAGAGGAGTAGTGGCTTTAAACCTATTCCAAGGTTTTCCACGCTATATTTTCTTATTGAATATTATTTACTATTCTTGAGCATTCTAATCACATTTGGTGTAAAGGCTAAGTCTCAATCCTAGAATTAGGCTATTACAACACCATTAATGACAATTGATTTCTTGTCTATGAGATCTTCCAATACACATTGCGCCGCTTGTTTGATGAAATATGAATCATTCGTTACATATTGTTTATATTTTTATTTCGCATAGAGTATTTGTTAGTCAATTCTTAGTGATTTTTAATGAACACCATGAGAAGCCTAAGTTGAAATAACTTTCTAACATAGTTATTTATTTTTGATTGCTCACTCTGTTTATTGCAAGTTACAATTTTAGGTTGGCTGTGCACATACACACATTGAGTAGGTTCTTATACTGAGATACTTTAATATTGAAAAAAATTCCATTCTGACATTCATATACACTGTGATTTCTTCTTTCCGTGGTGCATTCAGGGGGAGTAGTTCGTATATTTATATATTTTTGTTTCACTTTTTTCTCTATTAAGATATTTAAAAAAAATATGTTTTTTGTTTTGTTTTGTTTGTGATGTCTAACTGTTTTTGCTTGAATATACCTCATGAGTATTCTTATAGACCTTTTCGTATTCGAATACAAAATTTTGTGTTTGAATAATCTACTCAAATGCCAATTTATTTGATCAGACTTGAGGTTCTGTTCGAATATGGCTTTTGGTTTTAAAAAAAAATCCAATACATCTCGCTCAACTTATTTTATTTCTCCTCACTATCTCTCTTTCTCTCACCGACTCGAGTTCTCCACTTTCTTCTGTGATTCCTCTATCTTACTAGCTCAATTTTGTTCTCAATTGGAAGGGGTTTCTCTGCGCTTGGTGTTTTATCTACTTTTCCACTTCAAATTCGAAGCTTGGCGTTCTAATTTTGTGCTTTGATCTTAGCAGTTTTGCCCTAGGGTGTCTTGGAATCACTCTCTCTTACTATCCTCGCCTTGGTAAGCTTTGTTCTGCATTCTCGCCTTCGAGGTTCGTGCTCTATTTCTTTGTCTCTTCTTCCTATTGCGGCTGTAGGTTCTATGTTAAAATTTGGCTTGGTACTTGAATTGCTGTTTAGTGCCTGTTGATTAAAGGATCTGGTTTGGGATTGCTGGGTGTTGGATTTTTTGCATTATTGGAATTGGATTTTGCCGACATGGATATTTTCTTGCAGGTGATTGGGGTGTGCATTGGTTAATTAATTTTGAATTGGGGTTTTTGACCGTGTATCGGTGTGTATATTCTTGTTGGAGTATATTCTAGGTTTAGTTGTTGGAGAATTGGGGTTTTGTTAGATTTGTGGAAGTATATCCTCGTTTCTTACAGGTGTTGGGTTTGTTTGTGAATAATTCCAGGTTGAATTGTGGTGTTTGTGATTGGTTTTTATGGGAAGTGTTAGTTTGTGCTGCTGATTGGATAGGTGTTTATTTGGTGTGAATTGGCGGTGATTTATGGTGGTGGTTAATTTCTTTTCTGCAGGTTGGGTACCTTCTGTATAGACAGGAGACAAACATACATGATTACAGATCACACCCGCTCCGAAAGCTGCGACCAAGGGGGTTCGGGCGGTGGCTTGAGCTAGAGCGGGTGGGAGAGGTATCGTTCTGTCAGCTTCAGGGGTAGGAGGTTCTAATATTCTTAGGGGATCTCATGGGCTATGAACACCCTGGGAAAATGATGGTGGGAATTATGGCTTGCCTCCAAACCCTGCTAATTAGTCAACGAAGCATGGCTTCAAGTTTTGTGGGTTACTAAAGGGAGGTCTCTGCCGATGAGGAGAGTTTAATTAAGCATCATCCCGAGTTCTCTATTATATTAGATGATTTCTTGGCCCGTGGTTGGATAGGGATTGTGAAGCTCAAGCTGCCTTGCCACCCTCGCCTGGTTCGGCTCTTCTATGCCACTATCTCCAATGTGCGTAGAACTGGCAACAATAAAATTTTACTGTGTACGCTGATGGTGCGCAGTTTCACGTTCATTGGGTTGATCTCCTGAAAGCATTTAATTTAGACGATGTTTTCCATTCGGTCCCAACCACGGTGTGGACCCCAGTTCCAGATCAGTTTCCTCCCAAGAGAAAACTTGAGGATTCTATTCTTTATACTAGGAAGAAGAGTGGTTTGTATGTGGGGTAAGAACCTGTCAAGGGGGTTATGTTTATTTTACATGATTGCCCACCGTAACATTCTTCCCCAACTCGGGAATAAGAATGTTTTAGTTGGTAAAATGCTTTACCTAGTATATCTTTACAGCGAGGGCCACGTCCTGGACCTGCCCAGTATCATTATGCACGAGATGCTTTTTACGGCTAACCCCAATCATCACACGCAGGCTTTGTCATTTTGCAATTTTATGTCTTAGTTTTTGACTGATTTGGGGTATGCTATTCTTGAGGGGGAGGAAGTCGATCGTCGGAACGATATTCTCAATTTTCAATATTAGGAAAAGAGTCAAAAACATATGGCCGCTGAGACTAATTCTGAGTCAGAGGAGGGAGGACTCTGAGACCGAGATGGTGCCTGCTGGTATGGTGTCTGCTGATACGCCAGTTGCTCCTCCTGTAGTGATCGATCCCTCAAGATATTTCCTCTCTCTATCCATATATGGACACTTAGTCCCGTCGACTTTAATCTTATGTGGATGCTCTAAGTAGTGCAGTTCATAGTTTTTCCTCTAGTGGTCCTGCTCCCGGACCTGATTTGCAGCCTTAGGGTCTCTTTTGCTTATGTTTCAGATTGTAATCCATCTTATGACTATATTTCTATTTTTTTTCTTTGTCTATTTTAGCCTATGATTTCCTAACTACATGTTCGTATTGGTTTATTTGACTTTTTGGATTAGTTATGTATTGACATGTTTCTCTTTTTGTAATAGTTGCTCTAACATTTACTGATTTTTGTTGTTCATCTTTTTTGTGTTTAACTTATTCCATTCCTATTAGTCATTTTGCTTTCCTGGTCAGTTTTTTGTATATCTCCTATTTTCTTTTACCCTTTGTTCATCTGTGCCAAAAAGGGGGTGAGATGTTCCTGACAAGTAAGCCAGGTAAGTTATGTTTTTTTCTTTTTCTGGATCCTTTACTTTATTTGAGCGGTTACGTGATGTATCTTGTTTAGTGCTCAGGGATTATAGAGTATATATTATAGGATGAAAGTAGAGCTTTGAGTATGGATGTTTAGTGATTGAGTCAATCCATCGAGTTGTATTTTTATTTCTTATAGTTTTAGTTTTGACGCAAAATGAATCAAAGGGGGAGATTGAAACATCTATATTTGGTGTTTGTTTTATTCCGTGTCTAGAATAGGTGCTTGCACTGCCTCATTGTTCCTCGTCGTAAAAGATTATACATAGAGCGACTACAACTGGACTGACATGTACGTGGGTTTGTACCTCTTCACTAAAAAATATCAAACCCTTAATATTTTTGAAAAGGTTAGAAAGGAAGTGATATTTTTTAGAGAAAAAGGTTTCTGTTCGAACAGGTTACTCAAAACTTTGTTTGTTCGAATAGGGTTTTTGGTCTGTTCGAATAGGCTCTGTTCGAATAGACCCGGTTTGAACAGGTTTTTTCTCTGTTCTAGCAGGTTATTCATAATTTTGTTTCTTCGAATAGGATCTTGGTTCTGTTTGAATAAAATATTGTCTGTTCGAATAGACTATTTCTTTGTTCGAACAGACTTCGAGTTTTCAGTTTTCTAATAAAAGATATCCTTTCTTATTTCTTTTTTGGATATCTTTTCCAAAACCTATCTTTCTAAGGCTTGACTTTTTTTTAGAGAGAAGAGAGATTTTAATGAGCAACTTAATGCGAAGTAAACCTCAAATTGAATCAATAAAAAAGATTTAAAAGCCTAATCATTGATTTGCAAAGCTTGTGAGTTTCAAGCTTGGATGCTTTGACGGGAGATTGAACTAAGACATTACGAGAACAAGGAATCAATTGCAAGGAGCTTGATTAGAAGAGAGGTAACCACGAGATGTGTTTATTGAGTCTGTAAGTAATTGAACTCTTGTAATTCAGTTTTAATATTGGATTGTTTAGTTGTCGGGCAATTCGGTAGCGACCTGTGAGTTTTTCTCCTGAGGAAGGTTTCCTACATGGTTAAAATCGTTTGTTCGTATGCTTAATTACCTTTGCTTGTTGTCACTAGAACATTGGACCAACTTAAATTAGGCTAGAGTTAAACCGTTAATTAAAGGTTTTTCGGACCTATTGTTTTTGATCTAAAATTAATCAAAATCGGTTAGCCTCAAGTGATTATTTATTTAAATACATACCTTCAAAAAATAAGGTTGATTCAGGTGGCATACAATGCCAGTCTAGTCTGCTAGAAAATATCACGACACCTTCTAGGAAAACGAGAAGTCGCCTATATTTGAGGTTGGATACAATGGTTGTAAAAAAACATTAATTATGAGGATAGTTTAGTTAAATGCGTGGCCTCATGAATAATTAAATCTAGGTAGATTTAATTTAAATTCTTCAAATAATTGAGAAATAGCGAATACTAGCAAATAACCTAGAACTGGGCGTGATGATTTTATTCCAATTTTTTTGGGAGGTTTTGTTTGATTCTACATTAGTATACGGGGATTAGATTTAGATACTAGAATAGTTAAAGCCATGTGAAACATCCATATTTGGTACTGGTTTCATTTCATGTCTAGAGAGCACATGAAATGACTACAGCTGAACTGACACCAAACATGTACCTCTTTGCTCAAATACTCTAGCCCATTATATTAGTATTTTACAAAAGTTTAAAAGAGTTATGCATGGACTGCAAAAAATATCATAATCCATTGACAATACAAGCTAACCCTACGTCACTTATAAAGTTATTGACAATGACATATTTAATAAATTGTCGATACTTGGGTACACTGACAATTAATGTGTAGTATTCTTAGTGAGCTCAATTGTCGAGATTACCGTTGGTCGACAATGAACATGCATTTATTCCTCGGTGTAGTTGTCAGGCACTACCCAAATCGACAAAACTTTGGAAGAACTAGCCATTAACTCTCCCATTTTATATCAAAATGGCATTAATGTTACAAGAACCTTGTAATGTCAACATCAATGTGGGTTGCAATTAAAGACTCCCAACATTAGAGTTTGTAAGTAGAATTAACTACATAGAAAAAGCACAAGGGCCAACTACCAACATTCCTGAAGTTCCAATTGTCGATAAATTATTGGATCAACAATTATACTCGTTTAAAACAATCAGTTTTATTGTCTATGAACACTATAATCGTTGTGATCGACAATTAATATTTTACTCTTACAATCAAAACAAATTAACATTATTGTTGACAAATGCTATTGCCGACAGTTCAAACTATTGTCTTAATTGTCGACTATAACTATGTATCGACAATCTTATGGCTCCATCTCTGATTTTGATAGTATTACAAAAGTAACAAAACCCATCTTCCACTCTATATATACCACCAAATTCAAGAAAAATACGAAAATATGTACCCTTATGATGTTCAAAAACCATCCTCCATTCCATACATACCAAACCAGATTTCTCTTCAATCAGCCTCAAATTTATATTTTGGATCAAATCAAATATTCAATTAAGATAAATCTAATTAACAACATATAAATTGGGATCTGAACCTTATGAAAGGGCAAATAGAATAGCACAGGAAATTGGAAAACAAAGCGGGATCAATTGCAGTGGTATCTTTGATGTATTATAGATATAAATTATAATAACACTTCCCCCAAATTACATTGCAATCTCAAAATCTAAGTGACAGTGAGACCAATAATCTATGATTGTGGGAAGAACAAAGAAGAAAACTTTCAATCTAAGTACATAAAATGTTGGTTCTGGTTGTCATCATTTCTGAGGGTAATCTTCTCTAATAGGGAAAGAGAGAGAGAGAGAGAGAGACTTCAATTTGTGCTTTATGCCAATCTTCATGAGGTAGAAAGATAAAAGGAACATATCTGGAGTGAAAGAGAGAGAAAAGGGTTATTTTCAAATTTAAATTAAAGAGAGGAGTGAGAGAGACAATTCTGGCCACATCACGTAAAGAGAGGGAAATAGTCTTCCTCCTCATTTCTAGCTAATTGTTTCATTTCTCTATTTGCCACATCCTTTATTATGTGAGCCAGGTTCCTATTGAGTGAGACTTTAGTGTCTCTTGTTTGAGTGTCTCTAAATCCAACCCTTTCAAGTTTATGAGTTAAGGTTAAAGCATGTTCACCTATAAACACAACTCCTTGAGAATTTGCTAAAACATTCAGCGTCAGTAAAAAAAAAACCCGACACTACTCTTACAAAAATAATGGCATAAATTGAATTTTATTCTTATGTCACTACCAAAAGTGACGTAATACACATTGATAAGTTAAACAACGTCACTTATTAGGGGATTGACATTGTATCCAAACAAGTGGCGGACATGATGCGGAAAATAAGACTTTTTACATCATTATCCTGATAAATGACGTTAAACTAGTGACTTAAAAGGTTATTATCTTGGCAAAGACTATTCTTATTGGAAAGTCTGAATGGTTACATTTTTGTAATTAATCAAAGAAGATGTATGGATTGCAATCGAAGATAGATTGACGCACCCTACTATGAAAGAAACGGGTGATAATGCTGAAGAATTCTCAAACCAAGAAATCAATGGTCCAAAGACGAAAAGGAAAATGTTGGTTATAACAATAGGAGTCGTAATGCAATTTTTATGGCTATTAGTCCTAGTGAGTCACGTTACATCTCTCCGTGTACCACCTCGAAACAAGCATGGCACATATTAGTTCGAAGTCATGAACATTGTCAAAGCAAGCAAGCTTCAAATGCTTACTTCCTAATTCGAGAATATTCAAATGGGTGATAATGAACCTTATGATAAGTTTTATTTGAGATTAAGTGATATTGCCAACACTAGTGTCGCATTGGGCATAACTTATTTCGTCGTTCAAATCATCCACAAAATCTTTAGGTCTTTACCCAAGATTTTTAAATTTAGGCGTAATGCTATAGAGGAAGCTTAAAATATTAAGAAAATGAAACCAGACACGCTAGCTGGAAAATTGTGAGCATTTGATCTCGAGATATAAATGGAAAATCCTCAGAAGAATAAAAATGTTGCTTTTAAGTCTTCCACTACCTCTTTGTCTTCTAAGAGTTCAAAAAAGGTTGATTATCTAGATGTCTCGGATAATGAAGGGTCAGATATTGATTCAAAAATTACTTACCTTAGTCAACAATTGCAAAAAATTATGACACAACATTAAGTTGAAAAACATGGGCAGTTATATGTCACGATCTCATGAAAATGTCAAAGTAAATAACCGACAGATAAACTCTAGCACTGACCTAAGTCAAGTTGAATGCTATAAGTATTATAAGTTTGGTCACTATGCACATAGTTGTCATTATAATATATCTAGGAGTAATAGCAAGGCTATGAATATTATTACTACATGGGATGATAATACTGATAAAAATAGTACGAATATTGATTACTTCCAAGAAATATAAAAATTATTGTGCTTAACTCGCTAGAATAAACCCTAGCAATGATCATTCCGATCCTTTTGCGCTAGAAAGTGATGCTAAAAGTGAAAGTGATCATGAAGATGTGGAACATGATAATTTTAATCTTGAAGAACTTTGTACTCAGTCAATTAAGCAGTGTGCAAAACTTGAGAAAATTAATGAAGACTTGAAAGAACAAGTTAACACACTCACTTAGAAATTGAAAAAAAATACTGAAACTACAAATCTTTAGCTTAAAAGACTTGAATGTGAATGTGGGAAAAATAAGCTTTTTGACAAAGTAAACAATTTAGAAAATGAAGTTTATACTGTTCAAGAGAGGATTAAATCAACCATGAATGAACTTGATAAGGCCAAGCTTGATTTAGTCTAGTCTAAACAGAAACTTTAAATATTTTACCATGGAGTAATAAATATTGATAAAATGCTAAGTATGGGCAAACCTAAAAGTGACAAAATAGGGCTTGGTTAAGAAAATGTTGATTCGAATAAAAGAACCCCTTTGGTTACAAAATTTGACAATATTGCCCAAACCTAGTACTGTATCAAATACTCGCACTCGAACTAGTAAGCCACACTGCCCAAAAGTGATTTATTATCATGCTTGTGGTAGAAGGGGACATTATGCATCATATTGTAGATTTGTTGCATATAATAGACAGGTTGATTGGCTCCATATCATAGAAAAGAATGAGATGTTCAAGAAATCTTCAATGCCTACTATAAAAGCTCAATTCCTAAAAATTATTAGAGCCATTTGGGTGGACAAAGAGAGTTGAAACTTGAGTTAAGATGTGATGTTGCATTGACTGCTATTCAGGCTATTTAGGTGCAAAATGATTATTTGTCACTTTAGATAAGGTAATAAATCTAAAGATTCTAAACTGAGATGGGTTATCAGTATATGCCCCTTTGAAAAGGTACATTTCTAATCTTTTGTACAACTAAACCTAAAAACTTAATCCGATCCGGGACGACACGAACTGGCCAGTTCAGTCCAATTTAGGGATCTGTCGGATCAGTTTCATGATGTTATTATAGAACTCGGATATAATCGGCTTGGTTTTGTGTTAGTAATTTATTTTAGCTTAATACCCAAACTGGATCTAGTTTATTACTCAAGCCTTTTGTGATGCTTTAGCTAAAAAGAGTGCAAGGGCAGTCACAGCAAACCTACTTCAACCAACCATTTCAACATAACTCATGAACCTATTACCCCATTTTATGAATACCCATGACCTTCATCAAGCATTCTCATTCAAAAGAGCAAGTGAATCTAAGATCAGAAGTTCCACAATGGTTCGTTCTACCCCCTCTTATTGATCTCCCATCATCAACCTTCTCTACTATGTTAGAGCAAAATCAGAACTCTAGCATCAACCAAACTAGTAAACCTAATCACCCTCTTTATCAACCTTCACCATCTCCATACTCTGTTGGTAATACTTGTACCAATATTATTGCTTCTACTACAAATACAAATGGCTTTGGAGATGGTTTGCCTTCATATTCGCATGACGAGATGGAAAGTGGGTTTGTGGACCACATCGAAAAGAAATACAGTTTGCTTTCGACATGGTTTGCCTTCACATTTGCATGATGAGATGGAAGTGGGTTTGTAAACCACATCTCAAAAAAAAAAACCTGAGTTCAGAACCCAGCCCGACCCGATCAATTTGGTTCGGTTCCGGTTCAAGTTCTGCACCTGGCCGGTTCAGGTTTGGGTTCAGAAGTTGGTAACCCGATCAGCCCAGAGCTTTGGAATGTCAGATATTCTTGCTAGACTTGGATAATGATTTATGTTATATTAATTCATGGAATAATTATTTGGTAAAATCATAATTCACAATAGTCAGTGAGGATAATTGTGGAGACTTCGTACTCGATGATATGTGAGTATCTAGCCTTTTTGAAAGCTTTGAATGTTATTTCACAAATTTCTTCCAGCTTCAGCATTTTGTCTTTTCATGATCTTATTTTTTATGATCAATTGTCGATGGTGATATCAAATTTAAGTTAGTCTAATAGAACATATCCTATACATGATTCGAGACAAAAAAGAGATTGTGTGAGACCGAAGATATGATAATAGGCATTTTCACTGTTATACCATTTTTGGACTCCGTTATGCTTAGCCAAAGTTTTATCCGTTCGCAACCCTTTATGCCTTTAAGTATGTCATTCATTTTTCACCCAATTCCTTTGGACCCATTTGTTCTGAGACTTTTCAGTGAAAAATAAAGGAAATAGTGAAACCATGCAGTTTTAGTTGTAAAAATAAATATAAGAGGAGAATATTCCTAATGCTTTTATGGTACATTTATTAGATTTTGTCCAGAATATTTTTTAAAAATAGGTGATGGAAAAAGAAACAATCTATTCTATATGTACTTAATAAAAGAAAATAAGGAAGGGAGGTGAACTCAAAATGATGAAAGATGGATAGCAACTCTAACTGTAAGTCTTAGAATGCCAGTAATACACCTATTCCGTTATGTGCCTACCATTGCCTACATCATCTCCTTTTCAAGACTTGTTTGATCTTAAGATTATCACAGTCAGTTTAGTAGAGATGAGGAATATGGAGTCTATATTAGTTAACTTGACGCTATCTATGACAATAGTTTTCTTATCCACAAAATTATTCCAAAAATGTCCGTCAATTCAATGTATATGAATCTTCATTACACTAATTCATGTTCATATTACCAACGAGTGCATATCCAATAAAATCTCAGTAATTTTTGAGTGATCACCCAAGTGAGGCCTCAGTCAAAGAAAATTTCCCAGTAATACGTTAAAAATAAATGTATATCTGACTCTGCACACACACGCACCAAGTAATTCATTTTAGTGATTTTTTATATAACACATGGGCATTGTTTTGATCTCTATAAGATATTCTAGATTTATTTACATTCTATCATGCCTTGTGTTAGGGGAAGTGTTTACCAATGTCTATTTATGGCATTTTTTCTTAGATTCTTTTTGTTGTTTGTGTTCTAACTGAGGTCATCATTATTATAAGGGGGAAATGCATCTTATTTTGAAGAGGAAATAGCTAGTACTTTACTATGTGGTATTGAGTTGGTTATATTTCTTTTCATTCACATTTTGTTCTACCGTGACAAAAAGGGGGAGAAATGATCCTGATAGGTAAGCCAAGTAGGTTTTTGATTTCCTCATGGATTCCTTATTTTTTGTACGGTTGCATAATGCATCTTGTTTAGTGTGCATGGATTCCAGAGCAGATGTTATAGGATGGAAGAGTGGCTTCGAGCATGGATGTTCAGTGATTGAGTCAGTCCATTGAGTTGTAATTTTTTCTTTCTTATATTCGTAGTTTTGACACAAAATGATCCAAAGGGGGAGATTGAAACATCCATATGTGGTATATATTGGTTTCATTTCACGTTTAGAATGAGTGTCACCACTATCTTGTGGTTATTCATCATTAGAGAGTGCACATGGAACAATTATAGTTTAACAGACACTGAACTGGTATGTTGGTTTTGTACCTCTTTGCTCAAATACTCTAGCCCATTAATATTTACAAAAGGTTTTTTTTTGTTGAGGAAAATAGTGTTCTGCTTGAATACATCATGCAAACACCTATCTGTTCGAATAGACTTTTGTTTATTTCAAATAGACCAGGGCAGAAACCTTTTTGTGCGAATAGACCTAGCAGAAGCTTTTCTATTTGAACAGACTTTTTCCTTGATCGAACAGAGTACGGAATTTTAGTTTTCTAGTAAAAGGCTTCTTTTCTATTTTAAACTTTATCTCTTCCAAGACAAATTTTTCAAGGGTTTAAGATTTTTGAGAGAATAGAAAATTCAATGAGAGATTAAAAAAACATTTAAACCTCGAATTGAATCAATTACAGAATTTCAATAAACCTAATCTTGATTTTAAGAGCTTGAGGGATTCGAGTTTGAAGAGCTTTAATACGTAATCCGAAGCGAGGTGTCGCGAGAACGGAGAATTGACTACGAGAATATTGAGTAAAGATAGGTAACCATGGGATGTGTTTATTGAGTCTGTAAATGATAAGATTCTTGTAATTCTTTTTTCATAGCAGATTTTAGTTCTCGAGGATTCGACAACGACCTATGGGCTTTCTCTTGGGAAAAGTTTCTTTCAGGGTTAAAATCATTTGTCTATGTACATGTTGATTATTGTTTATTGCCACTAGATTATAAGATCAAATTGAATTAAGCTAGGGTTTCGTTATTGGAAAATTGATTTTAAAGATTATTGACCTAGCCAATTTGACCCAAGTGTTCATAATTGATTTATCTCAAAAACTTGAAAATTTAATAATATTTTCTTTCTAAGCTGGGTCAGCCGACCTGACGATCAATAGGCCCTTACGATTTAGGTACACGTCAGCCCATCCAACATTTCGCCCTCTAAACTTGAGTTTGTGTTGCAGGAGTGCACTAGATTGAAAATATCAAATTTTAAGACTTGATTCTGAATTGTTTATTTGATTAAATAGTTTCCTAGACATGCTTTCTGAAATATATGTATAGGGAAATTAATGTTAGAGCTGAATTTCATGGTACTTTTAGATATCATCTTGATCCAATCCCAACCAGCAGTGAAGCAATAATATTTCCCTTCCTCTAAAATATAGTATACTAAGGTTGGAAGAATTTATTCTTTTAGTTGATTAATGGTCCTTAACTAATTAAATTTGAGAGCCTTCTTGGAAAAAAAGTGCAAATGTGTAACTAATAATTTAGCTGTAGAATAGATGAAATTTTGTTAAGATGGTGAAAATTATACTCTCTGCTCCCAACTGATATTTAACTCCATTTTTAAAATCTCGGGACTACTTACAGAAATAAAATAAACTCTCTCGTGCATGCCGAATAAAAATAATACTGCATATCCTGTGGATAAAAACCTTGTGTGTTGCGTCCTTCAAAAAATAATGCCTCGTGTAGCCGTGTATTATGCCAGAAAAAAATTCCACTCCAATAATTTTCTTCTTTTATCTTCTTCTTAAAATGGCTTAGGGTGCACCTTCCTCCCTTGGGGTATATTTCGGGGGACATTTTGGGCTATCCAATCTCCTTTTCACTAGATGTGTGTGTTACGAGATGGACTGCGGAGGGTATCGATTGGCGTACCGTACACTCTGGATTCAACTCTATCTCTTTCAACAAAAGTCGGCTCGGACTACCGTGGTGTGTGGCGTAGGCACGGAGTGCACTTGCTATTAATATAAAACTTCTTGGAGCGTTCTTTTAGACATATTTTCAAACAATAAACATATATGAACAAATTTTAAAAATAAACTCACATTTTGATATCGTTTTGATATTAACACCCACATTTACCACAATTAGCCTTAACACTCAATCTTGCTCGAGTCAAACTTAAAACTTAAGGTAACTGACCTTGACTATGGTTTACTCAATAAAATACCCTTATACCCCCTAATAAAAAAATAACTGAAAGCACTTTTAATTTATGGAGAAGAGTTTTAATAAGTTATGACACGTTTCAATCATCCGAACATGCATCCAACGGTCCAAAACTATTGATCACAATTGTAATAGCCTAGTTCTGGGATACGGACTTAGCCTTTACACCAAATGTATTTAGAGCGTTCAAGAATAGTAGACAATAAACAACAAGACGGCTTAGCGTGGAAAACCATTGAATATGTTCAAAGCCATAACCTCTCCTGAGGATTTTGAGAAAGTGATGATTTTATTGAGATTGCTAGTGCATTATAATGTACGATTTGAGAATGTAGGATGATAGAGTAGGAACTTTTCTATGGTGATCGTTCCATCCTTCATCTGCAGTTATTTAGGTCTTCTTGTAGGTTCCCAAATATGATTGTTTGACGACAATAAAATTCCTTAATGATGGACGTTACAAAGTGAGTATGAGATATTTTTTTACCAGATTATGTAGCATTCTGACCCGTGCTACTCTACAACGGCTCTATTGCTGACTGTGTGCTTCGCACAGGTTGAACTATTGGTGTAGAGGTCAAAAGTAATGTCTCGAACTGGGGAAAGTTTGGTTACAGCTTTAGTACTACTTTATGCATGCTGATGAGGTCGAGGATGAAGCTTGAGTCCGAGATACGAAATAACCTATTACACGATGGCTCTCAACCAATAGCACGAGTCTCCCTAGGGACGGGTGGTGTTGGTTGAGAAACTTATTCCGTACATGTTTGTGATTATGCCACATGCTCTGTTGTTGAGGGCAAAAGTTTGTCTGTAGTTCGAAGATGAAGCATGAGCTCGAGATGCGGAATAAGCTACTAGAACTGCCCCCTCTCAGCCAATGATATAAGAATGATTGTAGGCGAGTGGTGTTGGTTGAGAAATGTCATTAAATGCTGTTGTTATATCGGAGGTTCATTTCCAATATTAATTTATAAATCTCTGTTGGTCTCTGTTGGATTTTCTAGAACCAATTACTGTAGTCAAATATTATTGCATTGGGAATCTATTTGACGTTGGAAATTTGTAGAGTCTACTTTAAATGTTGATTTGTCTATTAAAGGTACACTGAGTTGAGTTTTGAGGAGTAAACCCTTCATCTCTGATTTTTGCCTCATTGGTTACGTACGGTAACGATGGTAACGACTAGGACTTAGGCCCGAGAGTCTAAGATTCAGAGGAAGATGGAGAAATTGTGTATATGGTATTTTGATTATCAACCGCTGCATCTGCCTACTCCAATTCCTGTGTCTCCCACTTTTCATCGAATGTCTTATAAAGAAGTGATGAAGGCAGATGATGATTACTACCAAATGGTATGTTTTCATTACTTGGTGACATCTGAGGTGAAACATCATAACGGTCTTCGTCTGCTAGCGGAGGAGGCTGTTATAACTGAAGATGATGCGGCAGACGTTCGGCCGAGGGAGTCTCGTCGATATCCTTCTAATAAGTGGGACTTGTTGAAAAAATGAGGCCTTCCGTCTATCTCTAGTATGCGGGGAGGTAAGGAGGATGCAGATGATCATTTTCTTATATGGATCACAGTTCTTTGGCCATATCTTTCATCTATAAGGAAGCCTTCCGTCTATTTCTAGCATGCAGGGAGGTGAGGAGGATGCAAAGGATCATTTTCTTCCATGGAACATAGTTCTTTGGCCATGAAGAAAGTCGTTTATCTGTGATTCCTTTTTTTGGCTTCCGTGCATCTTGTAGAATGGGAATCAAAGTTTAGGGTCTGCCTCATCTGTGAACTGTTCATGCCAAGAAAAGGATTTTGAGCTGATACTTGATGTAAATTGAAGTAATCTATACAATCTCTGTTGTAAAGTATTTTGTAAGAGTGATTTTTAGACTGAATAAAATATATGCTTTCTTTTATGATGATATTGTGTCTTCGAGTTTGGTTGTTTTCCTTTTTGTTTATACCATAAGCGTTGGTAATATAGATAAGTAGGTATCATGGGTATAAAGGGAAAAAATGGTAGTGAGAGTTGAGGTAAAATTTAGAGAAGGTCGAGTTGTTTGTACGAATTAGAAGTCTCATGTTTAAGCGAGCTGTGGGACAGTGTTGAGATGGAGCTGTGTGTGTGACTGTTTAGCTAAGCTGTCGTCGCGGCTGTTGCCATGTACACATCTTAGGAAATATTTTGTGCTATGGGTGTGATGATCTGTCAAGATATTCCGCATATATATTCTGCTGTTCCAGAAATGTTTACAAAAATATTTTTTTAGGAATATATGTGGGGTGATTGATTCTTCAGAGATCTTCCTTTGTCTATATGTAGGGATTCCTTGCTGTTATTATTTGTATTGTTTTGGAGTTGTTGTGCTTGATCATGGTCAGGACTCATTCTCAGCGTACGTAGCTGGCGGCGGATGGCCGGTTTCATATTAAGGTTACTGAACTCCGTGAACGCTATTTTTGTCACTTGTCGTATGATGTTGTTCTTCCGGAATGGCCATTGAATCTGGTTGGCTTGGATGATGAAGGCAGCCATGTAGAGCATGATCGCTTCGTTTGGTGTAACATTTTCCATAAATCTCAGTTAGATCCCCGTGTGCGAGAACCTTCTGTCCGACAGCTCGAGTGCGATAAAATCGTAGAAAAGGATGCAAGGGCAGCGAATGGGAAGTTAATTATGTACGGGCAGCCAAACCATCGGGGTTGCTTTAGGTGTAACTGAGGAGCTCGGTGAGCCCGAAGTCATGGGACTTGTTAAGAGTAATCTGTTGGTGGTAGTATTCTGTGGTTGTGCTTGAATAAATATATTATGAGGGATCGTGTGAGAAGAAGGAATGCAATGTTTTGATCTGATTGAATAAAGTATGTGATGTTTTGATTTGATTTAACAAAGTATTCTGTTATATTTATTGTGTACGGATGCTATGTATGACAGTTGTAGGATTTTAACAACTATAAGGATATCTTTGAATTTTGAAAATTGAGCTATTTGAGGAATGATTGTACGATCTTGGTAGAGTATAAGTAAGATGATTGGTCATTTTGCCAATGGGCTGAGAAGAAGTGTAGGGTTGGTAATTGTAGATAACAGAGATAAACGTGATGGTGGCTAATGTTATTACAGAAGTCATGAGGATGTTGTGAAATAAAAAATATGTCTATAGAAATAGTAGGGATGACTAACACGTGTCAGAAGGAGCCGTCATTTCATAAACTGACGGAGAGTATAAAAACTCGTCTCTCTCTCTCCCTCATAAATTATTTACAGTTTCAAAGAGAGAAAAAAGTGGTATGCATATCATTATCATGGAAAGGAGGCGTTTGAGGGCTGATTGGGTTTTTAGAAAGACATCTTCATCGAGTGATAGGAGGTTATCAAAGAGACGACGGGAACGCCCGTATTTGAAGAGACGTCCGGGTAAAGCAGAGGATTGTTTTTCAGTAAGTACAGGTTATGGATAAAATATATTTGTCTATTTGATTTTGTAAGTACTCTGTGTTATGTAGTAATCTATAAACGTTAGTAATCTATATAGTTGATTTTTTGAAACTGGGGTTTTCAGAGGATTTTTTTAAAAAAAATGTGAGAAAGTTTGTAATATAGGATTTGTGGTATATGTTGTCTTAGAGAGAGAAAATATGTTTGTTGGAAAAGAAGAGGGAAATTTAAAATGAGTTGATTTTGACATTGTTTTGGGATTTAGGGAAATAGACGTCTTGACTGGGTAGAAGGTGGGTCTCTTTAATCTATTTGTAACGTAGTGATAGTGATAAAATATGTCTCTGTATCTGTAGGTTCAGTATGCGATCTAAACCTATTATTCCTGCTAGTAAGTTTGTATTCTCGTCTGATTCTGAAGAAACATCGTCTTCAGGGAGGGGAAACGAGTATAGTGAAATGGAGGAAATAATTAATAGTGTGGGGGCAACGATGGAGGTGGTGGGGCCCAGTAGATCTGAGGGCCTGAAAGAGAAGGAGGAGGAAAGGGAGAAAGATAGAGTCCTTGTCATATACCCAGAGGAGGTGGATGTAGGGATAGAGTACTTGAGATATAAAGAGAAATGTCTAGGAGAGTGGGGTAGGTATGTGGATGACCAAGGTCTCTTGTTCATAGCCTATGTCTCCGAAAAAGGGGGGGGGGAAGCAATGTATTATCAAATTCCCTCTTTAGAAATGTGGAAGAAGGATAGATGTATTAGAGAGAGGGTTAACGTCTTGTATTATAATGAGCTTGGGTTACTAGGCCCAAGTGAGGGTTTTATATATTTCTTAAATCAGGTCGTATATGGCCTTACAATTCTGTTGACATAATTTTAAAAATGGGTTATGAATGCGCTACAGTGTTGCCCTGGCCAATTGAATGGGAATGCGTATGAGATGATGAGGGTATATGAGGCAATGAACAAAAAATGGAGGAAGGAAGGGACTGCAAAGTAGTTCGCAACTGAAGATGCTTTGAAATTTTACAAGTTTAAGTATATGGAGGGTCGACACAGTGTTTACCAGTATAGTAACTCGGCTATGCCAAAATTCTTTGATTTTGAGTCTGCGGGTAGACCATGGAACAGCCACCTTATGTGGATTGAGGGTAGATGTTTGCAGGTTCCAGATGAATCAGCGCTCGAGCTGAGCCATAGATATTATAATCCAAGTAAGTAATGTTAACCAACCTTTAAATAGTTGATAGCTATGTCTGCATATTGCGTAACTAAGATTCTATTCTTTTTTATTGGCAGAGCCCAAACCATTGGCTACTCTGGACAAGCCTATCTGTTTGATCGTGTCGCTCGCGATCAGGACGAGCTAACGGAGGTACTTAGTGAATTGGGTATTTGAAGACACAAAAGAGTAAATTCGATAGTGCCAAAAGTTCAGCGAGCTCAAGAAAAATGAGCTATGGCCGAGGGGAATGCTATAGAGACCATTGCTGACTTGCTTAGCCCCACACCTTTTATACCTCAAACTACCTAGTGGCTTACTCGTAAAGCCTGAAAGCCAGGACAGTAAAGTAGCTCATCTATTGGGCCTGTGCCCACAGAATAAGAGATCGGGTAAGACTGATGTAGAAAGGAGCGAGGAAATAAACTGCTTGTATTGGTCTGAGTCCTTGCGTACCTGTTGGCGGTTTGTTGAAGATTATAAAAAGTTTGTCCTGATATTGGCCAGGGAGGAGATCATCAATGAGGATAGGGATAACGCCTTAGGGCTGCTGAAGGCTTGTGGTGTTGTTGGGCACACCGGTTGCTATAAATGCAGGTATCTTGGGGAGTGGAGTGATTGACTATTTTATTTTTGAATTTTTGAAATGTAATTGCCCGAATTTACTTGAAGAAAAATCTGTTCACGAAAATAGGCTATGACTAGGATTGTTGTTGAAACTGAATTTTTGAATTTGTGTTGCTAACTGATATTGACCTAAAAGTCAAGGTACATAAGTAGGGCAAACAAATGTACGTGAAATTTTAAAGTATAAAATTCAGAATCATGAGTTTGGGGTATTGTAAAAAGAATGGGACCAAGAGTTTGAGAGATACGCTAAAGTATAATATTTGGTGTAATGATGGGAATGTGTTTTCACCGAAGCGGTAGGACACGTCTAATAGGTTCAGATAAACAGACGACTCGGTTCAAAAATTGAGGACTGCTTGCTGGAAAACTCCAAACCGCCAGCAGTTCGGGGAAAGGTGCATAAGTACCCTACTCCTCCGCCTTCGAATACAAAAAACTAAAAAAAGAAGAGAAGGGTTAGAGAGAGAGAGATCTTAACTGACGATTCCATTATCGCTGAAGGAGGAAAGGATAATAGGTAGGCAATGACCAGGAGTCTCAATTGCAAACTACGAGAGGAGGCTGAGATCGAGGAGGTTTTGCAGAAGTTGTAGAAATTGAGCAAACTGGTGTGGACCAACGCTGGAGACTCTCACTCGGGTGTTGAAGGTAAGTCAGTCTTTGGGTTTATAAGAGTTTTTGTATTAAAATCTTTATTGTGTCGGGATAAGGATGTAATCCCTACCCAAACACAAAAATGAAATAAAAATAACAATGGGAATAACGACTGTGGGGCGATGCAAATCATTTTGGTGACAGTTTAGTTATTGTATAAGTGATCCAGTAGTGCGAGATAAAAATTGATATATATACCTCAACCCTCTGTAGGTTTTGTGGGATCAGCGTCTTGTAAAGTTGACCCTTTAGTGTAGATAAGTATAGTTTCGACTTCCGGTTGTGCAAAGGCAGATGAAGTAGACCTCGTAGGGCACTTATCTCCCATCATTGGAGTAGGGGATGATGAGGATACTGTAGCCGAATTGGTAGAATGGCCTCGTCTGAAGGGCTCTCGAGTTGAGTACCCAACAGGCTCTAGTCGGTTTAGGGAGTTCTGTAAGGCCAAAAGTAGTGTTGATGGGATTTGGGGGAACGTCTTCAGATATTAAGGTAATTTCTTTAGGACTTACAGTGTTAGTCAGGAAGGGGATTACCTGTATTTGCTGCCTGATTTGGCTAAAGAAAAGAAGTGCAGGCGTTTGGGGGATGAAGTATCCTTGGAATACGTTCTAGGCGTGGTGAAAGATAGTCGAACTGATGGGTTTTGTTGCTATTTAGCCCAGTTCGACTATGGGTTGATGCTGCCTTTGAGCAATTTGGCTAAAAGTGTTATGAATATGATTGGGGCTTGCCCAGCGCAATTTAATTGCAATTTTTAGGAAGTTATCCTTGTATGCGAAACCCTTAATGAGTGATAGGCTGCATCTGGTAGTGAGAGGAGGATTACTGCCAAGGATTTTCTAGAGTATTATGCTGTGAAATATATCACAGCAACTGATAGTGCATATATTTCTTCTAGTTCTTCAAGACCATGTTTCTTTGACCTGTCTTCAACAGGGCGAGTGTGGAACAACAACCTTTTATGGGTGTCTGGTGAATGTCTTTAGTGTTCTGATGAGGAACCCCTGGAACTTAATAATAGAACTATAGCAAATAGTAAGTATACCATTGAAAATTGAACTATCATTTGTATGTTAAACTATATTTCTATAGTTAATTTGTATCTAATGTTGGCAATTTTTTATGCAGGAATTAATTAAAAAGTTTTGAGGAAAGAATCTTTTATAGACATCGTTGCCAGGGAAGGCTCTGAGCTCGAAGCTGTCTCAATGAGTTAGAGATAAGTAGGTTCAAAAGGGTAGCTAGTAAGGACGACAAGGTCAGGAGATCTCAAGCGAAGAGGAGAATGGCTGCGAAAACTTCAGGCTCAATGGAAGACAAATTGTCAACTCCTGAACTTAATACACCTTTGAAGCTCACGCGGATCAATAAAATGCCAGATGGGCCAGTGGACATGGCCACTGTCTCTAGCACTGTTGTACAGAACTTGGCGAAGAGGAAGGCTATAAAAAGGGGGGCTGCTTCTCATTCTGTTACGTCGGACAGTGTGGACGATAGCAGTAAGAGGAGGAAGGTAACTTCTCCCAAATAGTCGTATGTGGTGCTAGAGGAAAGCGATAAGATCACTGAGGGGGTGGACTTGAGGCCACGTTTTGAGATTGAAGCCAGTCTCTTGGAGGAACAATGTCGAGCTAAAGCTCGAGAGAAGATGGTTGCTGTTATGGATGATGAGTTTAAGAAGGTTAGTAAATAGTTGATTTTGTCGAGCTATTTTGTTGCTCGAGCTGACTTATTTATTTTTGCAGTTTGCTCGTGCTTTGAGGGGGGTTCAGCTTGGTTTCCAAGATAGGTCGATTGTGCTGGAAAAGAGGGTTTCCCAGCTCGAGGGGGAGAAAAACCAGTTGGAAGAAAACCTGACTCAGGAGTGGGAAGCTTTCTAGTTGGAGCTGGAGAAAGAAAGGGAAGCTCCTGCCCTAAAGCTGAAGGAAGTTAGGGCCGAAAGTGTAGCTGAAGCGGAGTAATTGGTTACTGCGTCCGCTACTTCCCAGAACAACCTTGCAGGGAAGCTCTACCAGTTGAGGTACACAAAGGCGGAGATTATGGCATTCAGCGAAGGGAATTATGAGGAGAAGGAAATTATGGATGAAGAGGAGGTTGAGGAAATGGAGGTTGGCTTGAATGTTGCTGAAAAGACTGCTGTCAATAATCAGGTAGGATGATCGTGTAATGTAACATTGGTTGTGAAACATGAGCTCGAGGTTTGTAATATTTTATTGCTGTTTGATGCCAATAACATTTTGCTTACGAAACTCCGTATTGTAGGAGATAGAAAGCTCACGCCTCAGAGTTGTGGACTTAGAGGGCTTGCTTGAAGTGGAAAAAAAATCCTCTGCTGAATTGCAGGTTAGATAATTCAGATAAATTAATAACTAGATGAACAAGAATTTAATAGTAGAAAGGATATGTACCTTGTATGTTTATTCTAGCTCAGGATGCTTGTGTATGTACACTCTGTCTCGCGACCAATAATTGTTATGGCCGGTAGGCCAAGGAGGAATTTGCTGTCTCCAGCTTACAGGTGTCTGTACTGCAAGTTTGTCAGTATGCTTCTGTCGATCTGTTTCCCTATCAGGTACTGATGTTGTGAGTCCCTGCTAACTGCTATGCAGAAGGAGCTAGACGTTGCTAGAGGGAGAGAAGAGCTGACTCTTTTGTATAGTGTTGAGTATGCAGATGAATATAAGGCTTTGATTTCCCAGTATGAAGATCAATTGGATGATAATATGAAGCTTTCTTCAAAGCTCAAAGAAGCTAAAAGACAAGTCGAGGATAAGACTGCAACAAATTCTAGTAGGGATTCGACTTTGAGCCAATTTACCAGTGAACTTGTCGAGTTGAAGGAAAAGGCTGCGTCCGGTTCTCGGCACGGGGCTGATTTAGCCTAATACCGTATTAGAGCGTTAAATAAAGAGATATCTGATATGAAATGTAACATTCGTGCTCTGAATAAGCAGTTGTTGAAGAGAGAGATCGACATGGATACTGCGCGAACTAACTTGGCTGTGTCTGAGGCCGATTTTGAAAAATTAAGCAGTAGTATTGTAGGAAAAAATTGACAATTGCGTAACTCTGCACAAATACATGATAGTTTGGTTGCCAGGTTAGATCATTTGAATGATGATTTATGTCGTTTAAAAGGGAGAGAGGCTTAGAGCATGGCTGATTTAGTAGAGATTCAAGCCAAAAACAAAAGTTTGGTGTACGATTTAGCCCACGCTCGCGGAAACTTGAGGAGGGTTGTGCAACGTGAGAAGGAGATGAATGAAAGAATTAATCAATACTGTGCGCGAATTTCTGAATCGGTGTAGGAATTACGTGTACGTGAAATGAAGTATCAGAAAGATCTTAAATTTGAATTGGATAAATGGGATGGTGAAATTGCTTCTTGTGAGGGGAGCCGGGAGATGAAGGAATTTCTTTGTCAAAAATAAGAGTTAGTAGAGAATATCCGTATTGATCTCACAAACTCTCGTCTGAAGTCAATAGATCTTACAAGGTAGATGAGTGAACGTATTGATCAATTAACACCTGAACTGGCTGAATCGAAAGCTCATTGTTTAAAGGACAACAAACGCGCTGCTGTTACTCACCAGGCCTTTAAGGATCTAGTAGTTCATGATCAAGAAAAATGTGATGGTGAAGCTTTGCATCAACGGCAATTAAGTGCATTGGTTGCATTTTTTGCTGAGGAAATATTATTCATGCAGGTTGAGATAGATTTGATGCAAGATTGTTTCTGTTGAAAGACTTGTGTATTAAACTCGATATCTCAAGCATAGATCCAATTGGGGTTATGGATCGTGGTATTGGGACCACGCCGGTTGAACAGATATCTCGAGGGAGAGAAATTGCTGCTGAACGAGCTCAAGAATATATGGCATCCATGACTGAATTAGGGGGAAGCTCGAGTGTAGTCTCACTTACTCCTGATGTGGGAGGAAGGTCGACTGCTCTCCCATCAAGAAAATCTAGCAGAGTTAAAAAGATATAGACTAGAACTCTGATAACTAGTACCTTTTGTATGTAGTAGATGTTGATACTTCAGTGCTGATGTAGGAGTTTGAGAGGAGCGTTGTAATTTGAAATGCTGATACGAAAAAATAATATTTCCACACCTGCAGTAAATGTTATTCTCTGGATTGAACAATTAAATTAGAAGAATTTTGTGGGTGTAGAAGTAAGTATTATTTGTGCTTCCACCCTTGGACTTCAGGGAGGCTTAGCAGTAGCGAGCTAGTATTATCTTTGCTCGTAGTTTAGGCGGTCACCGCAAGCTAAATGGTTCTTTATGGCCTCCGCCTCGGATCTGTGTTTCCTTAGTGGTTCGGCTAGTATTATCTATACCTTGATACCATATTTGAGAGCTGGGCTTATCGGTAGCGAGCAACGCCTCACTCGTGCTTTAGGCTTGATCCCGCAGGCTGAGGCTCCTTATGGCCCCAGCCTGGAGGTTTCTGAGTCCTCAGGGGTTCGACTAGTATTATCTATGCCTTGATACCATATTAAATATTGGAGGTTAGCGGCAGCAAACAAGTATTTTCCTCACTCGTGCTTTAGGCTTATTATCTTTAGGCTAAGAGGTTCGCTATGGCCTCCGCCTTCGGATGTATGAGTATCCTCAGAAGTTAGGCTAGTATTATCTATGTCATTACCAATGTTGGATGGTGGAGCTTAGCCACAGCGAGCAAGTTGTTTCCTCACTCGTGCTTTAGGCTTGTTATCCTCAGGCTAAGAAGTTCGTTATGGCCGCCACCTTCAGATGAATGAGTGTCCTTAGGACTTAAGCTAGTATTATATATGCCTTGATACTGTAGGGACCATATTTTGTAAAGCTCGAACTAGCTCGAAATCGATCCTTCCATCAAGAACTACTATGCAAAGAATTAAATAAGAGATAACACTTGACACAGGGGTTTTAGCGTGGAAAACCTGTGAATAGGTAAAAACCACGAACTCGAGTGGAGGATTTTGTGAAAGTAGTATTATTGCTTGGGAAAGTGAGATAATCTAATTATAAGAATTAATCTAAGATAAAATAGCTAGAGATCAGATAATTGTTTGTATCAAATTTTCATTCCCCCCTCTTTTCCTTAGGAGCCCTGCCCTTTTATAGACCCTGTTCTCTGCTTGACATTGTGCTCGAACACGTTCTCCTGAAAGTGGGATTTATGGGAAGTTGAGTATGTAACTGGCAGCTCGTGGGAGATAGGTGTATGTTGACTTGTTCTGTTTACATCTGTTGTGGATGATCCACGCTTTACTTGATTTCGTGGTCGATGTGTAACTGTTAACGTGTTTGTTTATGCGCGAGTCTAGTACTGGATAAGATCGAGTCTTCTAGGGCTCGAGGTATAGATGAGATCGAGTGTCCATAGCTCGAGGGATAAGTCTCTACAATCGCCCCCTTGTGATGAAGTCACGTGCGGCTTTAGTTGAGAAAATCCCTAAAACTCGGACCTTATGATGACGTAGGCGACCCTTGAAAAATGGAATGATGTATTGAAGAGTGTATTGTCATTATGACGCGTGAGTGTTATGGGCAGACTGTTAGTTTTCTCGAGCGGATGACTGTTTGGGGAAACAACTTGCATTAAATGCGGTATGGCTATAAATAGTGGTCAGAGTTGATCGCCGAATAACCTGCAACACATCTTCGCTGTAGAGAAAAATAAACATATCTATTTTGTAGGGTATGAAAAAAATATAAGTTTTTTGGAAGCGTACCTTGGCAAAATCATGGTGAAGATGAGGAATCAAGTGTATCATACCCGGTTTTCTTTCATCATGGAGGGATTCTGGATATGGTTTTGCGTTAATTAGAGTTGGGAGACTTCCTTTGTTGTTTTGTTGAAGGAGTGTTGCTTGAAATATTTCTCGGGTATTATGTAGCGTCTGATTTAGTGGTCGGGGTGTATGCGATGCAAAATCCCTGGTCTCTATTGATGTTCTGATTTCTAAGGTAGGAGCCCTCTTCATTTTCCACGAACTCTGGATTAGTGGGGATAAGGAGGAAGAGACGGCGGTGGTGGAGGTGGAAGATGGATCGCTTCTTTCGGTGCCATCGCTTTTCTTTTAATTCTTCCTACAGGGAAATGAAGGGGGAAAAGGTTATTGACCTGTTGCAGATCTTTAATTTTTGAGCTGTGGCTGAGGTGCCTCTGAATGATCCGCGTTATCTTGGCAAAGAGAAAAGAAATAGAGACTTGTCCTCGTGCTTGAGAAAATATTTGTAATATCGAGCTTCGAAAGGCTTGATTCTGTAATTGTAAAGCAACGCTGTAGGAGTAGTCCTGTAACCAACTAGTTAGATAAAAATCGAGCGTAATAAAAGAATATTTTGTTTGTTTCTTACTAGCAAAAGGAATAAATAGGCGACATGTTATCGAGTTGTTCATAATATGGGAGTGAATAGTTGGTGGGATAACATACCTTATCCTACCTCGTAAATGAATCGAGCTTAAAAGATGTAAACATAAAGCTCAAAAAATAAACTTTAGAGAGCTCGATTAAGCATGAAAAAATAATAGTAAGTAGCTCAAGCCCGGGAAGAGTTGGTTATAGAAACTGAAATACGTTGCGTATAGTCAATCAAAAAATTAGTCCTGTTAACTGAACAGTATAAAAGTGTAACTTGTTTTTAAGAAGGTTATTCATAAAAAAAGAAAAAATGGTGAAGACTCGTTCTCAGTGGGTTGTTGAAGCGCGTGTGTTGAACGACTTGCGTTTAGCATTCAAGATTGATAAAATAAGGGAAGCTGTTTTCGGGCAGCAAAGTTATGATACAGTTTTGCTCGATACCCGAGGGAACTACGAGAGTAAGACTGATGTACAAAGGGGGGTGGAAATGAATCGCGTGTACTGGTATGATTCCACGCGTACCTGTTGGCAGTTTGTTGAAGATCGTAAAAAGTTTCTCCTGATGATGGCTAGGGAAGAGATCATCAATGAGGATAGGGATATCGCCTTAGGGCTACTGTAGGCTTGTGGTGTTGTTGGGCACACCGGTTGCTTCAAATGCAAGTATCTTGCGGATTACAGTGATTGACTGTTGTATTTTTTAATTTTTGAAATGTAATTGCCCAAATTTACTTAAAGAAAAATCTGCTCACGAAAATAGGCTATGACTAGGATTATTGTTGAAACTGAATTTTTTAATTTGTGTTCCTAACTGATATTGACGTTAAAGTTAAGGTGTATAAGTAGGGCAAACAAATGTACATGAAATTTTAAAGTAGAAAATTCAGAATCATGAGTTTGGGTTATTGTGAAAAGAGTGGGACCAAGAGGCTGAGTGATACGCTTAAGTATAATATTTAGTGTAATGATAGGAAGGTGTTTTCGCCGAAACGGTACGACACGTCTGACAGGTTTAGACGAACAGACTGCTCGGTTCAGGAATCGAGGACTGCTTACCGGAAAACTCCAAACCGCCAGCAGTTCGGTGAATGGTGCATACGTACCCCTTCTCCTCCCCCTCAGAATACAGAAAGCCTGAAAAAGAAGAGAAGGGTTAGAGAGAGAAAGATCTTAACTGATAATTCCATTACCGCTGAAGGAGGAAAGGATAAGAGAAAGGCAGTGACCAGGAGTCTCAATTACAAACTATGAGAGGAGGCTGAGATCAAGGAGGTTTTGCAGAAGTTGCAGAAATTGAGCAAACTGGTGCGGACCAACGCTGCAGACTCTCACTTGGGTGTTGAAGGTAAGTCTGTCTTTAGGTTTATAAGAGTTTTTGTATAGAAATCTTTATTGTGTCGGGATAAGGATATAATCCCTACCCAAACACAAAAATTAAATAAAAATAACAATGGGAATAATGACTGTGGAGCGATACAAATCGTTATGGTGACAGTTTAGTGATTGTATAAGTTATCTAGTAGTGCGTGATAAAAATTAATATATATACCTCGATCCACTGTAGGTTTTGTGGGATCAGCGTCTTGTAAAGTAGACCTTTAATGTAGATAAGTATGGCTTCGACTTCGGGTTGTGCAAAGGCTGATGAGGTAGACTTCGTAGGGCACCTATCTCCTGTCATTGGAGTAGGGATGAGGTGGATACTGTAGCCGAATTGGTAGAATGGCCTCGTCTGAAGGGTTCTCGAGTTGAGTACCCAACAGGTTCTAATCGGTTTAGGGAGTTCTGTAAGGCCAAAAGTAGTATAGATGGGATTTGGGGGAACGCCTTCGGATATAGGAGTAATTTCTTTAGGACTTGCGGTGTCAGTCAAGGAGGGGATTACCTGTATTTGCTGCCTGATTTCGCTAATGAAACGATGTGCAGGTATTTGGGGGACGATGTATCCTTGGAGTACGTTCAAGGCATGGTAAAGGATAGTTGAACTGATGGGTTTAGTTGCTATTTAGACCAGTTCGACTATGGGATGACGCTGCTTTTGAGTAATTTGGGTAAAAGTGTTATGAATATGACTGGGGCTTGCCCGACGCAATTAAATTGCAATTTTTAGGAAGTTATCCTTGTATGCAAAAGCCTTAATGAGAGATGGGCTGCATCTGGTAGTGAGTGGTGGATTACTGCTAAGAATTTTCTGGAGTATTATGCTGTGAAATATGTCAGGAATTAATTACAAAGTTTCGAGGAAGGAATCTTTTATAGAGGCCGTTGTTAGGGAAGGCACTGAGCTCCAAGCTGTTCTCAAAGAGTTAGAGATAAGTAGGCTCAAAAGGGTAGCTAGTAAGGATGACAAGGTCAAGAGATCTCAAGCGAAATGAAGAATGGCTGCGAAAACTTCAGGCTCAATGGAAGTAAAATTGTCAACTTTTGAACTTAATACACCTTTAATGCTCGCGCAGCTCAATGAAATGCCAGATGGGCCAGTGGACATGGCTACTATCTCTAGCACTATTGAATGGAACCTGGCGAAGAGGAAGGGTGTAAAAAGGGGGGTTGCTTCTCGTTCTGTTACGTCGGACAGTGTGGACGATAGCAATAAGAGGTGGAAGGTAACTTCTCCCACAAAGTAGCAGGTGGTGCTAGAGGAAAGCAATAAGATCGCTGACAGGGCGGACTTGAAGCCACCTTTTGAGGTTAAACCCGGTTTCTTGGAGGAACAATGTCGAGCTAAAGCTCGAGAGAAGGTGGTTGCTATTATGGATGATGAGTTTAAGAAGGTTAGTAAATAGATGATTTTGTCAAGCTGTTTATTTGCTCGAGCTGACTTATATCTTTTTGCAGTTTGCTCGAGCTGACTTATATCTTTTTGCAGTTTACTCGTGCTCTGTGGGGGGTTCTGCTTGGTTTCTAGGATAGGTCGATTGTGCTGGAAATAAGGGTCTTCCAGCTCGAGAGGAAGAAAAACCAGTTAAAAGAGAACTTGACTCGAGGAAAGAAAGTTTTCCAGTTGGAGCTGGAGAAAGAAAGGGAAGCTGTAGCCCAAAAGCTGAAGGAAGTTAGGGCCGAAAGTGTAGCCGAAGCGGAGCGATTGGTTACCGCGTCCGCTACTTCTCGGAACAACCTTACAGGGAAGCTCTACCAGCTGAGGTATACAAAGGCAGAGATTATGGCATTCAGCGAAGGGAATTATGAGGAGAAGGATATTATGGATGAATAGGGGGTTGAGGAAATGGAGGTTGGTCTAAATGTTGCTGAAAAGACCGCTGTCGATATTCAGGAAACAATTAATCAGGTAGGATGATCGTCTATTGTAACATTGGTCGTGAAACATGAGCTTAAGCTTTGTAATATTTTGTCGCTATTTGATGCCAACAACATTTTTCTGACGAAACTTCGTGTTGTAAGAGATAGAAAGCTCGTGCCTCAGAGTTGTAGACTTAGAGGGCCAGCTTGGAGTGGTGAAAAAATCCTATACTGAATGTTAGATAATTCAGATAAATTAATAATTAGATGAACACGAATTTAATAGAAGAAAGGATATGTACCTTGTATGTTTATTCTAGTCAAGGATGTTTGTGTATGTTAACTCTGTCTTGCGACCAAAACTTGTTATGATCGGTAGGCCAAGGAGGAATTTGCTGTCTCGAGCTTGCAGGTGTATGTACTGCAAGTTTATCAGTATGCTTCTGTCGATCTGTTTCCCCATCAGGTACTAATGTTGTGTGTCCCTGCTAACTTTTATGCGGAAGGAGCTAGACGTTACTAGAGAGAGAGAAGAGCAGACTCTTTTGTATAATGCTCAGTATGCAGATGAATATAAGGCTTTGACTTCCCAGTATGAAGATTGATTGGATGATAATGTGAAGCTTTTTTTGAAGCTCAAAGAACCTAAGAGACAAGTCGAGGATAAGACTGCAACAATTTTGAGCTGGGATTCGGCTTTGAACCTACTTACCAGTGAACTTGTCGAGTTGAAGGAAAAGGCTGTGTCAGGTTCTCGACACGAAGCTGAGTTAGCCAAATACCGTATTAGAGCATTAAATGAAAAGATATCTGAAGTGAAATGTAACATTCGTGCCCTAAACAAGCAGTTGTTGATGAGAAAGATCGACCTGGATACTGGGCGAACTAACTTGGCTGTGTCTGAGGCCGATTTTGAAAAATTGAGCAGTATTATTATGGGAAAAGATCGAGAATTGTGTAACTCTGCACAAATATGTGATAGTTTTATTGCCAGGTTAGATCGTTTGAAGGTTGATTTACGCCGTTTAAAAGTGAGAGAGGCTCAGAGTAGGGCTGATTTAGCAGAGATTCAAGCCAAGAACAAAAGTTTGGTGGACAATTTGGCCCACCCTCGTGGAAACGTGAGGAGGGTTGTGCAACGTGAGAAGGAGACGAATTAAATAATTAATCAACTCTGTGCGGGAATTTCTTAATCGGAGCGGGAGTTATGTATACTTGCACTGAAGTATCAGAAATATTTTAAATTTTAATTGGATAAAAGGGATGGTGAAATTACTTCTGGTGTGGGGAGTCGAGAGATGAAGGAATTTCTTCGTCGAAAAGAAGAGTTAGTGGAGAATATGCGTATTAATCTCACAAACTCTCGACAGAAGTCGATAGATCTTACATGGCAGATGAGTGAACGTATTGATCAATTAACAGCTGAACTGGCTGAATCGAAAGCTCATCGTTTGAAGGATAAAATACGCGCTGCTGTTACTCACCAAGCCTTTAGGGAACTAGTAGTAAACGAACAAAAAAAATGTGATGGTGAAGCTTGGCATCAGCGGTAATTAAGCGCATTGGTTGCATTTTTTGTCTTGGAAATAAAATTCTTGCAGGTTGAGAGAGATTTGATGCAAGATTGTTTCTGTGGAAAGACTTGTGTATGTAAATTCGATATCTCGAGCATAGATCCAATTCGGGTTATGGATCGTTGTATGGGACCACGGCGGCTGAACAGATAGCTCGAGGGAGAGAAATTGTTGCTGAACGAGCTCCAAAATATATGGCATCCAAGACTGAAAAATAGGGAAGCTCGAGTGTAGTCTCACCTACACTTGTTGTGGGAGGAAGGTCGACTGCTTTCCCATCAAGAAAATCGAGCAGGGTTAAAAAGAAATAGACTTGAACTCTGATAACGAGTACCTTTTGCATGTAGCAGATGTTGATGCTTCAGTGTTGATGTAGGACTTTGAGAGGAGCGTTGTAATTTAAAATGCTGATATGAGAAAATAATATTTCCATACCTGCAGTAGATGTTATTCTCTGGTTTGGCCCATTGAATTAGAAGAAGTACGTGGGTGTTGAAGTAAGTATTATCTGTGCTTCAACCCTTAGACTTCAGGGAGGCTTAGCGGTAGCGAGCTAGTATTATCTTTGCTCGTACTTTTGGCGGTCACCGCATGCTAAGAGGCTCTTTATGGCCTTTGCCTTGGATCTGTGTTTCCTCAGGGGTTCGGCTAGTATTATCTATGCCTTGATACAATATTGGAGAGCTGGGCTTATCGGCAGTGAGCAACGTCTCACTTCTGGTTTAGGCCTTATTCTGCAGGCTGAGGCTCTATATGGCCCCAGCCCTGGAGGTTTCTGAGTCCTCAGGGGTTCGGCTAGAATTATCTATGCCTTGATACCATATTGGATATTGGAGCTTAGCGGCAGAGAGCATGTTTTTTCTCACTCGTGCTTTAGACTTGTTATCTTCAGGCTAAGAGGTTTGTTATGGCCCCCACCTTCGGATGTATGAGTATCCTCAGGAGTTAGGCTAGTATTATCTATGCCATTACAAATGTTGGATGTTGGAGCTTTGCGGCAACGAGCTTGTTTTTTCCTTACTCATGCTTTAAGCTTGTTATCTTTAGGCTAAGAGGTTCGTTATGCCCTCCGCCTTCGGATGTATGAGTAACTTCAGGAGTTAGGCAAGTATTATCTATTCCATTACCAACGTTGGATGTTGCTTACCTTTAGAGATATAGCTAGGATAAACTGTGCTTTTACCCTTGGAGATGATGGATATGAAGGGGAATTGTATAACAGGGATTCTTGTGATAAAAAAGAGATTTCATTGATTAAAAAGAGTTTGTACATACATTGGGGGTAAAATCTCGATGTGGATTCAACGTTGCTAAGCGACGGAGGAGCTGTTTAGCGTCGATATAACTTCAATCTTCTTGTATTCCATGGATTTTGAATTTTGTCACCAGCTTCTGTTATGAGATAGTATGAACCACGTCCAGTTCCGCCTATGACCATGAAAGGACCTTCCCAGTTCTCTGCTAGTTTCCCAGCATGTGGATCTTTTTAGTTATCTGGGATTTCTTGAAGGACCCAATCGTTGATAGCGAACTCCTGAGTGTGAACTCATTTGTTGTATGAATTTGCCAGTGTTTGATGATATCGACCAAGATTTGCGATAACTCGATCTCATGTCTCATCGATCTAATTGATCTTGTAAGCCAATTCAAACTCGTTTTCTTCGTCTGTGAGCTCGTGGTCTCTCACAAGATGGTGGTACTTCGTTGGGATGACTGCTTCAGTTCCATAGGCAAGCAGAATAGGAGAGCACTGTGTTGACTTCTGGGGCATAGTTCGATAAGCCCATATGACGTAAGGTAATTCACGTATCCAGCTGCCCTTCTTCTATAACATAAGGAACTTTTTGAGACCATCCACGATGATCTTGTTTGTGATCTCCGCCTGTCCATTTCCCTGGGGGTAGTATGGGTTTGATGGATAATGGATTATGTTGTGTTTGTTGAGAAATACTTCGACTTTTGCTCCAACGAACTGAGGGCCGTTATCGATACAGATCAAATGTGGACAACCAAATCATGTGATGATATACTGCCAAATGAAAGAAATGACCTCTTCTTCTCAAGATCTGCATTGAGGAACTGCTTCGACCCATTTAGGAAAGTAATCTGCTGCAACAAGGAGAAATTTCCTATAACCCGGAGTATTGGGGAATTCACCAACTAGATCGAGTGCCCATCGCTTGAGCGGCCAGTACACCTTACTGGCATGGAGTGCGAGGGCAGGGGCCCGAATTTGATTTCCATGATGCTGACATGCATCGCATTTCCTTGAGTATTCTTCTGCTTGCTTTCGCATCCCTGGCCAGACCGCTCCTTGGGAAATAGCTCTGGTAGTAAAAGCTCGTATTGCAGTATGGGATCTGCAGATTCCTTCATGTAGATCTTGAAGCATGTTGTCGGCAAGTTCCATAGAGAGGAACTTGAGGTATAGACCACTGACCGAGCGGTTGTAGAGATCGCCATTTGGTTAGACTGTGTAGCATTTTAAATTCTCGATGATGTGTCTGTGCTGCTGTGGATCATCTGGTAGTGGCCCGCTCCATGAGTTATCCTGACCGAGATAAGTAACGAAAGGTTTCCTCCAATCATCTTCCGCCATCTCATCGCCCCCAGTGTTAATCGCGTATATTGTAGTACGATTAATACCGGGGATTGAAATAACCTCGATTTGAAGGTGTCGTGATTCTGTACCCAATACTCCGGCTAAGTAAGCCAAGGAGTCAGCGTGGCAATTCTTTCCTCGAGGGATGTATTCGAGCGTAGCTTTGTGAAATTTGGTTAGTTTTTCTGCAACCAGAGCTGCATAATCGACCATGATGTCGTTCTTCCTGTAATGTTCTGAGTAGTGATCAACGATTAGAAGAGAGTCTGTGTAGGCTAAGATTTCAGTGATTCCGAGTTCGAGAGCCATGTCCAGACCATGAATGAGTGCGTCATACTCTGTAACATTGTTTGGGGCTTCGAAGTCGAGATGGATGGATTTCTCGATTTTGTCGTTGGAAGGTGTAATGAGAACGATCCCCATTCTTGACCCTGCGGGTCTTGCTAAACCATCGGTGTGGAGCCTCCACCCTTTTTGAGATATCCATGATGCTCGATTATAAAAAGATTTTGAGGGTGGAATCTCATTGACTGCATCTTCGGCGAGATCTGGATCATGTTCTTCCCAGTCAGGCTCTGAAACTGGAAAGTTTACTAGAAAATCAGCGACTGCTTGACCCTTTTAAGAAATTCGCTGCTCGAATTTTATTTCGTGCTCCCCCAAACTGACGGACCACTGCTGTACTCTTCTAGATTTCTCTTTTTTAGACAATACTTCCTGAAGTGGGTAGTTCATCATGACTTTGACAGGATGTGCTTGAAAATAGTGTTTGAGTTTTTGTGTGGTGTAAACGAGAGTTAAAAGTAATCTTTCAATTTTAGGGTACCTCGTTTCCGCTGGAGTAAGTGTCTTGCTGATGAAGAAGATTAGTTTCTCAATTTTTCCTTTGAGCCGAATGAGAACTGAGTTGAGAGATGTATGTGTAACTACGAGGTAGATAATCAGTTCCTTATTGCCTATCGCAGTGCTCATGATTGGAACCATCCCTAGGTAAGTTTTAAGTTCCTGAAAAGCTGTTTCGCATTCTGGTGTCCATTTGATATCTTCGTTCTTTGAACTTTTGCCTCATTGAGTAGAACCTCTAAGTAGCATAAATAACCATCTGCATCGGTCCATGGATTTGGATACGAATCTGTTGATTGCTGTAATCTTTCCTACGAGCTTTTGTACATCCTTCTTTGTTGATGATGAAGGCATGTCCAGAAGAGCTCAAATTTGATATGGATCTGCTTTTATCCCTTTCTTGCTGATAAAATATACCAAGAACTTTCCTGAGTGAATACCGAATTGGCATTTTTCGGGATTAAGCTTCATTCTGCAGAATCGTAATATACTGAATACTGTAAAGAGGTGAGAGATGTGATCTTCTTTCTTTAGGCTCTTGCAAAGCATGTCATTAATATAAACTTCGACTATTTTTTCCAAGTGTTCTTTGAACATATTTGTGGCCAGCCTTTGGTAAGTGGCTCCAGCATTCTTAAGGCCGAATGGCATGACCTTGTAACAGTAGAGACCTCTTTCTGTTATAAATGTAGTCTTTTCTTGATCTGCTTCCAAGAGTGGAATTGGATTGTACCCTGAAGCGGCATTCATCATGGACAAGAGTTTGTGACCTGCTGTAGAGTCAAGGATCTGATGAATCATCAGAAGTGGGAAGCTGCCCCTTGGCGTATGTTTGTTGAGATCTATAAAATCCACGCAGACCCGATCTTTCCATTCTTCTTTGGAACAGCAGCGATATTAGAAATTCAGTCTGGATACTTGGCTCCTCGAATGAAACCAACTTTGATAAGTTTGTCGATCTCCTTGTTCACCTCGCCTCTAAGTCTTGGAGATAACATTCGTTGCTTCTGTTTAACTGCTGCAGCGCCTTCATGGATGTTTAAGATGTGGCAAGACTTTGAGGGGTCTACGCCTGACATTTCTTAGAAGTTCCATACGAAAATGTCTTTGTTGGATTGAAGGAAAGAAATAAGAGTTTTTTTCTCGTTTTGAATTAATTTTGACCCAATATAAGTACCATGGTTAACTCTATCGACCTAGACGTATTTCACGGGTTTGGCTGGAGAAGACTGACCATCGAGGTGATCAGCGTTCTGTGATTGCTATGCGGCAATCTGTTTTGAATAGTCGAGAACTGGTGAGACTGTATTCTCATTAGTTCGAGAGAGTTTCTGACTTCCTTTGATTTCATAAATACCGTTGTTATAGTTGAACCGGAGTGTTTGGTGGAATATGGACGGGATAGCCTCCATATTGCGCAACCAACAACGTCCTAGTATCCCCAAATACCTTGATTTGGCGTTGATGACGTAAAAAATAATGTCGATAGTCGTAGGCCCTGCTGTGATCGGGAGAGTTATCTTCCCAACTCGTTCTTCTTTGGACCCATTAAATCTACTGATGTCTATTTCACTTTGAACGACCTGATCTGAGAGTCCCACCTAGTATCGTGCTCTGGAAGAGGATCTTAACCCTACTTCCTATGTCTACCATCATGGTGTGCATTACAAAGTTCCTCATTTTGAGCATAATTACTAGTACGTCATGATGAAGATACTTCACATGTCCTGTGTCGCAGTCCTCGAGGAGATTCCCTTTCGACGACTGCTTGACACTGGGTGGAGCTTGGCTTCCTTGACTTGGACTGCAAGGTCACAGCACTCGCCTAACTACCTTCTCTTGACTCAGTTGGAATTTAAAACCTGATTGATCTCGTTCATATTGCTGTAGTAGAGATGATATAGATGCTTCACCTCTGCTTGTTCTGTTGCTTGAGCCACGTCATCTTGTTTCAGATAGCTCCCATCTTTATAGCTAGGAAGATCGATGATGTATTCGAGCATCCTCCCTTCCATAAAAATGATATCCAGGAGCTTTTACAAACCATAACAATTGTCGGTGTTGTGGTGCTTAATCTTGTGATATTCGCAATAAGGCCGACCTGCTATTGGATCATGATGTCGAGCTGGACGGAAATATTTATCTTTCTGGAGAACAAGATAGATTACGGAAAGCTTGGCATTCATCTTTGGTATGATTGTTCTGGATGGTTTCTGCGACCTCTGATTGTTGTCAATTTCTGGTTTTGTCTTTGCTCGTTTAGGATCGCCTGGATCGCTCGAGCTACGGTTGATGTTGAAATCTGTAGAAGGAACTTTGGTGTTATTGACTGCCTTTACAGGTTTATTCGGTTCGGGCATCATCCGCTCCGGATCGATGTTATTATTGACTTTGTCGATCATATCTTCGAAAGCCTTGAGCTTCTTCAGGAAGAAATACGCTTTAGCTTTGCAATTGAACTGCAGAGCATTTGTGAATGCAGACACGGCTGTCTTGTGATCTAGATTGTCGGCCTTCCGAGCCAGTTTGAGAAACTTCTTGGAGAATTCCTCGAGCTTCTCCCCATATGTTTGTTTGAGACTTATAAGAGAATATAAGTTCCCTTCTTTGTCTTTGTTGTGGGCATAAGCCTTGATAATTTTTTTTTGCAGCTACTCGAATGTATGAATCGAACCTTCCGGTAAAGAGTGGAACCAACGGAGAGGTTCGTCCTGAAGACTGGTAGCGAAGAGCCAGAAAAGGATGTGATTCAGATTAGAATATAAACCCAATGAGTCGTAGAATTGTTGAAAGTGTTGGCCAGGATCGGTTCCTTTGTTTTTGATGATCTTGGGTGTATGAAAACCTGTTGGGACATTCATATCTAATAAATCTTTAGCAATTGGACTACCTTGTAATTTGTGCGGGTCATCCTTCGTGTCTAAAGCCGTTGCTTCGATGATCTCCCTGATACGCTGGTCCATGAGTTCCTGAGAAATATAATGCGGAGGGATAAAAGCTGTTGGAACTGCTGGAACTACTGGAGCTGCTAGAGCTTTCAAAATTGTTTGACGTATGAGTCTGGGAACGTGGTCACCTGTTTCCTCACTCACATATTCAGGATGCGGGGCTCGGTAAGGAGGTCGCAAGACATCCTCGGGCTGCCTGGAAGGTCAGCGATCTCTGCTGATATCTGTCTGCGCCTCCTGTCTCAAATGAATTAAGACTATCGGTGCTTGTGGATCCTCAGAATGAATCCAAGAAATGTTTGTACTATGTACCTCATGTGCCCCTAACCTCTCGTAAACGGAAACCCTTGAGATTGCTGGTACTATTTCACGCTCTCTCAGGGCTGGTGCTAGTTGGTAGCTCTGTAATGCTTTCATAAATATTTGAAAAGCTTATATATGAGCTTTTTGCTTCTTTGCCTCTAGAACTCGAGCTTGACACTCTCGTTCTGATTCCTTCTCATGGAGTTCTCAATCTTCCAATAGCTGGCGCTCGAGCTAACTCTATTTCTCGGCTTCGGCAATTAAGCTCGCCCGAACCTCGACAACCCGATCAGGTTCCCACAAGCTTTCAGGCTGAGCTCCCGAAGATTGACGTATTTAGGTCATAATTGAATACTACTCGACTGATGAGTATCAATCGTGGCTCTTAAGTTCGTGGAAAAATCGTTCATTCCCACAGACGACGCCAAATGTAGGGACCAGATTTCGTAAAGCTCAAACTAGCTTGAAATCGATCCTTGCACCAAGAACTGCTATGCCAAGAATTAAATAGAAGATAATACTTGACATAAGGGTTTTAGCGTGGAAAACCTGTAAATAGGTAAAACCATGACCTCGAGTGGAAGATTTTGTGAAAGTAGTATTATTGCTTGAGAATGTGAGAGAATCTGATTACAAGAATTAATCTAAGATAAAATAGCTAGAGATCAGATAATTGTACGTATCGAATTCTCTGTTCCCCCCCCACATTTTCCTTATGAGCTCTGCCCTTTTATAGACCCTGTTCTCAGCTTGACATCGCGCTCGAACACGTTCTCCTGAAAGTGGGAGTCATGAGTAGTTGAGTGTGTAACTGCTAGCTCGCGGGAGACAGGTGTATGTTGACTTGTTCTGTTTACATCTGTTGTGGACGATCCACGTTCTAATTGAGTTTGTGGTCGATGTATAACTGTTAGCGTGTTTGTTTATGAGTGAGTCTGGTACAGGATAAGATCGAGTCTTCTAGGGATCTAGGTATAGATGAGATCCAGTGTCCATAGCTTGAGGGAAAAGTCCCTACAGATACCATATTGGATATTGGAGCTTAGCGGCAACGAGCAAGTATTTTCCCCACTCGTGCTTTAGGCTAAGAGGCTCGTTATTGCACCCGCCTTCGGATGTATGAGTATCCTCTGGAGTTAGGCTAGTATTATCTATGCCATTACTAATGTTGGATGTTGGAGGTTAGCGGCAGCGAGCAAGTTTTTTCCTCACTCGTGCTTTAGGCTTGTTATCTTAAGGCTTAGAGGCTCGTTATGGCCCCCGCCTTCGGATGTATGAGTATCCTCAGGAGTTATGCTAGTATTATCTATGCCATTACCAATATTAAATGCTGGAGCTAAGCGGCAGTGAGCATGTTTTATCCTCACTCGTGCTTTGACTTGTTATCTTCTGACTAAGAGGTTCGTTAAAGCCCCCGCCTTCGGATATATGAGTATCCTCAGGAGTTAGGCTAGTATTATCTATGCCATTACCAATGTTGGATGTTGTTTACCTTTAGGGATCGATCTAGGATAAACTGTGCTTTTGCCCTTGGAGATGATGGAGATGAAGGGGAACTGTATAGCAGGGATTCTTGTGATAAAAAAGAGATTTCATTGATTGAAAAGAGTTTGTACATACATTGGGGGTAAAATCTCGATGTGGATTGAACGCTGCTGAGCGACGGAAGAGCTGTTTAGCGTCAATATAACTTCAATCTTCTTGTATTCCATGGATTTAAAATTTTGTCACCAGCTTCCGTTATGAGATACTATGATCCCAGACCAGTTTGACCTATGATAATGAAAAGACCTTCTCAGCTCTCTACTAGTTTCCCTGTATATAGATCTTTTCTGTTATCTAGGATTTCTCGAAGGACCCAGTCGTTGATAGAGAACTCCCGAGTGCAAACTTGTTTGTTGTATGAATTTTCCAGTGTTTGATGATATCGACCAAGATTTGCGACAGCTCGATCACGTGTCTCATCGATCTAATTGAGGTTGCATGACAATTTAAACTCGTTTCTCCGTCTGTGAGCTTTTGGTCTCTCAAAGGATGGTGGTACTTCGTTGAGATTACTGCTTCAGTTCCATAGGCAAGCAGAAAATGAGTGCACTGTGTTGACTTCTGGGGCATAGTTTGATAAGCCCATAAGATGTGAAGTAATTCACGTATCTAGTTGCCCTTCTTCTATAACATATGGCACTTTTTGAGACCATCCACGATGATCTTGTTTGTGATCTCCGCCTGTCCGTTTCCCTGCGGGTAGTATGGGTTTGATGGAGAATGGATTATGTTGTGTTTGTTGAGAAATACTACGACCTTTGCTCCAACGAACTAAGGACCCTTATCGATATGGATCAAATGTGGGCAACCAAATCTTGTTATGATATGCTGCCAAATGAAAGAAATGACCTCTTCTTCTCAAGTTCTGCATAGAGGAACTACTTCGACCTATTTAGTGAAGTAATCCATGGCAACAAGAAGAAATTTCCTACTACCCAAAGTATTGGGAAATTCACCAACTAGATCGAATGCCCATTACTTGAACGACCAGTACACCTTACTGGCATGGAGATTAAGGGAAGAGGCCCAAATTTTATTTCCATGACGTTGACATGCATCACATTTCCTTGAGTATTCTTCAGCTTGTTTCCGCATCCCTGGCCAGAATACTCCTTGGTTAATAGCTCTGTTTGCAAGAGCTCGTCCTGGGGTATGGCATCCGCAGATTCCTTCATGTAGATCTCGATGCATGTTGTCGGCAAGTTCCTTAGAGAGGCACTTGAGGTATGGACAAGTGACCGAGCGTTTGTAGAGATCGCCGTTTGGTTTGACTGTGTAGCATTTTGAACTCTAGATGATGTGTCTGCACTGCTGTAGATCATCAGGTAGTTGCCCGTTGCATGAGTTATCCTGACCGAGATAAGTAACGAAAGGTTTCCACCAATCATCATCCGCCATCTCATCGCCCCCAGTGTTAATCGCGTATATTGTTGTACGATTAATACTTGGGCTAAAAATAACCTCGATTTGAAGGTGTCGTGATTCTGTACCCAATACTCCGGCTAAGTAAGCCTAGGATTCAACGTGGCGATTCTCTCCTCGAGGGAGGTATTCGAGCGTAGCTTTGTGAAATTTGTTTAGTTTTTCTGCAACCAGAGCTGCATAATCGACCATGATGTCGTTCTTCTTGTAATGCTCTATATAGTGATGAACGATTAGAAGAGAGTCTGTGTAGGCTGAGATTTCAATGATTCTGAGTTCGAGAGCCATATCCAGACCGTGAATGAGTGCCTCATACTCTATAACATTTTTTGAGGCTTCGAAGTCTAGACGGATGGATTTCTCGATTTTGTCATTCGAAGGTGTAATGAGAACGATCCCAATTCCTGACCCTGTGGGTTCTGCTGAAGCATTGATGAGGAACCTCCACCCTTTTTGAGATATCCATGATGCTCGATCATCAAAAGATTTGGAGGGTGGAATCTCATCTACTGCATCTTTGGCGAGATCTGGATCATGTTCTTCCCAGTCAGGATCTGAAACTGGAAAGTCTGCTAAAAAATCAGCGACTGCTTGACCCTTTTCAGAAATTTGCTTCACGAATTTGATTTCGTGCTCCCCCAAACTGACGGACCCCTGCTGTACTCTTCTGGGTTTCTCTTTTTAGACAATACTTTCCGAAGTGGGTAGTTCGTCATGACTTTGAAAGGATGTGCTTGAAAATATTGTTTGATTTTTTGTGCAGTGTAAACGAGAGTTAAAAGTAATCTTTCAATTTTAGAATACCTCATTTCCGCTGGAGTAAGTGTCTTGTTGATGAAGAAGATTTTTTTCACAATTTTTCCTTCGAGCCGAATGAGAACTGAGTTGAGAGATGTATCTGTAACTGCGAGGTAGATAATCAGTTCTTCATTTGCTATCGAAGTGCTCATGATTGGAGCCCTCCCTAGATAAGTTTTGAGTTCCTGAAAAGCTGCTTCGCATTCTGGTGTCCAGTTGATATCTTCGTTCTATGAAGCTTTGCCTCGTTTAGTAGAACCTCTGAGTAGCATAAATAACCATCTGCATTGGTCTGAGGATTTGGATACGAATCCGGTGATTGCTGTAATCTTTCCTGCGAGCTGCGAGCTTTTGTACATCCTATTTTGTTGATGGTGAAGGCATATCCAGAAGAGCTCGAATTTGATCTGGATCTGCTTCAATCCCTTTCTTGCTGATAAGATGTCCCCAAAACTTACCTGAGTGAACGCCGAATTGGCATTTTTCAGGATTAAGCTTCAATCTGTAGGATCGTACTATACTGAATATTGTAGAGAGGTGAGAGATGTGATCTTCTTTCTTTAGGTTCTTGCAAAGCATGTCGTTAATATGGACTTCGATTATTTTTCCTAAGTGTTCTTTGAACATACTTGAAACTAGCCTTTGGTAAGTGACTCCAGCATTCTTAAGGCCGAATGGGTTGACCTTGTAACAGTAGAGGCCTCTTTATGTTATAAACGTAGTCTTTTCTAGATCTGCTTCCAAGAGTGGAATCTGATTGTACCCCGAAGCGGCGTCCATCATGGATAAGAGTTCATGAGCTGCTGTAGAGTCGAGGATCTGATGAATGATCGGAAGAGGGAAGCTATCCTTTAGCGTGTGTTTGTTAAGATCTGTAAAATCCATGCAGACCCGAACCTTCCCATTCTTCTTTAGAACAGCAACGATAATAGAAATCCAGTCTGGGTACTTGGCTTCTCGAATGAAACTGACTTCAATAAGTTTGTCGATCTTCGTGTTCACCTCGTCTCTAAGTCTTGGAGATAACCTGCATTGCTTTTGTTTAACTGTTGCGGCGCCTTCGCGGATGTTTAAGATGTGGCAAGACTTTGAGGGGTCTGCACCTGACATTTCTTGGAAGTTCCATGTGAAAATGTCTTTGTTGGATTGGAGGAAAGAAATAAGAGTTTTTTTCTCTGTTTGAATTAATTTTGTGCCAATATAAGTACCTCAGTTAACTCCGTCGACCTGGACGTATTCCATGGGCTCGGTTGGAGAAGACTGACCATCGAGGTGATCAGCCTTCTGTGATTACTATGCAACAATCTGTTTTGAAGAGTCGAGAACTGGCGAGACTGTAATCTCGCAAGCTCGAGAGAGTTTCTGACTTCCTTTAATTTCATAAATACCGTTGTTATGCTTGAACCGTAGTGCTTGGTGGAATGTGGACGGGATAGCCTTCATATTGCGCTGCCAACAGCGTCCTAGTATCCCCAAATACCTTGATTTGGCGTTGATGACATAAGAAATAACGTCGATAGTGGTAGGCCCTGCAGTGATCGGGAGAGTGATCTTCCCAACTCGTTCTTCTTTAGACCCATTAAATCTACTAATATCTGTCTCACTTTGAATGACCTGATCTGAGAGTCCCATCTGGTCAATCGTGCTCTAGAAAAGGATCTCAACCCCACTTCCTGTCTCTACCATCATGGTGTGCATTACGAGGTTCCTCATTTTGAGAATAATTACTAGTGCATCATGATGAGGATACTTCACATTTCCTGTGTCGTACTCCTCGAAGGAGATTCCCTTTCGACAACTGCTTGACTCTGGGTGGAGCTTGGCTTCCTTGTCTTGGATGGCAAGGTCACAACACTCGCCCAACTTCATTCGCTTGTCTCTGTTGGAATTTGAAACCTGATTGATGTCGATCATATTGCTGCAGTAGAGATGATATAGATGCTTCTCCTCTGCTTGTTCTGTTGCTTGAGCCACGTTATCATGTTTCAGATAGGTCCCGTGTTAATAGCTAGGAAGATCGATGATGCATTTGAGCATCCTCCCTTCCTTGAAAATTATATCCAGGAGCTTTTCCAAACCATAGCAATTGTCGGTACAGTGGTGCTTAATCTTATGATATTCGCAACAAGGTCGACCTCCTATTGGATCAAGATGTCGAGCTGGACGGAGACATTTATCTTTTCGGAGAATAGGATAGATCACGGAAAGCTTTGCATTCAACTTTGGTATGATTGTTCTGGATGGTTTCTGCGACCTCTGATTGTCGTTTCTTTCTGGTTCTGTCTTTGCTCGTTTAGGATCGCCTGGATCGCTTGAGCTGCGGTTGTTGTTGAAATCTGTAGAAGGAACCTTGGTGTTGTGGACTTCCTTTACAGGTTTATTCAGTTCGGGCATCATCCTCTCCAGAGCGATGTAATTGTAGACTTTCGCGATCATATCATCGAGAGTCTTGGGCTTCTTCAGGAAGAGAAACTCTTTAGCTTTGGAATTGAACAGCAGAGCATTTGTGAATGCAGACACGGCTATCTTGTGATCTAGATTATCGACCTTCCGAGCCAGTTCGAGAAACTTCTTGGAGAATACCTCGAGCTTCTCCCCATGTGCTTGTTTGAGACTTATAAGAGAATATAAGTTCTCTTCTTTGTCTTTGTTGTGGGCATAAGTCTTGATAAAAAAATTCTGTAACTGCTCGAAGGTATGAATCGAACCTTCCGGTAAAGAGTGGAACCAACGGAGAGGTTCGTCCTGAAGACTGGTAGCGAAGAGCCGGCAAAGGATGTGATTCAGATAAAGAATACTAACCCAATGAGTCGCGGAATTGTTGAACGTGCTGGCAAGGATCGGTTCCTTTGTATTTGATGATCTTGGGTGTATGAAAACCTGTTGGGACATTCATATCAAATAATTCTTTAGCAATTAGACTACCTTGTAATTTTTACGGGTCATCTTTCGCGTCTAAAGCCGTTGCTTCGATGATCTCCCTGATACGCTTCACCATGAGTTCCTGATAAATCTAATGCTAAGGGATAGGAGTTGTTGGAACTGCTGGAACTACTGGAGCTGCTGGAACTGTCAGAATTATTTGACATATGAGTCTGGGAACGTGGATACCTGTTTTCTCGCTCACATGTTCAGGAAGCGGGGCTCGGTAAGGAGGTCGCAAGACTTCCTCGGGCTGCTTGGAAGGTCTACGATCTCGGCTAATATCTGTCTGCGCCTCCTGTCCCAAATCAATTGAGACTATCAATGCTTGTGGATTCTCGGAATGAATCTAAGAAATGTCTGTACTATGTATCTCATGTGCCCCTAACCTCTCGTGAACGAAAACCCTTGAGATTGTTGGCACTGTTTTGCGCTCTCTCAGGGCTGGTGGTGGTTGGCTGTCCTGTAATACTTTCAGAGCTGCTTGAAAAGCTAACATCTGAGCTTCTTGCTTCTTTGTCTCCAGAACTCGAGCTTGATGTTCTCGTTTAGATTCCTACTCGCGGAGTTCACGATCTTCCAATAGCTGGCGCTCGAGCTGACTCCGTTTCATGGCTTTCGCAAATTAAGCTCGCCTGAAGCTCGGTAACCCGATCAGGTTCCCTCGAGCTTTTTGGCTGAGCTCCCGAAGAATAACTTGTTTAAACCATAATTGAATACTACTCGACTGATGAGTAATAATCGTGGCTCCTAAGTACATGGAAAAATCGTGCGTCCTACAGATAGCGCCAAATGTAGGGACCAAATTTGTAAAGCTCAAACTAGCTTAAAATCGATCCTTACACCAAGAACTACTATGCCAAGAATTAAATAAGAGATAACACTTGACACAAGGGTTTTAGCGTAGAAAACCTGTGAATAGGTAAAAACTGCGACCTCGAGTGGAGGATTTTATGAAAGTTGTTTTATTGCTTGAGAAAGTGAGAGAATTTGATTACAAGAATTAATCTAAGATAAAATAGCTAGATATCAGATAATTGCATGTATCAAATTCTTTGTTCCCCTCACCCCTTTTCCTTAGGATCACTGCCCTTTTATAGACCCTGTTCTCAGCTTGACATCGTGCTCAGACACGTTCTCCTGAAAGTGGGAGTCATGGGCAGTTGAGTGTGTAACTGCTAGCTCGTAAGAGACAGGTATATGTTGACTTGTTCTATTTATATCTCTTGTGGACGATCCACGTTCTGCTTGAGTTCGTTGTTGATGTGTAACTGTTAACGTGTTTTTTTATGCGTGAGTTTAGTACTAGATAAGATCGAGTCTTCTAGAGCTCGTGGTATAGATGAGATCGATTGTTCATAGCTCAAGGAATAAGTCCCTACAGTTAGGGCCAACTCTTCAACTAGTGGTGATGGATCAAAAGCTTATAAACGAAATACTAACTAATAACACTGGAGACTGTTGAGAATTGAGGTAGTTACTCTCTCCTCTTTGACAAGAATGATACGCGGAATAAGCCTTAACAGATGAATTAGCAGAGCAAGAACAATAAAGAACACATAAAATATTTCCCAAAGAAGAGAAGTGGAAAACCCTTGCGGATGAAAAACCACTTCCCACAAACAATTCACTATGATATCAAATAGGTTACAATGATCTCTCAAGCTTCTCAAGTTTTATTGGAGTTTCTTCAAACCCTAGCCTCTCTAAGCTTAAACTCACCAAAAGATGGGTTGGCATAATAACCTAAGTCCATTTTATATAGTAGGGAATTTAAAACACAAATGGAACAAATCTTGAGGCAAAAATATAACATCAAAGACAAGCTTACGCCAAGCTCGTTCGAACGACTTTCCGATAGTTGGTCTCCAACCTGAGAAACATAACATCTCGTTCGAACGACATCCAAACTTGTTCGAACGAGATTGACTCCTGGGCCAAAATTCCAGTGAGTAGAAAAAAGTTTGTTCGAACGACTTTGATGCTCGTTCGAATGACTTTCATTTTCGTTCGAAAGACTTCGACAATTTCCCAATCTTCAATAATCTTTCAATTCAAGTTCATACCCAACAATCTCCAACTTGAAATCGAATCTTGTAACCCATCTCCTGATCTCCAAATGAATTACTCGCACTACCCGAACCTTCAATCTTGAAGATCCACAGAAGTTGTACATGTCGTCAACTTCAGTAAAGTTACCACCTTCGTAAACATATTGGCCGGATTCACATCAGTATGAATCTTCGCAAGCTTCAACACACCATCTTCGAGAAGCGAGCGAATATAGTAATGCCGAATATAATTGTGGTTGGTTCTAGAGTAAAAAGCCAAATTCTTTGATAAGTGTATAGCGCTTTGACTATTACTATACAACTAAGGAGAAAATTGTTCTCTACCAAGCTCTATCATCAACCCTTTGAGCCAAACCATATCTTTACACGCTTCTGTAACGGTAACATATTCCTCCTCTATCGTAGATAAAGCTACAATCTTCTATAGCCTAGAAACCCATGTAACAACACCGCTTCCCAATGTAAATATGAAGCCACAAGTGCTCTTCCGCCTATCCATGTGACCCGCTATATCAGAATAAACAAAACCCTGTAAGCATATCTTTGAACCCCCATAACATAGTACCATATCTTGAGTCCCCTTTAGATACGTTAGTATCCATTTTACAACTCTCCAATGCTCTTTGCCTGGATAGCTCATATACCTACTAACAACTCCCACTGCTTGGGCAATATCTGGTCTTGTACAAATCATAGCGTACATTAGGCTACCAACCGCGGATTGGTAAGGAACCTTCCCCACCTCATCACGATCTTTCTGTATTTTCGGACAATCCTATGATAATTTGAAGTGTCCTCCCAAAGGTGTACTAACAACTTTAGAACCATCCATATTGAACCGCTTCAGTACTTTGCCGATGTACTCAGCTTGAGACAACTTCAATTCCTTCATAGAAAAATCTTGTCGAAAACCTCATAGAAAAATCTTGGGATAACACTTAACTATCTTGGGATAACACTTAACTATCTCTCCCATGTTGGCACTTGCTACTAACATATCATCTACATACAGAAGTAGAATAATATATGAGTTCCCTGTATTCTTGATATAAAACAACAGCGATCTGCATTGCTCTTCGAATAGCCATTTTTGGGCATGAACTATTTAAACTTCAAATACCACTGTCTCGGCGCTTGTTTCAAACTGTATGAACTCTTCGCGAGCCTACGCACAAGATCTTCTTTCCCTTTAGCCGAATACCCTTTTGGCTACGTCATATAAATTTCTTCATCAAGATTACCGTGAAGAAAAGCGGACTTGACATTAAGTAGTTCAAGATGAAAATCTTCAACAACAACTATATTCATCACAACCTGAATTGTAGACATCTTCACAATAAGAGCAAAAATATTGCCGAAATCAACACCTTCTTTCTGCTGAAAGCCCTTTACCACAAGTCTAGCCTTGAATCTCCTTAAACCGTCAGATTCATGCTTTAGTCTGTTTATCCACTTGTTGTACAATGCTCTCTTCCCCTTCGGTAACCGAACTAAATCCGAAGTTCGATTAACTGATAATGACTACATCTCATCATCCATAGCAAGCTCCCAATTTCTCTTGGCCTCCACATCTAAAGCCTCCTTATAACTTTTAGGCTCACCACCATCTGTAGGTAACAAGTGATTTAAAGAATTTACATACCTTGCCGAAATTCTTGCAACTCATGGCTCCTTTCGAAGTGCTATTAGAATGCCTAGATCATTAGGTTCCTCGTTTTGATTCAGTACAGCGAACTCAGCAATGAATTCTAGATAATCCTGTCGAGAGGGTTCATCATCTTCAATGTTGACACTTTCCGCTACTTTACTACGAATCCATCCAACAGGTGCTTTAAAATCTTTCTATAAGACTTCCTCAATGAATGTAACAATACGGCTCTGGATAACTTTCCGATTCTTTGCATCCCAAAATAAGTACCCAAACTCATCCCCACCATATCAAATGAAAATGCACCTCATCGACTTTACATCAAACTTGGTCCTTGTATCTGAATTATCAAGCACATATATAAGGTACAACCAAAAATACGTAAGTGATTAAGGTTTACCTCTTTACTGCTCTATGCTTCTTCTGGAATTCCAAAGTTCAAAGCCGTCGAAGGCCCTCTATTAATCAAGTACGACGCCGTATTAACCACATCCACCCAAAAACACTTTGGCAATTCAACGTTTAGTCCCATACTCCTTGCTCTTTCATTTATTGTTCAGATCATGAGTTTTGCAATACTATTTTGTTGCGGTGTTCAGGGAATAGTCTTCTGTCTCCTAATCTCATTTGAAGCACAAAAGTCTTCAAACTCGTCACTACAGTATTCGCCCCCGTTATTCGACTTGATACACTTCAGTTTCAAACCAGTTTCATTTTCAACTAGAGCCGTCCACCTTTTGAATTTATCGAACACATCTGACTTGCTCTTCACGAAGTAGACCCACAATTAATGAGTAGCATCACCGATAAAAGTAAGGTAGTAATGAGAACCACCAAGAGAAGACACTTTGGTTGGCCCCCAAATATTCGTGTGTACAAGATCCAGCTTTCCAGGTTTTTTGAATCTATCAGATAATTTGAAACTAACCTTCTTCTGCTTCGCAAGAACACACTCTTCACAAAACTTGAGATCAACCTCAGCAAGACCCTCAAGCTTTCCCTCTGTTTCCATTATCTTCAACCCCTTACTACTAATGTGACCAAGCCGTTTGTGCCACGTACTTGTATCAATCCACGGAGTAGCCGCACAATATGTAGAAATTGTGTTTTGCGTTGTATACAACGTTCCTTGTCGAAAACCTCGAGTTACCAACATATCTCCCTTTGTAACCTTCCAGAAGGTTGTGCCAAAGGTTCACTCATATCCGGCATCATCCGTAAATTTGCTAACCGATATAAGTTAATGCCCCAGTTTAGGTGAAAGTCACACATTCTGTAAAACCAATGTTTCCCCTTAAGGAAATAACAACCTAGCGTTTCTCTTTCCAGTAATATTGCGTGCACTCTTATCTATAAGAAAGACCGTACCGAAGTCGCCTTTAACAATATTAGTAGGAAAACCTACGTTCGTAGTAGCATGGAAGGAAGCACCCTAATCAATAATCTAAGATTCGTTAACATCGTCACACGATAATAGTAGAGCCTCGTCAGAACTAACCACTACAGTAATGTTCATTGTATCTTTCTCTTCATCATCAATCTTCTTAGAAGAAGAAAAGTTGCAATCTCGCCTGAAGTGACTCTTCTTTCCACAAGTCCAACATGCACCGGGCGGCTTAGACTTTCCTCTTGAATGTGATAAGCCCCTTCCAAATTTTGGCCCTTTTCGGTAAGACCTCCCTCTTTGTTCGACATTCAACATACTACTTTTTGAACTCAAAGAGGGTTCAAATGTTTTACGCCTGTTATCTTCACTCATAATCAACGAGACTATAGTGTCAAATTTGATGTCTTCCTTCCCCAATGAGTTGTTCACAACTGCAATAAATCCTTCCCAGCTTTCTAGCATCTGCTCTAGATGAGCCCACGCTCTCACCTCCTCGGTAAAAATGATTTTAACGGATTCCAGTTGAGCATGTATGGTATTGAACTCACTGATGTGAGCTTGCACACTACCATTGTCCTTCATCTTCAAAGTAAACAAGCGCCGTAAAAGGTGTACCTTATTTGCCACAAACGGTTCCGAGTACATAGCGGACAACATCTCCATTAAACCCTTCGTAGTCGAAACATTGGATATTATGTGTAGAATTTGAGATGACAGTGCTAACCTAACGGTTCCAAGCGCTTTGCGATCCAATCGCTCCCACTTAACAACATCATATTCTGGTGGCATCATCTCAGCCCCACCTAGTGGTAGATTAAGATCCTTCTGATAGAGGTAATCTTTTATATGCATCTTCCACAGTCCAAAGTTTGATCCATTGAACTTCGTGATCTTCAACTTCTCCTGATCGACCATCGCTCTTCACCACATAGGCCCTAACACTCGCTCTGACACCAATTGTTGAGAATCGAGGTAGCTACTCTTTCATCTATGACAAGAACGATACGCGAAATAATCCTTACAGAAGAATTAACCAAGAATGAACAATAAAGAACACAAGAAATATTTCCCAGAGGAGGGAAGTAGAAAACCCTTGCGGATGAAAAACCACTCCTCACGAACAATTCATTATAATATCAAATAGGTTACAATGATCTCTCAAGCTTCTCAAGCTTTAATGGAGTCTCTTCAAACCCTAGCTTCTCTAAGATTAAACTCACCAAAATATGGTTTAACATAATAACCTAAGTCCCCTTTATCTCGAGGCAAAAACTAACATCCAAGGCAAGCCTATGCCAAGCTCGTTCGAACGGCTTTGCGATAGTTGGTCTCCAACCCTAGAAGCCTAACATCTCATTCAAATGACTTCCAAGCTCGTTCGATTGAGATTGACTCCTGGGCCAAAATTCTAGTTAGTACACAAAAGTTCGTTCGAACGACTTTGAAGCTCGTTCGAATGACTTCCATTTTCGTTCAAACGACTTTGAAAATTTTCCAATCTTCGTCAATCCTTCTATTCGAGTTCATACCCAACAGAGACTTCCTAAAGATGGATATCAACCCTTCTTTGAAGTTGCTCACGAATGTTCTGCCATAATATGATGGAGATAAATGGGTCAAACATCGGAAAATTCTTAACCCAGCCTTCCACATTGAGAAGCTGAAGGTATTCTTTATTTCTTGAAGTGTTAGATTTTATTATTAGCCTAGAAAGCTTGTGAAAAATCATTCTTCATGCCCCTTCAATGGAAAGATAAACTGCCTACGATAAATTTTTGATGCAGAACTTAATGGGATTACAATATAAGTTTTGTTTGATTTTGTTCGATTTTAGCAAATGTTGCCAGAATTTATTACATGTTGCGACGAATTAATCACCAAATGGGAGGAAAGGTGAGTAGAAAGGGATCTTGTGAACTGGATGTAGCACCTGAATTCCAAACTTTATCTGGAAATGTAATCTCTCTAGCAGCATTTGGTTGTAGTTTCAAAGAAGGAAGTCGAATATTAGAACTTCAGAAGGATCAAACGAAATTATTTATGAGAGAACTTTACTCAGGGAAATCCATAAAATCAAGGTAATTATGTCATTTTACAAAACTAGTTGTGCGTTCTTTAGGAACAATGATATAAATTAGAGAAATAATAATCCCCAACCTACAAATTTCTCTGAATTTTATAATTCGTTTCTTTATGTCAAATTCACTCCACAGATTTATTCCCACGAAGGAAAGCAAGAAAATTGTCGAAATTTGTGAAAAAATTCGAATGTTGTTTAGAGAATTTATTGAAATGAGAAAGAAATCTTTCGGAACGGGAAATACAAAAAATAATGATTTATTGGGATTACTACTAGAATCAAACTTAAATGAAGAGTCAATTACTCAAAGAGCAGGACGCTTACAATGGATGATGTGATAGAAGAGTGTAAGACGTTCTACAGCGCTGGTCAAGTGTCAACAGCAGATCTACTAACGTGGACGATGATTGTATTGAGTATGGATCCAAGTTGGCAAGAATGAACGAGGGAAGAGGTTTTGCAAGTTATAGGAAACAAAAAACTGAGTTTCGATGACCTAAACCACTAGAAAATTATAAATACATTCTATATTTATTAGTAGTATTTGAGAATATACTAATTCGCTAAACCATGCATGATTTTATTGCAGGTGACAATTATTTTCTATGAGGTACTAAGGTTGTACCCACCAAGATTACTTGTTCGACGAACTTGGAAAACAACAACAAAACTAGGAGACTTCTCCCTTCCTGCAAATACACAAATCATGATTCCATTGGATTTTGTCCACCGTGATACTGAATAAAATTGTGACGATGCCAACGAGTTTAATCCAGAATGATTCTCAGAAGGCATTTCAGGAGCATCTAAGGATCAAGCATCGCACTTTCCATTCAGTGGGGGTCCTCGGGTATGCATTGGAAAAAACTTTGCCTTGCTGGAAGCTAAGATGGCCTTAACTAACATTCTACAACACTTCTCCTTTGAGCTTTCCCCTACTTATTTGCATGCTCCATCAGGTCTTCCTACTCTCCAACCCCAACATGGTGACAAATCATCTTGCATAAACTTTGATGTCCATAACTGTCATCGTCTCACAGCTAGAGGGCATGTCTCTTTCTTTCTCAATCAAGGACATTTCTATAGCATTTGGACAATCTCACTTTACCTGTGTGAGTGTGATCGTTCTATCTTATGTCAATATAGAATAAATTGGTTTTCGTTTAATTTTTTCCTTTTATTTAAAGAATTGGCAGAGGAGTTTTTGTTGCCACTTACCGTGTAAATTTTACAATGTGAATTACAGTAAGTAAGCTCTGGTTGCAGCTTCCATTCTTTTAGTACATTCGCTTAGGGACGTGATGCAAAGAGAAGTTCTAAAGATCTTGGGAGAATTTATGCCGGTGAACAAGAGCCCTTCGCATTACAAGACCCTCAATCGTCTAGTTTAGATAGGCTGCTTCATGAATCATGTAGTAGAAATGTAGATTTCAATTTTTACACCTGGTCTGTATGGTACACTGAGTCATTTGCCTTTCACAGTCTACAATAGCCGTGGTAAGGTAGTCGCAGTATCAGGTTGAGCAAGAAATATATTAGGGCCTAGTAGGGCAAGGCTAGGCTACTTGGCCGAAAGCATGCCCTAGCAAAACACACTCCTATCATGCAACCAAAAGTCATATAGCCTTCTCAATTTTCAATTTATTGGTCATTTCACTGACGGTCTTATAAATTACCACTACTGCTTTCCCGTCTATGTCGCCATCCTGTTGTCACCTTAATGCAAAGTTCGCCTTGCTGCCCACTTTAGCCTTGTCCAGCGCCTTCATCTAACATCGAAAGGATGGAAAAGGCTAGGCATATTGTGGCCAATAGTCTTTGCTTGGAGACTCCTTTTGCTCGCAGGCTCTTCTTAGCCTTTTTTTCCCTCCAAACTCATTGCCTGCCTGTTGCCACAACCTAAACTGTTTGAGGGTTACGGATCCCTATATAAAACCGGCTTGCCTTTTAATAATAAAAAAAATCTCTTTCAGTCGATCCAAAATTTCAACCCTGCGCCCATTGAATACTACATTCTATTTCTCTCTCCAACAGTACAACCAAAATCAGAGAGTTGGGTTTATCATTTGGCGCCAACACTAAATCAAACATGATTGAGTGAGTGTGATTCATCAAAATTCACTCGAGCAGTTAAAAGGTACACTTTGTCTCTCTCTTTCAAAGATCTTGTATTTAATTTTGCTTTAGTTTTTTTGGGAAGGTAAGATGGGTGTTGAGAATAGGGTTAGCTAATCACTCTTCTACTACAAAAACGATATGCGGAATATGCCAATAAACCAGATTAAGAATCACAGAACAATAAAGAACGCAAGAATTCCCAGAGGAGGGAAGTAGAAAACCCTTGTGGATAAAAAACCACTCCCTGAACAATCCAATATGTCAATCAAATGGGTTACAACGATCTCTCCAAGCTTCTCAAGCTTTAATGAAGATTCTCAAATTTTAGGTCAAGAATTAATCTCACAGAGAAAATATAGGCTATCAAAATAACCTAAGTCATCTTTATATACTTGAAGGCTAAATACAAGTATAACAGATCTCGAGGCAGAACTCAACGTCTCAGAAGAACTCACAAAGGCAGCCAGGCAAATCTCATTCGAACGAAACAAAAAGTTGTTCGAACGACTTAAGCGATAAGAGGTTCCAGCCCTAGAAAACATACAGGTCGTTCGAATGAAATCCCATCTCCTTCGAACGACTTCTTCCGTCTTTGAATGTAAAATGTAGCATTCACAATCTCGATCGAACGAGCTCCAATCTCGTTCGAACGACTTCGACCTATTTTGAACTCTGGTTCAGCAACTCGAATAAACCAACTCGAGTCTTCAGGTAACATAACCAGTTTAAACTCTAGGTAACATAACCAGTTCGAATCTTCAGGATACTTGACCAGCTTGAACTTTTGTCGATCTTAACTAGTTCGAATCTGAACATTGAAAATCTTATTTTCAATCCGCTTGAATCCGTCTTCAATCCTTGAACTAAAACAACTCGAACTAAAGTGACCTAAAACATAATTCGAGTTCAAGCCTTAACAATCTCCCACTTGAAATTAAATCCATCATAACCCATCTCTAGATCTCCAAATGAATTGCTCGAACTGCTTGGACCTTCAATCTTGAAGACCCACAGAATTTATACATGTTTTTAACTTCTTAAAAGTCACCACCTTCGTAAACATATCGGCCGGATTCACACCATTATGAATCTTTACGAACTTCGACACACCGTCCTCGAGGAGCGAGCGAATATAATAATATCGAATATCAATGTGCTCTGTCCTAGAGTGAAAAGCTAAATTCTTCGCTATGTGTATAACACCTTGGCTATCACTAAACAGCTTAGGAGAATATTGTTTTTTACCGAGCTCTTACATCAACCCATTAAGCCAAACCATATCTTTGTAAGCTTTTGTAGCCGCAACATATTCTGCCTTCGTCGTAGACAAAGCTGCAATCTTCTGTAACCTAAAAGCCCATGTAACCACACCGCTTTCCAATGTAAACACAAAACCACTAGTGCTCTTCCGCCTATCCATGTCACCCGCCATATCAGAATCTACAAGTCCTTGAAAGCATATATGAGAGCCCCCATAACATAATGTCATATCTTGTGTCCCCCTTAGATACCTCAGTATCCATCTCATAGCTCTCAAATGCTTCTTGCCTAGATTACTCATTTACCTACTAACAACTCCTACTTCTTGGGCAATGTCTATTCTCGTACATATCATAGCGTACATTAGGCTACCAACTGCGGATTGATTAGGAACTTTCCGCATCTCATCGCGATCCTTCTCCGCCTTCGGATAACAATTCTTTGATAATTTGAAGTGACCTCCCAATGGTGTACTAACAACTTTAGAACCATCCATATTAAAATGCTTAAATACTTTGCTGATGTACTCAGCTTTAGATAGCTTCAATTCTCGCTGCTTTCTGTCCCTCGTAACACGCATACTAAGAACTTGTTTCGCCGCACCCAAGTCCTTCATAGAAAACTCCCCGAATAATTATTCCTTCAGCTTAACAATTTTTCCCATGTCTACACTTGCTACCAACATATCATTTACATACAGAAGTAGAATGATATATGAGTTCCTCGTATTTTTGATAAAACAACATTGATCAACATTGCTCTTCGAATAGACATTTCTGGACATGAATTGTTCAAACTTTAAATACCACTGTCTCGGCACTTGATTCAAACCATATATGCTCTTCGTGAGCCTACAAACATGATCTTCTTTCCCTTTTATAGAGTACCCTTTTGGGTGCTTCATATAAATCTCTTCATCGAGGTTGCGTGAAGAAATGCTGTCTTGACATCTAGTTGCTCAAGATGCAAATCTTCAATTGCAACTATATTTATCATAACCCGAATTGTAGACATTTTTCCAACAGGAGCAAAGATCTCACTGAAATCAGCGCCTTCTAATTGCTGAAAGCCCTTTACCACAAGTCTAACCTTGAATCTCCTTGAGCTGTCAGATTCGTGCTTTAGTCTGTATACCCACTTATTGTGTAATGCTCTATTTCATTTCGGTAATCGAACTAAATCCCAAGTTCGATTTACTGATAATAACTGCATCTCATCATCCATAGCAAGCTCTCACTAGCTTTTAGCCTCCACATCTAAAGCCTCCTTATAACTTTTAGGTTCACCACCATCTGTAAGTAATAAGTGATTTAAAGAGTTAACGTACCTTGCCAGAATTCTTGCAACTCTCGACTCCTTTCGAAGTGCTATTGGAATGTCTAGATCATTTGGTTCCTTACTTTAATCAGGTGTATCGGACCCAACAACGATTTCTTCATCATCCTCTCATGAAGGTTCATCATTTTCAATGTCGACACTTTCCGCTACTTTACCACGAATGCTTTCCACAGGTACTTTGAAGTCTTTATATAAGACTTTCTCATTGAATGTAACATTACGGCTCTCGATAAATTTCTGATTATTCACATCCCAAAACTGGTATTCAAACTCATCACCACCATATCTAATGAAAATGCACTTCATTGAATTTGCATATAACTTGGTCCTTGTATATGAATTATCAAGCACATATGAGGTACAACCGAAAATGCGCAAGTGATTAAGGTTTACGTCTTTAATGATCCATGTTTCTTCAGGAATTCCAAAGTCCAAAGCTGTACTAACTGCATCCGCCCAAAAACACTTTGGCAAATCCAGCGTGGAGTCTCAGACTCCTCGCTCTTTCGTTTATTGTTTCGTTCATGCGTTCTGCAATAATATTTTATTGCGGTGTTTCGGGAATAGTCTTCTGTCTCCAAATCCTGTTTGATGTCCAAAAGTCTTCAAACTTGTCACTACAGTATTCGCCTCGGCATCCAACCTGAGATTCTTCAGTTTCAAGCCGGTTACATTTTTAACAAGAACCCTCCACCTCTTGAATTTATCGAACACATTTGACTTGTTCATCATGAAGTAGACCCACAGTTTACAAGTAGCATCATTGATAAAAATAACGTAATAATGAGAGCCACCAAGAGATGAAATCTTGGTTGGCCCCCAAACATCTGTATGTACAAGATCCACCTTTTCGGGTTTCCTTGATCTTCCAGATAATTTAAAATTGACCTTCTTCTTTTTTGTAAGAACACACTCATCACAAAACTTGAGATCAACCTCAACATGACCCTCTTGTTTTCCCTTTTTACCATTATCTTCATCCCCTTCTTACTCATGTAACCGAGCCGTTTGGGCCACGTACTTGTATCAATCCCCAGAGTGGCGGTACAAATAGTGAAAATTATGCTCCGCATTGTATTTAACGTTCCTTTACGTAAGCCTCGAGCTAGCAATATAGTTCCTATTATAATCTTCCAGAAGGTCATACCAAAGGAACTCACATAACCGCCATCATCCACCAATTTGCTAACCGATATAAAGTTACACCCCAATTTAGGTACAAGTGGCACATTCTGTAAATCCAATGTCCCCCCTGAAGGCAACAACAACCTAGCGTTTCCCATTCCATTAATATTGCTTGCACTCTTATCTCTAAGAAAGATTATACCAAAGTCGCCTTTGACAATATTAGTTAGAAAACCTACGTTTGCAGTAGCATGGAAAGAGGCACCACCTAAATTAATAATTTAAGATTCATTAACATCGTCACACGATAGTTGTAGAGCCTCGTCAGAACTAACCTCTTCTGTAAGGTTTATTGTATCTTTCTCTTCATCATCAATCTCCTTAGAAGAAGAGTGACAATCTCGCCTGAAGTAACCTTTCTTTCGACAAGTCCAGCATGCACCGGACGACTTATACTTTCCTCTTAACTGTGATCGACCCCTTCCAAATGTTAGCTCTTTTCTTTAAGACCTCCCTCTTTCCTCGACGTTCAATATACTGTCGTTTGAACTCGAAGAGGGTTAAGATGCTTTATGTCTATTATTTTCACTCATAATCAATGAGACTATAGTATCAAATTTGATATTTTCCTTCCCCGATGAGTTGCTCATAGCTATAATAAATTCTTCCCCGCTTTCTGGCATCTGTCCTGGAAGAGCCCACGCTCTCACCTTCTCTATAAAAGTAATTTTAACGGATTCTAGTTAAGCATGTATGGTATTGAACTCACTGATATGAGCTTACACACTACTATTATCCTCATCTTCAAAGTAAACAAGCACCATTATAGGTGTATCTTATTTGCTCCGACGGTTCCGTGTACATAGCGGACAACGTCTCCATTAAACCCTTCGTAATCATAACTTTGGAGATCATGTGTTAAATCTGAGATGATAGCGCTAACCTAACAATTTTAAGCGTCTTGCTATCCAATCAAGCCCACTTAGCTGCATCAAAATCTGATGGCTTCATCTAAACTCTACCCAGTTATAAATCAAGATCCTTTTGATAGAGGTAATCTTCTTTCTGCATCTTCCAAACACTAAAATTTGATCCATTGAATTTTGTGATTTTTAACTTCTCCTGATCGGCCATCGCTCTTTACCACACAAGCCTTAACACCAGCTCTGACACTAGTTGTTGACAATAGAGTTGGCTAATCTCTCTTCTACTATAATAATGATATGCAAAATATGCCAATTAACCAGATTAAGAAACATAGAGTAATAAAGAATGCAAGAATTCCCAGAGGAGGGAAGCAGAAAACCGTTGCGGATAAAAAACTACTCCTCGAACAATCTACTATGTTTGTCAAATGGGTTACAATGATCTCTCAAAGCTTCACAAGCTTTAATAGAGTCTCTCAAATTCTAAGTCTAGAATAAAGCTCAGAGATAAAAGATAGGCTATCAAAATAACCTAAGTTCTCTTTATATACTAGAGGACTAAATACAACTAGAATGGATCTCAAGGCAAATCTCGCTCGAACGAAGCACAAAGTCGTTCAAACGACTTAAGCGATAAGAGGTTCTAGCCCTTTAAAACATATAGGTCGTCCGAACGAAATCCCATCTCGTTCGAACGACTACTTTGATCTTTGAATATAAAACGTAATATTGACAATATCGTTTGAATGAGCTCCAATCTCATTAGAACGACTTCATCCTATTTTGAACTCTTTTTCAGCAACTCGAACAGAACCAGCTTGAGTCTTCAGGCAACATAACGGGTTCAAACTCCAGGTAACTTTACCAGTTTGAATCTTCAGGATACTTGATCAGCTCAAACTTCTGTCGATCTTAACCAGTTCGAATCTGAACATTGAAAATTATATTTTCAATTCGTTTGTATCCTTCTTCAATCCTTGAATTGAAACAATTCGAGCTAGAACAACCTCAAACATAATTCGAGTTCATACCTTAACAATGGGATTTAGGCAGACCCAACAAGTCCGCCTAGCATAAGTCCCCTTCCCCATTTAATCTAAATAAAACTCATCTAGGATTGTGACACCTAGCATCTACTAACCCTATCTCCTTTTTTCCTTTTTTCTCTCCTAATCAAATATTTTAATGCTCCTTGGAGCATCTGTAGTCGGCTCCTCAATATTAGCCACCAAATTTGATTTTATTGGCTAATAAAAGTGAAATATTTTTGTTCACTACATCGAACTCTTTAAAAAATACCCGTCAAATGCCACATGTTAATTTTTCAATAAAATCCTTAACTTTTGGGCAGATTTTGTTTAATTAAATTTGGTTTGGAGAGCAAAAAAAGAAGAAGTTAAATTTAATGAACAAATATGACTTTAGGCAATTTGACTTGAATTTGGAGAGTCAGATGTAGGTGTTTTATAGAGATTTCGCTTTTGAAATATGACTTTAAGCCAATATAGAGAGTCGACTACAAATACTCTAAAACCTATTCACCTTCTCATTTCTTTTTTATTAACATATTAGCCCTTCTATTCTTTCACCAAAGAGAAAAAACATGAGAAACCAAATCTCTTAGTTCTTAAAAAATATGGGTTCTTCAACAATATTTTAATGGAGGAGCAGAAAAGAAATGATTGTTGGAGAAATGGGACCTTAAAAATTATTGATTTTATTTTTTGCTTTGTTTGATTTCTCGAGATTTTGTCAAATTGGATTTTACGTATGTGGATCTTTTTATGTCACGAGGAGAGGGCCATAATCAATAGAGGAACCGCCAATACCAGTTCCAAAAAATAAACCACTCGAACATTATTACTATAGATTCTGGATCCTCCCCACAATTGTGGAGAGAACCCATCTCTACTCCTTTAATTTGGTTGACACATGTCCTCCTTTAACCCTAAGTTTAACTCCTCTCCACTACTTTCTATTTTTAGTTTTTTATTTACAATAATTAAGTGTAAAACAAATAAAAAATCAAAAACATAAGATACTGTAATGGCCTAATTTCGTTGCTTAAGTAGCTCAAAATTAGATCTTGCACCAAATGTCCATTTGACATGAATTAGTATAATACAAGAAATGACGCAGGTGATTTAGCGTAAAAAACTTTTAAATGGGTAAAAACCACAACCTCGAGTTAAGGATTTAGTAACAGTAACTTTTATTATTTGAGGCTGATATCTTATTACAAGTGATCTCTTGAGCTAAAAATATTTGATCTCGAAAGATAAAAATTTTCATGGTTTTAGAATATAAAAATTCTAGTTCTATCTCCTCTAGAATACATCCTTTTTATAGACCTCACTCTCAGTTCGATATCGTGTAGTGCCACGTTCTCCTGAAAAATGGGGCAGGTGGTAATTAAATGTGTAAATGCTAGTTCGTGGGAGACAGGTGTCTTTGACTTGTTCATACTTGTTATAGTGCTTGATTCATATTCTTTATCAGTTCATGTTCTAGCTGTCAATGCTGATTGTACATGTCACGTGTATAATGCGTGAGTATGATATTGAGGTAGTTCGAGTTTGGACTAGGTTGAGGGATAGGTCCCTACAATCGCCTCCTTGCAACTGAAGGCACATATGGCTTTAGTTGAGAAAAAATATATGAAATGTTGTTGTTGTAATGCGAAAAGGTATGCTGTGAAAGTTGACTGGTTGGGGACTCGGTATTTCTTTATAGAAGATAGTAATCTGGCAGTTATTATGTTAGAAAGAATTGATGTACTTGGCATCATCTTTGCATTGAATGTGGGTATGGTATAAATAGTAACCTTATGGTATTATCTATTATTTCTATAAAAGTACTTTATTTCTTTTATTATCTCTTGGTTCACTCTATCTTATGAATGGTGATAACCAGGCGTTAGGTATATAAAGCGAGGGTTCTTGTTAAATTGCAGAAGTTGCAGTTGCGATACTTTGGCAATCAATCTCTAGAGGTGCCTACTCCCATACCGGACCCACCAACATACCATGGGATGACGGAGGAAGAAGCGGCTGAAGCTAAGGATGACTTTTACCAAATGTGGCGGTTCCATTATGTGATTCCGTTTGGGGAGCAACGCTGGGTATGCCTTCGTTTGCTTATGAAGGATAAGGCTGAGGAGGCAGATGTGAAAGTCGATATACAGACCAAGAAGTACTGTCGGTATCTTGCAAGGGATTGGATTTTAAAGTAGAATCATTCTTCCTTCCCTGCCAACTTGATGGTGGTGGGGGTTACATAGGAAGAGACGGTGGTGGTGAAGATAGGAGATAAAGATTGGAAATTTTCTTCTGTACAATCATCCCTCTTCTTCTTCTTCGAGGAGTATTTTATGCTAAAGGTTGGTTCAGGCTCTGTTACAATCACCTTTCAGTATTTTCTTGCAGAAGAGTTTCATTTATGAGGTGCATGTACCACAAAATGAAAACTGATATGCAATGTAACCTGTAGATAAAGTTGGACCTGTATGTAGGTTGAGGCGTTAGAAGGCTCTATTATAGAAATAAGCCTCATCCTCAAGCTTAAACTCGAGAAGGAGACTTTGACCTCTGGTCGCGTGATTGAAGTAGTATCTGATGAATCTAAAAATATAGATATTTGTAGGGGGGGCATCCTCAGAATGGAAGACTCTGATATTGTAGAGGTAGAGTCAAAGGGGGAGGACGAAGTACAATTTCTAGATTTTCCTGGCAATTTTGTGTCATATCCAGCAAAGTCTGATGTATTTAAGGAATTCTATAAAATTAAAGGTAGTTTAGGTGGTGAATGGGGTAATGTTATAGAACACGTTGGGAGGTTTTTAAGGAGATGTATTGTAGAAAATTGGGAAGAATATTTTTTCTTGTTGTCGGGCTTAGAACAGGAGAAATCAGAGAGGGGAGTAGAGGAGTTGGTCTTCTTCGAGTACTTCAATTGGAGTGTCTAATATGATTTGGACCTGGGATTTCTGTGCTATTTGTCTTAATTGGAATTCATATTGATGTTGCCCCTTAACAATCTTGCTAAAGGTATTTTGAATACCATAGAGTCTTGTCTTGCCCAACTGAATGGGAATATGTGGGAAGTGATTAATGTTTGTGATAACTTAAATAGATTATGGGCTGAAAATGAGGTAGATAGGAAAATAACTCCCGTAGATGTTTTGTAGTATGATTCTGTGAAATATTATGCAGCGACTGGAGGCACGTATTTTTGTTCCAGTTCGTCTCGACCTCAATTCTTCAACCTGAATTCAGCAGGTCGAGTTTAGAATAATAATCTGATATGTGAAAGGTGATTGCCTCCAAAGATAGGGCAAGGAACCTTTAGACCTTATATATAAAAATCTAAAGAAAAGTAAGTAATAGTTTATGATATTAAACTGTTGTAGATGTGGCAACGTTTATCTGTATGTAACTTTGTACTGTGTTTTGTAGATACTTGATCTCAAGTGGCGAGAAAAGAAGCACTAAAAGATATTGTAGCTCAAGAAGGTACAAAGCTTGAGATGGTTCTCGAAGAGCTTGATATAATTAGGTACAAAAGAGCTAACAGTAGGTCAGAAAAAGTGTAAAACTCTCAAGCAATGAGACAAATGACAGGAACTCGACCTGGAAAGAAAATAGTAGCGGACGGTGAATAGCGTCTAATATTAACGAAGACTGCTATAATTTCCCTGAAGGCAGGTGCTTGGGGTGCTACATCAAGCAAGTAAGCTTAAAGGAACCCAAAAAGGAAGGTTGTGAAGGGTGGCTCGACCTCGGTTACCATGGAGAGTGGAGAGGTCGAGGCGAGGTGATTATAAAAAAGAGGAAGTTGGCCGCTTCTACTGTAGGGAACGAGGCGAAGAAGGCGGAGAGTGGCCCTGCTGTGGAGGACGAGCTTCTAGCCATGGAGAACATGCTGAGGGCAGTAGGCCGAGTAGGTGCTGAAGAACTGAACGCTTCCGCACAGTTAGAGTTGAGTAGGGTAAGTTTTTATTCTTCATGCTACTTTAATTTTGTGTTTATTTTCGAGCTTAAATGTGTACTATTTCTATTATAGGCTGCTCAAATGTTAAAGGGCATCTATCTCGGTCTTGAGGATGGGAGGGTCGAGCTCGAGGGAGGGAGAGCTGAGCACGAAAAGAGGGTGGCTCAGCTTAAGATGGATTTGGGTTTAGAAAGGGAGCGCTCGGTCTCTGTGAAGGTCTCGTAGTTGGTGATGATGCTTGAACTTGCTGGGGAGGCAAAGAAGAGCATCGAAAAAGTTGTACCTGCTCATAATAGCCTTGAGCAGAAGCTCCTTGAAGTGGGATACTATGTGGCTAACATCGATGTTATCATAATGGGGTGCTATGTGGAAGAGGCCAAAGCTAAAGAGGATCTTGATGTTAATGGCGGTCCTTTCCAAGGTGCTGTGACAGGGTTAGATGCAATTTCCTCTTGAACTGATATTGAAAACTGTGGGGGAGATGAAGACAAGGTAAAGTAAAAACTTTATGGAGTTTGTTTTGCTTGTTTGATTGTGTGAGTTGAATAAACTGTAATTGTATGGTACATACTTTGAGGAAAACTATGGAATAGTCTAAGAGATGTTTGTAAATATCAATTTGTAGGAAGTTAAAGGTATGCGCCTCAGAATTGAGGAATGAGAGAGAGAGCCGACTAAGGAGTGAAATGCCTCAGCAACTCTTTTAACTTCACAAATGGGGCTATAGGTTAGGAAAGATATAGATCATAATGAACGATTATAATCAAGTATGTTCAGACTGTTTTGGAGTGTTAGAAAACTAGAACATAGAAAATGTGTACCTTGAAATAGGATGCATATGTTATTGCCATTAGTGTGAGATAACTGTTTAACTTGAGGGTGAAGTTGAATCCCAACTTGTTGGCATGTCAAAAATAGAAATTTGTTAGAAATTTGTAAAACTAACTGTAGTTTGTATTGATGCTATCTGTGAAGTATTATTGAATCGATCTTGATGATGCAGGTCGAGTTAGAGACTGTCCACTTGAGCGTACAAAAGACATTTCAATACAATCATCAATTTGGGGCTGAATTTGATAGGATGAATGAAGCATATGAAGAGAGGAAGGATCAGTTTGTTAAAGTTTAGATCCAGCTTGCTATGGCGAAGAAAACTATGAATGAGCTGACCCAGCAGATCGACAGTAAAGATGTTGAAAAAGGAATACTGGAGGGAGAGCTCGCGAGTGCACATAATGAATTAGCGAAGCTAAGTAATAGGATAGACTTGTTGGTAGTGAAAGGTAAAGAAGTGGACGCCGCTCAATAAAGTATCAGGTCGTTAGAGGCATAAGATAAAGAGCTACGGGAATCAAGGTAACATATAAATACACAATCACGAAATCATCAATAAAAGCATAAAATACCTCATTTATCAATATCATAAATGTTGCTGAAGCGTTACATAACCCAAAAGGCATTACAAACCACTTGAAGAGTCCTTATTTGGTCTTGAAATCCGTCTTCCATGAAAATTCTTCCCAGATTCTAACTTGATGGTAACCCGACTTAAGATTTAGCTTGGTAAAAAACTAATCGAGCCTTCTACAACTCATATAAAAGCTCCATGGAAGTGGATAACAATTTTTCACTGTAATCTTGTTCAACGCCCGATAATCTATACACATTCTCCAAGACCCATCCTTCTTCGGTGCCAATAACACAGGTAAACCACAAGGTGAGCAACATGGATTAATAACCCTTTGCTCGTGGAGCTTTTATACCTATTTCTTGATCTCATCAGACTCAATTATAGAAGTCTGATACAACCAAATGTTGGGTAATGGCTCACTATTCACCAATGTAATACCATGCTCTACATCCCTCTTGCGCAACATCCCTTCTATGCTTAGAAACAAGTCTTTATACTCCTCTTATAACTTCCCCATTTCGGTTTGTTGCTTAGGAGACATTGCCATAGCATACTTTTTAGCCGACGTACACTCTTCAATTAGTCGTACAAACAACAACACAAACTTTCCTTTTGTATTAACTAACCTCATCACCTGAGTCGCTGTTACTAAATTATTTATGGTAACATTCTCCTTACGAGCATTAATATGAAACTCATTTTTCTCCTTCACAAGATGATACTTGCGAGCTTACGAGCATTGATATGAAACTCATTTCCCTCGTCAGTAAACAACTCAGTGATCGCAAACTTGAACGTACAATGCTACGTGATCTTCAATTCCATGTCTTTCTTAATCCAACCCAAACCATACAGCTTAGGATGAGCCATACTAGCCAAACCCATCTTCTTTACCACCACCTTAAAGATTAAATTCTTTTGACTACCCGGATCAATGATGGCCTCTACTATGCTCTGCTTCACTTGAATAATTACATGAAAAGTTCTTCCCGACTGGCCTCCACGGTAGCCATAGTTATCTTAAACATAAGAGTAAGCTTAGGATTTGGTTTATCAAAATTTGGAAGATTGACAATCATTGTGGCTAGTGCACTTTTTTTTCCCTTGCTTCTCTCCTCCTTCGGCCTAAGCTCTGGATGAAGTTTCCTACATTTATCTAAAATGTGCCCATTTGCCTTACAATGACTATAAATTCCCCTTGGATGAAGACCCTTCTCCTTTGAACTCCACCTTGTACTCATTCTTCCAACTAGACTTATAATCCTACTTGCTCTTGGCATCTTTCTTGTCACTCTTTAAGTACTTTCCTTCAATAGAAATTGCTTTCACGATAGTGTCTTCGATATTTTCCATAGTAAAAAGGTTCAACACCCTTCTAATGGAGTTTGAAAAACCCCCTGTATACTTTATGAATACTTCATACTCGTCCACATTGATGTCCAAAATCAAACCTTGGTTATGAAACTCCGTAGTGAAATCATGCACGGATTGCTCATACTTTTGGTACAAATGATGCCATTTGAACCATCGTTCTTGCTCCTACCCAATAGGATAAAATTACTTTCTCACTAACACTTTAACCTATTTTCTACTCAAGCTTCCTACTTTGTGATGTTTCTTATAAGACTTCTACCACATGAGTGCATGACTTACAAATTTTAATATTGAAAAACATATTTTCTGAGTATTTGAGTATTCATAAAGAAAAAGAAAGGTCTCTAACCTATCTAACTAGTTATCTAATTTCTTAGTTTCGATTAACCCATCAAATACTGGAATCTTAATTTTAAAATCGATACAAAAACTGTGCATAGGATTAATGGGTTTACCAATAGTTGGTCTCTTCTTGGTGAATTTGGCATCACTAGAATCTCTATCTTCCTCCTCATTACCCTCGCCCTCTCCTCCTCCGTAACTCTTTTATTTTCGTGCGTCTTGCCGTTTCATCCAAGTGGATGCTTTTGCTAGGTTAGTGAGATGTAATTGCTATACCAACTCCCCTAGAGTAGTTGTTAGGTCAAAAAATTTAGTTTCCAACTTTGTGAGTCGATCTTCGAAATTGCCCATTTCCGAATTTACCTTCGTCTTCGAGCTAGGTCTTCAGTGACTTTTCAATGGACTCACAAGAATCTGCTTCATTTGCTTATGTCAGTCAAATGTAGAGACCATAAACTACAATCGCCTAAGAATCATTACATGAAAATCTGATACCACTTAATCCACAATCGAATTGAGATTAACCTAATTGAAGAATTAATGTGAAGAACAAAAAAATTTGTGGGTAAAACTTTGCAAAGTGAGCTTCAATTGCTCAAAATTTGATTATAATGAATTCCTCTCTTGGTCTCTCTCTAGATCTCTAGATCCCTTTTACATTGCCTAACCTTGCCCTTTTAAAGATTAAAAGTTCCTAGTTAAAACATAGGACATAAATGCCCTTCAAATACGCTAAAATAATAAAGGAAACATGATAGTCATTTGAATGAACCCATGGGCCATTTGAGTGACTGGGTCCAATTAAGCCTTGAAATCGAGGTAGTCATAATTGGTCTTCTGGGAACCTTGTAATTCAAATGACTCCAAATGTTGTTCAAACGACTTGCCAATTTGTACCTAGAAAAGGAGACAGTCATAATTTGTCCTTTTGTCCTTCAAACTCATTCGAATAACTCCAAGGCTCGTTCGAATGACATAACATCTTTTGAAGAGGTTGATTGTCTAGATCCTTCTGGATCAAAGCCAAAGATCCTGGAGTAGTTAGCATCTCAAGACCCTGTTGAAATAATGTAAAAACTCATGGCTATACAGTCAGAGTTGAGTCCTATTCTTTTGGTGAAGTCCTTGTCTTTGATTAGTTAAAAACTACTGTTAGTTATGGAGTAAGAATATGAATTTGTTTAGTTGATTAAGTAGTATGTTTACTGGGTAGTTAATTGCTGTTAGTAGTTACTATTATTTAGCCTATTTGATGTCTATTTAAACTCAGTTGTAATGTTGGAATAATGCTGAATTTGCATTTGCATGAGTCTTTTATTGTCTCAAGTTTTTTTGTTTTTGCTCAAGCTCTCCGCAGACTTACTTGTAGTGAGAGGACTTTTATTTCTAATTTCTATTTTAACCAAGTGGTATCCAGAGCTAAGGTTCTAAGGCGATGGCATGCAACAACGCAACGGTTAATCCCTCACACTTGATGATTCCAATCTTCAAAGGGGAAGGTTACAAGCTTTGGAGCAAGAAGATGAAAACTCTTCTTTTCTCACAAGATTTGTGGGAGTTGGCGGAGAAAGTTTATTCGGATGAACCAACCTCCACGGAGAATATGAGGGAGGCTAGAAAGAGAGATGCCAATGCTCTCTTCTTTATTCAACAAGCTCTTGATGATACTATCTTCCCTTGAATTTCAGCAGCTACAAAGTCGAAGGACGCATGAGATTTATTGCAAAGGGAATATCAAGGTAATGCCAAGGTACTAATTGCCAAACTTCAAACCCTTTGTCGAAAGTTTGAAACTCTCTATATGAATGATGGTGATTGTATGAATACGTATTTCTCTAGGGTTCTTGAAATTGTTTACCAAATGAAAATTTATGGTGAAGCTTTATTTGATATTTGATCAAAGGGTTTTTTTTTTTTTTTTTTTTTTTTTTTTTTTTTTGTGCGCAAATTGGAATTTTATTTATGTAAAAAAGAAAACAAACAGGAGGGGGACATAGAGCCTGACCTCCGAATAGTACATACGTATCAGTGTCTAATAGCAGCAACTTCTAGTTTATCAAGAAAGTAGGAGGCTCTTATGTGTCTAGGTAGTGAAGCAGCCGACCAGAAGAGGAGGTTCTCTTGTGCACTTCCAAACTTGGAGAGACCATCAGCGGACCCGTTTCCTTCTCTATATGTATGCACCATGTTGATTTGTAGCTCTTGGCTGAGTTGTTGTAGGACCATCTTCCAGATGTCTTGAAGCTTGCTAGGGCAGGTTCTTGTCTGTTTGAACCAGTTAACTATGACCTCGGCATCCATCTCTACCACTAGTGAAAAGCAGTTGTTCTCCTTGCAAAGGTGGAGGCCATGCAGTAGTCCATATAACTCAGCTGTCATGTTAGTGCCGTTTCCTAGTGCCACACTAAAGCCTAGTTTAATTCTTCTCTGCTAGTCGCGAATGATACTTCCAGCCCCAGAGAGACCATTGATCAGAGGGGATCCATCAGTATTCAGTTTGAACCACCCAGGCGATGGTGCTTGCCATTTGACCCATGTACTTGCTTTGTGTTTTATTTAAAGCTTGTGTACTTGTAGCACCTGAAGTGACAGAGTATCTCCGTAATTTCTACCGCGAGATACTGAGGTTTTGATCTTGAGATCTTGAAGCCAACGACATGTTTTTTTGACAATCGCTTGTGCATTCATGAGGATGTCGTCGTATCGGTGTTTGCATCTTTCTTTCCAAAGTTCCCAGCTTATTATGGCCGCCAGAATTCCCTTGATCGTGCCCATTTGTGTACTCTTGTTTGCTGCTAATATCCAAACCCTTTGCCGAGCCCAAAAGCTTTCCTTTTGAATGTTACGAACGCCACATGCCATTGCAAAAAACTGCCAAACCTGTTGAGCGATCTCTCCATTTACGAGCAAATGGTTCAAAGTTTCGATGTGACCTGAGCGACAACAGCTGCATCTTGATGTAAATGGAATCCAGTGTTGGAGGAAATCATCTACCGTGATGACATTCTTCCATATTTTCCAATTGAAGACTTGAATTTTTGTAGGAAGCGTTTTAAACCAAATCTAGTCCATGCGACTTTGTACTTCTGTAGTCCCTCTCCAGAATTGCCATGCTGATTTTACCGTAAATTTACCACTCTCTAAAGGACCCCAAAGTGGCATGTCATGACCCTCGTTGATGAAGAACTTGTTGATGAGTATGGTTTTCCATTGCGCCGACAGTTCGTGTTGAAGACAGTTCCAGTTCTAGTTTGTTCCATTCTCTATAACGTCTTTCACCCTTATTATTCGTTTGCAGTCTATGTTCAGAATGTCTGCGAGGCTACCTTCCCCGGTCCAATCATCCTGCCAGAAGTTGCAATTGCCCATTCCCAAATTCCAAACTGTATTTGCTTGGACTGTTGTGATCAAGTTTCGTATACTTCTTCATAGCGCAGAAGTGTTAGATCGAAGCCGAGAGATGTCATTTTGAATTATGTATTTGCTTCTCAGAAAGCGAGTCTAGAATGTATCGGTATATAGTATGTTCCAACATTTCTTGAGCTGAAAGCTGTATTTGATGTCCTCGAGCTTTCGGATACTGAGTCCGCCTTCTGCTTTGGGTGTAGATATGTCGTCCCATGACACCCAGTGTCGTTTGTTTCTACCTTCAAACTTTCCCCAAAAGATATTGGAGAACATTCTCTCTAGCTTTTGAATGACCGATTGTGGGACGTTGATACATGCTAAAAGATGTATCGGCATGGAGTTCAAGACATGGTTAATCAGTGTGAGTTTTCCCCCTTGAGATAGTAGCTTACCATGCCATCCTTCAATCCGTTGTTCTATCTTCGTGTGGAGCGTTTTAAAGTGAGAGTGTCGAACTTTTCCATAGCTGATTGGAGCCCCCAAATAAATCATCGGAAATAGCTTGTGCTGAAAACCGCTTGTTGTTTGAATGATTTGATTCTGGGATCCTGTTGTGTTATGATGTACATAGACCCCACTTTTCACTTTGTTGACCAGTTGCCCAGAGAAGGCTTCATATCTTCCCATAAACTTCAGCAGCCCTTGGAGAGAGGATTGACTTCCATTAAGAAATACTAGAAAATCATCCACGTACAGCAGATGTGTGATTGGAAGACATCCCCTAGAGGATTTAAAGTACCCAATCCGCCCGTCTGTAAAGTACCTCGTTAGCCCCTTAGAAAGCACTTCCTCTGTAATGATAAACAGTAAAGGTGAGAGGGGATCCCCTTGCCGGAGACCTCTAGTCGACTTGAAAAATCCTTTAAAGACTCCATGTAACACCACCGAAAACCAGGGTATCTCAAAACATTTTGCAAAGAGTTTTACACATGTACTGCTAAAGCCAAATTTCCGAAGAACCATCTTGAGGAATCTCCAGTCCAGCCGGTCATACGCCTTGGTCATGTCCACCTTTATCATCACGTTATTGCCCCGAGTTTTCCTATGTAATTCTCCCACCATTTCTTGGGCGAGAGTGATAGTGTCGCTGATGTCCTTGCCTTGTATATAGGCTCCCTGATTACCTGAGATCATCTTGTATAGCAGTGTACTCAATCTCATTGCAATGATTTTTGAGAAAATCTTGTAGACCATTGAACATAAACTGATTGGCCAAAAGTCGCCCAATGTTGCAGGTCTCTCAAATTTTGGGATATGGGTTAGGAAGGTGGAGGCATAGAATTGTGTGAAAGGTGTACCATTGAAGAATTATTTTCCTGCTCCATGTAAGTCCTCCTTAATGATGTCTCAACAAGTAGTGGTATAGAAACTGGTAGAGAAACCGTCACTTTCTGGAGCACTGTCAATGGAAATTCTAAAAGCACTTTCTTTTAGCTCTTCCATAGTTGGTGGGGCTGTAATACTGTTGCTCTCGTTTTCTGTAATAACATTTGAGATGCAGCTGAGTAGTTCCTGGTCGGTTTGGGTTGGTGATGCAGTAAACACATCTTTGTAGTAAGTAATAGAAGCTTTGTGAATCATCCCAGTATCTTGCGTGTGGGTGCCATCGGGCATTGTAAAATTCAAAAGAATAGATCTTTTACGATTGATTTGCATTACAGTGTGGAAAAACAGGGTATTTGCATCTCCAGCTTGAATCCATTTCACCCGGGATTGCTCTCTCCAAAAGATCTCCTCTTTGTATAACATATCAGCATGCTCTCTCTGCACATTGCTAAGGTCCGCACTAACCTGTTCGTCCCATCCACCTTGTAACATGAAATCCATCTCTGTGATTTTGTCTTCAAGCCTTTTGATGTTTTGTGTAACGTTTCCGAAAGTGGTTTCATTCCATTCTCGTAAGGCTGTTTTAACCAGTTTTAGCTTGTACGCAAAAGGGGAGAGGCAATTTCCAAACACACCTGATGGACAAGTATCTTGGATTAGTTTATGAAAAGTGGTATGAGTCGACCACATTTTTTGAAATCTGAACTGTCGAGGTCCGTGATAAGCGTTGCTCGTGAATGAAAGAAGAAGAGGGGAATGATCTGAACAAACTCATGTAATATGGTGCATCTTGTGTATTGGGAACCCAGTTATGAACGCAGCGTTGACGAGTGTTCTATCTAGTCTTGCCCATTGTCGTGACCTACCTCGATGATTGTTACACCAAGTGTATACTGAACCCAAGAACCTGGTATCCATTAACCCCGCCGCTTGTATCATATATTCAAATTCTGCGACCTCACAGTGGCATATTCTTCGACCACCTAGTCTTTCTTATTCATACCGTATAGAGTTAAAATCCCCCAGTATACACCAGGGTGTCGTAATGGTCTGAGCAAGTAAACAAATGTTATCCATAGAGAGCGTCGTTCAGAACATGTGCATTTGGCAAAAACAAGAGTCACTAGGGCACTCTAGTTGTTGTGTAGTTCTATTTTGCAGTGAATATATTGATTCGTCAAAGATATAAACGTCACCTCATAATCTTGTTTCAAGAATATCCAAATTATTCTGTTCTGGTTTTGATTGGACAGAAAAGAATTGCATTTTATTTGATTACATATGCTACCAATATGTGAGACATCTAAAAAAGGTTCTAACAGTACCACAATCGAAATTTTGTATTGCTGAATGAGCTTCTTGAGATGATTTATTGTCTTGGAGTTGCTAATGCCCCTGTAATTCCAAAGGAGAAGCGGTCCGTCCACCATAATTTAGTTTGGAAGTTGTCGAGCACTCTTGCTCCTTGTGATCATACTGAGTGGCAACCGCAGCGGCCTTGATCGCACTTTCTTCATTGGAGTCCAGTCCTTGCAAGCTTCCCCATCCATATCAGAGTGAAAACCACGTTCAAACTCGGTGCCGTAGGCTGCTGCAAACTCGTTGTCAGACACATGGCTATCGGCATCCACATTCTTAAATATGGTTGCTGCTGAATCTATTGTGACAATCTCATTTGGACTGCCCATAGTGACGTTTTTCGCCGACGTTACGGAAAATATTTTAAGAAGTTTGCTAATGAAGTATGATCATGTCGTTGCTGCAATTGAGGAGTCTAAGGACTTAGCTAGCTTTTCCGTTAGAGAATTGCTTGGGTCTCTTTAATATAATGAAGATCACTTGAAAAGGCCCAATGAAAATTCAATTGAAAAAAGCTTTCCATTCTAAGGTGAATGTCAGTAATCAAAGTTCTACTCCAAGGGGTCGAGGAGGCGACTCATTTTGAGGAAGAAGAGTTGGTGGACACTTAGGTATAAGCAATCATAATTACAGTGAAGGTAATGATCAAGGTAAAGCTCTAAACCTTATGAATGTAATTGCTGCAAAAGAATTGGTCATATTAAATTTTTTTGCCGATTTAAGGAATGTAATGAAAAGGGTGAAAACTCTACAACTCCTTAGTGTTTTTTTTGTAAAAGGTAGTCATATTGAGGATTTTTGTAGAGTGAAGGAAAAACATACAAATTTTGCTGAAGAAAAGGAAAAGAAACCAAATGATAGTTTATTTCTTACTTATTTTTCTGCAAATGAAACTACTAAAGATGTTTGGTATGTGGGTAGTGGGTATAGTAATTAATCATATGATAGGTTCTTTGGAGTTGTTTTATTCGTTGGATTGATCTGTAAAGTCAAATGCAACAATGGGTGATGGAATTGTTTGAGATGCTCAAGGAAAAGGTACAATTAGTCTTGAAGAACGAAGTTGATAGAACGCAAAAGCGAGACCTTTAAAAACAGTAGTTTTAAAAAGGATCCTTCTCATTTTTCCATCGTCGCTTTTTTTACAGCAAGGATCCTGAACGACGGTTAAGGAGGGGGTCAACAATTCCTTTAGGCCCTTGGGAGAGACTCGGAGCGTTTTTTTTACAGCAAGGATCCTGAACGATGGTTAAGGAGGGGGTCAACAATTCCTTCTCACGCCTCTAGCTACTTTGCCGCTAACTTGTAGTTTAGGATCCTACCTATTCTTGTAGCTACTTCCCCGTACGCAAGTCCAAAGGGTTGAGTTCAGTTAAGAATGTTTTGTATGCTCCCGATTTAGAGTCAAACCTTTCAAGTGTGGGCAAATTTTTTGGGGTATGATACTCTATTGTTTTTGAGGATATTAAATGCTTTGTTTATCAAGACAAGACTAATAAGAAGATTATTTTTGAAGTCCCTATGGCTACAAACTAAACTTGTCCTCTTATTCATGTTTATGATTTCAGGCTTGCTTTGAAGGGAGAGGATTCCCCTAGACTCTCTTCTGGCTACACTCTCCCTATACTCTCTCTTGACCACACACTCAATCTCTCTTTCTAGCTCACTCACAACTCACTCACTCTCTTCTTACCTATGTGGCATCACGCAACATGTATGCTTTGGCAACTGCCAGATAAGACAATCTCATAGATTTAGAGGAAGAAGATTCCTCTGCTGTATCGGGGTCGTGCACACTTCTTCCAACCTTGAAGGCAAAGAAATCTACCATCTTCACCAGTGAAAGAAATATCCCCGCCCCTCCAGCCTTCAGATCAAGGTAAACTTGATCGCTTTGGAACAAACAATCTCTAAAGATTTGCTTGACATTAATTGCTCCCCACTTCCCCCAAGAACAACTGTCATTTCACCGCCAACTCTCAAGCCAAATAATCTCGACACATCCTTTAAGGTTATAGTAATTACGCCTCATTTTAAATGAAAACTGTTGGTCTTTGGATGCCAACGCTCGGCTAAAGCTGTAATCAATACTGCGTTGTAATGTGTGCATGAAATGGCTCCAATTCTGCCAAGCCCTTAAAGATTTACCAGTCTTTGGACCTTCTCAACCTCCCTACCATTGTCCCAAGTAGGACTGTGGTGAAACACCTATAGATAGCCGGGATCCTATAAATACAATATAATCACTTTTGTCTTTGTCTAAATAGAAGAAGGGAACATTACTGAAATTGGGTGTAAAACCAAAATAATTGGCTATTTTCAGGTGCTATCCAAGAGCTAGAGCTTTTGCTCTGTGTGTCGCGAACCTCGCCAACAAAGAAGTTTCCCTGGGGCCATATTCGACCACTTTTGACTCATTTAAGTCATTGTTGTTGTCCTCCCGAATACCTTTTTCATCTGTGGTTGATGTACCCTGCTCTTCGACTATAGGGTTTATGAAAGCTTCAAATTGCGGACTATCGCTCAAAGGAACTGCTTCATTATGATTGAAATTATCTATACTAGAAATAGAAGCTTGGGAATCGCTGCCATTTGTTGAAGGGCTTTCAACATTCTCAACTTCTTCAGGTGTTACTGCCATCTAAGAGACACTCCCAATTGCTTCTGCCCTACTAGAATTAGTTTTCCTCCTTTTCGCAGGCACGTGAGGAGGTTTGTTAAAATTTAGATACGAAGGATCTTCTCGCTTTGAATTTAGCCTCTTCTGATGAGTGGCTGTAGAGGGTATTGTAGTAGCATATTCCCCAGATTCGACAAGAGTAAGCCAGTAAAGTATATTCAAAGACAACCACACATGATCGAAGGCCATCATTCGAGAAGTTACTATATGTCTGTGACTTGCGAAAAGTAGCCGTTGAAGCCTAGTCAAGAAAGAAATGTTAGAGATCCGCAAAGTTTGCCTACCCCCCCGGAATAGGAGACTATTTTTTTCTTTTTGTAAAGCTGCATATATGACTATAAATACAGGCAGAGAATAGATTCTACAGGGCAACAATCTCTTAATATTCTTGCTTCTAAATTTGAACATCACTCAAAAACGTGTAATAACTAGCATCTTAATGAATTTTACATTAAAATCCTCCGCGAGGTCGTAGTTTTTCTCAGCCTTTAATAAGTTTTCCATGTAAAATATTATTTTATCCAGCTTAATTGTATTATCTTTACGAATAAGTATTGGCAAAGATTCTCCTTCAGGAAAACACGCCACTACAATTGGCACTGTTTGTGGGAATTACCATACTTTTTTTACCATCATTGATCTAAACACCATCCTATGACAAACATGAACCTGAAAAGCCATTCCAGTACTGTCAGAAATCAAAAAATACCAGGAACTATTGATCTCCACAATGCCGCACTCTAGCTTCTACAAAAAATGGCCGCAGAAAAAACCCAATGAATAGAATATCAGCGTGTCCGTGCACAAGCTTTTCAAACGAAGAGAGGCGAATGGCAAAAATCCTTAGATCAACAGAGTCAAACACATCAGAAAGAAATTGAATTACTAAGGAGAGTGCAGGATCGACTGACCGATCGTCAAACGTCCACTCCACTCGCCCGAAGCGAGCATAGATCATAAGAAATTCAACATGATGATCCACCAAGGGAAGACGATTTCGGTGTTTCTTGATCCAAATCCTGAATCCCAAGTAGAGCCTCTCAATATTTTGTCTTAACATCCCCTGCATCGACAACTCAAGGAAGTCGACGCACTCGTCTTCAAACTCCCTCGGGTTAAAGAAGACCAATCAGGGATCGGTTTGGACCAGAAGGACATGGAGATTTTGATCCTCAAATTACAGCCTTAACGATTCCCCCGCAACAATTTGTCGCCTTGGACGATCTCAACAACAGGATCCAGATCATTAATTCTGGCGTTCTAGGCCGACGATCTGCGCTTGATAGAATTGAGACAACCTCATTTCCCTTCATCTCAAAGTTATGCCCATTCCGGATAATTTCCATATGCCCAAATTTATTCAGTATGCAGACCTGACTGACCCATTTATACATGTTCGTCACTTCAAAGACACAGCCAGGTTATATTCCAAACTCGACAACATGTTATGTTGACTCTTCAACATGAGCCTAAAGGAAGAACTGCTCCGTTGGTTCCATACTATTCAAGAGGCCTCCATCACCATGTTCAGCCAGTTATAACATCTTTTCGAATCCAATTACGCTCATGCCAGAGAGTGAGAGATCACTGTCGACTTTTTATTTTACTTCGAGCATGACGCGAAAAAGACCCTGGTAAGCTTTAATAAATGCTTCCTACTGGAAACAAGGAAAATATGGAACTCAGACCCAAAAATCGTCGTTTCAGCAATTACCTCCGCCCTGCACATTGACTCAAAAGTTCGAGAAGAACATACTCTACACAAGCCACGTACAGTTACTGAGATGATTGATGTGGTTACTAACTACATCGAACTGGAGTGATAAAAGAAAGATAAGATGAAAAGCTCATATGTAATCCGTTCTCGAGAAACATCTTTGACTCTATCACAGCAAATAGTAACTACCGAAGTACCTAAACAACGCGATAGAAACATCGATAGGCATAGAACAAAGGATGAAAAACCAGACAGACCTGTCCCAGTTCTGCTGCCAATGATAACAAATTTCTCTGCTATCTTGCCAATAATAAAGGGAGTTGAGTGTTACCGCGCACCATAGACAATTCCTGATTTTCCCAACAGACCACTATGTAAGTATCACAATGTGCATAGCCATGAGACTGACACCTACTACTCCCTCAAACGAATCTTCTATTGTAACCAATTTGCTGGAAGACTCCACAATTATGTCATCGACATCCAAAAGTTCCTAGAAAATAAAGCAAAAAATAATGAAGTCGTGCAAAATCAGGTCCAAGGGCAAGCTCACCATCTGTATATGATTGAGATTAAAAAAGGGAAGAAAAGAAAACAAGACGTTCGGATTACGCCTTGCTATAAAGTGACCCCCTCGGACAAATCTGCAAAACTACTCCCCATCACAAGCAAATCAAAATGTCCTTACCAAATCACCTTCGAATACTATGACACAAGCCACGTCAATACCCTTATGATGACCCTCTCGTCATTATGCTCAAAGTGGGACATGACTATTTACATATACTTCTCATCGATACTGGAAATACCACAGATGCATTGTTCAGAAGAACAATTAAAGTCCGAGGCCTTACAGATTCGGTAAAAGCTTTGACAACAATAATCGCGGGCTTTAATGGTTTGAAGGAATCAGCTACAGGAGAGATCACTCAACTAGTTTAAGCAGGTTCTGAAACTACATTCGTAGAATTCCTCATCATCGATGTAGATTCCAAATATTTGGGGATTTTAGGACGAAGTTGGTTACATTCAATCAAAGCAGTGCCTTGCACTTATCATCTAATGCTGCATTTTCCAATAGATCATAGAATTTTCAAAATCAAGGGCAGCCAAGCAGTTGCATGAATGTGCGAAAATACCACAACCAACCCTCATACAACCAAACTTCCCAAAGCATAGCAACTACATCAAGAAGAATCAACAACATTTGAAGAGCATGACATCGAGATAGTTGAACTCGATGGCCCAGGGTCCACAACCTTCATCGGCTCCAAATTATCAATCGACGAATAAGAGGCCATGATATAGCTACTTAAGAAGAATATTGACATTTTTGCCTAGAATTTCCAAGAAATGCCTGGCATCGATCCTTCAATCGCATGTCACCGACTCAACCTCATTCTAGACAGCAAAGCTATCATTCAAAAATGACAAAATCTAGTACCCCGACTCCGCGATGCAGTAAATGAAGAAATTGATAAACTCCTTCATGTAGGATTTATTGGGGAAGCTAAATATCTGAAGTGGGTTTCTAATATCGTCTTGGTACCAAAGAGAAATGGAAAAATCAGGGTTTCTGTTAACTTTACAAAACCCAACAAGTTCACACCTAAAGACTGTTTTCCACTACCTCTAATAACACATCTTCTCGACTCAGTTGTAAGATACGAACAACATTCTATGATGGATGCAGCCTCTGGTTATAACCAGGTTCTACTAGCTGAAGAAGATCAGGAAAAAACAACCTTCCTCTCCGAACAAGGTCTGTACTATTACACAAAAAATCCTTTCGGTTTAAAAAATGTAGGCGCTACTTACCAAAAGCTTGCGACTAAAATATTCAAAGATTATCTCAGTGGAATTATGGAAGTATACATTGATAATATGATCTGCAAAAGCTTAAAACGAGAAGATCACTCAAGCAACCTCCAAATAATCTTTGATATCTTTCGCAAGTACAAGATGAAACCTAACCCAATGAAATGTCAATTCGGAGTCGTATTTGGTAAATTCCTGGGACATCTTGTCTTCAAAAGAGGGATAAAAATTGATCCCATACAAATTAAAGCACTCATGGCAATGCCATCCCCTCGAATAAAAAATCTTATTCAAAAATTTGTCGGCAAAATTGCTGCTCATCACAGATTTTTCTCAAAGTAATCTTGTCACTGCAAACTCCTTTACCTCCTTCTTCGTGGCAACCCCACTTATCTTTCGAACAAACAGCAAAAAGAAGTCATTTGGACTCCTGACTGCGTAATGGCTTTCTAAGATCATAAACGATACTTGGGGCGTCCTCCTATAATAATGGGTACTCCAATTGATGGAGAATCTCTTACAATGTACTTATCCACAATCGAGGATTCAATCAGTTCCGTCCTTATTCGTGAATATGGCAGAGTGGAAAATCAAATCTATTTCATCAGCAAAACACTTATACATGCTAAAATAAGGTACACGATAACATAAAAATAGATACTCACTTTGGTCTACAATTCTCAAAAACTTCATCCATACTTTTAAGCTCATCCCATCAAAGTCGTCACCAAATCCCCCCTCTAACTAGTACTCTCCAAAAATGAAAAATCTTGAAGAATCCAGCAATGGTCTATTTTCCATGGAGAATATGACATTTTCTTTGAACCCCAAATATCAGTCATGGGACAAGCAGTGGCCATCTTTTTGGCAGACTTTCCCTTCGAAGAACCCGATTATGAAGAACTCAAAGAAATCATCACAGATGACTCAATAGTAGAACCAGACACATGGTCCAAAAGCTCTGGTTGGTGAATTTTTACAGACGGATTAGCAAGACAACAAGGATGAGGGATTGGCATCGTCCTCATTATACCTTCCAATCATAGAATCGAAATAGCTATCAATCAAAAAATTTATGGCATTAAAAATGAGACCGAATATGAAGGAATTTTACACGGTCTCGATCTTGCAGTTACTATCAGAACCGAAGAATTAACAGTCTACGTTGATTCTTTTCTCATGGAAAATCATTACAACAAAACTACTAAAACAACGAGAAAAATGGTTGATTATGCATCTTTGGTCAAAGAAAAGATGCAGAGATTCAATCATGAACAATTTCTTACTTGCCTCGATAGGAAAATCAACATGCCGAAGCTTTAGCTTACATCATTGCAATGCTGGGAGATAGTGAAAAATGATCTTTAGAAATCGAAATCATCGAATATTCTAGCCTCGATATACTCTGAACACTCCTGATCACCATTACTGAAGACGACGATCCTGAAGACTGGAGAAGACAATTCTATGCATACCTCAACTCCAACATCCTCCCCAGTGAAAAAGATGAAGCTCGATTACTTCTGGCCAAGTGCCCCAGATTCACTGTCCAAGGTCCCATCTTATATTGAATCATAGGAAGGGGACCACTTATCGAATACATTTCACAAAAACAAACTCAAATCAAAATTTAAGAACTTCACGAAGGTATCTGTGGAGCACATGTTTCAGGAAGATCGTTAGCCCAACGCGCTTTTACACAAGGGTTGTATTGGTCCAAGATGAGACATGACTGCGAAGACATCATTCAAAAATGCAACAAATGCCAAATCCATGCCCAAAAGATTAAAAACCCTGCCTTAGACTTGCATATCAACAATATTTTCTGGCCATTCAAGCGATGGGGAATTGACAACATTGGACCTTTCCATCCGGCATCAGGATACCGAAGTTTTCTCCTAGTTTCCACTTATTACTTCAGAAACTAGGTTGAAGCAGTTCCTTACTGCCATACTGATGAAAACAAAGTTGTTAAGTTCCTTTGGGAGTACATCATCACCAGGTTTGGTTATCTACATATGATACACTCTGATAATGGCAAACAGTTCATCAGCGCCAAAGTACTTATTTTCCTCAATAAATATAAAATTCAGCTCACAACATCCACACCATATTATCCTCAAGGCAATGAACTAGCCGAAGCCAAAAACAAAAGCATAAAATCAAGATTACACAAATGTCTCGACGACAAAAAAGGGCAATGTGTGGATGAATTGCTCAGTGTTCTTTGGGCCTACTGTACGACACCTCGAGTCTCAATTGGCAGTACTCCATTTATGATAGTTTTTGGCACTGAAGCAGTCATACCTTCGAACCCCGATCTACCCAGTCCTCAACAAAAAATTCCAGAAGAAGAGAATGAGCTTGGTCTTCTTTGCAACCTCAATTAGATAAAGGAAACCAGAGGCAAGGCCATTGCGAATTTGGGACGATACCATGATACCTTGAAAAAAATATACAACAAGAAAGTTTGAGAACGGAAAGTTAGCATTATAGACCTTGTCTTACGACTAATTTAGGATAGTGCTCGACCTAAAAATTCTAGAAAATTATCTAGAAATTAGGATGGGCAATATATTGTCAGTAGCAAAATAGATAGTGGGACTTATCGGCTGATGACTAAAGATGAAATACAGCTTGAATATCCCTGGAATACTGCTCAACTGAAAATATTTTATAGATTAGACATTGTAACCGTTTTGATCGATTTAAATAAACATCTTTTGTTATCAATTTGATCTTTACTATTTGATTTGATCTCAATCTATACTTGTCAAGTATATATCAGAAAAATAATATCTTTACTATTTGATTTGATCTCGATCTATACTTGTCAAGTATACATCAGACAAACAATATCTTTACTATTTGAGTTGATCTTGATCTATACTTGTCAAGTATACATCAAACAAACAAATTCTTGACTATTTTATTTTATTTCAATCTATACTTGTCGAGTATACCTCAGACAAATGATATCTTTACTATTTAATTTGATCTCGATCTATACTTGTCAAGTATACATCAGACAAATAATATCTTTACTATTTGGTTTGATCTGAATCTATAGTTGTTAGGTTTACATCAGACAACCAAAATCCTTATTATTTGATCTACTCTCGATCTATACTTGTCAAGTATAAGTCAGACAAACAACATCCTTACTATTTGCTTTCATCTCGACCCATACTTAATATGTATTCATCAGACAAACAAAATTCTTACTATCTTGATTTGTTTTTAGTCTTTACTTATCAAGTATACCTAAAGCCTATCAATCAAATTTTAAGTAAAGAATATCCAATTACAGGATATTCTACTTCATGCTCTTTTCTTATTGAACAACCTCTAAGATAGCTCTTGTTCTTCTCAATTCTAAATCCAGATACCCATCTAAAGATATACATCTGGTACTCATTCTTATTACTTGCCATTTCATGGCCATAATTCACATATCATGCAAACAAACATTCCTCACTTATCTGCTCGATCTATAGTCACATTCAATTAAAATTACTTTATGAAATCTGCTACTAAGAACTATTTACAAAACAAGTGCACATAATTTTTTCACAAATAATAAAGCTTTTCAGCAATACCAAATTGTTTCCCCACAATACTACGAATTAAATTGTTTCGGTCCCACTGATAATTTTAACATCCTTTCTCAAATATACATAGTCTACACGAGGTTTAAAATTTCTAAGGATAATTTTTCTTCATTCAAATTTAGGGTACCTATGGGAACGTGCACATCTGCTACCTCACCAGGAGGAGCAATGTCAGCCTTCACCATCACATCATCTTCGATAATATTAATTGCTCCACGAACATCAGGAGTCTGGGGTACTTCGTCGTCCGAGCTATCAACAAAAGCAGCGCCACAAGCTTTTGTAAGTCCCTTATAAAATTTTTTCCTCTCAACGAAATTGTCATATTGTTTTTGAAAATGCGTCCTCACTTCCATGCATTTTGCCAGTTTCTCAACCTTCATCTTCGCCCACACTTCATCGAGCAGCTTGCCCTACTCTTGCTCCATTGCTTTACAAGCATCGGCAACTTGATCCCTTACATCATTTTCATATGTGGTCTTCTGCAACGCCAAAACCTCCTTTTTCTCTTTCTCTGCCACTTTCTTCACTTCACCCAGCGCAGCTTCCCTTGTCTTCTTGGTATCGAGCTTATACCTATTTAATATTGCATTCAATTCTGCCTTCTCCACGATCAAAACCTTCTCTATGTTTTTGAAGGCAATAATCTGATTTGCCAGCTGTCTACCGCACAAAACGCGACCCATAGCCTTAGTTACCAACTTCTTAATCTGCATCAAAGTCATATAATGAATATTCGAGTGAACTACCAAATATTTTTCATTCGTAGAAATGTATTAAAAAAATTCACCATCGTAAAATTCCTCTGACCCTCACTAAAAAATGTATTCAAACTATCAATCCCCACCAAGAATTCCTCCAGCTCCATCTTCAGCTTCTCCGTCCCAGACATATAAGCATCCATAATCTTCTGGACATCCATCTCAAATTCTTCGACATATTTTTTCTTCGACGCCACGCCACTGGTCTTCTTCGGGACAACACTCCCAAAACCCCGTGGGGGATGCATATCCACAATAACTGCTGATCTAACATTGCAGCCACCTCATCCATTGTCGATTGTCGAGTTAGCCTCTTATGAGGAAGCAATTGAGGAATATTAGAACTTGCCGCCTTCTTTTATATATTCCTTCCCAAAGACTCTCCTAGCATAGCATCGATCTCCATATCAGTGTTGAACTTAGCCAAAGAGCAATTTTCAAGTGGTAAGCTAGAATCTGTGGCTCTCTTATTCCTTGTAGACATTCTTCTGTCGATAACATACACTTCTGACCCTTTTACCCTCGACCTCTATAAACCAGCCTCTTGAAATAGCGTGTTCACAAGGTCTTGGTCTGTGACCAAGTTATCGAACGTCCCAATGAAATCTCTCCTCACCTTATGCAACTCTTCCTTTACTTCTGACTTCTTGTCGACCACTTTCAACGCTACAAGCAATATAAACAAGCTAGAAACACTTACATCTCATTCACAAAATTCGAACATCGAGAATTACAATTGCCTAATCACACACCAAAGTAAAAAGTTTTTCTCTTTAAAGGTTCCCCGAGATCTTTTTTATCGAACTCATAATTTACAGAGATAAGTAAGGGATCACTGGTGTATCGCCCCTCAGTTGACACCATTATCATAAAATAATGGTCTTTTTAGGAACCTCGCTAAGTACCGGTAATCTAACTTCTGTGTGAACATCTTGAGTTTGTAGTACACACATAAATCATCCACAGTTATTAACTCCTCCCCCCTATTCCTAAGTTGACCATTTCTTGCCCAACAAACCATAAACATATCATACACATTCAGACTAAACTACCCTGGTGCCACATCAAAGATGTTCATTAATTTATTTTGGTCCGCTCTGAGGGGAAGCTTCACTCCCTTCTTTATTTGTTCTCGATACACTAGAATACCATTCAAGGGTATTTCCTAGTCGATCATCTCATACTGGTACTCCTCTAACCTTATATCACCAGGAATATAACACTTCTTCTTGATGCTTAGTATATCTTTGGTCTCTCGACCCTCTCCGAAACATGCCTCCTCACCTTCCTCCACATCTACTTCCCCATCCCCACTGCCTTCTCGATCTCCGAAACATGCTTAGTATATCTTTGGTCTCTGGCTCTTGATCTACATCAGTTTCCGTATCCTCCTCCTTAGCCTCTTCGATAGCGTGAGGTGTCACCCTAAACTGTTCTACACTACCAAAATTTGCACTACTCAACCCTACCCTATACCTCCCTCCCAATTATTGTACACAAGTCCTCTCATAAATCATCAGAGGCGTTACGTCTTCCAGACTCCCAAATATGTCTTTTTCATCATTTAGAATTGGTTTTGCCATTTTAAATCGAACCTGTACAGCAGATTCCATAATTTTTACACAGTTAGAATCTATCATATGTGATACATATATATATATTCATAAATTCATATATTCATAAAGATATTGTTGTCGAGATAAGTCTTCAACACATCATTCGCTTTACAATCTACTACTATCATTTTATATTTATACTTATTTCCACAGTTCTCGATATAGTTCATATCATTTAAATTCATATTCCTATCTTTAATTAAAGTGGCACATCTGCTCAGTTCTCGATGCCTTTTTATTTGAAATAATTTACTTCGATAACTTGTTAATTTTGTTTACTTTTTATCAAATTACTGGAAATTCAACAGCTTCTCGAACACACTTTACCCGTTTCCCGCTAAAATACCATTATTCAAAAACTTGATAATTCACCTTCACCGGCAGAAAATCCGGCAAAATCCTAGCACAAAAATAACTTCCCCAACAATCTTGCCATATCTAAACAATATTAATAGTTATCTCCACAATTGCGCCGTAACCCGGCACCACCAACCATTCACCCCCTCCACTCATCTCCACCCATTTCTCGCACCACCCACACCAGAACCATCCATAAAACCCCTACGACTCCATTTCTTCCACCTTGATACCCAATAAATCGTACACAAACCACAATTATCTAAAACTACTCTATCAAGCCCTATCACTGTTATCTTACAAATTATTCACTTTTAATTTAATTCAACATACTGCAATATTCATTTTACTTAATTATATTAATCTATAACTTAGTCAATCACAACAACAAACATAAAAGCCAAAATCACTAACCTTATTTACGCACTTCTTCCGTATCCCTCTCCTTTGCTCGCTTTGCTCTTTCAATCAGAACGTTAATCTCCTCCTTCGCAATCGTAGACAACCAATCCAATGACGAGCAAAAGTATTTCGCACTAAAGAATTTTTTTTTCTGTGTTTGAAAAGTATGAACAGTCGCCCAACTTAGAGGTATTTATAGACCCCACATGACTATTCATCGCACCACCTCGTAACCGTTTAATTCCTTAAACGTAATACATTCTACTTCTCTTCAAAGCCTCTTCGGTACTTCGACTTCTCAGAGCCAACAAACGCTTACACTCCTATTCTAATCCTTCCATATCTCGAAGAACTTCTTCAGCTAAATTTACATGTAACAAAGCACAACCTATATTGTCGCAAAGACGTTTAACATCATCCTCTTTATATTTAATACTCTTACCTAAAGGAAGACATCAGGCCATACAATTATTCTTGATAGTTCCCCCACTTTTACTTTACCTACAAAATCCTATATTTTTGGGTCCATATTTGACAACATCTACGATATCATTATTTTGGATATTCTACTAGAAACTTGCTTAAAACAATTTTCCATTGCAAAAATTTCAACAAGTACATATTCAATTCGACAAATAAACAAAAACTTGCTTCACTCAACAACACATCCTATACAATAAATCTTTACACAGACCTACTCCTAAATAGTACAACTTCATAAGCCTCTAGCTACAGCTTCACCCTCCCTCTTCACCAACAACGTTGCACGAGTCCACATACCACCACATCGTTCAGGAGGATGCCAAAACTAGAATTTAGCAGAAAACTGAAAGTCCTCCCCAGCCTCCTTCACTTCTGCCTTCCTCATCCCTTCAAAATCGGGCTCCTACAAATCATCTATATGCTTATCACAGTTCCGAGATCCAACATATCGAGTATACAACATGTAGTACAACATTTGAACATGTCTGAACACACCATCTCAGGCCTGAGCTATCGTCTTCACCATCTTGCATTAATGCCTCACATCTGTAGCAATAAGACTTATTTATTCCCCATCCAGTCCTGGTTTAACTCATCTGTATTTACTCTGCCTTAGAACTAAACAATTCCAAAGTCAAATCAATTAACCTTGAAATTTATTTTGGGACCCACTCAGTCAAGCACATTTGAGAAGTAATGAGAACATATCAGCATTTTGTATGCATTCACGTTGGACATTTTTCCTTTGATTATTTCAAACTACAATTGATAATCAAAACACACATGAATAGAATATCAAAAATATTAACTTTATTTGTTATTATGAATAAGTAGCAATTCATATTCGACAACTTCCTCCTTCGAATTTGTTACATATAACATCCGTGACTACATCCTTAAATTACATTAAATCAAGCTGTATCTATTTTTATATTTGACTTATAGGACTGCGTACTCTGTGTTTTCTTTTCGCCAGAATCGGACATTAAGGCCTATTTCCAGTGCTAAAAACCTCAATAAATCTCAAGTCACTAAACTTCTAAAGGCTACTTCCCCAGATGAAGGCAGTAAAAAGTTGCAAAGAGGCCTCCTATATTCGGTAAAATACCTGGATACCCATCTAAGCTTCAAATCTTCATCATTAATACAAACAGTTACCCTTTCTACCCCAAATTGCCGCACTCCATTTCCTTCAACATTGCATGATGACACAATTATTTCTAACAGATACGCATCTTCTCTTTTTTGACCTCGCTTCCACCCCAGCGCTGTGACACGATCACATAATAAATTATTACCAATCAGTTTGTACATATTTTTTCCTTCAAGCTGTTTACCGTGTTCTGCCTCAGACAATGCATTAGACCACACTTGGGGTGGCATCATTCTAAAAAGAACCACCATTCCACCCTTAATAACCCCCTATTTATACCCAATGTAACTCTGCAAGATTGACTATACCGCATTAATTGTGCCTCAGGAATAACTTGACCACATACAGTTCATTTTACATCAAAAATAACACAGACGACTCATCATCCCATTCGATGACCTCTTCAGCTTCTAACTTCTTCTCGACACAACCACAAGTGCTTTTGTCGAGAATGGGGCAATTGTAGTAGCATATTCCCTAGATTCGACAAGAGTAAGCCTACAAAGTGTAGTCGAAGACAGCAACACATGATTGATGGCCATCATTCGAGAAGAAGTTACAATAAGTCCTCAACTTGCCAAAAGCAGCTATTGAAGCCTGGTCAAGAAAGAACTATTAGAGATTCGCAAATTTCGCCAACTCTCCCAAAATTGGAGACAATTTCTTTCTTCTTGTAAAACTACCTGTATGACTATAAATATAGGCAGAGAATAGATTCTACAGGACTGCAATCTCTTACTATTCGTACTTCTAAAACCCAATATCACTCAAAAGCATGTAATAACTAGCATCTTACAGGATTTCATATAAAAATCCCCCTTGAGGACGTTGTTTTACTCAGCCTTTACTGAGTTTTTAACGTAAAATCAAATTTTATCTAGCTTTATTGTATTCTCTTTACGAATAAATATTGGCAAAGATTCTCCTCTTGGAAAACATGCCACTACAATTGATGCCGTCTGTGGGAATTACCATACTTTTTTGACCATCACTGATTTAAACACCATCCGATGACAAACATTAACCTGAGAAGCCATTCTAGTACCGTCAGAGATCAGGAAAAGCCAGGAACTATTGACCTCCACGGTGCCGTACTCGTGTTTCAGAAACAAATAGCCGTAGATAAAGCCCATTGAATGGAAGATCAGCGTGACCACGCTCAAGCTCTTCAAATAGAGAAAGGCGAAGGGCGGAAGGCCTTAGATCAACAGAGTCAAACACATTAGAAAGAAATAGAATGACTGAGGAGAACGCAGGATCAACTTACTGGTTAACAAACGTCCCCTTCACTCGCTCGAAGTGAGCATAGTTTAAGAGCAATTCACGTGATAATCTACCAAGGGATGATGAGCTCTGTGTTTCTCGATCAAGATTCGGAAACCCAAACAGATCCTCTTGACATTTTGGCTTAACATCCTCAGCATCGATAACTCAGGAAAGTCAACGCACTCGTTATCAAAATGCCCCGCCCGAAAGAAGACCAATCAGGGATCGGTTGGGACCGGAAGGTCAGGGAGATTTTGTTCCTCGGATTGTAGCCTTACCGCTTCCCCCACAATAATTCTTCACCTTGGACGACCTAAATAGAAGGATCCAAGCCATAAATTTTTGCATTCCAAGTCGACAATCCGCGCTTGATAGAATCGAGACAAACCCCATTTCCCCTTATTTTGAAGTTATGCCCATTCCAGACAATTTCCATATGCCCAAATTTATACAGTAAGCAGGCGTGACTGACCCGCTTACACATGTTCGTCCCTTCAAAGCCGCAGTCGGGTTATATTCTGAACTCGGTGACATGTTATGTAAACTCTTCAACATGAGCCTGAAGGAAGAATCGCTCTGTTGGTTCTATACAATTCAAGAGGCCTCCATCAACACATTCAGCCAGGTGTGACATCTTTTCGAATCCAATTACCCTCATGCCAGAGAGTGAGAGATTACTGCCGACTCCTTTTTTTACTTCGAGCAAGGCATGAAAGTGACCCTGGCAAACTGTTATAACGCTTCCTACAGGAAGCAGGGAAAATAGGGAACTCAGACTCTAAAATCATCATTCCAGTATTTACCTCCGCCCTGCACATTTACTTAAAAGTTTTAAGGAACTTACTCTACACAAGCCGCGTACAGTCACTGAGATGATTGATGTGGTTAATAACTACATCGAACTGAAGTGATCAAAGAATGATAAGATGAAAACCTCGTCTGTAATCCATTCTTAAGAAACATGTTCAACCCCATTTCAGCAAACAGTCACTACCGAAGCGTCTAAACAACACGACAAAAGCACAAACAATAATAGAAGATGGGACATAATACTAGACATACTTGTCCCTATTCTACCGCCAATGAAAACAACTCTCTCCGCTATCTTGCTGACGACAATGGGAGATGAGTGTTTTTGCGTACCACAAACAATCCCTGATCTTCCCTGCAGACCACTATGTCAGTATCACAATATCCATAGCCATCAGACTGACACCTTTTACTCCCTCATATAAATCTTCCATCGTGACCTATTAACTGGATGACTCCACAATTATGTCATCAACATCCAAAAGTTCGTAGAGAATGAAGCAAAAAATAAAGAAGTAGAGCAAAATCAGTCCCGAGGGCAAGCTTGCCACGTGTATAAGATTGAGATTGAGAAAGGGAAGAAAAGAAAATAAGACGATCGGATTACCTCTTGCTGTAAATTAACCTCCTCGGAAAAATTAGCAAAGCTGCTCCCCAGTACAAGAAAATCAAAAGATCCTTACCAAATCACCTTTGAAGACTATGACACAAGCCACGTCAAATACCTTCATGATGACCATCTCATCATTATGCTCAAAGAAGGATAAGACTATTTACATGCACTTCTCATCGATACTGGAAGCTCCACAAATGTATTGTTTAGAAGAGCAATTGAAGACCTAGGCCTTACCGATTTGGTAAAAGCTTCGACAACAACAATCACGGGATTCAATGGTTTAAAGGAATCAGCCACAGGAGAGATCACTGTACCAGTTCAACCTGGTTTCAAAATTATATTCGTAAAATTCCTCGTCATCGATCCTTGAAATTCCTCGTCGTCGATGCAAAGTCCAAATATTTGGCAATTTTAGGACGAAGTTTGTTACATTCAATCAAAACAGTGTCTTCTGCTTATATTCTAGCGCTGTATTTTCCAACAGATCACAAAATTTACAAAATATAGGTCTGCCAAGTAGTTGCACGAATGTGCAAAAATACATCTACCAACCCTCACAGAGTAAAACTTTACAAAGCATAGCAACTACAACAAAAGAAATCAACAACATTTGAACATCATGAGACTAAGATAATCGAATCTCTTGAACTCAATGGCCCAGGGCGCACAACCTTCATCGGCTTCAAATTATCAACTGACAAAAAAGAGGCCATGATACAGCTATTAAAGAAGGACATCAATATTTTTTCCTAGACTTACCTAGAAATGCTTGGCATTGATCCTTAAATTGCTTGTCACCGACTCAAACTTCTTCCAGACTGGAAAGACATCATTCCAAAATGACAGAATCTAGCCCCCGACTCCGCAATGCAGTAAATGAAGAAATTGATAAACTCCTTCACGTAAGATTTATTCAGGAAGCTAATTATGCGAAGTGGGTTTTTAATATCGTCACGGTACCAAAGAAAAATGATAAAATATGGGTTTGTGTTGACTTCACAGAACCCAACAAGATTACACCTTGAGACATTCTTTTGCTACCACTAATTTTGCAACTTCTCAACTCAGTCGTAGGACACGAACTTCTTTCTATGATGGACGCAGCCTCTAGTTATAACCAGGTTCCACTTGCCAAAAAGGATCAAAAAAAAAAATCATTCGTCACTGACAGAAGTCTGTACTGCTACATGGTAATGCCTTTCGGATTTATAAAATATAGGCACTACATACCAAAGGCTTGAGACTAAAATGTTCAAAGATAATCTTAGCACAATTATGGAAGTATACATCGCTGATATTATCTGCAAAAGCGCGAAATGTAAAGATTACTCCAGCAACCACCAAACCATCTTTGATATCTTTCGCAAGTACCAAATGAGACTCAACCCAGAGAAATATCAATACGGATTCGCATCTGGTAAATTCCTTGGATATCTGGCCAGCAAAAGTGGGATAGAAATTGACCCCGCACAAATCAAAGCACTCATGGCAATACCATCCCCTTGGACAAAAAATTATGTTCAAAAAATTACAGGCAAAATCGTTGATCTTCACAGATTCATCTCAAAGTCATCTGATCAATGTGAACTCCTTTACCTCCTTCTTCGTGGCAATCCCACTTGTCTTTCGAACAAATAGCAAAAGAAAGTCATTTGGACTCTTGACTGTGAGATGGCTTTCCAAGATCTTAAACGATACTTTTGGCGTTCTCTTATAATGAGTACTCCAATTGATGGCGAATATCTTAATTTGTACTTATCCACAATCAAAGATTCAATCAGTTTTGTCCTTATTCGAGAAGATTGCGAAGTGGAAAAACCAATCTATTTCATCAGCAAGACACTTATGCATGTTGAAAAAAGGTACATGGCAACAGAAAAATAACTACTCGCTATGGTCTACTATTCTCAAAAACTTCGTCCCTACTTTCTAGCTCATCCCATAAATGTCATAAGCAAATACCCCCTCAAACTAGTACTCTTCAAAAAAGAAAAATCTCGATGGGACAAGCAGTGGCTGACTTTTAGGCAAACTATCCCATCGAAGACCCTGATTGGGAAGAACTCGAAGAAATCTTTATAGATGACTCAATGGCAGAACCAGACGCATGGTCAAAAAACTTTGGTTAGCAACTTTTTTCTGACGGATCAGCAGGACCACAAGGATCGGGGATTAGTATAGTTCTCATTATACCTTCCAATCATCGAAATGAAAAAGCTATCAAACAAAACTTCCATGCCACTAATAATGAAACCGAATATGAAAGAATCTTTCACGGTCTCGATCTTGTGCTTACACTCAGAGCAGAAGAATTAGTAGTCGACGTCGACTCTTTGCTCGTGGAAAATCATTACAATAAAACTTTCAAAACAACGAGAAATATGGTTGATTATGTAGCTCTGGTCAAAGAAATGATGTAGAGATTCTAACATGCGACAATTTCTTACTTGCCCCGAAAAAAAAATCGATATGCCGATGCTTTAGCTTACATCGCTGCAATGCTGGGAGACAGTAAAAAAAGATCTTTAGAAATCAAAATAATCAAGCATTCCTGCCTCAATTTACTCTCAGCATTCCAGATCACCATTGCTGAAGACGACGATCCTGAAGACTGAAGAAGACCATTCTATTCATACCTCAACTCCAACATCCTCCCCACTATCAAAGAAGACGCTCGATTTCTTTTGGTCAAGTACCCTAGATTCACTGTCCAAGGTCACATCTTATATTGTATCACAGTAGGGGAACCACTTATAAAACTTTACGAAGGTATTTGCGGAACATATGTTTCTGGAAGATCGTTAGCCCAACGCGTTTTTACACGAGGGTTGTATTGGCCGAAGATAAGATAGGACTAGGAAGACTTCATTCAAAAATGCTACAAATACCAAATCCATGCCCAAGACATCTAAAGCCCAGCCATTGACCTGCATATCAACAATGTTCTCTGGCCATTCAAACGATGGGGAATCGACATCGTTAGACCTTTCCATACGGTATTTGGTAACCGAAGGTTTATCCATGTTTTCACTGACTACTTTATAAAATGGGTTAAAGCAGTTCCCCCTGCCATATTGGTGAAAATGAAGTTATCAGGTTCCTTTGGGAGCACATCATCACCAGGATTGATTGTCCGCATATGATATGCTCTGATAATGGAAAATAGTTCATCTGCGCCAAAGTACTTGCTTTTCTCCATAAATACAAAATCCAGCTCGCAACATTCATACCAAATTATCCTCAAGGAAATGGAAAAGCCGAAGCCATAAACAAAAGCATCAATTCAAGATTATGCGAAAGTCTCGACGATAAGAAAGTGATATGGGTAGATGAATTGCTCAGTATTCTCTGGACCTACCATACCATACTTCAAATCTCAACAGGCTGTACTCCATTCATGATTGCTTTTGGCACTAAAGCAGTCATACCTTTGGACCTCGATCTACCCAGTACTCATCAAAAAATTCTAGACGAAGAGAATGAGCTCGGTCTTCTTTACAACCTCAATTAAATAGAGGAAACCAGAGATAAGGCCATTGCGTATTTGAGACGATGCCATGATACCTTGAAAAATGCATACAACAAGAAAGTTTGAGAACGGAAATTTAGTATTGGAGACTTTATCTTACGACGGATCCAAGATAGTACTTGGCCAAATAATTTAGGAAAATTCTCAGAAAACTGGGAAGGGCCATAAATTGTCAGCAAAAAAATAGATAGTGGGACTTATTGGCTAATAACTGAAGACGAAATATAGCTTGAATATCCATGGAATACGGTTCAACTGAAACTGTTTTACAGATGAGACACTGTAAACATTTTTATCGATTCAAATAAATATTTTTTGTTATCAATTTGATTTGTACTATTTGATTTGATCTTGATCTACACTTGTCAAGTATACATCAGACAAACAATATCTTTACTATTTGATTTGACCTCGATCTATACTTGTCAAGTATAGATTAGACAAACAATATCTTTACTATTTGATTTAATCTCGTTTTAAACATTTTAGGTATACCTGTAGTGACGTATTTTCCAGTAGAAGAATCTTCGCCAATACTTATTCGCAAAGAGAATGTAATAAAGCTAGATAAAATATGATTTTATGTGGAAAACTCAGTAAAGGCTATTAAAAACAACGACCTTGGGGAGGATTTTTATGTAAAATCCAGTAAGATGCTAGTTATTGCATATTTTTTAGTGATGTTGGCTTTTAGAAGTAAGAATAGTAAGAGATTGCGGTCCTATAAAATCTATTCTTTGCCTGTATTTATAGTCATATAGGCAGTTTTACAAAAAAGAAGAAATAGTCTCATATTCAAGGGGAGTAGGCGAACTTTGTGGATCACTAACAGTTCTTTCTTGATTAGTCTTCAGCGGCTACATTTTGCAAGTCGAGGACTTATAGTAACTTCTCAAAAGATGGCCTTCGATCATGTGTGGTTGTCTTCAACTACACTTTGTTGGCTTACTCATTTCAAATCTGGGGAATATGCTACTACAATTGCCCCATTCTTGAAAGAAGCACTTGTGGTTGTGTCGAGAAGAAGTTTGTAGCTGAAAAGATTGTTGAATTGCTCGTCTGTGATATTTCTGAGATCAAAGGAACTGCTTGTGGTCAAGTCATTCCTGAGGTGCAATTAATGTGGTACAGTGAATCTGGCAGAGTTACATTGAGTACAAATAGGGGATTATTGAGGGTGGAATGGTGGTGTATTTTAGAAAGATGCCACCCCAAGTGTGGTCCAATACATTGTCTAAGGAGGAAGACGATAACAACATGAAGGAATAAACCTCTACAAACTTATTGGTGATAATTAATTAAGTGATCGTGCCATGGCATTGGGGTGGGAGAGAGGTCAAAAGAGAGAAGATGCGTATCTGCTGGAAATAATATTATCATCATGCAGTGTTGAAGATAATGGAGTGTGGCAGTTTAGGGTAGAAAAGGTAACTGTTTGTGTTAATGATGAAGATTTGAATCTTAGATGGGCATCAAGGGATCTTGTCGAGCGTAGGTGGCTTCTTACAATTTTTTGTTGCCTTCTTCTGGGAAGTAGCCTTTATAAGTTCAGTGACTTGAGATTCATTAAGGTTTTTAGCACTGGAAAAAGGCTTTAATGTTTAATTCTGGTAAAAGGAAAACACAGAGTAAGCCGTCCTGTAAGTCGAATGTAAAAATAGATATAGCTTGATGTAATGTAATCGAAGAATGTAATCACGGATATTAAATGTAATAAAATCAAAGGAGGAAGTTGTCGAATATGAATTGTAACGTATTCATAATAATAAATAAAGTTAATATTTTCGATATTCAATTCATGTGTATTTTAATTATCAATTATAGTTTGAAATAATCTAAGGTAAAATGTCGAACATGAAAGCATATAAAATGTTGATGTGTTGTCATAACATCTCAAATATATTTGACTGAGTGGGTCCCAAAGAAAATTTTGAGGTTGAATGATTTGACTTTGGAATTGTAGGGTTCTAAGGCAGAGAAAATGTAGGTCAGTTGAGCCAGAACTGGAGGGGGTATAAATATGTCTAGTTGCTGTATATGTCTGGTATTCATGCAAGATGGTGAAGATGAGAACTCAGGCCCGAGATGGTGTGTTTAGACATGTTCAAGCGATGTACTGGGTGCCGTATACTCGATATTTTAGATCTTGGAACTGTGATATGCATATGAAAGGTTCAGAAGAGCCTGATTACAAAGGGATGAGCATGACAGAAGCGAAGAAGGCTGTGGAGGACTTTGAGTTTCATGTCAAATTGTAGTTTCAGCGTCCTCCTGAACGATATGGTGGTATGTGGAGTCGAACAACGTTGTTGGTGAAGAAGGAAGATAAAGCTGCAGCTAGGGGTTTATAAAGTTGTAATGTTTAGTAGGAGTAGGTCTGTGTAAGGATTTGTTGTATAGGATGTTTGTTGAGTGAAGCAAGGTTTTGTTTATTTATAGAATTGGATATGTACTTGTTAAAATTTTGCAATGGAAAATTGTTTTAAGCAAGTTTCTGATAGAATGTCGAATATAGTGATAACGTAGATTTTGTTGAATGTGGACCCAAAAATATAGGATTTAGTAGGTAAAGTTAAAGTGAGGGAACTATCAAGAATAATTATATGGCCAGATGTGTTCTTTTAGGTATGAGTATGAAATATAAGGAAGATGATGTTAAACGTCTTTGTGACAGTATAGGTTGTACTTTGTTGCACGAAAATGTAGCAGAAGAAGTTATACCAGATATGGAAGGATTAGAATTGGACTGTAAGCGTTTGTTAGCTCTGAGAAGGTAAAGTATCGAAGATGCTGGGAAGAGAAGTAGATGACATTACGTTTGAGGAATTGAACGGCCGCAAAGTGGTACGAAGAACAGTCATGTAGGGTCTATAAATACCTCTGAAGTGGGCGACTGCTCACACTTTTCAAACATAAAAAAAATATCTTTAGTGCAAATTTCTTTTGCTCGTCGTTGGATTGGTTATCTACGATTGCGAAGGAGGAGATTAATGTTCTGATTGAATGAGCCAAGTTCAGCCATCCAGTACCATAAATGGGCACTGAAAGGACATTCACATATCAGATAAAGTAGTGATTCAAAGCTAGCAGCATCTAGAGGCCAGAGCAATACCTTTACTTTGAATTATATCATCAGTAAGAATCTTGCCGTGTCCAACCCCACATAGCAAGTCGAGGAATATCCTTGTTAGAGAGAAATGGGATCCACCATACCGGCTGACATTTGTTTCGAATAGCCTCGAAACCTCCTTTGACAGAGAACTTGCCCATAAGATCAGGTTTCCACACCCTCCTATCGGCTTTGTTTTTGTTGATCTTGATAGTATGAATATCCACTGCTAATTGGTGAAGCAACAGCTGAAGATTGAAAGGAATAACCCATCTACCCTAAACTATAATACTACTCACCTTAGCATGCAAGTCATTCCAAGGGATGCGATCATCATTAATCAAATCTATAAGGAAAATTGGAGAGTACCAGTTGTCTTGCCATAGGTCGATGCTAGCCCCATCCCCAATCACCCAACCCGAATGAGCACGAACATCTTAGATAGCCCCTCTAACACCTGCCAAAATCTGGACAGAAATCTGGACAAAAATTTCTTATCTTTCCTCAGGGATGGCAAAAAGATGAGTCCGTACCTGAAAGATCTATGGACTGGCGCTATTTGGGGTGGTTCCTACCTGATCTGGAAAGCTCATAACAACTGTCTATACGATGATCTGAATGTCTCTTTGGAAAATGAAAAAAGAAAATGGATAAATCAGATTCAGGATTCTGCTGTTATGTCTACTAGCCTCATATACAACAATCAGACCGACTTGGGCATCCTCTGTTGTCTTGGTGTGGCTGTTCATTAATGTAAGCATCCCTTGGTAAAATCTTTTTTTGGGGAGCTTCCTCGGATAGGAGAGATTAAGATAAATACCGATGGGGCTGCTAAAGGGAATCTTGGCAAAGGAGGCATTGGCTGTATATTTTGCAATTGTAATGGTAAGGTGATGGGTACCCTCTCATAAGGCCTTTGGTTGGTCACTAATTTCATGGCTGAATGCGAGGTAATCATTCTCGGGGTGGAACATGCTACTTTTATTTATTGGCTTATCGCTTGGATAAAATCGGACTCCATGACGGCTGGGGATGATTTTAAAACAATCAATATTCCTTGGACCTTAGAAGCGGCTTGGGAAAATGCCAGAAGAAATATGAGGTATATAAGATTTTCAGCAAACTGGCGAGAGGCCAATTTCAGTGCGGATGCTCTTTTAAAAAAGGGAGCTCTTCTTCAAGAAGGCGTGTGTGAGTCTAAAATGGGAAGACCAATTTTTCTCATGAAAATTGAAGTTCCTATGAAAGAATATTTTAGAATCTGTTGACTTTGTTTTGTCTTTTCTATGGTTTGAGGGTTGTAGATGCCTTTGGTAAGAATTTTGTTTCTCTGCAATAAATTTTTCTAACTTAGCAAAAAAAAAATAAAAAAAAATTAAAAGTGAATGATTTGTGGGATAACAGTGTTAGGGTTGGATAGAGTAGTTTTAGATAATTGTGGTTTGGGTGTGATTCGTTGGGTGTCAAGGTGGAAGAATTAGAGTCGTAGGGTTTTATGGATGGTTCTGGTGTGGGTGGTACGAGAAATGGGTGTGAGAAATGGGTGATTGGTTGGTGGCGCTGGGGTTAATTCATTTTGATATGGCAACATTGTCGGGGAAGTTATTTTTGTGTTGGGATTTGGCCGGATTTTGTGTCGGAGAAGGGGAATTATCAAGTTTTTGAATAATGGTATTTTGGTGAGAAACAGGTGAAGTGTGTTCGAGAAGCTGTTGAGTTTCCTATAATTAGACCAAAAGTAAACCAGATTAACAAGTTATCGAAGTTATTTATTAAAAATTAAAAGGCATCGAGAACTGAGCAGATGTGTCACTTTAATCAAAGATAGGAATATGAATTTAAATAATATGAACTATATCGAGAACTGTGGTCATAAGTATAAATATAAAATGATAGTAGAGATAGTAAAATGAATGATGTATTGGGGAGTTATATCGACAACAATATCTTTATGAATATATGAACTTACGAATATATATATATATATATATATATATATGTATCACATATGATAGATTCAAACTGTGTAAAAATTATGGAATCTGCTGTACTGGTTCGATTTAAAATGGCATATCCAATTGAAAATGATAAAAATGACATATACAGGAGTCTGGAAGATGTAGCACCTCTGATGATTGATATGAAAACTTGTGTGCAATAATTTGGAGGGAGGTATAGGGCAGGGTCGAGTAGTATAGATTTAGGTTGCGTGGAATAGTTTAGGGTGGCACCTTGTATTATTGAACAGGCTAAGGAGGAGGATTCGGAAATGGATGAAGATCATGAGCCTCAAGCAAGTGATCGGGAAGTAGTGGGGATGGGGAAGAAGATGTGGAGGAAGGCAAAGAGGCATGTTACGGAGAGGGTCCAGAGATTAAAGAGATACTAAGCTTCAAGAAGAAGTATGCATTACAGGGGATATAAGGTTAGAGGAGTACCACTATGAGATGATTGACCAGGAAATACCTTTGAATGTTATTCAAGTACATCGAGAACAAATAACGAATGGATTGATGCTTCCCCTAAGAGTGGACAAAATGAAATTAATGAACTTCTTTGATGTGGTATTGGAGCAGTTCAATCCGAATGTGTATGATATGTTTAGGGTTTGTAGGGCAATAAATGGTTGACTTAAGACCAGGGGGGGGAGTTAATAACTGTGGATGATTTATGTGTGTACTTCAGAATCAAGATGAACCCGTAGAAGCTAGGTTACCGGTACTTGGCAAGGTTCCTGAAAAGACCATTATTTTATGATATGGTGTCAATTGGGGGGCGATACACCGTTGAACGCTTACTTGTCTCTGGAAATTATGAGTTTGATAAAAAAGTGCCCAGGGAACCTTTATAAAGAAAATTTTTTCACTTAGGTGTGTGGTTAGGTAATTGTTATTCTCGATGTTCGAATTGTGTGAATGAGATGTAAGTGTTTCTAACTTGTTTATGTTGTTTACTACAATGAAAGAGGTCGACAAGAAGTCAGAAGTAATGGAAGAGTTGAATAAGGGAGGAGAGATTTCTTTGGGAGGATCGATAACTTTGTCAACGACCAAGACCTTATGAACACGCTATTCCCAGAGGATGGTTAAATGAGGTCGAGGGTAACAGGGTCGAAAGTGCCTGTTATCGACAAAAAACATTCGGTGAGGAATAGGAGAGCGGCAGATGCTAGTTTACCACTTGAAAATTGTTATTTGGCTGGGTACAACGCTGATACAAAGATCGATGCTATGTTAGGAGAGTCTTTTGGAAGGAATAAAAAGAAGTGAGCGGCGAGTTCTGATGTTCCTCTATTGCTTCCTCCTAAGAGGCTAACTCAACAATCGATAACGGAGAAGGTGGTTGGTACTGTTAGATCAGCAGTTGCTGTGGATATGCGTCCCCCATGGGATTCTGGGAGTGTGGTCCCTAAGAAGACCAGTGGCGAGGCGTCAAAGAAAAAATAAGTCGAAGTGCCTGAGACGGAAGTCTAGAAGACTATGGATGCTTATACGTCTGGGATGGAGGAGCTGAAGACGGAGCAGGAGGATTGTTTGCTGATAATTTGTAGTTTGAATATATTTTGCAGTGATGATCAGGGGAATTTGACAAAGGTGAGAAATTTTAATGCATTTCTACGAATGAAAAAATTGGTTGGTTACTCAAATATTTATAATATGACTTTAATGAAGATTAAGAAGTTGGTAACTGAAGCTATGGGTCGCGTTGTGGGCAGCGGAGAGCTGGCAAATATGATTTTTGCCTACAAAAACATAGAAAAGGATATGATCGCGGAGAAGGCAGAATTGAATGAAACATTGAATAAGTATAAACTTGTAACCAAGAAGGCGAGGGAAGCTGCGCTGGGTGATGCGAAGAAAGTGGCAGAGAAAGAGAAAAAATAGGATTTGGCGTTGTTGAAGGCCACATATGAAAAAGATGTAAGGGATCAAGTTAGCGATGCTCTTAAAGCAATGGGGCAAGAGCAGGGCAAGCTGCTCGATGAAGTGAGTGCGAAGATGAATGACGATGAACTAGCAAAATACATGGAATTGAGGATGCATTTTCGAGAACAATATGATGATTTGGATAAGATGAAAAAATTCTACAAGGTACTTGCAAAAGCTTGTTGTGCTATTATTGATAATAGCTCGGCTAAGAAGTACCACATGCTCCTGATGATCGGGGAGCAAACAATATTATCAAAGATTATGTGATGGTGGAGGCTGACGATGCTCATTCTGGTGAGGTAGCAGATGTGTAGGTTCCTGAAGGTACCCATAATTTGAATGAAGAAAAATCTCCCTCTGAAATGTTAAACCTCGTGTACACTGTATTTATTTGAGAAGGGATGTAAAAATGGTCAGTGGGACCGAAACAATTTAATTAGTAGTATTATAGTGAAACAATTTGGTGTTGCTGAAAAACTTATTTATTTGTGAAATAATTATGTGCGCTTGTTTTGTAAATAGTTCAAAGTAGCAGATTTGATAAAGTAATTTTGATTGGATGTGACTATAGATCGAGCAGATAAGTGTGGAACGCTTGTTTGCGTGATATGTGAAAGATGGCCATGAAATGACAAGTAATGAGATTGAGTACCAGATGTATTTCTTTAGATGGGTATCTGGATTAAGAATTCAAAAGAAAAAGAGCTCTCTTAGAGGTTGTTCGATAAGTAAAAAGCGCGAAGTAGAATATCCTGTAGTTGGATATTATTTGTGTAAAATTCGAATGATGGGCTTTTGGTATACTTGTTATGTAGTCACCAAAAACAAATCAAGATAGTTAGGATTTTATTTGTCTGATGCATACTTAAGCATGGGTTGAGATCAAAGCAAATTGTAAGGATGTTGTCTTTCTGACGTATACTTGATAAGAATAGATCGAGAGAAAATCAAATAGTAAGGATGTTGTCTGTCTCCTGTATATTTAACAAGTATAGATCGGGATCAAATCAAATGGAAAAGATATTGATTGTCCGATGTATACTTGACAAGCATTGATCGAGATCAAATCAAATAGTAAAGATCAAATTCATAATAAAAGATGTTTATTTGAATCGATCAAAACGGTTACAGTGCCTCATCTGTAAAATAGTTTTAGCCGAACCGTGTTCCATGGATATTCAAGCTGTATTTCATCTTCAGTCATCAGCCAATAAGTCCCACTATTTGTTTTGTTAATGACAATGTATGGCCCTTCCCAGTTTTCTAAGAATTTTCTAGATTTTTTAGGCCGAGTACTATCCTGGATCTGTCGTAAGATAAGGTCTCCAATACCAAATTTCCTTTCTCAAACTTTCTTGTTATATGCTTTTTTCAAGGAATAATGGTATCGTCCTAAATTTACAATGGCCTTATCTCTGGTTTCCTCTATCCAATTAAGGTTGCAAAGAAGATCGAGCTCATTCTCTCTGTTTGAAAATTTTCGTCGAGTACTGGGTAGAGTTTGGCCTAAAGGTATGACTGCTTCAGTGCCAAAAGCCATCATGAGTGGAGTGCAGCCTGTTGAGACTCAAGGTATGCTACCGTAGGCCTTGAGAACACTAAGCAATTCATCCACCCATCGCCATTTCATGTTGTCGAGACGCTTGCGTAATCCAGATTTGATGTTTTTGTTCATGGCTTTGGCTTGTCCATTGCCTTGGATAATATGGTGTAGATGTTGTAAGCTTGATTTTGTATTTATGGAGGAAAGCAAGTACTTTGGCGCTGATGAACTGTTAGCCATTATCAGAGCGCATCATATGCAGGCAACCAAGCTGGTGATTATGTACTCCCAAAGGAACTTGATAACTTCATTTTCATCAGTATGGTAGAGAGGAACTGCTTGAACCTATTTTGTGAAGTAATCAGTGGCAACTAGGACAAACCTTCAGTTTCCCGATGCCGAATGGAAAGGTCCAATGATGTCGATTCTCCATCGTTTGAATGGCAAGAGAACATTGCTGATATGCAAGTTTATGGCTGGGCTTTTGATGTCTTGGGCATGGATTTGGCATTTGCAGCATTTTCAAACGAAGTCTTCACAGTTCTGTCTCATCTTGTGCCAATACAACCCTTGTATAAAAGCGTGTTGGGCTAGCAATCTTCCTGAAACATGTGCTCTACATATACCTTTGTCAAGTTCTCAGATTTTGATTTGAGCTTGTTTTTAAGAAATACATTCGATAATTGGCCCCCCTCCAATGATTCATTATAAGATGTGACCTTGGACAGTGAATCTGGGGCACTTGGCCAGAAGTGATCTAGCTTCTTCTTTGTTACTAGGGAGGCGCTAGAGTTGAGGTATGCATAGAATGGTCTTCTCCAGTCTTCTGGATCATCGTCTTCAGTAATGGTGATCTAGATTGCTGAGAGTATATCGAGGCTAGAATGCTTGATGATTTCGATTTCAAAAGATTTTTTTTTGCTGCCTCCCAGCATTGCAGCGATGTAAGTTAAAGCATCGGCATGTCGATTTTCCTATCGGGGAAAGTAAGAAATTATAGCATGTTTGAATCTCTCCATCTTTTCTTCAACCAGAGCTGCATAATCAACCATTTTTCCTGTTATTTTGAAAGTTATATTTTAATGATTTGCCACGTGCAAAGAGTCGACGTAGACAACTAATTCTTCAACTCCGAGAGTATGGACAAGATCGAGACCGTGTAAGATTCTGTCATATTCAGTCTTATTGTTAGTGGCATAGAAGTTTTGCTTGATAGCTTTTTTGATTAGATGATTAGAAGGTGTGACGAGGATGATACCAATCCCCGATCCTTGTGCTCCTGCTGATCCGTCCGTAAAAAGTCGGCAACCAGAGCTTTTAGACAATACGTCTAGTTCTGCTATTGAGTCATCTGTGAAGATTTCTTCCAGTTTTCCCAATTCTGGTCTACGACGGGAAAGTCTGCCAAAAAGTCGGTCACTGCTTGTCCCTTGACTGATATTTAGGGTTTAAAAGAAATATCGAATTCACTAATAAAAATATACCATTGCTAGATTCTTCGAGATTTTTCTTTTTTGGAGTGTACTAGTTTGAGGGGGTATTTGGTGATGACTTTGATGGGATGAGCTTGAAAGTAGGGATGAAGTTTTTGAGAACTGTAGACCAGAGCGAGTAGCTATTTTTCTGTTGTCATACACCATTTTTCAGCAGGCATAAGTGTCTTGCAGGTAAAATATATTGCTTTTCCACTCCGCCTTCTTCTCAAATAAGGACTGAACGGATTGTATCTTCGGTTGTGGATAAGTTCATTGTAAGAGATTTTCCATCAATTGGAGTACTCATTATAGGAGGATGCCCCAAGTATTGTTTAAGATCTTGGAAAGCCATCTCACAGTCAGGAGTCCAAATGACTTCCTTTTGTTGTTTGTTCGTAAGAGGAGTGGGGTTGCCACGAAGAAGGAGGTATAGGTGTTTGCATCGATCAGATGACTTTGAGATGAATCTTTGAAGAACAACAATTTTGCCTACAAATTTTTGAACATCTTTTTTTGCTTGAGGGGATGGTATTGCCATAAGTGCCTTGATTTTTGCAGGATTGATTTCTATCCCTCTTTTGCTGACCAGATGTCCCAGGAATTTACCAGATGCAACTCCAAATTGACATTTCTCTAGGTTGAGTTTCATTTGGTACATACGAAGGATATCAAAGATGGTTTGGAGGTTGCTGGAGTAATCTTCTCGTTTCAAACTTTTGCAGATCATATCATTGATGTATACTTCCATAATTGTGCCGAGATAATAATTGAACATTTTAGTCACAAGACTTTTGTAAGTAGCGCCTGCATTTTTTAAACCAAAAGGCATTATCGTGTAACAGTACAGACCTCTGTCAGTGAAAAAGGTTGCTTTTTCCAGATCATCTTGAGCTAGTGGAACCTGGTTATAACCAGAGGCTGCATCCATCATAAAAAGAAGTTCGTGTCTTGCGACTAAGTCGAGAAGTTACGGAATTAGTGGTAGCGGAAAACTTTCTTTAGGTGTGAACTTATTAGGTTCTGTAAAGTCAACACAAACCCTGAATTTGCAATTTTTCTTTGGTACCGCGACGATAATAGAAGCCCACTTCGGATATTTAGCTTGCCGAATAAATCCTACCCGAAGAACTTTATCAATTTCTTCGTTTACTGCATTGCGGATTCGGGGGGCAAGATTCTATCATTTTTGAATGATAGCTTTGCTGTCTAGAAGGAGGTTGAGTCGGTTACAAGCGATTGAAGGTTCAATGCCAGGAATTTCTTGGAAAGTCCAGGCAAAAATGTTGATGTTCTTCTTAAGTAGCTGTATCATGGCCTCTTTTACGTCGGTTGATAATTTGGAGCCGATGAAAGTTGTGCGCCCTGGGCCATCGAGTTTAATAGATTCGACAATCTCGGTGTCATGTTGTTCAAATGTTGTTGATTCCTCTTGCTGTAGTTGCTATGTATTAAGAAATTTTGTTTGTATGTGGGTTGGTTGTGGTATTTTCGCACATTCGTACAACTGCTTGGCAGCCATTGATTTCATAAATTACGTGATCTATTGGAAAATATAGTGCTAGATGATAAGTAGAAGGCACTTCTTTGATTGAATATAACCAACTTCGTCCTTAAATCCCCAAATATTTGGACTCTGCATCGATGATGAGGAATTCAATGAATATAGTTTCGGATCTGCTTGAATTGGAAGAGTGATCTCTCCTGTGGCTGATTCCTTCAAACCATTGAATTCCTTGATTGTTGTTGCCGAAGCTTTTTCTGAATCTGCAAGGTCTGGGACTTCAATTGCTCTTCTGAACAATATATCTGTGGCACTTTCAGTATAGATGAGAAGTGTATGTAAATAGTCTAGTCCTACTTTGAGCATAATGACGAGATGGTCATCATGAAGGTATTTGATGTGACCTGTGCCACAGTCTTCAAAGGTGATTTGGTAAGGACGTTTCGATTTACTTGTGCTGGGGAGCAGTTTTGCAGATTTTTCCAAGGAGGTCATTTTACAGTAAGACGTAATCCGATCGTCTTATATTCTTTTCATCCCTTTCTAAATCTCAATCACATACAGGTGGCGAGCTGGCCCTTGGGTCTGATTTTTCTCTTCTTCTTTATTTTTTACTTCATTCTCTTGGAACTTTTGAATGTCGATGACATAATTGTGGAGTCGTCCAGCTAATAGGATACGATGGATGATTTGTATGAGGGAGTAACAGGTGTCACTCTCATGGCTATACACATTGTGATAGTGACATAGTGGTTCATTGGGAAGATCAAGAATTGTTTATAGTGCGCGATAACACTAATCTTATTTTATCATCGGCAAGATAGGGGAGAGAGTTGTTATCATTGGCTGCAAACCTGGGACAGGTCTATCTGGTTTACCATCCCTTCTTCTATTGTTATTGGTGTTTCTGTCGCGCAGTTTAGGCGGTTCAGTTGTGACTGTTAACTAAGATGGGGTCAAAGATGTTTCTCGAGAATGGATTACAGATGAGCTTTTCATCTTATCTTTCTTTGATCGCTCAAGTTCGATGAAGTTATTAACCACATCAATCATCTCAGAGACTGTGCGCAGCTTGTGTAGAGTAAGTTCTTCTCAAACTTTTATGTCAATGTGTAGGGCGGAGGAAAATACTGGAACGACAATTTTTGTGTTTTAGTTCCCTATTTTCCTTGTTTCCTCAACGAAGCGTTTGTAAAAGTTTTCCAGGGTCTCTTTTGTACCTTGTTCGAAGTAAACAAAGGAGTCGACAGTGAACTCTCGCTCTCTGGCATGAGCGTAATTGGATTCGAAAAGATGCTGCAACTAGCTGAACGTGGTGATGGAGGCCTCTTGAATAGTATGGAACCAATGGAGCGGTTCTTCCTTCAGGCTCATGTTGAAGAGTCTTCATAACATGTGGTCGAGTCAAGAATTTAACCCGACTGTGGCTTTGAAGTAACGGACATGTGTAAGCGGGTCAGTCAGGCTTTCATACTGAATAAATTTGGGCATTTTGAAATTGTCTGGAATGGGCATAACTTCGAGGTGAGGGGAAATAGGGTTTGCCACGATTCAATAAAGCGCGGATCATCAGTCTGGAATGCCAGAATTTCTGGCCTAGATCCTGCTGTTGAGGTCGTCCAAGGTGACAAATTATTGTGGGGAAATGGGAAACAGTAAGGCTGCAATCGGAGGAAAATAATCTCCCTGTCCTTCTGGTCCTAACCGATCCCTGATTGGTCTTTTTTTGGGCGGGGAGTTTGATGACAAGTGCATCGACTTCACTGAGTTTTTGATGCTGAGAATGTTAAGCCAAAATGTCGAGAGGCTCTGTATGGGCATCCAGATCTGGATCGAGAAACACAGAAATCGTCTTCCCTTTGTGGATCATCACGTTGAATTGCTCTTGATCAATGCTCACTTCTGGCGAGTAGAGGGGTCGTTGGAGACCGGTCAGTCGATCCTGAGTTCTCTCAGTCGTTCCATTTCTTTCTAATGTGTTTAACACTGTTGATCTAAGGCTTTCTGCCATTTGTCTTTCTCTATTTGAAGAGCTTCAGTGTGGACACAATGATCTTCTATTCTATGGGCTTTTTCTGTAGCCATTAGTTTCTGAAGCTCCAGTACGTCATCATAGAGATCAATAGTTCCTGGTATTTCCTTATCTCTGACGGTACTGGAATGGCTTCTCAGGTTCATGTTTGTCTTCGGATGGTGTTTAGATCAGTGATGGAAAAAAAGTGTGGTAATTTCCACAGACGGTACCAATTGTAGTGGCATGTTTTTCGGAATGAGAATCTTTGCTAACATTTATTCGTAAAGATAATGCAATATAGCTTGATAAAATAATATTTTTCGTGGAAAACTCAATAAAGGCTTAGAAAAACCATGACATTGAGGCGAATTTTTATGTAAAATCCAGTAAGATACTAGTTATTATACATTTTTTAGTAATGCTGGGTTTTAGAAGTATGAATAGTAAGAGATTACAGTTCTGTTGAATCCATTTTCTGCCTGTATTTATAGTCATAGAGGCAGTTTCACAAAAAGAAAGAAATAGTCTCATATTCCGGGGAAGTAGGCAAACTTTGTGGATCTCTAGCAGTTCTTTCTTGACCAGGCTTCAACGCCTACCTTTGGTAGGTCTAGGACTAATAGAAACTTTTTGAATGATGACATTTGATCATGTGTGGCTGTCTTTGACTACACTATGTTGGCTTACTCTTGTTGAATCATGGGAATATGCTACTACAATACCTCAGACAAACAATATCTTTACTATTTGATTTGACCTCGATCTATACTTGTCAAGTATACATCATACAAACTATATCTTTACTATTTGATTTGATCTCAATCTATACTTTTCAAATATACATCAGATAAACAACATCCTTTCTATTTGATTTGCTCCCGATATATACTTGTCAAGTATACGTTAGACAAACAATACCCTTACTATTGGCTTTGATTTCGACCCATACTTAATAACTATGCATCAGACAAACAAAATCCTTGCTATCTTGATTTATTCTTGGTCACTACTTACCCAGTAGACCCAAAGCCTATCATTCAAATTTTACTCGAACAATATCCAACTACAGGATATTCCAGTTCGTGTTCTTTACTTATCGAACAACCTCTAAGAGATCTCTTGTTCTTCTCAATTCTAAATCCAGAAACCCATCTTAAGATATACATCTGGTACTCATTTTCATTACTTGCCATTTCATGGCCATCTTTTACATATCGCGCAAACAAGCATTCCCTACTTATCAGCTCAATCTATAGTCAAATTCAATTAAAATTACTTTATCAAATTTGCTACTTATAACTATTTACAAAACAAGTGCACATAATTATTTCATAAATAAAAAAGTTTTTCAGGATCACCAAATTGTTTTACAACAATACTACGAATTAAATTGTTTTGGTCCCACTGACTATTTTTGCATCCTTTCTAAAATAAACATAGTCTTCACGAGATTTAACATTTAATAGGGAGATTTTTCTTCATTCAGATTTAGGGTACCTTCGGGAACCTGCACATCTGCTACCTCACCAGGACAAGTACTGTCAGCCTTTACTATCACATCTTCTTTAATAATATTGATTTCCCTATGAACATCAGGAGTCTGGGGTACTTCATCGTCCGAGCTATTATAAAAAATAGTACCACAAGCTTTCCATGCATTTTGCCATATTATTCTACGAATATCAGGAGTCTAGAGTACTTCATCGTCCTCTCATCCAAATCATCCAAAGCATTAAGTAATGTACTTCTCTACTTACTCGCCTCTTTATAAACAACACTCCCCCTGTTTTTCATTCTCACTCTCATAACCAAAACAAAGCTAAGACAGAGCAAAGCAAACAGAGAGAATGGAGTTTATGTTTGATTGGCAATCAATGGGGTCGATGATAGCCACGATAATGGTCATACAAACCGCGATACGCAACTTTCATCCTCCATGGTTAGAAGAACAATATGATGATATTGTTCTCGAAGATGCTTCCGCATTTCCATGCATTTGGCCAGTTTCTCCTCATTCATATTTGCCCTTACTTCAACGAGCAGTTTGCCCGGCTCTTGCTCCATTGCTTTACGAGCATCGGCAACATGATCCCTTACATCTTTTTCATAGGTGGCCTTCTTCGCTTCACCCAGTAGCGCTTGCCTCGTCTTCTTTGTATCGATCTTATACCTATTGGTATAAAAATGCAACCTATGAAACCTATGAAAAAGGTATTAAAATATTCATAGAAATGCATTAAAATTTCTCACCTTCGTCAGATTCCTCTGACCCCCGCTGAAAAATGCATTCAAACTATCCATCCCAACCAAGAAATCCTCCAGCTTCGTCTTCAGCTCTTCCGTCTCAGACGTATAAGCATCCATAGTCTTCTGAACTTCCGTCTCAGACTCTTTGACATATTTTTTCTTCGATGCCTCATAACTGTCCTTCTTCGAGACCATACTCCCAGAACCACGTGGGCGACGCATATCCACAAAAATTGTTGATCTAACAGTATCAACCTCCTCCTCTGTTGTCGATTGTCGAGTTAACCTCTTATGAGGAAGCAATGGTGGAACACCAGAGCTCGCCGCCCTCTTCTTTTTATTCCTTCCCAGTGACTCTCCTAGCATAGCATCGATCTCTGTATCAATTTTTTTCCAAGCCAAAGATTGATTTTCAGGTGGAATGCTAGCATCTGCGGCTCTCTTATTCTTTCCCAATTTTTTTTTGCCAATAACAGACACTTTCAACCCTTTTACCCTTAACCTATTTAAACTAGCCTCTTGGAATAGAGTATTCACAAAGTCTTGGTCGGTGACCAAGTTATCGATCCTCCAAAAGAAATCTCTCCTCACCTTAAACAACTCTTCCTTTACTTCCGACTTCTTGTCGACCTCTTTCAACGCTGCAAACAACATTAACAAGTTAGAAACACTTACATCTCATTCACACAATTCGAACATCGAGAATTACAATTACCTAACCACACACCTAAGTAATATATTTTTCTCTTTAATGGTTCCTTGGGCTTTTTTTTTACCGAACTCATAATTTCCAGAGACAAGTAAGCACTCATCAGAGTATCACCTCCCAGTTGACACCATATCATAAAAAAATGGTCTTTTCATAAACCTCACCAAGTACCGTTAACATAGCTTCTACGGGTTCATCTTGAGTGTGTAGTACACACATAAATCATCCACAGTTATTAACTCCTCCCCCATGGTCTTAAGTCGACAATCATACACATTCAGATTGAACTACCCCTATGCCATATCAATGAATTTCATTAATTTCTTTTGGTCCGCTCAGAGGGGAATCTTTAATCCATTCTTTAATTACTCTCGATGCACCTGAATACCATTCAAGGGTATTTCCTGGTCGATCATCTCGTACTGGTACACCCCTAACTTTATATCCCCAGGAATATCATACTTCTTCTTTAAACTTAGTATCTTTTCGGTCTCCTGACCCTCTCCGTAACATGCCTCATCGCCTTCCTCCACATCTTCTTTCCTATGTCCACTACCATCTCGATCACTCGGCTTGAGGCTCATGATTTACATCCGTTTTCATATCCACCTCCTCAGCCTGTTTGATAATACTTGGTATCACCCTAAACTGTTCCACGCTACCTAAATCTGCACTACTCGACCCTACCCTATACTTCCCTCCTAATTGTTGTACACAAGTCCTCACATCAATCATCAGAGGTGTTACGTCTCCCGGGGTCCCGTATATGTCTTTTTCATCATTTTGAATTAGTTTAGCCATTTAAAATCGAACCTGTACAACAGATTCCATAATTTTTACACAGTTAAAATCTATCATATGTAATACATATATATATTCAAGATAACTCTCCAACACATTATTTGCTTTACTATCTCCTACTATCATTTTACATTTATACTTATTACCACAGTTCTCGATATAGTTCATATTATTTAATTCATATTCATATGTTTCATTAAAGTGACGCATATACTCAGTTCTCGATGCCTTTTAATTTTTAATTAATCACTTCGATAACTTGTTAATCTAGTTTACTTTTTGTCAAATTACAGGAAACTCAACAGCTTCTCGAACACACTTCACCTGTTTCCTACCAAAATACCATTATTCAAAAACTTAATAAATCCCCTTCTGTGGCACAAAATCCGCCCAAATCCTGACACAGCAGTAACGTCCCCGACAATCTTGCCACATCAAAATGACATTTATACTCATCTCCAAAATTACGCCATAACCTCAGCACCACCATCCAATCACCCTCTCCACTCATCTCCACCCATTTCTCACACCACCCACACCCGAACCATCCATAAAACCCATACAATTCTATTTCATCCACCTTGACACCCAACGAATTACATCCAAACCACAATTATCTAAAACTACTCTATCAAACCCTAACACTGCTATTTTACTAATCCTTCACTTTCGATTCAATTTAATATACAATAACATTCCTTTTACATAATTTTTTTTCGCCTATAACTTAATCAATCACTACAGAAAACATAAAAGCTAGAATCACTAACCATGTTTACGCGCTGCTTCCGTATCCCTCTCCTTTGCTCGGTTGGCTCTTTTAATCAAAATGTTAATCTCCTCCTTCGCAATCGTAGACAACCAATCCAACGATGGGCAAAAGAAATTCGCACTAAAGAATATTTTTCCTGTGTTTGAGAAGTGTCAGCAGTCGCCCACTTCAGAGGTATTTATAGGCCCCACATGACTGTTCACCGCACCACTTTGCGACCATTCAATTCCTCGAATGTAACACCTTCTACATCTCTTCCCAGCCTCTTCGATACATTACATTCTCAGAGCTAACAAACGCTTACATTCCCATTCTAATCCTTCCATATCTTGATGAACTTCTTCAACTACATTCACCTGCAACAAAGTACAATATATATTGTCACAAAAATGTTTAACATAATCTTCCTTATATTTCATACTCCCACCTAAAGGAGCACATCTGGCCATATAATTATTCTTGATAATTCCCCCACTTTTACTATACCTACTAAATCCTATATTTTTGGATCCACATTTGACAATATCTACGATATTATTATATTTGATATTTTATCAGAAACTTGCTTAAAACAATATTCGACAAATAAATAAAACCTTGCTTCATTCAACAACACATCCTATACAACAAATCCTTATACAGACCTATTCCTACTAAACATTACAACTTCATAAACCCCTAGCTGCAGCTTCATCTTCCCTCTTTGCCAACAACATTGTTTGAGTCCACATCCTACCATATCATTGAGGAGGATGCCAAAACTTCAATTTGGCATGAAACTCAAAGTCCTCCTCAGTCTCCTTCGCTTCTGCCTTACTCATCCCTTAGTAATCAGGCTCATCCGAGTCATCCATATGCATATCGCAGTTCTGAAATCCAAAATATCGAGTATACAGCACCCAGTATATCGCTTGAACACATCTGAATACACCATCTCAGACCTGAGCTCTCGTCTTCACCATCTTGCATGAATGCCTCATATATGCAGTAACAAGACTTATTTATACCCCCTCCAGTCCTGGTTCAACAGACCTGCATTTACTCTGCCTTGGAACTCTACAATTCTAAAGATAAATCAATTAACCTCAAAATTAATTTTTTGATCAACTCAGTCAAATACATTCGAGATGTTATGACAACACATCAATATTTTGTATACATTCACGTTCGATATTTTACCTTCGATTATTTCAAACTACAATTGATAATCAAAACACACATGACTAGAATATCAAAAATATTAACTTTATTTATTATTATGTATAAGTTATAATTCATATTCGACAACTTCCTCCTTCGATTTTGTTACATATAACATCCGTGAGTACATCCTTCGATTGCATTACATCAACCTACATCTATTTTTATATTTGACTTGCAGGACTGCTTACTATGTGGCCTCTTTTCACCAGAATCAGACATTAAAGCCTCTTTCTAGTCCAAGAACCTCAATGAATCTCAAGTCATAGAACTTCTAAAGGCTATTTCCCAGATGAAAGCAACAAAAAATTGCAAGAAGCCTCCTACGTTTGGCAAGATCCCTGGACGCCCATCTAAGCATCAAATCCTCATCATCAACAAAAACAGTTACCCTTTATACCCCAAACAGACGCACTCTATTACCTTCAACGCCGTATAATAACACAATTATTTACAATAGATGCGCATCTTCTCTCTTTTGACGTCTCTCCCACCCCAATGCCGTGACACAATCACATATAAATTATCACCAATCAGTTTGTGCATGTTTTTTACTAACCTATTCACCATCTTTTGCCTTAGATAATGCATTAGACCACACTTGGGGTGGTATCTTTCTAAAAAGCACCACCATTCCACCCTCAATGACCCCTCATTTATACCCAATGTAACTCTGCCAGATTCACTGTATCGCATTAATTGCACCTCAGGAATGACTAGACCACTTGCAGTTCCTTTGACCTCAAAAATAACACAGATGAATCATCTTCCCATTCGGCAACCTCTTCAGCTTCCAACTTCTTCTCGACATAACCACAAGCGCTTCTGTCGAGAATAGGGCTATTGCAGAAGCATATTCCCCAGATTTGACAAGAGTAGGCCAGGAAAGATTAGTCAAAGACAGCCACACATGATCAAAGGCTATCATTCGAGAAGTTAGTATAAGTCCTTGACTTGCCAAAAGTAAGTATTGAAGCCTGGTGAAGAAAGAACTGTTAAAGATCCGTAAAGTTTGCCTACTATCCTAGAATAAGAGACTATTTCTTTCTTTTTGTAAAATTGCATGTATGACTATAAATACAGGCAGAAAATAGATTCTACATGACTGCAATCTTCTACTATTCTTACTTTTAAAACCCAACATTACTAAAAAATGTGTAATAACTAGCATCTTACTTGATTTTACATAAAAATCCCCCTCGAGGTCATAGTTTTTCTCAGCCTTTACTGGGCTTTCTACGTAGAATCTTGTTTTATCTAGCTTTATTACATTCTCTTTATGAATAAGTATTGGCAAAGATTCTTCTTCTGGAAAACACACAACTACATATCTTTACTTGGTTATTCCATACATGGCTAAAGGCGATTAGCAATAAATACCAGACGGCTATTATCACTGACCATGATACTTTAATGGATGCCGCCATCCCCAAGGGTTGTCTCAGTGTTATTATTAATGGAATTATTGGGTAAATATGTCTTGTGACTAAGTTGTTATTATAATTATCGAGAAGTCCCTATGCCGACAATTATAGCTGACATAATTATTAAAATCCACAAAGTAGATAATTAATTTTATCAAAAATCCTCAACTCGCCAATTTAATTATTGAAAGCCACCAAGCTGACAATAGATACTGTCAAAAGTCATGAAGTCCACAATTTATATTATTTTGTAGTATCTGCATTTTCTCGCAGGTGTTCCCAAATACCAAACATCGGCTCTGCCTATGGCACATCATACACAAGATCCCTGAAAAAATTGATCATGTTTATCAAGATCCATTTACATTCAAAACTGATATAGATTCAATTATCCACAACACATATGATCCTGCAGAGTTTGATAGAAGGTGAAATGAGCTTACGAAGAAACTTAATCTTGATGGCAACAATTGGATGCAAGGGATATTTAATATATGATAAAGATGGATACCTTTGTGGAATAGATGTACTTTCTATGCTGGCATGAGTACTACTGGCCGAAGTGAGTCAACAAACAATTTCTTCAATGGCTGGCTGCTTCCTTCAACTGGTCTATATAGTTTCGTGATGAAATATGCAATAGCTCTATTAGAGACATTTCAAAGAGATAAGGTTGAGGACTTCCAATCCCATCATAGATATCGACAAGTCGAACATCATCAGGCTCTACTAAAGCATACAACAAAGATTTATACAAGGCAAATTTTCCATAAAGTTAAAGACCAATTCAATTAAACTATTCATTTTGTAGCAATAGAAAAGAGCATAAACGACAATGTTCGAGAAATACTTTTAAAGTTACATAGTAAACCGCCTGAAAGTTTTAAGCTGAAGATAGACTTGGCCAGCCTGACAGGAAATTGTGAATGTAAGTTGTTCGAGTATATAGGTCTGCCATGTCATCATCACTTCAAGGTTTTCTCCAAATATGATATTCTCCAAATTCTAGATGCATTTAATCCACCAAGTTGGATGATTGGTGCAAACAAATATTCCAGATAGTACCACAAGATTTTCGTAGATATTAGATGGAGTGAACTGGAAAAAACCATTATGCCATAGCCACCTTTTACTTCGTGCAAAAAGCCTTTTTGAGAGGGTATCCAAGATTAAAAGTAACTTTGAATATGAAATTTCAAGGCTAAACGAGCTTGAGTTTCACCTAGATGTGTACGATGCATTTCTCACTAAACTCTCAGGGTCGGATCCTTCAATGTCAACTCCATTAACTAAAGCAATGATGTCTTCAGCTCCAATTTTAGATCCTTTTGTGGCATACACAAAGATGATTACAAGAATAGTGGAAGATGGAAGGGAGGAATAGAGATAGCTGTGGTAAAGAGGAAGAGGACATACAAAGTGTACGGAGTCTTTGGCTGCCGCGATAAATGAACTTGCCCACAATTGAAATTATTATATCAAAATGCAAAAGCTAGTGAGTACCCTAATACGGCAAATAAGTACTTCCCATCAGCTTCTACGATAATATATACTGAATATTACTAATTTACTTGCCTCATTACATACGTAGGGGCTTTCACAAATGATGGTAGAGAGGCACAATCAGACGACCATGGTGTAGGGAGTTACTGAACAACTTCATATGCCTGGAGATTAGTCTACATCATTGGGACTTCCCTTATTGTTATACTTAAGTTTTCATTTTTAATGAAATTAAGTACATTAAAATAAGATGGAGGGAGCGTGAGTTGAACAATGCACTTATATTGATACAACTTTAAATGCCCCATCAATGTTTAAATACAAATTATGTTGCTTGAGGAGGTTCCCATTGTTTCTTGTTTCTTTGGTAAGATGGTTAAAACTAGGGATAAAGCTTGTGAGGATGCATTTATCTGTTTTGTGCGTGGGAAGTATCGGGATTTGATGGAGTAATACATTGGTTTGAATAGTGTCCACGGTCCGACATTGTCACCGTTTAAGGTATATTATCCGGATTTCAGCGAGGCGGAGGCAAAGGTGCATAGGGAAGACTATCTGTACCATTGTACGCCGCAGTTCATGATTCTGAATCTGCATGAGCATGTGGCTAGTCTCATTATCCGGGCCAAGGCGATGGTGAGGTAAGAAAATGCTCTTGCCGCGAGGGACCACATGTAATGGTTGCCCTGGTGGCCATTTTAGTTGTAACTAGTATGTTTTTATTCTCTCTCTGTCATCTGGTTATCGTGGAATAAATTCCTATTTTTGAAGAATCTCCATCTCTTTTTTATATGTTCTACTATGTTGTTCCAGTGTCTACACATATTATCGAATTGGGCGACCATTTATTGTCGATGGCATAATCGTCGACAATAATAAATGTCAACAATTAGTAATGTCCGCTAGACCATGAACTCGACAATTACAAATGTTTTTTCAAACAACTACTTCTCTCCAAATGCTACAAAAAATATATAGATTTATGCGACAACTGTACATCATCATCAAATATACAAATTTGTACAACATTCAAGAAAATAAATCATTTGTGTTGTAATCCCATTGGTTAACGTTGTTGTCTTTCATCAACTTCATCAAAGCTTGGCTTGGCGCGTCGAAATAGGTCTTGGTAGATGCCTTTATAAAATCATCTGGAATCTGCAATTGTAGATGCGCCCACCATAGTTTAAAAAATGGAGGAATAGGTGATTCGTACTTGGTCTTCAATTTTACAAAGTTTTCATCAGATGTCATCCCAGTCCACCATTACTTTGCACTATCAGTAATAATTTTTTCAAACCTCTTTAATTTGGTAATCTTGTTGTTTTCTTTAAGCTTGAACTTGGGTAAAACAGTTAGGGCCTCCTTGTTGCTGATGAAGATGACCAAATTCTCATAATATGTTACCAATAAATAGCCCATATACAAATATTCCACGAACACAGCATTAAAGTTAAAGGCCCACAACAATATATCATACCTTCTCTTTCTCAAATAATTGTAAGCTACATCCAATGTCTGACTGAGCACACTCTTTCAATAAGAATGTTTCTTGGTCATCAAGGTACACAAGCACTGCCTCACAATCAAGAACTTCAATTGGCTCAGATACGCATATGACGTAGCAACCCTAAACGCTATGTTCCAATCCCTTTCATCATCCCATATATCAAGTTGGAACTAATTAAATGGTTGAAACAAAGTTTGCCTTATCTTGGATTTATGATCAATCTACTTCAACCTCGAATCGATCATATTGTTATACTCTCCCCCTAATAAGATCAAGTCATCTTGATATTCCCCTTTTGGACCCTCTTGAGTAATAGTTAAAAGTTTAGTGAACTTTCGACCTAGATTCCCCAATGTCGGGTTATCAGGATCTTAAAAATCCCCTTCCCCTTCTTCAATAGCACATTTTAGTGCAAGGCGCCACACTCCCTGCATCGCAAACACAATCACGATAGTATAGTTAAAAATTAAAATAAAGTAATTTAAAACCAAACTACAAGTGTAAGATGACAAAGGTGCACACACCCACTCATTACTGTAATTTTGAAGATTGAATCTCATCTCTTCGGATATTGTCAGTTTGGTTTCCAGTATAGTATAGGGCTCTTTTTGAAAGATATTTTTAATATTTGGTAAAAAGCAAATTAAAAGTCACAGGCTAACTTACAAGCCTGTTGGTTTCGTGAATATATTTGGCGTACCACCTATCATGAATAGCCTTCACCTATTATTCATGGGTTTATACATAAATACACAAGATCTGCTTACGAAAGATATACTTAGAGACTAGAAATAAACTATGGAGTAAAATATAAATGGACAATAAATTTTTGACCACCCACTAAAATCGATAATAAATTTATTGATAATAAATTTGTCGATTATCAAAATTGTTGATAATAAATTGTGGAAATTTAAAAAAGTCGATATTCTTTAGAGGACATGATAATCAATATTATCGATTTCAACAATTGTCGACAATAATATGTCGATATCAAAGAATTTAATGATATTTATAGCGTACAGCCAATAATATTGGTAATAGGTACTCCTTTATTAAAAAAAATCGACAATATTTAAAAGGCATAATATACAATATCAAAAAATTCACTGACGTAGAAAGTTTCCTCTAACAAAATATAAATTATTGATTCAATGCACATTACTACAAAAGGTCTAGTCTAATGACAGATGTCTAAATCAACTTAGATTATTATCTCTCTAGCTCAACTTCCTCTGCGCTTCTTCATATTTTGTGCTTAACTCATCGTACTTCAGCTTTCAGTCTTCGACTCCTGCGATGTTTTCCTCTGAGTGTACAACCAAGTTTAGCTGTATATAAAAAGATGGACAATCATAAAACAAGTAGTAAATGCTATATAGGTTTAAATGTACTATTTTCCTTTATATAATAATTCATTCATACCGCTAAGGGTTGTGGCTCTCGATTTACAACTTATTCAATCAAATTCTCATTGATAGCATCTAAGGTCTCACACTCCTGTACCTGCTATTAATCGTAAATGAGTTCTTCCTAAAAACTGAATAACTCTTAATGAACTTGTTTATTCTTTGTATTCAAAGTACTTACATTCTTTTGTAATTGTAGGTTCGAATCTGCAAGTGACTTCTTCAATGAACAAACATCTTCTGACAACTTCTTATTTGATTCCCTCAATGAATTGTACTACAAGTTCTGATAACAAACATGTTTGGCATTTATGAACAAAAAAAAAAAAAAGGAAATTCTAAAACATGGTGAACTAAAGTAAGGGACACAAAACTGCGGATACCTTGACATTTAGCATCTTTTCTATTTCACTAAAGTCTTTCTCGCAGATTTAGTCGACCACTTTCTTCGCCTCAATATCTTTTTTAATCTGCCATTTGACTCTTTCACTCTTTCACATTCAACTATCTGTAATAGTAAGGAAAATAAATTAATTAAAGTCACTAACAAAATAATTATTAAGTCAAATAAATTAAAGCAGATTTTCACTGAGTAAGTAAAAATTATTAATTATCCAATTGACAATTAGTTACCATGTTTATTGTCGATTCTTAGTATAATTGACGATAAATTACTATAAATTGTCGATTCTCTTTATAATCGACAATAAATTACTATAAATTATCGATTCAATTTGTAATTGACAATAAATTACTATGATGCCATTTGAACTTCAGATTTGATAATTAACATTGTCTATTACTGCTACTTATCGAGTATGCAAATAGGGAATATTACTTACAAGGTGAGGAGAGTGTGTTCCAACCTTCAACTCGATAGCCTCAAACAATTCTAATCTTGCCCGGTCTTCTACCTCCTTCGCTGACTCAACGAATGGACTTCAGACTTTGAGTTGGAGATTTCCTCTTCCAAATGACAGAGATCTTCATTTTGGACCTCAACCTGTAAAATAGTAGAAGCCAATATTAGAAGAAGGAAAAAATATACTACTCCAAGGGCCAAACACTATAACAACAATACTCACATCTTCACGTTGCAAAACACCGCCACCAACAGCACCCCCAACGCCACAACCAACACTACCTCCATCGCCCAACATCCTCCCATCATCAGTTTTATCATGATTAACCACAGCTGGTCAACGTTTGCTGAATAAAACATAATTAAACCATTTAAAGTATTCATCACCACAGACAGGGATTTTATCGCGTACTTTCCTCCCCCTCGTCTTTATTAAAGATTCCTTCCATTTCCCTCAAGAGAATAGATCCTCCAAATCATATTTCTATTGGTATGCGCATGGTTCAATAGCAAAATACAAACTGCTTCTCTTAAAAAAATTGGAGCCCTAGGCACAGGTTGCCTTCGGCTGAATTATTGTTGTACTCTATCAGGATAGTAGGGCTCGATGTGCTCAAGACTATAAATGAAATCGGTAAAAATAGCTACTTTTTTGACTATATGTCTGCCTTCTCTCTTCTCCAAGTACGGGTCCCAGACAACCTAGAACACAAAAGATATATATATTCGTAATTAAGACCGAATAAATTTATACAGATTTTCACTAAGTAAGATAAAATTACTGTCGACGTATCGAGGATCGACAATTAGTTGTTCTATTAATTGCTGATTCTCCATATAATCGACAATAAATGACTACTAGTTATCGATCTTCCAAATAATCGACAATAAGTATATATGAAATGGTCGACATTTCATATAATCGACAATAAATGAATATGAAATTTTCGACATTCCAAATGTTTGACAATAAATGAATATGGAATTGTCGACATTCCATAAATTCGACAATTAAATTGTCGATACTTATCCCATTCAACAATTTTAAACTATAAATTATCGAATATATAGGACAAATATTCAGCAAATTACCATCTTTAAGACCAGGAACTTAATACTATAAAATTAGCGAGAAATTAATCCAACAAAGTTAAAGGGAACTTACATCCTCAAGCTTATAATTATCGAGAGCTTCCCTAAAGATCTTTAAAGTTGAAGTACCAATTCTATCGCTTGTCATCCTAATCCAAAACCAAATCGTAAAATATTCTGGAACACGAGAATTATTGGGCTTTGAAATTCCAGGCAGCTTCGGGAAGAGCTCGAATATCTAGGACTATAAAAATTGAAAAACCTTCAATAACAAGGTAAAAAAATTACTAGACCAGCAATAAAACCAATAAATAGATGCATAAAATCACTACTAGCAATGTAGTACAGCATGCAAGAGCTTTAGCATTCACTCTCGAAGAAGTACCAAAGCTGAAATATAGGTGTTCCAAGGTCGTAGCTACCCATGACCAAGTAATCTCTAAATTATTGTTCTCAAAGAAATTAAGATACTTCACCGACACATATGTCCCTTTCTTGGTAGGGAAAAGAAATGATCCTAAAACATACAACATGTATGCTTTCACAATTGCCCGAGAAGATAATCTTCAAGGTTCAGAGGAAGAAGATGCCTCTGGTGGGTCCGGGTCGTGCCCACCATCTTTACCAGTAAAAGAGATATCTCTGCCCCTCCAACCTTCATATCAAGGTAAACTTGATCACTTTGGAACAAACAATCTCTAAAGACTTGCTTGACATTAGTTGCTCCCTACTTCCCCTTAATAACTGTCACATCACCGCCAACTCTCAAACCAAGTAATCTCCACACATCCTCCAAGGTTATAGTAATCTCGCCCCATTTGAAATGAAAATTGTTGGTCTCTAGATGCCAACGCTTGGCAAAAATGGTAATTAATGTTACATTGTAGTGTATGTATGAAATGGCTCCAATTCTGCCAAGCCCTTGCAGATTCAACAGTCTTTAGACCATCTCAACCTCCATACCAATATCCCAAGTAGGACTGTGGTGAAACAACAGTAGACAGCCGGGGTCATGTAAATATAATATAATCATATTTGTCATCGTTTAAATTAAAGAAGGGAACATTGCTTAAATTGAGAGTAAAACTAAAATAATTGGTTGTTTTCAATACATGTCCAAGAGCTAGAGCTTTCACTCTATGTGTCTCGAAACTCTTCAACAAAGAGGTATCCCAGAGGCCATATTCATCAGCTTCTAACTCATTTAAATCATTGTTGTTGTCCTCCCAGATACCTTCTTCTTCTGTGGTTCTCGTACCCTGCTCCTCAATTGTAGGGTTTAGGAAAGCTTCATTTTGTGGACTATCGCTCATAGGAGCTGCTTAATTGTGATAGAAATAATCTGTACTAGAAACATAAACATGGGAATCAGTACCACATATGGTTGGGCCTTCAACATCCTCAACTTCTTCAAGTGTCACTGCTACCTGAGGGACACTCCCACTTGCTTCTGCCCTACTAGAACTAGTTTTGCTCCTTTTGGCAGGCACGCGAGGAGGTTTGTTAAAATTTGGATGCGATGGATCTTCTCCCTCTGAATTTAGTCTCCTCTGATCCGTGGCTGTTGGGGTTATCTTTGCTAGAACTTTCTACTTTGGTATAATCCCGCTTATAAAGCACAAATTAAGCATTGACATAGGCATTAAAACAATTTGAGCACTAAAATTGTCGCAATAAGAAATTGTCGATTTAAAAATAATCAACAATTAATCACTACAATAATGTCGATGAGAGAGAGCTTCGACAAATCTTTTCAAAAAAAAGTCGATTATAAGATAATGGACAATTAAAATTATAGATTAAGAAAACTTTGGCAATGTTTGATGCAGAGTATTCCCTTATTTGCGACAAATTAATTTTCAAGAAATTTAAAATTGTCAAACATCAAATATATCAACAATATTTTGTCGAGTTTAACAGAATCGATAATTTTTAAGCTAAAAACATAAAAAATAATGTCCATTAATCAGACATCAGCAATTTTTCAAATGTCTGATAGAGTGGGTAATTTGTTGATGCTCTGTTTAAATCCTAAAATTTGGGGAAATTCCTCAAAAATTTTGTTAAAGAAATAAAAAATGGCGCAACGGCATTGCGTAGGGAAATTTAAACAAAAATAGGAGAGAAAATGATGGGAATAACGATCCTTTAAAGAGAATAGATTCGATTACCTGGTCAATGAGGGAGGTGTATGATGGCAGTCCTTCGGTTTAAAGCTCCTCCAGTGTATGATGACCGTCCTCCAGTTTATAATTGATCACCGGGAGAGAGAGAGTGAGTGAAAGAGAGAGAGTGATTGAGAGCGTGAGATAGTGACTGCGAGAGAGTCTGTGAGTGAGAGTGAGTTGTGAGTGAGTGTTGTAAGTTTCTTTTTTTTTTCAAATTAGTGAGTTGTGAGAGAGTGTAGTGGGTGTGTAACAATTTGGAAGTGTAGGGTAATCTTCTCTCTTGTTGAAAATGGGAGAGGATTCCCCTATACTCCCTTCTTGCTATACTCTCCATATACTCACTCTTAACCATACACTCACTCTCTCTTGCCAACTCACTCACACCTCACTCACTCTCTTCTTGCCTATGTAGAATCTGACTCACTCAAGCTCACTCACTCTACTGACTCAATCACTGACTCCACTCGATCACTTACTCTATCTCTCTCTCTCAAAATTTAAATTTCACATTCTCTCATTCATTATCCCGGTTTCCCATTACTCAATCCCGCACTCAATCACTCACTCTCTCTTACTCCAAAATTAAAATTCCTATTCAAATTTAGCTCTCTCTCTTTCCCCCATCGGTTAAGGTATGAATCATTTTTAGTCTATCTCCTTGTTGAGAAATTGTATTTTTGGGACGTGATGCTGGAATTGTGGTACAGAGGTAATTTGGGTATTGATTTTGCTTAATTTAGCAGTTTAGTAGACGACATCCCAACATCTACCACCAACACCCAAAATCTACGGCGAACTGGTTAGTGGTGTGTAAAATTGTTCTTTGTAGATTTAGCAATTGTCGTACACTACGTAATCGACATGTAATAAAATTTGGTAATGCGACAATTTTTTAGTATCGTATACCACAACAATCGATAAATTCACATTGTTTAATTATCAAAATTGACTTAGTTGAATGAGTCGACAATAATTTACTAATAAATTATCACAAAACAAATCCATCGACAAAAGTATTGTCCTAGAAATCAAAAATGGACAATATATTGTCGAAAACATCACAAAGCGAAAAAAATTGTCGAAAACATCAGAAATTAACAAAATATGGTTGAACTATGGGGTTGTCAACAATATAGCTCAGTAAAACCTGTTTATGTTACAGATATGTGTTTATTCAATGGGTGTATAATTTATTCTATGGGTATTTTGGTATGGAACATGATGGTTGCGATAATGAAGTAATTCCCCTAGTTTCACTCCCTAATGAAGAGGTTGATGACGTATTTTGGTCCAAAGTAGTATTACATATAAAAGCATTGGAAGCTACAGAACGAGAAAGGCAAGTACACATAGATTTGTAGAGGACCACACATAGATTTGTAGAGGTGCTCGAAGCCTCCCGGGATTCATTTTCCGAAGAATCTGATTGAAGGGAATATGTTTGAGATTGTGGACCTGTAGATTGTGCTTAGTGAACTGGGGTTAACATGCTAGTATAGTGTATGTTTTGAGCCATCTAATGACATACATGATGTATAACTGTGATCCAGAAATTCCTATGTAATCAAAGTTTTTGTTATGAAAAACGATATTATTTTTCCTTTTGCATTTATGGCTACTTGTCTGACTGTATGGATGTATTTGATTAATGGGATTGAATTCAATAATTCATCCTATATGACAAGATAATAATATGGAAAATTTTGTTGAACCAGAGTGGTCAAAGGTAATCGGAGATGAATCACCACCAAGGGCTACCAACGAATATATGTTGGGTGTGTGTTCCGGAACTCCTAATTGTACCTTTGATTCTTTGTTTGTGGAGATGCCATATGAAGGGAAAGCTATAGATACAGTGGATGACGAAAGTTGCTTTTATTAATAATATGGAAGGAAGCAAGGGTTCTCCACAAAGAAGCATAACTCTAATAAATGACCATGATCTGAGGAGATAGGGCAAGTAATATTTACTTGTTTGAGCAAATGTTTGTCGAAGAAAAACAAAACTTCTGATATAAGTGAACAAGATGGGAAGAAGCAATCTTCTAACCAATACGGTTTAAGGCTACTTTGAACATAAATTGGGGATAAAAACTTAGTAAATTTGTTGTTACCATTTTCTCAGCTGTGCATAACCACAGGCTTGTTTCACCTCGCAACCCCCATCGTATGAAGATTAATCGTTTCTTTTCAAAAGCTGCAAAAAATCTAGCTGAGACTTTTGAGCTGTACAACATCTCAGTAAGCAAGGAGCCTGCTCTAGTCCCAGACACGAACTTTAAAAAAAGTGATTATTACAACAACAAAGCCACAGTTAACAATGAACGTCAATTGAGTGGTGATGCAGAGGATACATTGGATATGTTTAAGAGAAAGCAGCTCAAAGATCCTATGTTCTACTTTAACATTCAGCTCGATGATTATGATAGAGCACTTAATTTTTTATGAATAGATGGGCGATCCCGAAAGGCATATGAGGTTGTTGGGGATGTGGTGACTTCTAACACTACGTATATGACAAACGTTTATAAGCTGCCATTTGCTTCATTCACGGGATTAAACAGCCACAACCAAGCAATACAACTCGGATGTGCTTTGTTGAAAAAGGAGTAAGAGACCACTTTTACTTGGTTATTCAATACATGGCTAAAGGCGATGAGTAATAAATACCCGATGGCTATTATCACATACCAACATAATGTAATGGCTGCTGCCATCACCAAGGTTAGTCTCAGTGTTATTATTCTTGGAATTTTCGGGCAAATGTGGTTTAGGACTAAGTTGTTGTAATAATTATCGAGAAGTCCCTATGTCGACAATTATAGCTGGCATAATTATCAAAATCAACAAAATTGATAATTTATTTGGTCGAAAATCATCAAGTCGACAATTTATTTTGTCAAAAATAATCAACTCGATAATTTAATTGCCGAAAACCACCATGTCGACAATTGATACTGTCAAAAGTCAAGAAGCCGGCAATTTATAATGTCGAAAGTCATGAAGTTGGCAATTTATACTATCAAAAGTTATGAAGTTGATAATTTATATTATTCTCTAATATCTGCATTTTCTCACAGGTATTCCCAAATACCAAACATTGGCTCTGCCTATGGCACATCATACACAAGTTCCTTGAAAAAATTGGTCATGTATATCGAGATCCATCTACATTCAAAGTTGATATAGATTCAATTATCCACAACACATATGATCCTGCAAAGTTCGATAGAAGGTGGAATGAGCTTATGAAGAAACATAATCTTAATGACAATAATTGGATGTAAGGGATATTGAATATAAGAGAATGATTGATTCCTTTATGGAATAAAGGTACATTCTATGCTTGCATGAGTACTACTTGCCGAAGCGAGTCAACAAACAATTTCTTCAATGGTTCACTGCCTCCTTCAACTGGTCTGTATAGTTTTATGAAGAAATATGTAAGAGCTCTATTTGAGACATTTAAATGTGAGAAGGAAAAGAACTTCTAATCCCAACATAGATATCGGCAAGTTGGACCTCATCAGGCTCTACTAAAACATGCAGCAAAGATTTATACAAGGAAAATTGTCCATAAAATTGAAGACCTATTCAATCAAACTGTTTGTCTTGTAGCATAGAAAAGAGCTTAAACTGCAATGTTCGAGAAATACTTTTGAAGTCACATAGTGGACCGCCTGAAAGTTTTCAGCTGAAGATAGACTTGGCAAGTATGACAGGCCATTATGAATGCAAGTTTTTCGAGTATGTAGGTCTGCCATGTCATCATTTCTTCGAGGTTTTCTCCAAATAAGATGTTCTCCAAATTCCATATGCCTTCATTCTACCAAGGTAAAATATTGGCATAATTAAATATTCTCGATCGTACGAAGAGAGGTTCTTTGATGGATTGAACTTGAGGAAACTGTTGCGACATAGCCACCATTCACATAGCGCTGCAAACCTTTTTGAGAGGGCATCAAAGAATAAAACAGACTTTGAATTTACAATTTCATGTCTAGACAAGCTTAAGTTACACCTAGATGTGTATGATGCACCTCTCACTCAACTCTTAAGGTCGGAATCTTCAATATCAACTCCATTAACTGAGACAGTGATATCTTCAGCTCATATTTTGGATTCTCTTGTGGCACAAACCAAAGGCCGTGCAAAAGGTCATACCAAGAAAGGTGGCCAATAGAACGGCGGAAAGGAGATATTTGTGAAAAGGAGGAAGAGGACATGCAAAGGGTGCAGAGTCTTTGGTAGCCACGACAAACTAACTTGCCCGCAATTAAAAAATTTTCTTATAAAAGTAGAAGCTGGAGAGTACCCTAATACGATAAATAAGTACTTCCCAAAAACTTCTGAGATAACATATACTAAATTTTACTAATTTATTTGCCTAGTTACATTTGTAGGGGCTGCCATAAATGATGGAAAAGTGGCACAATCAGACGATCATGGTATAGGAAGTTGCTAAACAGCTTCGTATGCTTGTAGATTTGTCTATATCATTTGGACTTCCCTTATTGTTGTACTTAAGTTTTTCTTTTTAGCGAAATTAAGTACATTAAAGTAAGATGGAGGGAGCGTGAGTTGAACACTGCACTGATATTAATACAATTTTAAATGCCCAATCCCAGTATAAATACCGATTGTGTTGCTTGAAGAGGGTCCCATTGTTTCTTGATTCCTTGGTAAGATGGCTAAAACTAGGGCTCAAGCTCGTGAGGATGCATTTCTCAGTCGTGTGCGTAAGAAGTATCGAGATTTTAGGGAGCGATACTTTGGTTTAATTGTGTCCACTATCCGACATTATTGCCGTTTGAGGCGTATTATCCAGATTATAGCAAGGCAGAGGAGAAGGTACACTGGGAAGACTATCTATACCATAGTCAGCTGCAGTCCATGATTTTGAATCTATGGGAGCGTGTGGCTAGTCTCATCAACTGGGTGAAGGCAATGGTGAGGGAAGAAGATGTTCTTGACGTAAGGGATCATGTATAATGGTTGCCCTGATGGCCGTTTCAGTTGTAACTATTGTCCTTCTTTTCTCTCTCTGTCATCTGGTTATCATGGAATAAATTACTATTTTTGAATGCTCTCTATCTCTTTTCTATACGTTTTACTCATTTGTTACAGTGTTTACACATATTTTCGAATTGGGCGGCCATTTATTGTCGCAGACATAATCGATGACATTAATAAATGCCAAACATTTTGTAAAATTGACATTATCGATTTCACCTTGAACTCGACAATTTGAGCTATCGACCATTTATTGTTGATTGCACCTTAAATTCGACAATTAGAACTGTCTACTGCGTCATGAACTCGAAAATTACAAATATTTTATTTATCAAATAGCTACTTCTGTCCAGAAGCTACAAGAAATACATAGATTTATGCGATAACAGTACATCATAAAAAAAATACAAATATGTACAACATTTAAGAAAACAAATTGTTTTTACTGTAATCTCGTGGGTTAAATTTGTTGTCTTTCATCAACTTCATCCAAGCATGGTTTGGCGCTTCGAAATAGCTCTTCAGAGATGCCTTCATAAAATCATCTAGAATCTCCATTTATTATTGGTCTTCAATTTCACAAAGTTTTCATCAGATGTCATCCCAACCCACCAGTACTTCGTACTATCAATATGAATGCTTTCAAGCCTCATCAATTTGGAAATCTTGTTGTTTACTTTCGACAGAACATGGGTAACAAAGTTTGGGGCTCCCTGATGTTGATGAAAAAGACCACATTCTCCTAATATGTTGCCAAAAAATGGCCTATATTCAAATATTCCACGAACACACCATTAAAGTTAAAGGGCCGCAGCAAAGTATCATACTTTCTCTCTCCCAAATAAGACGGTTTCTTGGTCATAAAGGCATAATAGTGCTGCTTCACATTCAAGAACTTCAATTGGCTCTGATATGCATATGACGCAGAAACCCTAAACGATGTGTTCCCATCCCTTTCAATGTCCCGTATATCAAGTTGGAACTAATTAAATGGTTGAAACAAAGTCTGCCTTAGCTTGGTTTTCTGATCAATCTTCTTTAACCCCGAATCGATCATATTTCTATACTCCTCCTGTTAAGATCAAGTCATCTTGATATTCCCCTTTTGGACCCTCTTAAGCAATAGTTAAAAGTTTAGTGAATTGCCAACCTAGTTTCACCCATGTCGAGTCATCAGGATCTTGGAAATCCCTTCCTCTCCTTCAATGGCACTTTTAAGTGCCAGACGCCATACTCCCTGCATCGTAAACACAACCACGATTGCGTAGTTTGAAATTAAAATAAAAAATTAAAACAAACTACAAGCGTAGGATGACAATAGTGCACACACCCACTCATCACTGTCATTTTGAAGATTGAATCTCATCTCTTCAGATATAGCCAGCTTGGTTTCCTGTAAAGTATAGGCCTATTTTAAAGGACATTATTAATATTTGGTGAAAAGAAAATTAGAAATCATAGGCCAACTTAGAAGCCTGTTGGTTTCGTAAATATATTTAGCGTACCACCTCTCATAAGTAGCCTTCACCTATCAATCATGGGTTTACACATAAATACACAAGATCAGCATACAGAAGACCTTCTCAGAGACTTGAAATAAACTGCCGAGTTTAATATAAGTCGACAATTTATTGTTGGCCACCCACTAAAGTCGATAATAAATTTGTCGACAATAAATTTGTTGACAATAAATTGTAAAAATCGAAAAAAGTCGATAATCTTTAGATGGCATGATAGACAATATTGTCAATTTCAACTATTGACGACAATAATATGTCAAAATCATACAATTCAACAATATTTAAAGTGCATGACAAGCAATATTGGTAATAGGTACTCATTTATAATAAAAATTGGCGATATTCCAAAGGCATGATAGACAATATAAAAAAATTTGGTACTAGGTAATAGGTATTCCTTTATATAATAATTTATCCTCACCGCTAAGAATTGTTGTAGGGGCATATTCCTCGACCTTACTCGTAATCGAGCTCATTCAGTTCGAATTACTTCCATCTAAGGTTCACGCAATTTCGGCACAAAACATTCCAGCCTGACATTCTAACCAACCCCACAAACTACATAAGAAACTACATCGAGCAAAAACCAGAAAACGTGATTAAGTCAAGGACACCTGTCCCCCACGAACTTGTCAGTTATTCATTTAACCGTCACTAACCACATAATTCAGGAGACGTGCTCCAGTACGACGAAGAGCTGTGGGAAAAGCCTATAAAAAAGAAATGTTCCAGAAAAGACAGGGACAAAAAAATTACTCAAATTTCTTTTTAATGAGATCAAAGGCATTTCTATATTCTAGAGATCACTTGTAATAAAGATATCCACTTAAAACTATTAAGTGACTTTTACAAAAATCCTCTATACGAGGTCGTGGTTTTTTTCCTATTCAGAGGTTTTCCACGCTAAAACACCTGCTTCAATTTCATGCTTTCCATTATCGTATTCTAATAGGATCATTGGTGTGATGGCTAATTCCTAATCGTATCAAGCTACAGAATTTGGCCATTACATTTGGCACCATCTGTGGGAAAGATTGCATATCCACAGTATCTTAAGGCAGTCTTTCATTATAATTTTCAACTATGGATTCTTCTAGACGACAGGCCGCAGGAACTCAGCTCGAAATTTTTGTGGATTTAGGACAACTCACCGAGTTACGGGCGAATCTCCATGCCGAGGCAGAGAAATGCGATAAGCTCGAATTTCAATTCACAAAAGATCACGAGCTCTAAGAGAAGGAGCTCGATATAGAAAGACAAACTCGTTTGACAGTGCTCAAACGACACGAAGATCAGTTGACGACGATGCAAACTGCACTCGAGGCTTTGCAAAATACTCAGCAAACCCCTCCTGCTAGAGGCCACGATCAACTTCTAGAGACCTCCCACTTCTCGGTAAGAGAAAGGTTGGGACCAAGGGGGGTCACCAGTAAAGCATTCTCCAGAAATCTACCACGTGGGCCACAACCCACTATCCACTTAAGAGGAGAAATCCAATCAAAAATCAGTCGGGGTCACCAGATTCCCATTCGTCAGGGGGAAGACCAATGACCTCTCCGTGAGATTCTAGTACAGGACCATTTGAGCGAAGGTATAGAGACTCATCGTCCCCTGCCTGCACGTCCAATAGTTCAACACGTCATAAAAGAACATATGGATCAATGAATTATGGAGCTGATCGAGGCATAAGTTCTGGGAGCTACCGGCGACACCACGACGTTGCAAGGAAGTCTGATTGCCAAAGAACTGTTTGATAAGGAAATACCGGAAGGTTTCCATAATCCCCAAATTCACAAGTTAAAAGGTACAGACCCGAAGGGGCATATCAAGCAATACTGCGATTCATTATGATTGCACTCCAATCTCAACCACATTCCCTGCCAACTGTTCGCCATAAGTTTACAAGAAGAGCCACTATAATGGTTATACTCTCTTCCTATAGAATCTATCTACACGTTCGAGCAGCTGCAGAAACAGTTCATCAAAACATATACCCACAACTGAGAGAAAGAGGAGAATTTGTATTCTCTAATAGGTCTTAAATAGTCACAAGGGGAGAAGCTTGAAGATTTTACAAAGAAATTCCTGGAGCTTGCGTAAAAGGAAGATAACCTCGACCAAATGATAGTTGTGACCGCGCTCACCAATGCTCTCCGGCTCGATTGCAAAGCCATGGAGTACCTATTCCTTGACAAACCTAAGACGTTGGAATAGATAATCACCAAAGTCAACAGTTAGATCAACTTAGAGAGGATAAACTCTGAATGACAAAAATCTACTAAGTCTGTCCTCTCCACCAAATCCTTGCCTACCGAACGGACCAGCGAGCCAAAGGAGGAACAAGGGGATCTTAAACGCACCAAGGGAAATGTTGAATACCCTCGGAGATGCGGCACGCGGAACAAACCCGTACTCTCGAAGTTGAGCGTCCGAGACTCTGCACATTTGCTAATACTGTTAAAGGACCCGCTCTACCATGTAACTCGACCACTGGAGCCCATTGAGGGTCGTCTATTTTGCCTATACCACAAGGTAAATCATAATTCTATTGACAATTGCTTTGCTATACAGCGGATGATCGAGCTCATTTTTAAGGAAGGGCGGATACTCGAATACATCGTCGATCTGAAGTCATACCAAGATGGCAATCATAAGAAACAACTCGAGGTTATTCAGGTTAACGACAAGGAAGAGGAGAAGCATCTCTACCACATGCGCCTTAGCAACATGGCCAAAATTGACCAGATTGGCAATTCCGTCCGATCAAAGTGCAGAAGGCTCTCTAAATAATGTAATCTTACACCTAAAGACAAAGAAGCCAAACTTCTTCCCGAGTCAAGCAATCGTAAGCTGGGAATCTCTTTCGAGGATTGTGATACTAGTCATGTCAAATTTCCACATACAATGATGATCGATACTGGAAGCCGTATTGAAATTCTTTTTTAGAGTACGATCGACCAGATGGGATTGGCCGACCATGTCATTCAGAGCAACACCGATATCTACGGATTCAACGGCTCCCGAGAAGAACGGGTAGGCAAGATTATCTTACCTATCATCACAGTACAAGCCACTATCGACGTCATTTTCTATGTCATCAATGCTAGGTCTCGCTACCGTGGAATTACGGGCCGCTGCTGGATATATAACATGGAAGCAATTGCTTCCACTTATTATCAAGCACGACAATGGAATTTACGAGATCCGAGGTAGCCATAAACTTTCTGGAGCTTGTGAAAATACAGTCTTAGCCATCCTCAATACTTCTGACAAATTTGCCGCATAACAATTATAGAAAATGGATCACCTCGACGGCCAACCACCTACAAAAGAACCCACAGAATACGTCAACATTGATGGGCCTGGCAGAGGTACATTCATCAGAACTAATTTGGTTCAACACGAGAAAGACACTCTCATCCAGTTCCTGCAACTCAATCGAGACGTTTTTGCTTGGTCTTTCGAAGAAATGCCCGTAGTCGATCCAGCTATGGCTTGCCACAAGTTCGCCATCAGCATCAGCACCCAAGCAGTCAAACAGAAACAGCGACGACTTTCACCATGTTTTCGAGGCGAAGTGAGCACGGAGATCGAGAAATTGATCAAAGTAAGATTCATTTGAGAAGCCAAGTATCTAGACTGGATATCAAACATTGTCGTTATCCCCAAGAAGAACGGAAAAGTTTATGTTTGTGTCGATTTCACAGATTTAAATAAATACACCCCAAAAGATAGTTTCCCTCTTCCCAACATTCAACAGATCCTCAACTCCACTGTAGGGCATGACCTCCTATCTATTAAGGATGCAGCCTCAGGATAGAACCAAATACCCTTTCTGGAAGAAGATCAAGAGAAGAAAACATTCATCACCGAAAATGGCCTTTACTGTTACAAAGTCATGCCCTTCGGGCTTAAGAACGCTGGGGCCACATACCAACGATTGATGACTGCTATATTCAATGCTCACCTGGGAAAAATCATTGATGTCTACATCGATGATATTTTGTTCAAAAGCATGCAGTCTGAAAATCACCTCTCAGATCTCAACACAGTATTTAACATCCTTCCGTCTTACAGAATGTGTCTCAACCCTGATAAATGTCAATTCGAAGTATATTTTGGCAGCTTCCTAGGCCACCTCATCAGCAAGAAAGGGATTGAAGCAGGCCAAGATCAAATCTGCGTTCTCTACGACATGCCTTCTCCAAAGACAACTAAAGAGATCCAAAAACTTGTCGGTAAGATTGCCGCGATCAACCGTTTTGTTACCAAATCTTCAGACCGCCGCCGTTGGCTATTTCTATTACTCTGAGGATGTACCATGAGAGGAATGGTCCAGCCAATCGCGGAAGTCACATGGACACCACAATGCGAGGCAGCTTCTCAGGATCTCAAAATCTATTTGGGGATGTCTCCCATAATGAGCACACCAGTAGGTAATGAGGTACTGATTATCTACCTTGCAGTCACCGACACTTCTCTCAGCTCGGTTCTCATTCGTCAGGAAGGGAAAATTGTGAAACCAGTCTTCTTTATCAGCAAAACACTTAAACCAGCAAAAACAAGGTACTCTTAAATTGAGAAACTTCTTCTCACCCTTGCTTACACTTTGAAGAAACTCAAGCACTACATCCAAGCACATTCCGTCAAAGTGATGACGAACTACCCACTTCGAGAAATTCTATCCAAAATAGAGAAATCGCGATAAATGAAATAGTGGTCAGTCAGTTTGGGCAAACATGATATAAAGTTTGAACAACGTCACTCAGAGAAGGGTCAGGCCATTGTTGATTTCCTCGTAGATTTTCTAGTAGGAGATCACGAGTGGGAGGAGAACGATCCAGACCCATTTCAAATCCTTAGAATACTAGGCGACTGAAGCGATACAATCGTTAGTCGCCTCACTACTCCATTTCCATACTTCACTGTTTGTTATCAATTTAAAAAGTGAGATTCTTATCTCCATCCAATATAAATTCTAAACTTATCAATGAATTTTTTTTGTTAATATATCATGTCAATCTCTTCACTAAACAACCATTCACATTCCACAGATTCAAGAATAGAGAATACTAGCTTATAATCCATATTCTTTAAGTTCGATCAAGGAACTTCGTTGGCTTCTGCCACTATATATCGCCGAGGGAGGCAAGTGTAAAAACTTGTCCAACTTCAAAGAGCCAAGCTAGAGATAAGACATAGGTAATACTAGTCTTGATCTTTTACAACTTGTTTAGTCTACACAAGTAAGTTGGATCGAGAATACAACTTGGTTCAGCTGAATCTCTACATATCGGTAAGAAAGGCAAGTGTAAAAACTTGTCCAGCTTTAAAGAGCCAAGCAAGTGATAAGACATAGGTAATACTAGTCTTTATCTTTTACAACTTGCTTTGTCTACACCAGTAAGCTGGATCGAGCATACAACTTGGTTCAGCTGAATCTCTACATATCTACGAAGAAGGCAAGTGCAAAAACTTGTTCAACTTCAAAGAGCCGAGCAAAAGATAAGACATAGGTGATACTAGTCTTCATCTTTTACAACTTGTTTGGTCTGCAATGGTAGGCTGGATCGAGCATACAACTTGGCTCAGCTGAATCTCAACAGCTCTACGATTATGACCAGTATAAAAGCTCGCCTCACATCAAAGATACAACCAGGCATAAGATAAGGCAAAGGTTATTCTATCTTTCATCTCTTTCAATATGTCTGCGACATTTCTATAAGCCTGGGTCAAGGTTAATACTTGATCTAGCAACCCCCCTATAATCCTGCGATTAGAACGAATGTACAAATTTGTTTTATATCAAGGATCCCGCCAGGCATATGATAAAGAAATGGTCATACTATCTTTCATCTATAACAATGTGTCTGCAACAATTTTACTTATTTTTAGGTCAAAATCATATTACAAAAGAAAATTTTCTGCCGGTGGTGTGTCAGAAATGCTCTCCCCCATATCATCAAGAGGTCAATCTTTCAGTTCGCGGGCTACAGCAGCCCTACCTCATTCTACTAAATCAACAGTTCGAGGGCCTAGACACTTGCCTCAATCTATCTCAACTCCACAGGTGCATCTCTAATCTGACAGAGCGTTAAGCAAGGTATCTCATTCTGCCTCTAGCCTATTTACTTCTTCTACAAAGTATGCAACGATCACCGTTTACAAATCTGATCGAGATACATTAGGTACTACCACTTTTGCGAACCTAGCCTCCAATCTCTCGTGACGCGCTTTTACACTGACATAAGTATCCTTCCAAGCGGTCCTATCCTCAGCGATCTTTTCATGGTGAGTGATGTATTCTTCCAATTTAACAATATATTGCTCCGACTCAGCCAAGTTCGCGGCTTGTAATTCTACCACCCGAGCACGAAACATCTCAATCTCAGTTTCCAACTTCTCTCACGCTGGCACATCCTTCAATAGATCATCGTTTCTCATTTGTAGCAAATCCATAGATCGTATCTCCCCTTCAAAACTATCTCCCTGATAAGAGCAGTATCCATCTTATGTTAACATTCCCTCAGGTCTGCATTTCTCCTCTGAACATTCCCCTGAATTCGAGATACATCACCTTCTAGTTCTCTAATGCGATCTGAGGGACTAACGACATCTCCTCTAACTAAAGGAGCCTTGTTCACAGTTCTACCTCCCCCAGAGTGCTCTCTAGACTTAGCTTTCTTAGTACGAGCAATGTCGAGATCCCTTTCAGCTTTGAGTCGAGCGACTCTCTCGTTTAAACAATTATACCTACGCTGCATTTCTCTAAATTCCATATCTTTGGCAGGGAGGACTGTCTGCAAATATTCAACTGCAACCTCTAACGCCGATAGGTTCACTCGAGCTACCCTCAACTCGTCATTCATTCCAATGAATTTTTGTCTCATTTTCTCCAGCTCGGTCCTGCATCTATTATGATCAGTTTGGCATAACTCCTCAGTTCGCTCTAACACCTAGATACGGTATTGAGCCATATCTGCTTGCTTACCCTTTACAGACAATACATCGACCTGGCGTTGATTATTCTTGGCATGCTTTGTCGCCTCGGATAAATCATCTAATCCTTTCTTAATCCCAAAATCTTTCTCCTTGAACTGACGAGTTAGATCAAAGACGACCTGATTCAACTTCTCTAATCTGAAGTATGCTTTAACGAACCGAGCCTCCGATTTCTCCTTCACCTCCTTCATCTTATCGAACTGCTCTGCAAATTCCTGATTGCACATGAGTGCGTAATCCTCACGTGCCCGAGATGCATCCAATTCGACCTGAGATATTTGACAACGTTTTAGTACAACTCGATTCAAAAAGTATCATTTCTACGAACACATACATCATTTTGGGAGAATACTTGGGTTCTAGGCATCTTGTTCCGGAATACTTTCAGGTTAAAGCATTTGATGACCATTTTCAGGTAAACACTTTACTAATACTCTTCCGTCATACAAGGTTAAAACATTTGAGGACCATTCTCAGGTACACAGTTTCGATATTCTACTTAATATTAATGGTGTTAGAATTTTCCTATGCATTTTTATCCTATTTACTTAACTTAGCGATGGTATACATGAAGATTGGGCAACCGATTTCAAATTTAACCTGTAACTCCGCTTACACAGACAATAGGGCCTTTGAGGTCTCTAGTTCCCTGGCAAGTCCAGATTTTATGTCATTTATCCTGAGACTCATCTCTTTAACTACCTACAAAAGATTTATAATCAAAGTCAACATGCAGCTGTTCCTTCCCTCCGCAAAAGTTTACAACTTACAAATATTTAGAAAATAAATGTCTACCCTACCTTTTAGCCCCTATCTTCAGGGAGCTCCACATCGTCCCCTTGGTTATCAAGCACTGCTTGAGGGGGGAGACACCATCCAAACTATCCACAACCCCAAGTAATCCTGCTTCCACCTCTTCTTCCTCGGCATAGGTATCAGCCTTAATGGCATCCACCTCCTCCTGAGGGTAGCCCTTCAGCAGCTGGTAACGACCTAGTCTGTCACGCTCCTCAGCCGTCTCGTCTAAATTAGCCTTTGCCTCGACCTGTAACTGGCAGATCGCCACCGCATGAGCGACCTTCAGCTGCTTGACTTCTTTCAAGGCGTCAGTCTTGGCTAGAGCCAGGTTTTTTGCCAGCTTGCGCTTTACCATTTTAGCTTGGACACCTATTGTTCTATGCCGAGCCAAATCCCTTCGACAAGGCGAGCAACCTGCAAAAATCATCAGTTACTAGCTCGAGAATATTAAACATTACTATCTCATAATTAAACTTACCATCTGGCTCGTATCTTCCTTCCCTTGAAGAATCGCTAACTTAGCCCTATCCTCGACCTATTTGAGGTCGTCCGCCAAAATAGATCGCACCTTAGCGACTTCACTCCTGAGCCCCCCAAAGGCTCAACCCTCCTCCTTTTGCCTTGTGCGACCTCACCACTGACTGTGGCCCCAGAGACCGGCGTAACCATTTTTATCTGTCTCTTCAGATACTTTTAGGCTATCTTTCTCGTCGTGAGGCTCGATTGAGCTGAGCTGCCCGGCCCAGGAGTCTTAGCTCGATCCTCGTCCCCACTTGTTAGCCTAATTCCTTCGTTGACGCCCGCCATCGACCTAGCAGACTGAGCCTTTGCAACCTTTTTTGACTTGCTTCAACTCTCGTCTTTCAACTCGGGCCGAGTCCCCCCAAGACCAGTTCGAGTTCAGTCCCCTCCTCTGCGACCTTGTCCAATAGGAACTCTTTCCTTTCCACTGTAGACTTCACACCTGCAATAAACACATTTTTCTATCAAATATACTTTTCACAGAATCAAATGATAATTCTATCTATGCATGTTTTTACTAACTTTGCTTTACAGATCTAAATCAAAGGTCCATAAATTCCTCGTCATCTCTTTGATGGCAATTACCCTTCACCCATATGATGTTGTTATTCCATGTTCGACCTGCTGAATTCCAGTCAAAAAAATGGTGCTTAGTAACGTTTGCACAAAAGTACGACCCCCCGCTGGCCTTAAAATACTTCACCCTATAAAATTGTAAAATGTCCTCAGGGGTAATCCACCTCACTTTGTTCTCCCTTCCCCACATATCATTCAGATGGTCACATACAGTTATGACTACCCACATATTCCCGTTCATTTAAATGGGACATGCCCAATTGCATTCATTACCCCCATCGCCAAATTGGTGAGGGGGAGGCACAACCCATACTCTAATTGAGATAGGTAACACAAAAAACCCTCTGAAAGGGAACTATGGATATATCCATCAAAATACCCTAATGAGATCGATTCGTTTATACCCCTATCTTATTTTTCTGCTTCAAAATCTGCCAAAAGGTAAAAATATTCCTCCCCCTCCGCTACTGTATAACCCCTAAACTGCCTATCGGCAAACTCAACAACTTTACCCCACTTACCTCCTATAGCCCCCTTGGATTTACAAATTTCTCTAAAAGCATCAGAACCCGGAGGATAAGACACCAACTTACCAGGGAAACTCGGAAATTGTTTCAATCCACCCTCCCCTTCGCTATCAGCCTCATTCGTCCTACCAGAGGTCGAAACCTCCATAACATATGACCTACCCATCTTAATCATATTCTACAAGATTATTTGAACCTACACAGATGCATCCCACGCTCGACCTACATACACGTTTAAGTATTTATCATTTTTCCATCTATGTAAACGTATATATCTATATATTCAGCATATATCTATGATAAAAAGTTACGCATAACGCATATATTCACACTATAAAATTTCAAAATATATTGCATGCATATCCCCGCTGACCTTCGGTATCTGGAAGCAAATCGACTGAAGAGTCAAGCTTTCCCCTCTTTAACTGTTTATCGTCTTTAAAAAACTCTTGATTTATTCTACTGTTCTTTCGCCTTTATTTCTGATTGCTCTTCAAGTCTTTTGTTGTAAAGCGATTGTTTGGAGACAAAGATGAACTATTTATCTTTTCTTTCTCATGGGGCTGGCATTTATTGCCCCTCGCACAAACCGTCCTCGATTCCAGAACTGAGGCATCCTTTCTACTCACCATGTCAGATGCCTTCTACCTATTCGATGAAACCACATTTCTATCATAACAACTCTCCTAATTTATTAGCGTGCTTTGTTGCCCTCTTTCCATATATTTTCTCAATGTCCCCTCACTCATGATGGTTTGCACTGTAAGATGTCAGAGCTCTACATTATTTTCTATACAAAACAAAACTAGAAGCTTCTGCACTCACGTATTTCGATTTCACAGAACCTGTTTATCCTATTTATAGTGATTGAGGTTATTTTCAAAGTCATACAAATATTCAAATTTATTTAAATTGCTTACTTAACAATTCCTAAACATATCCCCCCTATTGACGATCCAATTGACGCACATTATTTCTGTTACATTTTAGCATTTAGCATATTTATAAAAGTATCTACATAGTCTCCATCACGATCTTGAAAAATTTAGCAACATGCATCATTCACCAGTCCCCATATCTTCAAAATCGATCTCCACTTCAGCAATCAAACCCACCACCCTTTATCATTCTCCAGATCCCTCATGAATACACGAAAGAATGACTCATAAAAGTAGTGAGCATACTCAAGTCCTCTACTCCTGATATCTAATCCTTCGAGCTGGCACACTCTCATCGGTAACTCAGCATCATAGCCGAGTGAGCCAAAAATTCTCTCCCGTACCTCAGCAATTTAAATGGCTAGTCGACCTTCAGCAGCGTGACAAATCCACTAAGATCGAGTCCGCACCATCCTAACCTTCCCCTGAGCTTTTGCAGGTCATCCTATCCACATTTGTAAGATTTCTCAATCACTTACTTCTTTACTCAGTTATTACCTAGTATCGCGTTACATAAACCCAAGATCTTGGACTCACTTATTATAACTTATCCCCTCCGTAATATAATCGACCTTATCCATAGAATCTCTATCGACCTTAGAACAACTCAAATTAGCATATTTCTACAATTCCTATTTTATTTCCCGTTAAAACATAGATCTTTCATTCATCGCAGTTCGAAAGTTATTTCAGCACTTATCAAGCAGTTATTCAACTAACACATTTCAGATCGAATCAAGAAAAGTTCTATACACAAAATTCGTGAGAATTTGTTTTTTCATATTATTCATAACACGATTTACAGATAACATGTTTTCACACAGGAATACGACAACATGTTATTCGTCCATAACCGAACTTCAGGTTCTTTACTGGTAACAAGTTTTCCCTGTTTATTCAAAGCTATAGGTTGACCAGGCACAGCGAGGCACAACTTGTCCAGTTCTTCTTACTTCAGTGATGTTTCACACTAACGTGAAGAAATTAGTGGAACCATCAAAAAGCCTTCCTCACATGGCTCGGATGAAGCACAGTAGAACTCCAGGCAAGTATTATGTTAGCAGTAGACTCAGTACGCTCCCACAAAACAAGATGGCAAGATCTTCAGAGCACAAAATCATGATGGAAATGCCTTAGCAGAATCTTCCTACCAGTAATCCTCCTCATCTACCATCACCGCCTCTTCTATAACCACCACCACCACAGAGTTGGTAGAGATGAAGCGAGCCCAACCTTAGAATCCCTGACACCACAAAAAATTAGTGCATCTGCCCCGCAGACATAACTTTCCCTGCATATGAAGCCCTAAAAATCACTTTCGCAAGAGTGCGGAGACAGGCCCTACGCTCCTTGCCCATCAAGACGAAGATATGAAATCTCCACTTCCAGTTGAAATTATCCTCAGCCTCAGCCGCTTTCTCTCCCAGTAAGCCTCGATACGTTGAAGGAATAGGCGCTGGGATCGCTCTTTCCAGATAATGATCACCAAAGTACTTTAACTTCAACCGTTACGCTTCAGACGCAATTCTCTTTTCAAGAACTGTACTCTACATTTTCACCATTTTAGAGAGCGTCCCGCATGCAAGAATTTACCTAAACAAAGGGATAAAGGTACTCTTTATATAACCCTGACTTTATTGTACAGGTTCGTTTTCCCAAGAGTTGTCCTTAATTATGGACGCGACTATTTAAATTCAAGCCGTCGCATACATCTGTACCATCATTTAATACCCATCACTTCCCAAAACAATGTAACTTCCACCCAGTCAAACGCCATCATTGCTCCGTTTGAAGATTACAATTTTTTACATGTTCCTTCCCAACAAAAGCCACCCATGACTTCGGTTGTGAGGGGGCGATTATAGAGGCTTATTCCTCGACCTCACTCGTAATCGAGCTCATTTAGTTCAAATTACCTACATCTAAGGTTCACACAATTTTAGCACACAACATTCCAGTCAGACATTCTGACCAACCCCGCGAACTACATAAGAAACTATATCGAGCTAAAACCGGAAAATGTGATTCAGTGAAAGACACCTATCTCCCACGAACTCGTCAGTTATTCATTCAACTACTACTAGTCACATTATTTGGGAGACGTACGCCAGCATGACGAAGAGTTGTGGGAAAAGCCTATAAAAGGGAAAAGTTCCAAAAAGATAGGGACCGAAAAAATTACTCAAACTTCTTTTTTACACAATCAAAGGCATTTCTATATTCTAGAGATCACTTGTAATAAAGATATCCACTCAAAGCCATAAAGTAACTTTTACAAAAATCCTTCACACGAGGTCGTGGTTTTTTACCTATTCAGAGATTTTCCACGCTAAAACACCTGTTTCAATTTTTTGTTTTCCATTATTGTATTGTTACAGGATCTTTTGTGTGATGGTTAATTCCTAATCGTATCGAGCTATAGAATTTTGTCATTATAATTGTTGTTCTCAATTTACAACTTGTTCAATCAAATTCTTATTGATAACAGCCAAAGTCTCACACTCCTGTACCTATTATCAATCGTAAATGTGTACTTCCCAAAAAATAAATAACTCTCAATGAAATTGTTTCTTCTTGGCATTCATAGTTCTTATTTTCTTTTGTAATTGTAGGTTCAAATCTGCAAGTGAGTTCTTCAATGAACAAACATCTTCTGACAACTTCTTATTTGCTTCCATCAGTGAATTGCACTCTAAGTTCTGATAACAAACATGTATGACATCTATGAGCAACACAGAAAGAAGTGAATGCTAAAATATGGGGAACTAAAGTTGGGGAAACAAAACTACGGATACCTTGTCATTCAGCTTCTTTTAAGTTTTGCTAAAGTCTTTCTAGCTGACTTCAAACTTCAAGTTAGAGATTTCCTTTACGAAGCGACAGAGATCTTTATTTTGGCCTTCAACCTATAAAAGAGTAGAAGCCAATATTAGAAGAAGGAAAAATGTACTATTCTAAGGGCCAAGCATTATAACAAAGATACTCACATCCTCACGTTATGAAACACCGCCACCAACAGTACCACTAACACCGCCCCATCACACAATATCCTCCCATCAACATTTTCATCAAGATTAACAACAACTGGGGAATGTTTTGTGAATGAAACTGAATTGAACCATTCAAAGTATCCGTCACCACAGGCGGGGATTCCATCGTGTACTTTCCTCCCCTTCATCTCGATTAAAGAGTCCCTCTATTTCCCTCTCGAGAATAGATCTTCCCAATTATATTTCGGTTTGTATGCGCATGGTTCAGTAGCAAAATGTAAACCACTCGCCTTGAGAAAAATTAGAGCCCTAGGCACAGGTCACTGTACTCTGTTAGAATAGTACAGCTCGATGTGGTTAGGATTACAAATGAATCCAGTAAAACTAGTTACTTTTTTAAATATATTTTTATTTTCTCTCTTCTCCAAGTACGGGTCCATGATGACCTAGAACATGAAAGAAATATATATTAGTAAGGTAAATAAATTTATACAGATTTTCACTAAGTAAGATTAAATTCTAGTCGACGTATGGAGGATCGACAATTAGTTGTTCTATAAATTGTCGATTCTCCATATAATTAACATTAAATGACTATTAATTTTTGATCTTCCAAATAATCGGCAATAAGTGCATATGAAATTGCCGACATTTTATGTAATCGACAATAAATGAATATGAAATTGACGGCATTCCAAATGTTCGGCAATAAATGAATATGGAATTTAAGACATTCAATATATTCGACAATTAAATTGTTGATACTTATCCCATTCATTAATTTTGAACTATAAATTGTCGAAAATATAGGACAAAAATCTAACAAATTACCATATTTAAGACCAGGAAATTAATACTATAAAAGTGGCAAGAAATTAATCCAACAAAGTTAAAGGGAATTTGCATCCTCGAGCTTATAATTGTTGTGAGCTTCTCTAAAGATCTTTAAAGCTAAAGCGCCAGTTCTATCGCTTGTCGTCCTAATCCAAGATCACCTTGTACAATACTCAGGAGTATGGGAATTATTGGGTTTTAGAATTCCATGCGACTTCGGGAAGTGCTCAAATATCCAGGATTGTCAAAATTAAAAAACCTTCAATAACAGCATCAAGAAAGAACCAGACCAGCAATAAAACCAACAAATGTATGCTTAAACAAACCTTTATCAATGTATTATAACATACAAGAGCTTTAGCATTCACTCTCGAAGAAGTACCTAAGTTGAAATAGAAGTTTACCAAGGTCGTAGCTCCCCATGACCAAGTAATCTCTAAATTATTGTTCTCAAAGAAATTAAGATACTTCGCCGACACATCAGTCCCTTTCATGGTAGGGAAAAGAACAGTTCCTAAAATAAACAACAAGTATTTTTTGGCAACTGCCCAAGAAGACAATCTCACAGGTTCAAAGGAAGAAGATGCCTTTGCTGCGTCGGAGTCGTGTGCACTTCTTCCAAGCCCGTAGGCAAAGAAATCTACCATCTTCACCAATTAAAGAAATATCCCCGCCCCTCCAGTCATCACTATGGTGAAATACCCTTAGACAGCTGGGTCCTATAAATAGAATAGAATCACATTTATCATTGTCTAAATAAAAGAAGGGAATATTACAGAAATAGGGAGTAAAACTAAAATAATTGGGTATTTTTAGTACCTATCCAAGAACCAGATCTTTCGCTCTGTGTGTCTCATAGCTCTTCAACAAAGAAATATCCCTGAGGGTCATATTCGTCCGCTTCTGACTCATTTGAGTCATTGTTGTTGACCTCCTGGATACTTTCTTTGTCTGTGGTTCTCGTACCCTATTCTTCAACTATAGGGTTTAGGAAAGCTTCAAATTATAGATTATCACTCACAAGAACTACTTCATTATGATTAGAATAATCTGTACTATAAATAAAAGCATGAGAATCACTGCCACTTGTAAAAGGGCTTTCAATATCATCAACTTCTTCAGGTACCACTAACACCTGAGGGACACCCCTACCAGCTTCTGCCCTACTAGAATTAGTTTTACTCCTTTTGGCAGGCACGTGAGGAGGTTTATTAAAATTTGGATGCGAGGGATCTTCTCGCTCAGAATTTAGCCTCTTCCGATACGAGGTTGTTGGGGGTATCTTCACTGGGACTTTCTGCTTTTGTGTCATCCTGCTTAAGAAACTCATATTAAGAACTGACATAGGCATTAAAACAGTTTTAACACTAAAATTGTCGTAATAAAAAATTATCGATTTAAAAAATTTAACAATTAATCACTACAATATTGTCGATAAGAGAGAACTTCAACAAATATTTCAATAAATTGTCGATTATAAGATAATCGACAATTAAAATGATCGATTATGAAAACTTTGACAATGTTTGATGCAGAGTATTCCCTTATTTGTCGATAAATTTATTTTTGGGAAATTTTAAATTGCCGAACATCAAATATATCGGCAATATTTTGTCGAGTTCAGCAGAATCGACAATTTTTAAGCAAAAATCATAAAAAATAATGTCGATTAATCAGAAATTGACAATTTTTTAGATGTTTGACCTAACTTTGAGTTGGTAATTTATCGATGTTCTACTTCAATCCTAAAATTTGAAGAAATTCCTTAAAAATTTTGTTAAAGAAATAAATAAAAAAGGTGTAACGGCATTACACGCGATATGTTAAACAAAAATAAGAAAAGAAAATGATGGGAATAGGGATCCTTTGATGGGAATTTATTAGATTACCTGGTCAATAAGGGAGCTTTATGATGATAGTCCTCCGGTTTATAGCTACTCCGGTGTATGATTATAGTTTTCCATTTTATAATTGATCACTAAGAGATAGAGAATAAGTAAGAGAGAGAAAGCAACTGAGAGGGTAAGATAATGATTGAGAGAGAGAGTAAATGTAGGGGAGTTGTCGGAGTGAGTGAGAGAGAGCAAGAGAGTCTCACCGGTAGAGAGAAAGAAAGATAATCTGTGAGTGAGTGACTGAGAGTGAGTTGCGAGTGAGTGATTGAGTTAGTGAGTGGTGTCAGTTTCTTTTTCTTTTTTCAAATTTTTCCTCACCCAGTATCATGCCACCAATTTTTCCCTCTTAAAAAAGGGATTAAAAATGCCACTTTAGAGAGGTGTGTGGTCAAAAAAGAGTGTAGTGGGTATGTAGTAATTTGGGAGTGTAGAGGAATCCTCTCCCTATTTTGAAAAGCTCATTGTTGGATATAAATATGTTGTGGCATGAAAGATATGGGCATTGGGGTTTTATTGCTTCTTGCAGTGATAATGGGATTCATTGGCAATTAGCATCAGGTTATAGGGACGCCCTAACCAAATGTGGTAGTGGAGCAAAAGAACCTGAGTCTCGTCGAGAAGGCCAAGAGTATGCTAACGGCAAAAGGGATACCTAAGAATATTTAAGCTGTAACAACTCATTTAGTAGCATGCATCCTCAACCAAAATCCTACCACATCACTTCCTGGTGTGGCACCGTTTGAAGTATAAAATGGATGAAAGTCGAAGGTAAATCATTTTAAGGATTTTTGTTATGCTGCATATGTTCAGGATCCGTCTCAATGGAGGCAAAAGCTCAATGATAATAGTAGGAAATGTATTTTTATTGGATATAGTGTAGAAAGTAAAGCTTATCATTTTTATTATCCTTTAACAAAAAAGCTTATTGTTAGTTGAGATGTAAAATTTGATGAGATGAATACTTGGATATAGGACAATTTCTAGCAAGTCTCCGCTGAAATTCAGTTTGAAGATGTTGTTAGAATGTGCGAAGCACATGGGTATATGTGTAGCAATAAAGTCAAGCTACCATAGGAACAATAGTCATAGCTGTAATAGTATATTTCGTATCTAGGACTCAAAGCTTCATCCTCAACCTCATCACCATACAGAAAACACTACTAAATACATTTTCAATATTCCTCAATTCGAGTCGTCGCTTTTGACCTCCACATTAGCAGTTCCATTTATGCAAGTGTACAATCATCAATAGAGCCATTGTACAGCAACAGAGGACAGAACGTTACACTATCTAGTCACAGAATATCTTACATATACTTTGTAACGTCCACCATTAAGAATCTTAATGGTCATCAAACAGTCATATTATAAGACTTATATATAAGACCAGAGAACTACAGATTAGAGGTAGGAAATTCTACACTGAAGAATCCTTTCTCCAAAATTCTACATACTCAGAGCACTCATTGTAATAAGTTAATAACCTCAATATGATCATCTTCTCTTTTTCAAAATCCATAAAAGAGGTTATGGTTTTTAACCTATTCAAAGGCTTTTTATGCTAGATTATCCTGTAAATTATTTTTTACTGTTCTTGAGCGCTTTAAACATATCTGGTGTAAAGGTTAAGTCTGAATCCAAGAATTAGGCCATTATATTTTGTGCCGTCTGTGGGAACAGAAGTTCTTAAACCCATTATCTCCGAAAATGTGGATCATCTTCTTTTAGAATGTCACCTCCAGGTTAGAGCACGTCAATAGTTCAAGCAAAAGAAAATGCCGCAAAAGAAGATCAATGGGCCACTTTAAATTCTGTAATAGAAAGACATATTGCTTTGGAGCAATAGCTAAAGACTACACAGGACGCACTAAAGGTTCTAGAGGGTCAGCAGGTCGTCGCCCAGAAGATTAAAGCTGTACAATCTGAAGGCTTACGAATCTCCATTCATGAAAGAATAGGACCTCCTCTGAAAGGAAATCACTTAAAAAATGTGCTTTGATCTAACAATCATCAATAGGAAATGGAGCCCATCCCGATCCAAGAGGCCCACAAAGAAGTAGATGGCAGCCCAGCAGGAGTCAGACAGGCTAAAAATCCACCTTAAAGAGTTTGAGTCCCAGCAAAAGAGCATCAAAGTGAAGGGAGTGGTGACCATAATCCTAGAGAAGGACACGTCACACGCTCGACCACTGTAGCTCAACAATATGTGACTCAGGAACATGTTGACAGGCAAAAAAAAGAGAATTACTCGATGCTCACACTCTGACTAAAAGAATCTTCAGCAGATTACAGAAGAACCCGATCGCACAGGAGCTATTGGATGGCGAGGTCCCCACCGGGTTCCAAACTCCGATGATCCAAAAATACAAAGGGACTGATCCAATGGAATACATCCAAGAGTTTTAAGATGCTTTAGGCCTACATTCCACGTCTAACCACATTCTACAATGGCTCTTTTCGGCCAGGTTTTCAGGCGTGCCTCTGCGATGGTTCTGCACACTACCTAAAGGATCTATCACAACTTTCAAACAACTGCGAAAACTCTTTGTCTAAAATTACTCGCACAACAGAGACAAAGAGGAGAATCTATACTCTTATTTCTGCCTTAAGTAGATACCAAGAAAGAAGCTTGAAACATTCATTATGAAGTTTTTGGAGTTAGCTCAAAAAGTAAATTGGCTCGACCAGAAGATCAATATTTCATCTTTCAGCAATGCTTTACTTTTTGATGGAAGGGCGAAAAATTACCTCGTCCTAAAGAAGCCAACCACCCTGGAAGACATGAAGAAAAAGTCACCAGGTATATCGACCTGGAAAGAATGGTGTCTGATAGGCAGAAACCTCCGAGTCAGCTTGAGATCAGTCAGGCTACCTGGATTTTAATCATACTGTTGATCAAGGAGGTGACAGGAAACGGACAAAACCTAACGACGAGCGACCTCAAAAGAGGAGTAACTTGCCAAAGCCCTATCTTCCCAAGATGAATGTGACCATGGCCTATATTTATCCAATAATTCAGAAGGATAGGTTTTTCCGTAATGCACAGTATCTCCAACCTATTAAGAACAAACCATATTACAATCACCGCAAGGTCGGCCATCATGAGACCGAACACTGTTTTGCCTTGTAGCGACTGTTGGAGTACATATTTGTAGATGGACGAACGCATAAATACATTGTGAACGTTGAAAGTTACAAGAACGGGAGTTTCAAACTTCTTATAGAATCCGTACAATTTGAAGAATCGGCAGGAGAGAAACATTTATGCCATGTACCCTTCAGCCACTTCGTTGAGACTCAGATCATTAACCAATCGAACAGAACTAAAAAACGACGGGTCAACCAATGTCATGACCTATCCATGAAAGATAAAGAAGTTCATTTACTTTCCGTGTCCAGCTCTTAGCTAACAGGAATTTCTTTCGACGACTGTGATATTTGCTATATTAACTATCCTCTCCATGAAGCTTTGGTGATAATGTTAAAAATGATAAAGATGGTGCTTCATACGATGATGATAAATATAGGTAATACTATCAAACTACTTTTTCAAAGAACGATTGATCAGATGGGACTGGCCGATAAGGTACAGCGCAGTGACATTGATATATGTGGATTCAACAGATCTAGAGAAGAACATGTAGGAAAGATTATACTTCCTATCACCGCCAAACCCGTGACACTCAACGTTGTCTTTTATGTTATTAATATAAAATATCATTATTTGGGGATAATGGGACGTTGTTGGCTACACAATATGCAAGCTATTCCATCCACCTATCATTTGGCACTACTATTTGAATGGAATGGCAACATATATGAAATTTAAGGAAGTCAGAAGCTAGCTCGAGCATTTAAAATTTTTGCCATTATCATTCCAGAATCATCAAATTTGTAGCTCACATAACAATTATAGAAAATAACAGGACACACTACAGAAAAACATACTTTGAGTTTTTCAGAAAACCATCTGTCAAGCGCAGAAACAATAAAGTATGTCGAAATCAGTGAAGAAAAGTAAGGAACATACGTTGGCACTCTTCTGCCAATGGCAGAATGAGATGCCCTCATCCAATTCCTTTAAAACAACAGTGATGTCTTCGCTTGGACCTTTCACATGATGTTGGGCATTGATCCAAATTTGGCCTGCCATAAACTCAATTTGAAAGATAAGGCCAAAGCTGCCAAATAAAAGCAAAGGACCTTAGCACCATGACTCCAAGAAGAAGTCAATAAATAGATCGATAAACTCATCGAAGTTGGCTTTAGCAGAAAGCCAATTACCCAGAAAGGATCTCGAACATTGTAGCAGTCCTAAAGAAGAACAACATGATCAGGGTGTGCATGGATTTCACGGACCTCAAGAAACATACTCCAAAGGATAGTTTTCCACTTCCTATTATTAACTATCTGCTTAATTCTACAGCAGGGCACGAACTCCTATCCATGATGGATGCCATACCTGGATATAATCAGATACCTATGCTATCTGATAACCAAGGGAAGATAGATTTTATTATAGAACATGGCTTAGACTGCTATAAAGTCATGCCTTTTGGTTTCAAGAATGCTGGAGCCACTTATCCGCGTTTGATGGAACAGATGTTCAAAGACCCCCTTGGACTAATGATGGAAGTCTACATTGATAATATGTTGTTTAAAAGGCTTAAAAAGGATAACCATATTACAGACTTATGCAGTAGTTTCAAAATTCTTCATTTTTACAAGATGAGGCTCAACTCTGAAAAATGCTTATTCGGGTCCAGTCAGGCAAATTCTTAAGAAATTTAATCCATTAGAGAGTTATAGAAGCTGACCCATATTGTATTTAAGCATTATTGGCTATGCCTTCCCCAAAAACAAAAAAAGACGTACGGAAGTTAACAGGAAAGATATCCACAATAAATTGTTTTGTTTCGAAGTCTTCAGACCTATGTCGATGGTTGTTCAACCTATTGCATTAAGGGACAACAAAACAGAAGTCTAAAAAGGATCTTGAGATCGAGTGGAGAATAGAGTGTGAAACAGGATCTCAGGAACTCAAACTTTACTTGGGTTCACCACCAGTGATGAGTACACCTAACGAAGGGGAAGAACTCACAATATATCTTGTAGTTACCGACAAATCATTAAATTATGTTATAATTCTACTTGATGGGAAGACAAAAAAACCTGTCTACTTCATCCGTAAAACTCTCACTCCAGTAGAGTCCCGGCATACCATGATCGAGAAATTTCTCTTTGCTCATGTATAAACTTCAAAAAATTAAGATAGTATTTTCAAGCGCACTCAGTTCGAGTGATAACAAATTACCCTTTGCGAGAGATCTTATCCAAACGGGAAAAATCCAAACAAGTATAATAATTATTGGTCACTCTTGGTAAACATGGCATCCGTTTTGAACCCTGACATTCTGAGAAAGGCCAAGCAGTAGTAGACTTCCTTATAGACTTCCCAGAAGAAGATCCTGACTGCGAAGATGGCACCACGGATACCAATAAGGAATAATTTAAAGAAAAGTTCGAAGAGAAGTTAGACAGGATAACTTGAAAGGGGTGATGTCTTATAACTGACAGATCTTCCAGGCCTGCAGGATTAGGAATCAGAATCGCTCTTATCACACCTTCTAGTGATAAGATCGAGAAAGAAGTCTCTCTCAATTTAGAAGCTACTAACAATGAGGCCAAGTATGAGGCAATGATTCACGGTTTAGATATTGCTCTTGAGATTGGAATCTCCGAGCAGTCTGTATACATGGACTTTTTACTCATTGTGAACCATTACACAGAAAAATTCTAGATAAACGGAAAGATGATTGACTATGCAGCAGCAGTAGCCAACAGAATGAGCAGATTCAAAAGAATTATTATTAAACATTTATCGGATGGTAAAAATAGACATTCGGACTCTTTCGCTTATCTGACAGGAATCCTTGGTACGGAAGGTCGCTATCTGAAGATCGAAGTATCATCCGCCCTAACCATTAACATCATAAGCTCAAATTTTGTTAATACTTGGGGCGTTAAAAAGGACGAGGATGATTGAAGACAACCTTTCTTTAAGTATATTGGGACTAAAAACACGTTTGACAGTGAACTCCCAACGAATCCCGCTGAAAGGAGATGCGTGCTTGATAATGCTAAGCGGTAGATTGTGGAAAATGGTCTCCTATACAAAATTTTGATCAAAGGGACGTATCTTGAATGCTTATCAAGCAAAGAAGCTTAAAAATTTATACACGAACTCCATAAAGGCACTTGTGGTTCCCACGTAGTAGGATAATCTCTAGCTGATCGAGCTCTTACTCAAGGAGTCTTTTGACCTAACATAAAAGCTCAATCCATTGAGCTTGCAAGAAAGTATGGTGCCTGTCAATGACATGGCCCCCAAATTCGAGCTCTTGTCTTGAAGCTCTATTCTGGAAACATTGTTTGGCCATTTAAAAGTTGGGCACTCGATCTCGTTAGAAAATTCCCCACTGTACCAGGCAAAAGGAAGCACCTCTTATTAGCAATGGATTACTTCACAAAATAGATTAAAGCAGTCCCACTGTGTCGCATACAAGAAGAATAAGTCATCAAATTTATATGGGAAACCATCATCATTCATTTTGGATGACCCCATCTCTTCGGAATCGATAATGGACCTCAGCTCTTTGGCTCTAAAGTTGCCAAATTCCTCAATCAGCACAACATCATACACTCTCCATCCAATCCATATTACCTTCAAGGAAATGGTTAGGCCAAAATCACTAATCATATTATTGTGGATGGAATCAAAAAGCGTTTGACAGAGAATAAGGGAAATTGGGTCCTAGAATTACCACATGTATTATAGGCATATCGAATAGCACCTCGAGTATCAACTGGATGTACGTCGTTCCTCCCGACTTATGGTACAGAAGCAATCATCCCCACTCAGTAACATCACCCAATACACGACCATACCATGACAAATAAAGAAAATGAGTTCCAGTTGGTATGTAACATGAATTAGATCGAGGAGACTCGAGACAAAGCAATCATGAATTTAGGAAGATACTACCAACCTCTAGCCTGATCTTATAATAAGCGTATTAATCATAGAGAGTTCAAAATCAAAGATCTCATCCAAAGAGAAATTTCCAAACACAAAAAAGAAGCAAATGCTGGGAAACTGTCCGAAAATTGGGAAGGTCTATTGGTCATTGCGGGAAAAAGTGGCCTTGGTTCTTACGATCTTGCCACTAAACATAAAGATTGAATCCCGAATCCTTGGGGCATGAGGAGATTGAAGTTGTATCGCAGATAATAATTGATCACAATATACTTTTTTGCAAATCAATCTATCATCTTGTATGACGGTCTTACATCAATGAAAGACTTATGTTTGATCCCAATACGTCTGAGTACTTTCTACTATTTCAAATAATGCTCTATCTAACACGTTCATCGTACGTTAATCTTACACCAATGAATTACTTATGTCCGATTGCCCTGCAATATAGTACTTTTCTAATATATCTAACAAGTACTTCTATATACAAATTACAGATCGTTTGTTGCTTCAGCTAAGCTGATTATCTATACATTATAGATCATTTATTGCTTCAGCTAAACCGATCACCTATTATATTATAGATTATTTGTTGCTTAGGCCAAACTGATAATTTATTTATATTACAGATCATTTGTTGCTTCGGCCAAACCGATCACCTATTATATTATTGATCGTTTGTTGCTTTGGCCAAACTAATCATTTATTTACATTACAGATCGGCTGTTTCCTTGGCAAAACCAATCATTTATTGTATTACAGATCGTTTGTTGCTTCGGCCAAGCTGATCACCTATTACATTACAGATCATTTGTTATTTTAGCCAAACTGATCATCAATACATTACAGATCGTTCGTTACTTCAGCCAAACTGATCACCTACAAAATTACAGATCATTTGTTGCTTTGGCCAAACTGATAACATATCACATTACGAATCATTTATGGCTTCAGCCAGACCAATCTTATATAACATATGATAGCCTTAGGATCATCCTATATAACATATATTCAACTCATACAGTATCGTTGGATTATCAAAAGGTTAGTATAAATAATTATTCTTGACAATCTTAATTTCATACACTTTATCTACCATATGCATTAGTATAAATAGCGTCTCCTCATAATCGTTACTCCTTACTAGAACTATCCCTCGAATCATCACCTATATTAAAAGGTCCCGCAATGTCACGTGCATAACCCATGTACAGCCGTTGACGCATAAACTCTGGCATTCTACCCAAAACAGTTTTCTTTCCTTCTCTAACCATACTCTATTTTAGAACTCAAATTTTGGCTACCATAGGATCTAGATACTCAGACCGCATTACCTTCATATTACACTGTGCACCTTTGCCAACTAAACCATCATACACCAGTTTACTTTCTACTTCCAATCTCTTGAAATCTGATACAAAGAATGAAATCACAACTATCATATCTCTCTTGTACACATTACCTACCTCAGTCTTCACCTGTTTAGACAGAATAAGCTCGTTAAGTTTATTTTGAGCTTCCTTCTACGAAGGTTCCAAATGATCGCAACGCCATACTATTCGTAGTTTCTCATCAAACACATTTGAATTTTAAGATTCCAACACTGTCATGAACTCATCCATATGATAAATCAAAGATATTGACCTATCAATTTCTGCTTCACAATTCTTCCATTCTACCCTCCTCTCATTAAGGCGTATCTACACCTGTAATAGGTCAGCATCTAACTTCGTATTTATGTCACATAATTTTGCATTCTCTTCTAGGTGTTCCAAGATATTTAGCTTCAAAGCCTCTATGGAATGCTTTAGAGTCACTACTTTTCCCAAAGGCTCATTATCTTTTTATCCTATTTATTACGGGCCCCTTCCATCTTCTTTATCAAAATATCTGCAACTAGCCACAACACTTCATACTTAGAAGTGCGAGCTCGCGTACCAGCTATCGCCGCTTCATGTATATTTAAATAGAATTGTAAGTCTTTCACATTTTAACCATCCTCCTCTAATTCTGCCAAAAGTTCTGTGATTTGAATTCGAGCAGATGTCAACTCTGCCCCGTACTGGAACTCTTGTCTTGAGCCACCTGTAAATCTAACCTCTTTCTTACTTATAATTTCTTTTAGCTACACTATTTTTCACAGATTGCTGGCTAGATCCACCCTTTTCCTCTATAGCTCTTCGGACAATCGAGCTCCTATGTTTCATTCTCATGTTATCTCCGCCTTTATGCTTTCTTCTAATCTAATGGCGCTTTTTAGTGCCCCCTTACATGAACTCAGCTCAGCGTTCAATTTTCTATTTTTGGATGCGTAACGCGTAACACGGACTTTGAATTACTATTAGTTCCACCTGTCGTAATAGTTTACATTTATAATAGTTCGATTATACCAACAGATTACATTACATATTTAACAAGTTTAAATCAGGAACATGGTATCTAAGTAAAATCAATACATCATTCTATTCATCATCACAAAGAACATATTTCATTTATCATCAATGACAGTATACAGAGATCTAACACATATGCAGAGCCGGTAAACGAAAAATGAGAATGCCCTATTTTCGATTCTTCAAGAAATGAGAAGACTGCCCTTTATCCCTCTAACTCTTTTCTATTCATTACTTACACATCTACCGGAGTGGTAAAGGTCACCACCTCCTACAGACGCTATTTATGCCACGATCTGGGTATCAGACTTTTGACCTCCTCCTCATCCTCTCCTGATGATAGTTCCCTCAGCCAAGGAATGGGTTTTTCACCAACAATTTCTCCATCCCCTTTGGTAAACCACATATTCTCAGCCTTTGCGTTCTCTTCATCAAAATCCTTCCCACATTCCGTCACGAACTTCAAAAATTCATTCTCTACCCTAGCCTGTTCTCGTCCAAAAAAATCAGTAGCACTATCTATATGACACTCATGTTCTGTTCGAGCAACAACTTTTGCTCACGACAGATATAGATGCTCCTTCGTTGACATATGCACCTTGTGTAGCCGCAGGCGCATTTCTTTTTGTAATACACCTAAAGCCCTCAAATCATCTTCTACCTTTATTTGAACAGTCACATCTTTCGACAATCTCATTGCTATAGACAGTTTTTGCTCCACATATTGTAATAACTAATTCTATAACCCCTTTAATTCACCCTCGAATCACTTTTGACTTCTATTTTCTTTTTTCTTATCCTAAAAAATATAATTCTCATAGCCCTCTGATCCTACATAAAGCCAAATGCATCAGATAAAGGTTCAACATCACCCCATACAATAGACACACTAGCTCGAGCAGAATACTTTCTCGCCTCTAAACTATGACAATTACGTACTTCTTGAGCTAAAAACATAACTTTGGATGGGTCCAGAACTACACATCTCTCCTTCAAAAACTCTACATAAACTTCTATTAACCTTCGTTCACTATCTACTTTGACCTCAAAATACAACGTCAGAGCTATTAACATACTTTGACACCTAGCCTTATCACTCGGGTCATTAAAATAGGTTAACTATTTTGGTGTACGTAATAATACCCCCTTTTCCTCTTCCTTTCTTAATACCTTGTCTCTTTCTATTTTTATCTTAGCATAACTACTCTGGAGATCATATAACTCTTTAAAAGTTTTCTCAGAATTCAACTTAAATTACCTTATCTCATATTCAGCTTTATTAAGTACCTATTGAATACAAGCCATGGAATCCCTTGCACTACTCAGTAACCTCCCCAGTTTGGAATTAGTATTTCTCAGTCGCTCTATCTCTTATACAGAGTATAACTATTTTGTTATAATATGGGCATCCAATACGAACATGATTCAAATCATCACTCCAACTTTAACAATACAGAGTACAATCACATTGATATTGTACGAACTGTATCAAATCAAAAATAGAAAACCACATAAAGTTTACAGATTCTTGCAGATTTCTACCTCAGTTGGAGCCTCCAAAGATGACCCAACATGATGGACTAGATCAGCAGGATTCGAAGAAGGACCTAATGTCTTCCCTGGAAGAGGAACTGGTTCAGTATGTTCTGATAGAGGGTCCAATACTTTTTCAACAGATAGGATTGACTCGACACTTCCTGGTAGATTGTCTAACATTTTCCCTAGAGTAGTATATGCATCAGGCATCCTTTTGTCAGCAACCTCTGAAGGAAAGACTATTTCCCTATATCTACCAGTTCAGCCTAACTCAACATTAGCAATATTCAATCCAAAATCATAATATGATTGGGCGAAGTGATCTCTTTCTACTAAAACTGTTTCAACTGATTTTGACATAACAGCATTATGCTTCACCAGATTGCTACACATTTTTGTGACCTCGGCAGCCGCTGTAGCATTTTCTGCTATCATCTCCTTCTCTTGCTTGAAATCAGGTTTGAGCTCCTTTATACGAGTAGATTGAGCTTCAAACTTTGCCCTGAACTCCTAGTTCCTCTTTTCTAGACACATTTTGGCTCCCTTCAGCAGCTTTGAGTGCTGCCAGTGCAAACATACACAAAGACAGATTCAGTACAATAGTTTTAGTCCAAATACAAAGACAATTTATGATTTTCAGCACATACCGCGAAGGTCTGTTCATGATACTCATCGTTAAGTTGCTCTGGAGCTGTCCCAGTCACCAGACATTATTTTAGCTCCAACAATTTCATCTTTGCTGCGGTATAAGGATTAGTTTGGGAACTACCCTCTTCATTATGCATTTATCCATTCATTGAGCTCTTCTCGACCTCATCAGGAGCAACTGCACTTTCTTCCAGACGTACTGAAATAGTCCTAATGACCTCTTGTCCTATGGCCACCCCCTAGTGACAGAGGTACTCTGCCAAGTTAACTTCCCGAACCTCTGAGAGTCTGAGGTATATGAGGTAAAAGACTAAGAACATTATCAAATGTTAGGTGAGCTTTCCTTTCAGCCATATCTCGTTGAACTTTGGGTACTACGGAATCTACCCTTTTATCCTTATAAATACCGAGCTCAACAAGTACCTGCTTTAGCTCATCCAGATCTCAAGCAATGCAGTCAAACAAACTCGCCTTAGCAGACGTAGATAAAGGCTTGGGTTTTGCCAAAACAAGGAAAACAACATTAAATAGCAGTTCAAAGACATGTTATTGGTTATTTGAAGATTGGTCAACATTACTTAATCGGATTAAAATATCTATGGTTATGTTCGAGTGCTGGATCATCTGGAACCTGCATACAATTACCCTCTACCCACACAAGGTGGTCGTTCCACAGTCAACCCGCAGATTCAAAATCAAAGAGTTTTGGCCTAGCTTAATCACTATACAGGTAAGCACTATTTTGACTTTCGACATATTTTCATTTATAAAATTTTATCACATCTTCAGCTTTGAACTGCTTCGCAGTTCCTGCCTTCCCCCATTTTTTATTCAGTGCCTCACATACCCTAATTATTTCATAAATATTTTCATTTAACTAGGCAGGGAAACACTGTAACACATTCATAACCCCTTTCTGAAAGTAAGTCAGAGGAATTTTAAGGCCATATGTGAACAGATTCATGAAATACAAAACCCATCATTCGGGCCTGATAGCCCGAGGCCATTATATTATGAGAGATTAACCTCCTCACTAATCCCTATAACCTTCTTCTACTTCTCCAAGCATGGGACTTGGTAGTATACCGCCTCCTCCCCTTTACCGGGGATATAGGCTCTGAACCAGAGACCTTGGTCCTCCACATAACTCCGCCATTTTCCCTGCAATTTCTTTTTATATCTCAAGTATTATTTTCCTATATCCACTTCCTCTGGTTAAATGACAAAAAATTTATCTTTATCATTTCGATCCTCCTTCTTTATTACTACCATAATTTTATTGGGGACCCCAACCTCTTCGATAGCCACAACATTATTCACAGTTTCTTCCATAGCAATACAATCGTCGTCCCTCCCCGAAGACGATGCTTTACCCGAACTCGAAGATACTACAAATTTATGCTAGGTTTTGAACGCATACTGGACCTACCGATACAAAAGATATTTTATCATTATCTCTAGACCACATACAGTAACTAAAATACCACCTTCTACAAAGTCAACACGTCTACCTTTAAATTTCCCAAAACAAAAAGCAACAATCAATCATTTTAATTTTCCCTCCCTTTCTTCAAATAAGCATTTTCTTTCTCAACAGTCTGTTTATATACAAAATTCTCTAACTCTTAACCTCTTTCATATTTATTCAAAAATCTTAAAGCCCTTACATTGTCAGATACACATATCAAATAAGTTACTGTACATATCAAATAGGTTACTACACATTTCAAACTGATTACCACAAATATCATCCAGATTACTAAACAAATCGAGCGGATAGAGCTTTATATTACCAACCTATACTTGAAAAACAACAATCTTCTTCTTTGCCCGGACGTCTTGCCAAGATTAAACGCTCCCGTCGCCTCCCCGACAATTTTCTATTGCTGATAAAGATTTCCTTCCTAAATCACACTCAGAGCTCAAACGTTTCCTCACTTTGGAAATAAAATTTAAGCTCCATTTTTCTCTCTGTAAAATTGTAGATAATTTATAAGAGAGAGAGAGGCACATTTTTATACTCTCCCATGGTTTCTAAAACGACGGCTCCTTCAGACATGTGTCAGTTACTCCTACTGCTCTACAGGCATGTCTTTTCGGTTAAAAGCATCATCATGAGTTCTGCGATAACACCTGCTGCCATCATGTTTGTCCCTATCATCTGCCATTAAACAATTATGTACCTCTTCCTCAAACATAGTACAAATGACCAATCAACTTACTTTTATACCTTTCCAAGATCATACAACTTTCCTAAAATAGATCCATTCAAATTTTGAAGATATCTATATAGTAGTTAAAATCCTACAGCTGTCTTCATCAATATCCATACACAAAGAGTAAAATGGAATACTTTATTCTTATTCAAATAGATCGAGACATCAAATTACTTTATTCTCTCAAAATTCCTCACCTTGCATTTATTTGGGTTCTAACACAGAATACTGCAAACAGAATACTTCGTACGAGATCTCATACTTTGAGCTTACGGAGCTCACAAGCTACATCTAAAGCAACCTTGATGGTACGCCTTCCTACACAAAATTATCTCTATATTTGTTGCCCCTGGTTCCTCTTCAACGATCTTGTCACACGCGAGCAGTCGAACATTCAGTTCCCGTACCGTGGCAATCAGCAACGACTTCCAAAACATATTACACCAGATTCAATGGCCATTCTAGAAGTACAGCATTATAAGTCAATCGATGAAAATATCACTCGCGAAGTTTAACAACTTTGATATGGAAATGACCATCTGTTGCCTGCTGAGTACGCTGAGAATGAGTCCTCACCATGCTTAATCACACTACCTTCAGAGAAAAATTATCCCTACAGACGATGCAAATCAAAACAGCAAGGAATCACTACTTATAGCGACGAGGAAGATCTCCGCAAATCCAGATCACCCCACAGATTTTGCTGAGAGAAATATTTTTGAGAAAATTTTGGGACAGCAGAATATCAACATCAAATGCCAAATATAATGACAAATCATTCTTTCCATAGTATGAAATATTTCCTCATATTTTATACGAGCAAATACAAATATGGAAACTTATAAGATCAAGCAAATCTAGCAATAGCACCTACAGATCAATGTCAACATTTTCTCACAGTTCGAAATACTCTGTCATCCAGATCGAGTACAAAGATCGTAGAAAAGTATATATAATTGCTTCCACCAAGTCACGCCTTCGAACTCCTCTAAAATTTCAACACTCACCTATCACTACCATTTATCATCAAGTACACAGAACTCTTTACAACTTAGTTTTCCCTATCATACCACATGATAACTAATTCCTATTGACAGACTTTTATTTTATACTAGAAAACTACACAAACAAGTTCGATACAATGAAACAAAATACCAGAACATCGATATTTCATTAGATCAAAGATTTCTCCTGTAGAATACTTTATAGATAATAAAATATTCCTAATAATTACAACAGATTACTTCACAAATTTTTAGCTTGAATTACTTTTTAGGGTCCCACAGAGAAAATACTAAAAAACTGAACCAACTTCAAAACCATGATCTCATGCTGCAAGATCCAGAAAACTATTTGAACTGGAAATCACAGATAAAAGATCTTCTACATGGCCATAATCTATGGTTCATAGAAGAAAATAATCCCCTCTATCATCGCCACCTCTCCCACTATAACCCCACCCAGCATACTAGAGACAGACGAAAGGCCACATTTCTTCAACAAGACCCACTCATTAGAAGGGTGCTGACGAGACTCCCTCAGACGAACGCCTGCCGCCTCAACTTCAATTATCGCAGCCTCAACCGCTAGCAACCAAAGACCATTTCGGTGTTCCACCCCAGATGTAAGAAGATAGTAGATAGGTACCATCTGGTAATGCTCATCCCCCACCTCCATCACTTCTTTATATGACATATGATTGTTCGTGGGAGATACAGGAATTGGCATTGGAAGATGCAACGGTTGGTATCCAAAATACCTAATGCGTAGTTCTTCCATCTTCCTACGAATCCTAGACTCCCGAGCCTGAGTCCCTGTCATCACCATGTTCTCTTGCACTCAAAAATTTCAAATTACAGTAAGACAGTTTACCAAAGTAGAATACAGAAGAAGATCTAAGAACAAGACTTGGGTCATCATACACAAATCAAGATCCTTTTTATACTACGGGCAGCATTAAAGGCGACTCTCCATATTCCCATCATCAGCAAGATTCCCCATAAAATAACATGACTAGAACCATTGGTTCTAGGAAACCCAAAAGGCACAAACATGGTACTTATGCATATACTTAGAAATGAGTCTCAGATATTAACTACAATAATTAATGCTACTTCTCAACCAACACCACTCAGCTACAGTGCTTCTCGTACTGTTGGCTGAGAGGGGGCGATTGTAGTAACTTATTCCGTATGTCAGACTCATGCGCCATCTTTGACCAATATTTGAACTTCAACCTCACAAACAGAGCACGTGGCATAGATAAAAACAAGACAACAATATTAGGAAGTACATGCAACACGGGTTTCTCAACCAACACCACTCATCCCTGATGCTACTCGCGTTATTGGTTGAGAGCCGTCTTGTAATAGTTTATTTCGTATCTTGGACTCAAAGCTTCATTCTTAACCTCATTAGTATACAGGAAATACTACTAAAGACATATTCAATATTCCTCTATTTGAGTCATTACTTTCAACCTTCGTATCAATAGTTCAATTATGTAAGTGTATAGTCATCAATAGAGCCATTGTATAGTAAAAGAGGTTAGAGTATTAGACTATCTGGCCAAAGAATATCTTACATATATTTTGTAACATACACCATTAAGAATCTTAATGGTCATCAAATGGTCATATTTTAAGACCTATATATAGGGCCAAAGAACAATGGATTAGAGGCATGCAATTCTACAGAGCAGAATCCTTACTCCAAAATTCCATATACTCAGAGCACTCATTGTAATAAGTTAGCAACCTCAATAAGATCATCTTCTCTTTCCTAAAATCCTAAATTATCTTGTTGATTATTGCTTATTGCTCTTGTGCGCTCTAAACTCATTTGGCTAAGTACAAATCTTGGAACTAGGCCATTACAATAGTAGGTAGTATACTGAGGTAATGTTTATATTTTGGCTTTACAAGCCAAGCTGGAATTATGTTCTAATGCCTTCATAATGGCCTGTTATATGTTGTAATCATGTAATCTCATCCTAAGTTTGATCAATAAGCATTTCTTCTTTAGAGTTTAGAACTCTATTTTCAATATCTTGTATCACAGCGAGTACGGTCTCTGGCTCGACAGTTCAAAGGCGACGACGTGAAGAAAAGTAGAACCCTTTTCTAGTATTCCATCGAGATATCGTTCATTCAGTTTAGGTTATTAATTTTTTTTATTTTTCATAAAAATGATAGGGAGTTATGTTCAAGCGGTAATTCCTAAATTCAATGGTCACTTCGACCATTGAGGTTTAATTATGGAGAACTTCTTGAGGTCAAAGGAGTATTGGCACCTCATTTAAGTTGGTATTTCTAACATTCAGAAGAAATGACGACCGCTCAAATATCTAAGATCATGGAATTATGATTAAAAGAATTGAAAGTCAAAAATTATTTATTTTAAGCTATTGATCGTAACACCTTGGAGACGATCCTATGTAAAGGAGGCATCCAAAGCTTTTTGGGATGCAATGAAGAAGGAATATTATGGAACCACTAAAGTCAAGCGGGCACATCTACATACACTTCACGTTGATTTTGAGACTTTTTATATGCAACTGACAGAGACTATTTCTAAGTATTTCTATTGAACTATGGTGATTTACATCAAGATGAGATCAAATGGAGAAAAGATGGAAGGCATTACAATAATCAAGAAGATTCTTCGGTCAATGACATCAAAATTTGATTATGTGGTATGTTTGATCGAGGAGTCGAATGATCTTGATCGACTCTCGATGGATGAACTAATAAGCTCATTGACGGTTCACGAGCAATAAATCAACAAACATGCTGCAGTGGACGAAGCGCTACAATCTTAGCTCTTGATCTGCAATCAAGTAACAAAGGGAAAAGATGCATGTCGAGAAAGAGATAACCACGATAACCGATTCATAAATTATTATGGAAGAACAGAGGGAGTGATAATTAACATAGTGGAGGCCAAAAGTCAAAACTATTTGATAAGTCAGATATCAAATGTTATAAGTATAAAATGTATGGTCACTTTCATTTCGAATGTCGTTCTCATTTTTATAAGGAAAGAGGCAAAAAATGTATTTTTTTAGAAAAATAAGATGAAGTTTATATTTATATGGTTTACAAAACCAAAGAAAAATCTCTAACCGAAAAAGATTTTCGCTAAAACATATGGTACTTAGACACATGAGTAACTTACCATATGTTTGGTGAAATCCTTATTTCAAAAAATGGATGATTCTTTCCGCACCTCGGTAATATTTTGAGATAGTTCTAAAATTGTTGTCATGGGGATAAACGATATCAAAATTCGGCCCAAAGATAATACTCATGAAACTATCTCAAGTATTTTCTATGTCCCAAACTTGCAGAGTAATTTACTCAACGTGGGACAATGTGATAATCATCAAGAATGGATTCTGTCGAATTGAAGATTTGAAGAAGGGCTTGCTAATTGTACAGGGTCATATAATTTTAAATTAAATAATTTTTGCTAAGCGTCATGCATGGCGCTCTTCCTTGTTTTTTAAGTATGGTGAAAGATTAAAGCTGAATATAGCATCTTTGCTATGGGCACTTGGACTTCAATGGCCTAAAGCTCCTTCATCAGAAGAATATGGTGACGGGAATCCCTCAGTTTGATCAACATCCGCAAGTATGTGAAGGTTATGCTATTGGCAAACAACACCGGGGTATTCATTTATAAAGGGGGAAGCATGGAGAGCCAAATCAACACTAGAGCTGGTCCATGCCAATTTATGTGGGCCGATTGATCCAGGATTCAATTGAAATAAGAGGTATTTTATTTGTAGGGGCCTAACTTCTTTTGGAAGGGAAGTCGACTCTTACAACTCAAGATTAATCCTCAAACAAAGGAATGCAAGTAAATAATCTAGAATATGGAAAATCTATAGACAAAATACTTGCGTAGAGGCCCAAATGTGATGCTCTACGACCTCTGATGAAGATTTTTAAGAGTATTTTTATTACTGATGAGTAATCGAAGGTTTGAGTACTGGGTTTTACAGGGTGATCAAAGGTAAACTGCAAAGGGGCAGGGGAAAATTTTTCTAACCTCTCTTTGGCTCCCCATATCTCCTATTTATAGAACATAGGAAGGGCTAAGTTACAAAGGTTATGTCAGTTTACAAGGGTAACATCCAAATATTCTGGTGGGGGTATGGGTGCCGGAAATGCCAGTGATGTAACTGTAACAGTTGTTGGGTCTGTTTCTGTACTTTGATACTATGGCAGTGATTGGGCCTGTCACTGTAGCTGTACGGACCAACCATTGCGCTGTCTTATCCGAAGAGATGGTTTTCTATCCCTTCATACTTTGGCCATGTACAGACAGGTCGAAGTGTTTCTGCTACGATTTGTAAGGTCCGTCCTCGAGGCTTGTTTAGAGTCGAAGTTTCGTCTTCAGATGATCTTTGGAAGGCCTGTTGGTAGATTTGTATTGACTTCGATATGTTCGAGTAGGCTCTGAAGTAGCCTTCGAATTTCTGTCTGGGGTAGAAGGTTGCGAGTAGGTTACTACATTCGCCCCCTCTCAACATAGGTCTCGAAAAGTGGTGTAGAGGTATTTGCTGAGAAAGCTGGCTGGCCTTGGAAGTTGAGCGGTTTCACTATTGGTTTTCGGGTAAGTAATAAAATAGGATAATTAAGAGGTGTTAGTGGTTTATATGGTAATAAATAAAATGAGGCTATAAGTATGGGTTATTGAATAGGGATACTGTGCATTCTTTTTCTTTTGCAGTCTTCTCTCTTTCTTTTACAAATTTTTTAAATCTGTATGGATACCATGCCCAATACGTGATATCAGTAGAGGATAGGGTTTGCCCCGGATCGTCGCGTATGGCAGAAGACTGCTGAACTGCATAAGAAGTTCTTCGGCCATCATGATCTGGAATGGGATATGCCAGAACTGGTGGAGGCAGAGGCTAGAGAACTCATCAACGGGGAGCCTTATGCCTATCTGTGGGACCAATTGAAGTACAACTTTACTACTATGGGGAAGCGTTCCTCGTTTGTGCAGAAAAGGAGATGGAAAAACAAAGTTGAGTGGAACTGGGCCTTCAAGAAGTAGGGCTACTATTTGAGGTGACGATGATGGGTCTTTTGTATTGTGAGGTTTTATTTAGAGGTTTTTGTTTGAGCTTGTTATATGAATGTATTTGGGTTTAAAATTTTGCTATTTTTGTAAATCGGATAATGGAATGGAAGTAATATTTTTTAAATCTTTGTGTAATTGTATCTGGTTGGTATTGTGGATGAATATATTTGTAGGCATGATAGTTAACTCATCGAATGTTAATGAGCAGTACTGAATACTGCTGGAAAAATTAGTCTGTTGAGTTGTCAAGGTGGGGAATTGAAGGCACCAATTAATGCGACTAGGGAAGAGGGAAAGTTAAAAATTATCATCATGTATAAAAGGGGCTGTTATGGTGGGTTTTCTCATTGTTCTGTATTCTTTCTTCATCTTTCTGCTTACATGCTCGAATCAGAAATAACTTTGAATGTACCCACTCCGGAGAACCAGAAGTTTGGTATCGATCAGGATATTGATGCAAAAATGCTGAATCTCTTTAAAGTGGATCCCGGGGAACCCATTACTGGAATGTCATTTGCATACTGGTGGGGGATTCTTCAGATGATAGGTCCATTACCTGGCCACCAGTTGTCTCTGCTCGAATCATTTTCGGATGAAATGGTAGACCAGGGGGATACTAATACTGTGTTTGTGGTTGAAGAGGAGCATCCTGCTAATAATTAGGGTCCTCTGTCTGTTAGGCATTTTGGTCGGATTTTGTTGTTGCTCTTTTCCTCCTCTTTCTCTTTTAATTTTTTTTTTGATGGGGCCAGTTGTTTGTACTTGATGTCTTGTCTTGTTAAATGAAATTGGGATTTTGAATCACAATTGAAGTAGTATTCTGTCACTTTATAAGTAACAATTTAAACTGTCCTACTAAAAAGTCTGAAATATCGAAATAGAAATTTTGAACTGGCGAAGTAGCATTAGAATCTGTTGAAGGAGGATTCTAAATTCTCGATGTAGTATCCTGAGCTGTCGAAGTAATAATATAATCTGTCGAAGTAGGGTGTTTGAACTGTCGAAGGAAAATCTTGAATTGTCGAAGTGAAAAATTGTAGCTTGTCGAAGGAGAATTTCAATATGTCGAAGTGAGAAATTATGATCTGCCGATGTACACGGATGATCTATCAAAGTAATAAAAACATAAAGTTCTGAAGTGATGAATGTGCTGTTGATAAAATTTTTGGTATCCGGTGTAATCGATTATTTGTGGACGACAGTTTGATGTGTGGAAGGTTTTGTTGGCTATGACAGGTCGTACTGATAGCCCAGACGGCTGGTCTGTGAGAACGGTTTGGGTGCCTAGGGTAGTATACCGCACAGGTAATCATTATTTTTGTCCTTGTCTCACAGAAAAGTTATGATTTTATGTTAGGATTTGACTGGTTGTTTTTTAATTAGGGTGAAAGGGCTCGAGAGGCTTTACTATTATAGGTAATTTGAAGTGGGCGTGCAGCTCACACGTGTGGGATATGAGGGGTAAATTGGTTAAAACACATTGTAGCTAAAAAGCCGGGGTAGTGGGGTCATGGTAATGTTAATGGTTTGAAAATCGAGGTGGCTTTGGTTTTCCGAGAAGGTATATAAATATGAGAGAAGTAACCACTATGCAGTATATTAAGAAAAACTAGAGAGAGTGAGAGGAAGAGAATGTACGCCGTTAGTGCTAGTGCTTGAGAGAAGTTGCTGAAGTTGTTGTATTGATCTTGCTGTTTCGAGTATACATCTTCTAGTACAGATATGTCACTTGATCGCTGCCAATTTTTCTTTTGATTTCCCTTTTGTGGTTGTGAGTAGAAGTAGAATATTCTGGGTTATGAGTTTGGAGGTTATCTTCGAGGATAAGAAAATTGATGAATCTGGGTTTCGAGCCATTCTGGAATTTTATTGTTTTTGAAGGAGGCATTGGGTTTAGGATCAAGGTTTCGAATGTATGTATATCTTTTGGAAGGGGTAGATGAGATATGGGTTATTGACACGTAATTATCAAATTAATCGATCTGATTGGGTGCCTCATCTTTTGCAGGCTAAGATGCATAGCCGCGAAGCTTCAAGATAGAGGCTAATAGGCGAGGAGATCAAAACATTCGAGGCCTGTATTTCTGGTCGTGCTCCCATAGATGAGGGCAGTGACTTAGAAGTGTTAGATGTTGTAACCGGTGCCCCTTTTTCTATGGTGTTGCCGGCTGGTGAGGTTCCGATTATGAGACATCCAAAGATGGTGGTGACTGAGGATAGTGAAGAGGAGGAGATACTGTGGGGGGAGAGAGGTGAGGAAAATGTAGGGCCTTCTGGTGGGGGAAAGGGAGAAGGGGGCAGAGTAATAAAAGTGGGGATTCGACTGTGTCGGATAGGGTCGAAGGTTTCATTTCGGCTAGAGATAAGGCTAGATTAAATCGATTTGTAGCTGTCAAAAGTGGGAGTGTTATTGAGTGTGGCGGGAGCAAGGTTAACTTTCAAATTGGACCCTGGGGAAAGGATACTGGCTTATAGGGGCCTGATTCGATTAGGAATAGAACATCCTCGTTGAAGACTGGTGAAAGGGGTGTTAAATTTTTGGGAGGTGGCCCCAGCTTAAATGAATGGAATCTTTTACGAGATAATAAGGGTTATAGAGGGGATGAATGCGAATTTGAGCAGTGAGGGGAGGGGTTTAATTAAGTGGTTTAATATTGCGACCTACTACTCGAAGAAGGCAAGCCAAAACACAGGTACCAACCACGTCCAATGTCACCCAGAGAAGCTTTGGTTTTTTTATCTGTATTCAACGGGTCGAGGGTGGAATAAAGACTTAGTTATAGTACGGGGCAACTTCGAGAATGTTGAGGGTGAGGACCTTTATAAGGTGCATCATAGGGGGTATAATCAGAGTATGTTTGTTGTTAAAGGATTATTGCTGATGTATGTCTTGAATAAGTGGTGATTATATTTTGATTGTTCTGCAGGTCCAAAGAATCAGACATGGAACAATCTGCGGAACTATATTGATGCCTTGATCGAAGCTATAGAGGATTGGGTGAATTTTGTTTTTGAAAGTCTTGGTATGAAGAGGCAGAGAAGGAAGAAAATGGATTCTCTGCTTCAAAACGTACCCGCTACGCCAAGGCCATCAAAGAAGAGGAGAGGCGAAGTTGGTTTGAAAGGTCCAGAAGAAATGGGAGGGGATGAGTTGCCAAAATATATTCAGCATGTTCCAAAATCAAGGAGGCGGTCAAAGCAAGCAGCGCTGGTGCCCAAAGTGGCTGGCGATGCTTCGAGACTAAGGTTGAGGCAGGTGCCTACACCGGTTGAGAAGGGGAAGGGTCGGGTTATTCCCAAAGTTCCGAAGTTACAGTAGACAAAGGTTGTTCAACGTAAAAGGCTTAGGGCGCTGAGGGAAGATGATGCAGTGGATGAGGAAGAAAAGATGACGGAGGCTGAACGACGAAAACAAGCAGTAGCCAAACACGCTTCGATGATAGAACTCTACGAAGACGACCCAGACGAGGCTTCGAAGAAAATGAAGAGGAGTATGATTCACATAACTGTCAATTAATTTCTTCTTATGAGATTCTGAGATTTCTTTTAAGTTCTTCGAGTTGCAAGGGGTACTGACTACTCGAATATTCTAGCAAACGGATGTTTAGGCGCAATCTTACAACAAGGCGATGAAGTATGTATAGGGGAAGCTGTAGTAGGAAGTTGAAGGTCTGGATCTTGCTCGAGGGACTGAGGTTTCGTTATTGTCTGAGGTCAAAGTTTTGAAGCGAGATTTGGCAACAATCGCAGACTCCTTCGATAAGAAGCTCGAGAGTCATCGATATAATCAGGAACGGGTGTGGGCAGCGAAGCTTGCTGCGAAAGAGTAGGAAATGTTAGAACATAAGGTACTGTACCAGGCCCAGTTTGATGGCGAAAGTAAAGTGACTATCAAGCTAAAAGAGTTTATTGAGAATTAGGGCTTTGATCCTGATACTTTTGAACGCCTACCTGCTGAGGAAAAGTCTGTTGTTGAGTAGTCTTTGCAGACAAATGAAGGAGGGATGGAAATTGGTATTGAAGGTGCTAGAAGGGGCGTGGAAACTCTTGTGGGTAAAGGTATAGATGTTGGGGCTTTGCCTGACGTGATTGTAGATGGCTCAGGGTCGAGGCCTTCGACTGTGGGTGCTGAAGGCGATGCAGAAGGGCCTATTGTGGATGAAGATGTGGCCTTGTCGATATGAGGTATTTGTATTAGAGTTCCATGCCTGCCTTTTCTAATTTATTGTTGAGTTGTAATATTTTAAACCATGTTTATTATATTTTATTTTTAGCGTTGGTCTTTCAACTTGGTATGTCATTGGGCTGCTGTACTTTAATGATGGTGGTTATCTGTTGAACTTTTGAATTTGATTCTGAGCTGCATTTGAATTTAAGCCTAATTTTCTGAATTAGATTTGCTGTCTTGTTCTAGCCTTACTTTTTTCTGGATTGTTGAAATGTTGAGGCTTATTCTGTTAGCTTAGCTTGTACTGAATGATTGATGCATGGGTGAGCTTGAGTTGTATTGAAACAGCATCTCTAATTAATTATAGTTGAAATCTTCTTGCATCGTAGATATTTCTGTATAATAGTATCTGCATGTACTATTTCTGTCGAATGACTGTAGAGTGATTGAATCCCTGAAGAGCTTCGAGGATGTTGCGATACCTCTTTTGGAATTGAGGGATCTGCTGAAGATCGAAGGCCTAAGCAATAGTGATGCAAGACCTGGTTACCTTCAACGCATTCCCGCGGGTCCAGTTGGTCGACCATTCGTGCGTCTCGAGTCTGCTCAAATGTTGGAAGTTTGAAAATTTATAAGGTTGCCCCCGAGTATCAGTCGGGCCAAGGGGACGTGATACCCAGAGGAAACCCGGAAATTCACTAGACTTTGAAGGCCTAAGCCACAGCGAAGAAAGATGTGTTCGCCTCCAGCGCATTCCCGAGGGTCCGGTCTTTCGACCATTCGTGCCCCTCGAGTTTGCTCGAATTTTGAATCTTGAAAATTTTAAGGTCGCCCCCAAGTATCAGTCGGGGTGAGGGTGGACTTGATACCCGGGGAAAACCAAGAAATCGACTGGACTTTTACAGTTTTAGAGCCTGATTGAAGCATATCAGTTTGCCCCCAATGCATCCGTGAGGGTCCGGTCTGTCGACCATCCTTGCCCCTCAAGTTTGCTCAAAATTAGAAGCTTGAAAATTTCAAGGTCGCCCCCAAGTATCAGTCGGGTCGAAGGGTTGACATGATACTTAGGACAAACCAGGAAATCGACTGGACTTCGACGGGCTTAGGCACAACGAAGCATAACTGTTCGCCCCCAATGCATTCTCGAGGGTCCGATCTTTCGATCATCCTTTCCCCTCAAGTTTGCTCAAAATTGGAAGCTTAAAAAATCTTAAGGTCACCCACAAGTATCAGTCGGGCCGATGGTTGACATGATTCCTAAGTTAAACAAAGAAATTCAATGAAAATAGGTGATGAAGTATGGGTGGAAAAGCTGTTTATTGAATATTTTGTGTTACATCAGTTGTACATGGTTGAGAGTATGGCCTGTTATAGGAGATCGACTGAATTGCGTTCTACAGATTTGGCAAAGGCTATTTGTCTTCTGTGATTAGATAGTAAGAACCCTTGACAATTTTATCATACACGACATAAGGTCCTTCCCAAGATTCGGCTAGCTTGCCAGCATTTTGAGGCTTCAAAGATTGGTTGACACGTCGAAGTACCAGATCTCCGATGTTGAAACTTCGAGGACAAACTCTCTTGTTATAAGACTTCTAAAGTGATTTGTGGTAGCGGCCAAGGTTGGCGATGGCTCGGTCTCTGGTTTCGTCAATCCATAACATGTTGCATGCAAGCTCAAACTCATTGTCTTTGTCTGGGAGGTAAGGATCTCATGTAGGTACCTCGAATTGAGTAGGGAGCACAGCTTCGATACCGTATACAAGATGGAATGGGGTGCAGCCTGTAGATTTTTTTTTTGTTGTTCAATAGGCCCAAAGGACATGCTCTAACTCCTGAACCCAGCGGCCTTTCTTCGAATCGACCCATTTCTTGAGACCGTCAATAATGGTTTTGTTGATTGCTTCGACTTGATCATTGCCTTAGGGACAATATGGTGTTATGGGGGAGAGGATGATGTTGTGTTTTTTAATAAAGTTTCTGACTTTGCTGCCAACGAATTGGTGACCATTGTCGTATCGAATCATATGGGGGCAGCCGACGCATGTGATGATATTTTCCCATAAAAATTTGATAACATCTTCTTCACTGGTTTGGCACAAAGGTACAGCATCAGCCCATTTGGGAAAGTAATCTATTGCGATAAGGATATTTTCTTTGCTACCGGGGATTTAGGGAAGGGGCCGATGAGATCGATGGCAAATCATTTGAATGGCCAGGAGATTTGACTAAAATGGAGGTCTTGTAAAGGGAAATGTATGTCGTGGGCATGGCGTTGGCATTTCTCACAGTGTTTAGCATACTCTTCGGCCTATTTTTTCATGTTTGGCCAGAATAAACCTTGAGAGACAGTTTGGAGGGCCATAGAACGACAAGCAGTGTGAGCACCGCAGGTATCTTCATAGAGTTTGGCTAGAGTGTTAGAGGCTTCGGCTTGAGATATGCATCGAAGGAGAACGATATTTAGGGATTTATGATGTAATTTATTTTTGCGGATAGTATATCTACGGCAATTTTTTAACAACGATCGTCTAGCTTTGGGATCATCTTGTAGGGTGGCATTGTTGAGGTAATGGAGGAATGGTGTTCGCCAGCCGTCTAGATCGTGACTCTCACCCCCAGTATTGATGGCATTGACTTCCATCTGGTCGATACTGGGGCATTCGAGTACTTCGATATGGAAGGTCCAGGATTTTGATTGTCCGAGCATGGCTGCTATGTAGGCGAGGGCATCTGCATGTCGGTTTTCTCCTTGAGGGCAATGAGTGATAGTAGATTTTTTGGGAAAATAGTCCATGCGCTGTCGAACGAAGAGGGCATAGTTAGCCATGTGACCATTAGCTTGATTTTTTCCTGCGTAATGCCTCTGAACAAGTTGGGAATCTGTGAAAACTACAAGTTTGGGAATGCCGAGGTCGAGTGCAAGGTCGAGGTCATGGATCAGAGATTTGTACTCAGCTTCGTTATTAGAACATTCGAAGGTAAGTTTGACAGCTTTGTCTATTTTGTCATTAGTGGGTGCGACCAGGAAAATACCAATTCCTGAGCCATTAGGTCCAGCGGATCCATCTGTGAATAAGCGCCAGCCAGTGTTAGGGTTCCAGGGATTTGTTACTTTGGCTTGATCATCTGTTAAGTCATCTTCATGTTCTTCCTAATCGACATTTCCGACAGGGAAGTTCGCCAGGAAATTTGCTATTGCATGGCCTTTCGAAGATATCTACTTCACGAAGGTAATGTCATGTTCACCAAGGTATACAGACCACTGTTATACTCATATAGATTTTTCTTTTTTACTGAGTACTTCTCGAAGGAGGTAACTTGTTATAACACGGATGGGGTGAGCTTGAAAATATGGTTTGAGTTTGCGGGCTGAATAATCAAGGGTAAGGAGCAAACGCTTAAGTTTTGAATATCGATTTTCTGTTGGTGTTAAAGTTTTGCTGATGAAATATACAGGTTTCTCGATGTTAGAGTCGAGGTGAATAAGCACTGAACTGATAGAGGTATCCTGTAATAGCGAGGTATAAAGATAGTATTTTGCCTTTGATAGGGGTACTGATAATGGGTGGTCGGCTAAGATAAATTTTGACTTCGAGGAAGGCCAGTTCATACTTGTGTGTCCAGTTGATCTCTGGGTTGTTTTTCTTTTCTGCTTTATGGACGCCTTGGTCGCGTATGAGGGAAAAAAGAAAAGCACATCTGTTTGAGGATTTGGAAATGAAGCGTTGAGGGCTGTTATCTTGCCAGCCACTTTATAGACATATCAATTGGTTCGGGGCGAAGGCATATCGATGATGGCTCGAATATATATGGGGTCAATCTCGATACCTCATTTACTGATGAGGTAGCTAAAAAATTTACCAGACAAAACACAAAATTGGCCTTTGTCTGGGTTGAGTTTTAGGTTGTATGTTCGAAGTAATGAAAAGACATCGGTTAGGTCCTGAATGTGGATCTATTTCTGGAGGCTTTTGCATAACATGTCGTCGATGTAAACTTTGACCGACTTGCCGAGCAAGGGTTTAAACATTGGGGTAATAAGGCGTTGGTAAGTGGACACCGCATTTTTAAGGCCGAAGGGCATAACATTGAAGCATTAAAGGCCTTATTTAGTGATAAATGAAGTGTTAAGTTGATCCTTGGGGAGAAGGGGTACCTGACTGTAACCTGAAGCCGCGTTTATCATGGATAGTCATTCATGTCCAGTAGTGGCGCGGAGGAATGCTGAGATGATCGGGAGGGGGAAACTGTCCTTCGGTGTGTGCTTCTTGAGGTCGGTGAAGTCGACGTATATTCTGATCTTGCAGTTCTTTTTTAAAACTGCCACAATGTTTGATATCCAGTCAGCGTACTTCACTTCTCTGATAAATCCTGCGGCTATGAGTTTGTCTACTACAAGGTTCACTGCTTCTCGAAGTCGTGGCGCCAGATTACGCTTCTTTTTTTTTACTGCTGAGGAATAAGGAATGAGGCTGAGGCGATGGCATGCTAGTCTGGGGTCGACACCGGACATCTCCTGGAACGTCCACGCAATGACATCTTTATTTGCTCAAAGGAAATCTGTAAGTTCGAGGCGTTCTGCTTCGTCTAAAGAAATTCAAATAAATGTACCTCAACCAGGATCGTCGAGTTCGATATAAACAGTAGGCTTGATGGGTGAGGTGGTATCTGTCGAGGGTGTGGGGATAGAAAGAGACATTGATTGCTATGGGCGGCTGACGAGTTTCTGGGTCTGATTGATCTCTAGGTGCTTGTATGAGCAAGCGAGGCACTGAGAGGCTTTCAAGTTCCAAGTACCTTCGGGGGTGGTAAAACAAAGGGTCTGATGGTAGGTCAAAGGTATGGCGCAAATGACGTGGAGCCAATCGCACCCGAGGATTCCCAGATATTCCGACTTCTAATCAATGACAAGAAAGCTGGTTTGAACTATAATGGGGCTTGTGGTGACTGGTTGGTTGATTCGACCGACAGTGACCTCTGTGGCCCCATTGAAGCCTTTAAATTCAATATTTGCAGTGGTTATGAGGTCTATTTTTTTCATGGTTTTGACAGTTTGGAGAAAAAGAACATCAGTTGCGCTCCCTGTGTCTATGAGCATTGTGTGGAGGACGAGGTTTTCAATCTTAATCATATCGACTATTAGATCGGAATGGGGGAAGCAGACATGAGATGTATCACAGTCGATAAAAGAAATACCTTCGAGTTGAGGGCGATGGCTTGGATTTGGCAGGAGGGTAGGAAGTTTGTCCTGATAGGTGAGTTTATAAGATTCTTCGACGCGCTTACGTTTGCTTTCAGAACTGTCGCTGTCAATGTTGTTGATTTTGAGAAAGCATATTCTGTTGATATGTACCTTAGCCGGGACAGCAGTAGGGGTTGATTGAGGCTTGAGGTACGACCTGTCAAGATAGCTGGAAAGGTCGGCAATATACTTGTGAAGACGACCTACTTTGAGGATGAGTTTGAGTGAGCGTTGAAGGGCGAAGCATTTATTGGTATGGTAACAATTACATTTGTCATTGGCACAGTAAGGTTCCCCTTGTCTGACTAGGATAGGGAAAGGGATACGCTAGATGGGGTCTGCCTGTATGTGGTAGAATGGTAGAAGGGTGCCAGGAGGGGCGGTGAGTGTGGGTAAGACTGACTTTGGTCGCTTCTTGCGAGTTTCAGCGCTATTATCGATGTTAGGGCGCTTGCAGCTTTCAGTCTCCTGTAAAACAGGTATGATTAGGGGTGTAAGTGTAAGAGGTGGGTTTTGTGGAGGTTTGTTGATAGCCGGGGTTAAAGGTTGGCTAGGTTTATGTGATTCATGGATGCGCTTGAGGTCAATATAACCATTAACTTTTGAGGGCATCTCTTCGAAGGTTTAATGCTTGTGGAGAACTAGATGATCTTTGACACGACTATGATCAGGTAGGGCATTTGAGTATGCGAGTATAGCATTCGCGCAGTCAAGGTTCTCGATTTTCTGTGATTCATCGGGGAATCTTTTGGTGAAGACTTAGAGTGTTTCATTGCTGGATTTTTTGAAATTGAACAGGGCGTCGACTGTGACTTCTCTGTCCTTATTAGAAGGAAAACTTGGCAATGAAAAGCCGTGATAGTTTCTTGAAGCTTCGTATCGAGCTATTTTGAAGATTATGATCCCATCGAAGGGGGTTGTCAGTAAGGCTGGTGGGAAAAAGGCAACATAACAGGTAGTCGGCCGTGGAATAGAGGCTCAGAGCATTTTGAAATTTGAGAATATATGATTAAGGGTCTGTATTGCATAATTTACTGAGTTTGGGCGCACAAAAATTTGGGGGTATCTCGATAGCGAGAAGTTTGGGGCATAAGGGGTTGTTCAAGCGGCTCCAGGAACCTAGAGTTGGGTTTGCACTGACGCGAATAGCAGGTTGAATTTTGAGGTCGAAGTCCTATTGAACGGCACAGGCAGGATGTGGAGGTGATTGAGGGATTCGTAGGTGGTGAGGTCGAGTGGGAGGAATGTGTTCGGCGCTGTGCTCCCCGAGATGTTCTCGCGTAGGGCGGCGTTTAGGGTATTGGGATGATCGGAGAGTGGAATTAGAGGAGTTTTTTGTGGAGTGAATGCCGAAATGGATGGAGCCGGTAGGGGGAATAGTGTGGGGAGCAGCCTCGGTCTTGAGGTGGACTGGGGGCACTTTAAGTATTGGTAGGGGCCCTAGTCGGGCGCGGGCAGACTCACGCGACGAATTTGATGCTTGCGATGGCCGAGCAGGTTTCAGAGGTTGTAATATCTGCAATTCCTGGATGTTATTTCGTAACTCATCGATTACTTTGTTATGTCTGTCGGCATCCTCTAGGCAACGATTTCGTTCGGCATCAAACTCCAGCCGGTACTTTTCATAGTCTTGGTAGAGTTGTGCATTGTGGCGTTCCTCTGCTTGAGCAAATTGTTGAGAAAGTAGGGTTATTTGGGCGGCCACTCCGTCGACATAGTTACCGGCATGTGTAGAGCTGGAACAGAGGGTAGGTGCCATGAGGGAGAGTCTGTGGAGGTTGAAAACAAAGAGAAGGGATAGAGAGAGAAAGACTGGTGGTTGGGTAGCACGCACAATCCCAATTGTAGGGGCCTAACTTCTTTCGAAAGGGAAGTCAGCTCTTACAACTCAGGGTTAATCCTCAAACAATGGAATGCAAGTAAATAATCCAAAGCATGGACAATCTATAGACAAAATACTTTCGTAGAAACCCGAATGTGACGCTTTACGACCTCTGATGAGGATTATTTAGAGTATTGTTATTACTGATGAGTAATCGAAGGTTCGAGTACTGGGCCTTTACTGGGTGATCAAAGGTAAACTGCAAAAGGGCTGGGAAGAATTTTTCTAACCTCTCCTTGGTTCCCCATCTCTCCTATTTATAGAACATAGGAAGGGCTGAGTCAGCAAGGTTAGGTCAGATTATATGGGTACCATATGGACATTCCGGCGGGGGTATGGGCGCTGGAAATGTCGGTACCGTCACTGTAACAGTTGTTAGGTCTGTTTCTATAATTTGACTCTGTAGTAGTAGTTGGGCCTTTCACTGTAGCTGTAAGGACCAACCACTACGCCATCATGTCTGATGAGCTGGCAGCCTGTCCCGTCATACTTCGGCCATGTGCAGACATGGTCAAAATGTTTCTGCTACGATGTGTTGGGTCTGTCCTCGAGGCTTGTTTAGAATCGAAGCTTCGTCTTCAGATGATCTTTGGGAGGCTTATTTATGGATTTGTATTGACTTCGATATGTTCGAGTATGCTCTGAAGTAGCCTTCAAATATCTATCTAGGGTATCAGGCGGGTAGAGGGCTGCGAGTAGGCTACTACATTATTACCTTTATTTGTGATTACGGCCGAAAAACATGAGTCTATTTTCTACTAAAAAAATGCTAAGCTTTTTCAGTTTTTAAGTCATTTAAGGCCCTTGTTGTGAAGGAAGTGGGAGATCTATCAAGATTCTTTGCTCGGATCGTGGTAGAGAATTCAACTCTCACGAATTCTTAATTTTTTATGAAAAATTTAGAATCAAAAGATAATTAAGGACATCGTATACGCCACAGCAAACGGCGTAGCTGAGAGGAAGAACAGTGCTATTATGAATATGGTATAAAGTATGCTACATACATCAAATCTTCCTAAGAGATTTTGGACAAAAATAGTCTTGTAGAGCATCTACCTCCTGAACAGGAGTCCTATTATAGCTGCGAGGAACATGACACCAGGGGAGGCATGGAGCGGCAAAAAACCAAATATGGAGCACTTGCAAATCTTTAGGTGTATACCATATGCCCATATTCCGAAAGAATGGAGAACAAAGCTTAACGTTAATGGTCAAAAATATGTTTTTCTTGGTTATAGTGCTAGTTCAAAAGCTTATAAACTCTATCATCCTTCAACTAAGAAAATCGTCATTAGTCGAGATGTGATTTTTGGCAAAGAAAATACATGGAAGTAGAATGTTAAAGATGCGGGAAAGCAAGTACTGGTGGTCTACGATGATGAAGAAAATCATCCGCCAGTTTCCAACTATATACTTCACTTTATTTGCTGGAAATGACCTAATTGCTTTCAAGGATGCTGTTGAAGAACCAAAGTGGCAGGAAGTCATGAGTGACGCGATCGAAGCTATCGAGAAGAATAAGACATGGGAGTTGACTAGACTCCCGGATGGATACAAGTCGATCGGTGTGAAGTGGTTATACAAGACGAAGTTGAATGCTGAAGGAAAAGTCGACAAATACAAGTCAAGGTTGGTGGCTAAGGGTTATAAGCAGCAACAAGGCGTCGACTACGAAGAAAATTTTCTCCAGTCGCACAACACGAAGCTATCAGGATGATAATTACAACAATAGCACAAAACTCGTTGCCTATTTTTCAACTTGATATGAAGTCAGCATTTTTTCACAGAGATTTGCAAGAAACCATGTACGTTGATTAACCACTTGGTTACGTATAGAAAGGTGGAGAGAAGAAGGTGTACCGATTGAGGAAAGCCTTATATGGACTAAAACATGCACAAAGAGCTTTGTATAGATGTATAGAGGCATACTTCGCTAAAATGGGATTCCATAAGTGTCCATATGAGCACACACTTTTTATGAAAGCCAAAACCGATGGAAAATTTATGGTAGTATGCTTATATGTGGACAACTTGATATACACTGGCAATGGTCGTACAATGTTCGAGGATTTCAGGCGATCGATGATGGCAGAGTTTGAGATGTCAGATCTTGGAATGATGCGCTATTTTTTGGGCATAGAAGTAGTTATGTCTGATGAGGGTATTTTCATATCACAGAAAAAATGTGTTCAGGAGATTTTAGAATAGTTCAAAACAAAGGAATGCAATTCGGTGTACACACCAGTTGAAGTTGGATTGAAGCTTTTGAAGGACCCCGAAGGAAATAAGGTTGATAAACTATTGTATAAGCAACTTGTGGGAAGTCTCATGTATTTAACTGCGATGAGGCCAAATATTCAGTACTCTGTCGGCCTCATCAGTCGATACATGGAGAATCCAACGGAGTTGCATCTAAATACTGGAAAGAGGATTCTGCAATACTTGAAAGGTACGACTGTGTTAGGAATATTTTACAAGAAAGGAGAGGTTATTGCTTTAATCGGCTATACTGATAGCAATTATGGTAGATATCTTGATGATAGGAAGAACACCTCTGGGTATGCTTTTATGTTTGTTGTCAAAGAAACAGCTGATTGTTTCTCTATCTACCATGGAAGCAGAGTATATCGCTGTTATGTCTTGTGCATGTCAAGCAATATGGTCAAGAAGAATCCTGTGTGAACTAGGGTTTCATCAAAATAGGGAAAATCCTATTTATTGCGACAATAGTTCGACAATCAAATTTTTGAAGAATCCAGTTCAACATAAGAGAATGAAGCACATTGATGTGTGTTACCATTTCTTGCAAAATCTATTGAAAGATGGGACGATTGATCTTTTCCACTGCAAGAGCGAAGATAAAGTTGTAGCCATTTTCACCAAAGCACTCGAGCTAGACATGTTTGAGAAACTTTGGAAACTACGCGAAGTTTGTTTGCTTAAGAGAGGAAGCTGAAAGAAAAACTCAGCGCGTCTAGCTAGGTGCGCTTACTTCCTAAACTAGTATTAGCACATCTAGTTTAAGGGAACACATGGGTATATGTGTAACAATAAAATCAAGCTACCATAGGAATAGTAGTCATAGTAGGTAGCATAGTGAGGTAATGTTTGTATTTCGTCTATACAAGCCAAGTTGGATTTGTGTTCTAATGTCTATATATAAAGTCTGCTATTTGTTGTAATCATATCATCTCATCCCAAGTGTTATCAATAAAAATTTCTTCTTTAGAGTTTAGAACTCTGTTGAAAACAGAAGTTCCTATAGTTTCTAAAAATAGCGATGGATATATGTTCAATTCAGGTCCTTCTTCACCAAGGACACCTTCCTCGCCAAAATTCTCCCAGTGCGCCTTTAAGTGAATCAAGTTCTGAATCCCCACCATTAAAAATTAGATCTTTGGATGATGCTTATGCGAGATGTCAACTGACATTAATTGAAGAACAAAGCTCGTTTGAAGAAGCCGCGAAGCACAAAGAAAGGCGTAGTGCTACGAGTCAAGAAATTTTAGCATCGAAGAGAAACGATACTTGGAAGCTTGTGGATTTACCGCAAATTCAGAAAGTGATTGGGCTGAAATGGATATATAAAACGAAATTCAAGTCCGATGGTTCGGTTCAGAAACTCAAAGCAAGTATCGTCGCTAAAGGTTAGATGCAACTTATGCTCTAGTAGTTAGATTTGACACGATTAAAACTGTTTTAGCCATAACTGCTCATCATCGCTGGAATGTCTTTCAGTTTAATGTTAAATCTGTTTTTTTAAATGGTTATTTGGGAAAAGAAGTTTATGTGCATCAGAAACAACAGGTTATAAAGTGTTTGCTCAAGAACATAAAGTATATCGCTTACAAAAAGCTATTTATGGCCTCAGGCAAGCACCTCGAGTATGGTATGAAAGGATCGATGAGCATTTTCAAGAGAATGGTTTTGAACGAAGTATGAGCAAGCAAGCCTTGTATGTCAAGTCGTCGGGTAATTGAAAGGTACTTATTGTATGCTTGTAGGTAGACGACTAGATTTATACAGGTAGTAGGGAAGAATTAATGGCAGATTTCAAGAGTAGTATGGTAAAGAAATTTGAGATGACTGATTTGGGTTTGATGAATTAATTTTTGTGGTTAGAAGTAAAGCAATTTAAAGATGAAATATTTTCTCCCAAGAGATGTACGTGCATAATTTACTTGAGAAATTTGAGATGAAAGATTGGAAGGTGACGAAGATACTGATGAATACTTGTGTAAAGTTGAGCTTAGATGATGGAGAAGAAAAGGTTGATAATCATTTGTACAAGAGTCTTATTGGGAGCCTGCTATATCATACAAACACACGCTCTGATATCATGTATGCAACAATTTTTTTGGCGAGGCTTATGCAAAGTCCGAGCAAGGTGCATCTTATGGCTGTGAAGAGAGTGCTGAGATACCTAAGGGGAACTGATACTTATAGTATTCCTTTCTCTAACTCTAATACATTAAGTTTGTATGGTTTTTCTGACAGTGATTGGGGAAGATCAATTAATGATCGAAAAAGCACCTCTGGCTACATGTTCAACCTTAGTTCAAGGGCAATTTCATGGCATTCAAAGAAGTAACCATCAGTTGCATTGTTATCCTGTGAAGCGGAATATGTAGCTGAAGCAGCTTATAGTGGTGTTTGGTTGAGAAGAAATTCTTCTGAAGAATTTTGAAGGATATGAAGCAAGATCAGGAAGGTCCAAACACTCTTTACTACGACAACCAATCAACAATTGCGATGGCAAAGATCCCGGTGCATCATCTACTCATAAAACACATCGAGCTATAGGCCATCATTTTATTTGAGAACTTGTGGCGAAAGGAAGCATTAAACTGAAGTATTGCAACACGTAGGAGTAATTGGCTGATATCTTTATGAAGGCGCTACCATGTGAAAGTTTTGCTTATCTAAGGGATGGTTTAAGAGTTTGTGACTTTCCACATTAAGGGAAGTGTTGAAATAATGTAGAAACTCATGGCTATACAATAAGAGATGAATTATATTCTTTTGGCTAAGTTTTAGAGTATCTTCAGCTGGCTTTGGGTTTGGGTCCAACAACTAAAAATGGGTGTTGATTGGCTTACGTGGCTGTGTCAGAACACAACTGGGTTTGTGTTCTTCAAACTCAAAAATACGAGTTTAGCGTATTTTGATTACCGCGTGGTGTTTTGATTACTGCCGTGTTTAAATATATATTTTTTATTTTTTATTATTTTTTTATTGATGTGTGAGAGAGATGAATAGTTGTGCGAAGTAATGAATGCCGCGTGGACTAAAGATTACCGCCCAAACTAAATTTTTATAAAAAAACAAAAAAAAAACTCAAACTCACTACTAGAAAAGGTTGGGTTTGGGTTGATTTTTTGTAGGCCAACTTGTCAGAGCCCACACCCAAACCCGCACTCTCTGCTAGAGATGCTCTTAGTTTATTGTAAGTCGTAGAGTAAGAATAGGTATTTGTTTAGTTGAGTCGGGAGTGCATTTTTTATGTTATTCAAGTTGTTTTTTGCTACTTGGCCTATAGAAGATTGACACTTGGACCTCATTAGTTGTCAAATTTATTTATCCTACCCAAAATTTTCAAGGGCCAGTTGCTTGGGACCCACTCAAGTTTTTATCTTCTCTCTCTATAAAAATGGGGAAGACATCTCTACTCTTCACCCATCAATCTCTCTCTCATTTTAAGTTTTAACCAGTTTCATACCGTAATCACAAGCGGATTAGCACACTATCAAAAAAAAAAAAATCAAAAAAAAATTTAAAACCACACTTTTAAAAAACATAATGAAGAAAATAACATATGTTGTACATAGTATTTAAGAAAAAAAAAAAAAAAAAAACAACCGATGCCCATTGACCCAATATTAATTTCTTAACTTGCAAAGAAGTGGTTGCTAATATGGTTATACTAGATAACAAATCAAATCAAAAGGTCTAGTTCTGACTTCTCAATCACCACTCACCACAAATAGCAGAAACAAAGTGATTGAGTGATTCGCTCGAATTCTCTTGGTGTTACAGTAGTTGTGAAGTCTATCCCTAAATGTTTCATAGTTTTTAATCATCTATATTTCATAGTTGGGAAATAATTTTGCTACGAAAGTTCAAGATAATTCAAAACCCTTTCCGAATTGCTATAGATTATATTTTTCTATTTAGTCATTTGTGAGTTACAGCTTTTTGAAAAAATTGTAAAAAGTAGTCTCTGTAAAGAACGTCATGTTCATTAATCACTTGTTTTGAGCGGTAGGGAAGCTAAATTCTAGAAAAATTCCTGCTTGAATATATTTCCTTTCTAAATTACTTTTCTAAATTAATATTATTTAATGCTCTCTCTCAACTGAGCAGAAAGATATGCGCATTTGAAAATCAAGACATAATAGACTATAATAAACTTAGAAATTAAATTAATATTGTTGTCGCAAGTTCACTAATCATTTTTCTCTTGTTTTGCAGGATATTCACAAAGTTGGAAACAAGATGCACAATACGCAAATCCAAATGCATCATCAAATCCATCCTTCTCCTGCCCCCTAACTGAAGGGCACTTCCTTCTTTCGCCCACTAAGTGGAGAGGCGGCCACAGCTACACCGGGAAATACTTCCCGTAGGTTGGTACTTCTTAAAACTTGACATCTAGAAGGGGTGCATATCCCCTCCGACCTGTCACTAGGACATATAAAGTCGTGTGGACTGCGCAAATACACGCTGCTCTTATAAAAACTTTCCTGTCGTTGGATTGACCTATTGTTGTGTTTAATATTTTTTTTCATTCCAACATTAGTAAAGGTAAAAACTGTTAGAGACTTGTGGGATTTCATCACCCAAAAACCTCTCCAATAAATGGGACCACCCATTAGGGATACGAAGAAATTCGTATCACACGAAAATTAAACGTCCCAGACCTTAAAATAACTGTTAATAAAAAAGAGTAGCAAGATTCCCGTGTGATTTTATCACCCAACAGATAGGAGTACCGGACCGGGGTACAAACACGGGTTCCTAGGATACGGCCCCAGCCTAGCGCCGTGAAATACTGGTTATAGGTTTGCGATGTCACCATTCCGAGTGCTGACGTACGATAAGGCGACTCACTCGGGTGTGAGGACTGAACATCTACTTTAAGCTGGTACTAGCATAGTGATGTAGAGAAGTATTGGAACTAAAATTTTTTGCCATCCTACCCATTTTGAACATAGAAGAATATAGGGGAGACCTAATTATTATTTTTTTTAAATGTTGATATGCTAGAGTTTAGGCTTGATTGGTTATTTATTGCATTGGGTGTTGCTTTTATTTCAAAATGTCGTACATGCAAGAACATTGGAATCCATACAGCTCATAATTCAACATCCCGCAACAACCTCAAAATAATTTTCAATCATGGGATCACCAAATTTCTCAATACGTGGAACCTTTCCAATCATATTCATATATGCAGGCCCATCAGTCCGTCCAGTCATCCAATTAGTTCCCACCCGATCCACCCAAACCTTCTTTAGATGATACCTTTGCTCTCATCATGCAACAATCAGTACAATTTCAGCAACAAATGATGCAATTCCAATAACAGACATTGGTGAATCAAACTTCAATGACCCAATCTATCTCTAGATTAGAGACTCAGATAACTTAATTCTCAACTACATGGAGTGAAATTGAGCATGAAAAAATTCTAAGCAATAAAGAACAACAATCCAAAGTTAAATCCCTTTGTGATTTAGAAATAGATAAATTCAAGCGTAATCAAGGAATGTTTTCTCCGTGGGGTGAATGGATACCATATTGTGAGACAGATTTAGAAGATAAATATTTTAAGGTTGAAAGAAGATCTTGAAGAAGCCCTCCAAATTTAACCATCGATGTCACCATCCATCATTTCATTTGTTAACCCAATAAATTGTTTCGTGGAAACTATGACCGAGACTGAATATTTATCCCTCTCCTCTAATAATTTTTCTGACGATGATGATGACGAGATAAAATATAAATATATGGAATTGCCATCTAATTATATGATAATTTGTGAGGAATTTGTTGATGATGATATTTGTACCAAATCAAGAAATTAGAAATTATTGAACCTGTTGCAGATGTTATCAACTTGTCATTTCCTTCTCATTCTCCTTATGAGTCACCTCGGCCTTGCCTTGAGCCGCGTCCATCTGACACAAATTATAATACTAAAAACCAGTGGGTGGACGACCCTTCTTTACATGATATACATTTATTATTGGGGGTTGATTCTATTTGGGTTACTCATTCACCAACCACACCTATACCTATACCTACATCTCCATTTCACGAGCCTAATGGGGGTACCATGACCATAAATGAGTTTGAGGACTTTTACAGAGATAATTCTTGTCGTATTTATGTTAATGAATGTTTAAATTATTTTGAGGACTCGAATGATCCTGAGATTCACGAAATGGTAGAACCATTAGCATCTGAAAATATGTTTCAACTTGGCCATGTCCCTAAGCCAATGAATATCCACGTCAATGGTCAGAATGAGTCCCTTGAGATAAGTTGTGATTTTAGGCACATAAATTTTTAATGTATATTAGAGTCAATTGTTCCCCGATCCCCATATCCAAAAATATGTTATATAGTTTTTCTTCTAATAAAAGAAAATATCTTTTTGAAAAATTATAATTTTGTGGATGCCTCACGGACTTGCCTTGTCAGAACCACCTATTACATTTTTTTGGAATATCAATGATAACATGGGTGTTTTAAAAAAATTCAAAGAAAATATATTTCCAGGAAAATCGAGTTTTGAATCAAGTACAATTTTAGGGATAAATACGTGTATACCAATCGTATTATTTACTGCAACACATAGTAATCATATGATTGTATTAAAAATTTAAAGGAAAATATATTCCTTGGATATGCGTTTGCTTTATCTTGGAGAAAATGGTTTTTCCTGATTTGTCTGAAATTATCAACTTGGAATCATCAAATGATAGGCAAAGTTTTTAGAAAAAAATCTTTTTCATAGAGAATTAGTTTTAAACTCTCTCTAGTTTTTACAAAATATATCTGCCCAATTAGGGGATAATATTAAGGATCACCATTCATGTGTTATTTTGTTTTTGAAAGAGAATTTACAACCAGAATAATATATCACCTTTTTAACTTTGTACCCTTCCAGTCATATTAAAAATTTCAAGCTTGGGGGAACATTCGTCTGGCTAAAGACAGTAAACTTAGCGCTTCTTGGGAGGCAACCCAAAATACATTCAGGTGAGAAATTCTAGTTTTTATTCTTTTATTTTTTTTATGCCCTCAAACATTGAGGGTAATGTTTCATTTAAGTTTGGGGGTAGGAAAACATTTCTTTAAATACTTTTAGAAGAAAAGTGAAATAATGACAATTTTGCAATGCATGATATATTTTTGATGAATTTCCAAAGACTTAAACTGATATTACCTTGACATAAATATTATGGAAAAACCTAAAATTTGAAATTGTACCAAGTATACAATAGAATATTTTGGAATATCTTAAGCTTGATGCACTATCTTTTTATTACTGACTAATTCAAGTTAACTTGGCATATTTTGAAAACGTGCACTTCATTGTAGTTTTGTAATTAATACCTTCAATAGATTTTTGCTCAGTATAAAGGAAATTTAATATTTATGTAAGGAATAGTTTGCTACAAGGGAGACAACTACATAAAAATAAGTTTATTCCTAATTAAAAAATAATAAATAAACCAAATATGCTCTAAAACCTTTCACGCTTCAAGGCTACTCGTATGATTAAGAACTGAAAGAGAAAAAATTATTACCAATCTCGAGTTTGACCAAGAACTATGTGAAAGGAGCACAAGATAATGTTACTTCTGAGAATCTTGAGTCTAGGTCATGATGGGGCACCACACCCTGGCAACCTTAGCAAACTGGCCAGGGTTGTCGACCGAAAACTCCTTGTTACGGTGGCTTCACTAAGAAACAAAGTACTTAAAAGAAAAGGCTTACAAAAGAAAAAAAAGAAAAATTCTAGGAAGATGAATTTACTAAGGGTCTTGTCAAACTGACTGTTGAATTTATTCCAGTGAGAACTAGACTACCAAAAAAACTTAGTAAATTATTTTAGACAACGTATTTGGCGATAAAACTATTTTTATTGTACACTCAAATATAGCTAGAATAAAATACTTGAATCTCTTTCTAATCTTGAGGTAGTACCTCTAGTTTCAGATAAGCTTAAAATATTCTTTGATATACATAGGAGAATAGCAAGTTTAAAGATTTTTTTATTGGTATATTTTTGTCACAACTAAGTAAGGTTAAGTTCACAGGAAATGAGTCATGTGTATTCTAGAATTGTTTAAAATAATATTATTAACTTTTGTGGGTATAGTCACTGCAGACCCTTACGAGACAACACTCGTCCACAAGGCTAAACCTGGGGGTGTAACGGCTTGTTGCATACGCTAAATGCAACCGCATGACATGCAAAATGGTTTTTGTTTACTTTTGCTCGAGGACAAGCAAAATATAAGTTTTGAGGTATTTGATAGACACGTAATATTTGCGTGTACAACTCCAAAATTTATATCTACCTAGTCATTTATTAAATAAATGTGATACTAATAGTGTTTTTGTTTATATTTACTGAAATTGGTCACATGATAGACGAGTCGTACATTATTCTGGTTTTTAACGAAGAACAAGGGTGATGCACTCCAACAATGATTTTTATTTGATGTTGTCAACCAAAGGCCCATTTATGGAAGCCCATTGAATAAAATTAGATATAAATATTAGTCTCATGAGTTGTAATATCTATGCATGATTTTAAGCATTATTTAGGGGATTTTATATTAATGGTAATATTTAGTAACCCTTCCTATACTCTATAAATAGGAGGGGAATTCCACCCATAAAGGGGCATCTTGGAGAGTATAAATCAAAGTTCAATAAGCAATAAAGTTCTTATTCTTCTCGTGTTCTTGTCTTTTAATTTTAATATCATAATAGTAGTATGGCAATAATCAAAGGGATGAGTAGCTAATCTTCTTAACAAAGGCTAGGGGAAGCTCCACCCAATGTAGCCTTAGTGAAAATTGTGTAGCTTAGATAGAGTAATTACTTTCTCTTTATCCTGGAATATTGTATATTCGTATTCCTTCGTTTTATGCTTGACCACAGCTAGGATTAGGTGGAATAATAAATCTATGTAACCATCTTGTTAAACCATAACAAGATAGGTTAGTAACATGGCGAAGAAAACATAATCCATACTTATCAACCGGATCATGGTTGAGTAAGTGGATTTATGGGTAGTTCTCAATTACTAAATCTCTTGTATCTTTTGATGTATTACATATGCCCGACCAAGGATATGCGATACGGAAATTTGTAATTTACTTCAATTATTTATGCCATCTAACGGTTAAAAAGGGTGGAGTGGAATCGATGCCTTGGTTTCCACTCCAATATATCTTGTAATTTGTTTTGTTCTTCTTTTAATTTCAAAACCTACACTAACTCATTGTTATTGGATAAAATTAGTAGCTCGAAGTATAATTCGTACCACAAGTCTCTTGGGATACGACTCCGTTTACCCTTGTACTTTACGGTACACCGTACACTTGCAGGTCTTTTAAGACGTCGATTTATAATCGATCATTTGTCTCTTGCGTTATAGAATAAAAGTATACTCTTACAAAAGATAAATAGACTTTAGATCAAAAATAATAGCATATCTACTATCCCAGAGCGTAGCTGCAATAGCAAAAAGAAGCAAAAGTCTATGAATGTAATTCTTTATGTTTGTGAGAAATACTTTAAATACTAGCTAGCTAAACATGAATGAATAGTTGTCCGTGCTATATTGCAGCTGAAAAGGAAAGATGAACCAAACTCTGCAAGTCTACTCACGAGTAAATATAACATGAGCTAAAGTATCAGTATGAGAGTGACATACATATTACATATTGGATCAGTGTTAATATATATGGTTTAATGTAAGTATATGCTTAGTTGGAAGAAGTTTAATAACAAACTTCCAAGCAAAAAATTGAAACCTATATGGTAATTTAGTTACTATCTTTGAATAATAACAACCATGAAACATTCAAAATTATACTAATAGCAAGAACTTACGGCATTAAGCCTAACCATCGAATATCTATCCTGGACTAAGATTAATTGAAATAGGTAATTTGGGTATTCACCTTTTGACAGCTACCTTTAAGGCACTTTTGCAAAGATCCTATGACTTTGAAATTACAATTTACAGAAGAAGAAAAAAATTATGTTTAGGTTTGTATTAGGAGAGAGGTAGAGATGACCTGGTAAGTGCACATGGATCACAAAGTACAATAGTTTGCATCATTTCCAAGGCCCATATGCAATCAATTTTCTACATAGAAACTTAATTAAATTGGATTAATAAGCCAAGTCTATTTTGCATATGAATCAGATACCCTGCAAAATATTAATTTAAATTAAGCATAAGAGTAAAGAAAATAATATAAAATGATGATGTATTGTGAAATATAAATAATTTTTTAAAAAAATACTTATGATTCTGTAAGCTGGTTCGGATGAGTAGACAATATTTCAGTTCCCCAGCTGTAGTACGCAACTTATATATATAAGCACAAAAATATGTCAAGTGACATTATTTAAGTAAATGTAATAATACCTCAAATTTGGAAGGAAACTAAAGACTATTCTTTTTTCGGGCTATCCTCTAAAACATGCCTTGTCTTTGAGCTTGTAGATGCATGGTCCTGTATAATCTTCACAGTGGGCTACTAAGAACAAATAATTAAACAAGAGCAAATAAAATATCTCATAAGCCTTTAATAGCATAATAAAACAATCCCTTAGAGTACTTATTGCCATTCCATCAAAAGATAGGTCACAAATCAATATTGAGACACAATCCATCAAAAATCTTCAAAATAAAATACCCCACAAAATACCTTTTAACCAAATTACTGATCATAACAAGTTTACTAGTTAAGATAAACTAACAAGCAACCGTCAGTACTAGAGCTGCTGACACCACATAGGCCATGTAATATAACCTCCGATACCAACATCCCCAATGGTATCTGCAAACTTATCCGGCTTACGCAATGGATATTCAAGTTCAAAAATGTCAGTCACTACAACTTTGTAATAGCCCTCTCCCAATATTTGATTATGGATTAGACTTGTAGGATCAATTGCACCAATCTTACCACAAGTAACTCGAGGTGAAGTAAAAGAAGTTAGAGTACATTTCTTACTAAGATGATGGTTAGTTGACTGCAAATAAAAATACAAAATTAGTTTCTAGACATCAAAATTCAAGTATTGAAGTATATTCTAAATTTGAAGTATTATGCATACCAAGGAAGACAATTGAAATCATTCCACGTGTTGCTGTGAGGTAGTCACATTTGATTTTTGAGGCATACTCTATACATGGATAGTGCGTATAAATTTTAAATAACAATACTATATCACATCTTTTTGGATAAACAAACGATGTACTTAATTTATAGAATTGATGTTACCTTAAGACCCTTTAAGGTTTCATTCACTTGATTTTGATTCACATATAATAAGTCCAACCTGTAAGTCAGCTCCATGTTCTTGACTCGTAAATCCCCATTTTCTTTTAACAAGTGTTCAAACTTCTTTATTAAGATAAGGAAAACAACTCTTGCAATTCCTATCATACACCATTTGTAATCCTTTCGAGCTTTCTGTAACGAAATCAGAAGTTAATTTTATGTAGGAGAAACTATACATTACTCAATCTTAAAAGGACATATTACATATTTATGACAAGCAAGCCTTAACCTTAGCAATATAATCATTTACACCAATCGTCTTAGACTAAGAATTTTCTCTTACATATTGTCTTATTTTTTCTAGTAGAAGTCAATAAATCAAAGATAATATGAGTAATAGGTAAAGTAAAAGTTGATATTAGGTACAATGAGAAAATAAGAAGATTATATGGGATAGACTGACAACGAAGTCTAGGTTTTGCATGGTGTCATCCATTTTTGTATGTGCTTTGATATAGACAGCTGACCTCGGCACTAAAATATCAGACTCCACGTTCCCTTCCAGGGTCAATAATGTTAAAAACATAGATATAAGTTCATAATATAATCCTATTTTGAGTACTTTTAAAACAAATATGCTCCCATAGGTTTTTAAAGTTGAATGGAATTCAAACATCTTACAAAAAAAGATAATGAATCACATGAAAAGACTAAGATTTGGCTCTCTGTGCAGATTACAGAAACTCGAAGAGAACAACAATGGTGAAAGTTTGCATAATTGCATGAACACTGTTAATGTGGTAGCAGAGGTGAAGTGTCTCCGAAGATTGATTGGGATGCGATACTCCAACGTCTACGATATCTCTCCCAAGACGTATATGTTCAAGCTTTTGAATAGTAGTGGAGTTGCAGAATCGGGCAAATAGGTTTTACTGTTGATGGAAAATGGTGTTAGATTGCATATGATAGAATATGTTAGGGACAAGAGTACATCACTGTATGGGTTCACTCTCAAATTGCGCAAGCATATACGCACAAGAAGGCTTGAAGATGTGCAACAACTTGGATATGATCGGCTTATTCTCTTTCAATTTTTTTTGGGTGATAATGCGCATTTTGTTATATTGAAGCTTTACGTTCATGGAAACATACTACTTACGGATTTTGAGTTTACTCTTTTGACCCTTCTGCGGTCATACAGGGACGATGATAAAGGGCTGACAATCATGTAACGGCATTGCTATCCAGTCGAAGCCTGTCGTCTATTTGAGAGGTCCACCATTAGAAAGTTAGAAATGATAGTCAAGTAGATTCTGATACAATTCAAGCTTTGACTCAAGTTGTCGCTAAGTTTGAAGATTGGCTCGAAGACATTATATTTGGTAAAAGAGTCCCTGAAAGTTACATTTTAAATTAACTTATCTATGGGGAAGACAGGTATCCTCCCACCCCAAGAAGGAAACTTGTACTTGATTTATGATGAATTCTGCCCTATTTTCTTGAATCAATTTAGATCTAGAGAATTCATACAATTGACGACGTTTGATGTTGTATTAGATGAGTTTACAATAAAATTAAAAGTCAAAGGTTAAAAGTATGGCAAAAGGCTAAAGAAGGCTCTGCCATACAAAATCTATATAACATAAAAGTGAAGCGAGTATGGGAAACGATATGTGAAACGGAAATGGAAACGTCTATTATATTTCTTATGTGATTTGGGAAACGGGAAGCGAGTAGTAGTATGATGTGACCAAGTTGTATTTGTAATCTGAAATGAAGTGGTACTCACCCAAAAAAATATCATTGTGACTAGTGAGTATATAGTGATGAGCGCGTAATTATGATATTTTTAATATACCCGAACATGTATTTTAGTCATTCATTATATTTAATTTTTGGTACTTACGTGCATTTGATTGATTGTAGCTATTGGAGATGGATATTTGAAACCAAGCTCTTAAAGTGAAGTAAAAGTATCTCCAACAATTCATAGCACAAAAAGTCAAAGACACAATATATTTGGTCTCAAGATTGAATAAATATATACACAACTATTCTTTGAGAATACGATCAAAGAATATATTACATCCAAGATCCTTGAAGATATTTTATATTGAAGATATATGCAATTGTTTCTATGAAGAAAGATCACTATTTCATTTAAGAGAATTATATACAAGAATCTTAAGTGATTGGTTGTAATATTAAAAAATATTATTGTGAAAATATTCTTTAAAATTTAATGTATCGTTTTTAAAATTAGGTTCCTTCTCCTATAAAAGGAACCCTCCCACCATTGTAATTTGGCATCTCACATTGGAAGGAATTAATAAAATACAAGAGTACTTTTTGTTCAAGTATCTCTCTCTCTCTCTCGCTCTCTTTCTTTCTCTTTCTCTTATTTGTTTTATTTATTTTAATGCGATGATCTTAGGGATAATGCGAGGCTAATCCCTTTCTAGCTATGACTAGATGGAAGCCCCTACCTAAGTAACAATAATGATATATAGTTTTCTAGGATTAGCTTTTTTCGGCATATCTTCTAAGAGCTATAATCCACTTCAAAGCATAACTATAGTTAGGAAGTGAATTTAGTCTCTTTTGCCAAAATCTGGTATTATAACCACTAAGTCAAATTTTAGGGCAATAAAGGAAAAAGATGCGTGAGAAGAAATCCAACCAAGCTTAACAATAGTTGGTTAAATCTTTCCTCCAAATTGGATTTAGTTAAACTTAATTATTAAACCATAGATGCCTAACCATGGATTTAGGGTTAACATCTACAATAAAAATGCCCTACTTGAGATTTTTGGTACATAAATCTGCCTAGTAAGACTATTGGATCTATTATTATTTTCGTTGGGTGGAACTTTAGTCATGGCTAGCTTCTTTTAATTTGATCTTATTTCCTTTGTTTTATCTTAGTTTTGATGAAAATATCAAATCATTGAAAAATCGGCCTAGGATTAGTTTTTCGCATCTTGTCACTCTCCGTGGTATGACCCCCACTTCATAATTTCTGCAATGGTAAATTCGTACTTGAGAAGGATATTAAGTAACGCTTGAAAAAGCGCTCATCAAATTAGCGCCGTTGCCGGGGATGCAATGGTAAAAACTAGTTCTTTTTAATACCGAGTTTATTTATTTATATAAATATTTTTTCCTTTTACTTTCATTTTTACTGTGATCTCTTTCTGAATAAATTAGCCTTAACATTTTTTGATAAGCAGTTTCGGAGATATTAATTTTGGAAGAAACATACTCAATTTCAGCAAAAAGTGTGTTCCTGAATGTTTCACTATTTTTGACAATCTATACTTCACAATTGGGAAATACGTTTGCTACAAAAGTTTCAAATAATTCAAAACCCTTTCCGAATTACAATAGATCATATTTTTCTGTTTAGTCGTTTGAGAGTTACAACCTTTTGAAACAAAAATAAAAGCAATTTCAATAAAGGATACCGCTGTTCATTAATCACTTGTTTTGAGCTGTAAAGAAGCTAAATTCTAGAAAACTTCCTTCTTGAGTGTTTTTCCTTTATGAATTTTCTTCCTAAATTGATATTATTTAATTCTCTCTCTTAACCGAGCTAAATGATATACACATTTGAAAATCCGGATATCATAGACTGCAATAAACTTGGAAATTTGATTTATATATATATATTTTTCTCGCAAGTTCACTAATAATTTTTCTTTGGTTTTATAGGATAGTCATAAATTTGGTACTTAGTGATCGCATGGAATTTACAATGTAAATTGGCAAGCTTCAATCTAATCCTTCTTGTACCCCGTAAGTGAAGGGGCACTTCCTTCTTTCATCCCTTAAGTTAAGGGGGGGCTACAACTTCACCAGGAAACACTTCCTGTAGGTTGGTACCTCTATAAACTTGACATCTAGAAGGGGTTCATATCTGCTCCGCCCCGACACTAGGAACATAAAGTCGTGTGGACTGTGCATATACACGCTGCTCTAATAAAATATTTGTTGTGATTGGATTGACCTATTGACATGTTTAAATTTCATTTCATTCCAACATTAGTAAATGTAAAAACAGTTAAAGACTTGCGGGATTTCATCACCCGAAAAGCTTACAAACAAGTGGGACCAACCATTAGGGATACAAAGAAATTCATATCGCACAAAAATTGAACGTCCCAGACCTGAAAATAGCTGATAATAAAAAAGAGTAGCAAGATTCTCGCGGGATTTCATCACCCAACGGATAGGTGTACCGGACTGGGGTACAAACACGGGTTCATAGGATACGGCCCCAGCCTAACGTCTTGAAATACTAGTTGTAGGTTTGTGACATTACCATTCCGAGTGCTGAAGTACGATAATGCAACTCGCTCGGGCTTGAGGACTGAACATCTACTTTAAGCTGGTACTAGCACAGTGACGCATGAGAGTGTAGAAACCATAGCCGTGAACCATCCTATTTATTTTTTTAACATTAAAAAATATAGAGGAGGCCCAATTATTTCTTCTAAAAAATGCTGAAGTGCTAGAGTTTTAGGCCTGATTGATTTATTTTTGCATTAGGTGTTAATTTAATTATAAATTGTCGTACATGCAAGAACATTATGGCTCATATTTTGACATCCCACAATATCCTTAAAATTATTTTCAATCATGGGATCACCAAAATTCTTAATACGTGGAACCTTTCCAATCTCATTCCTAAATGCAGTCTTAACCATTCTTTTAGTCATCCAAACAGTTCCTACCCGCTCTACCCAAACCATCTTTGGAATACACCCTTTCCCTCTTCATGCAATAATCAATGGAAAGACTCCTTCAAAAAAATAATCAATGGAAAGTCAAAAATAAGCGTTGCAATTTCAGTAACAAATTATACAATTCTAACAACAGACATTGGTGAATAAAACTTCTATGAACAAATCTATCTCTAGATTAGAGACTCAGATAACTCAGTTATCAACCACGTGAAGTGAAATGGAATTTGAAAAAATTTTAAGCAATAAAGATGAACAATCCAAAGTTAAATCTTCTTGTGATTTAGAAAATGATGAATTGAAGCGTAATCATGGAATGATTTCCCCGTGGGGTGAATGGATACTATATTACGAGACAGATTTAGAAGATAAATATTTTGAGGTCGACGATTCTTTGTCATAAGAAGATCTTAAAGAAGCGGCTAATGTGTTCAATAATTTTTTTTTTCAATCATATCCTAATTCCGCCCTCAACATTCAACTACCAATGTCATTATCCATCCCTTCACCGATAGAGCCCCACCAATTCACAAATGATATCATGACTGAAAGTGAGTATTTTACCAAATTCTTAGACGATTTCTTAGATGATGACGATGATAAATTTTTTTCTGGAAGTGTGAATTTAACACCGATCCTTTAGAAAATATGAGCTCCATCTTTATCCTAACTAGTGTCACCTTCTGCATCTCTCTTCCTTGAACTCATACCTCCATCGCCTGAGTCCATGATGAATGTCTAAACTATTTTGAGGACCCGAATGATCTTGAGATTCGTGAAATGGTACATTCATTAACATCTGAAAACGTGATTCAACTTGGCCATGTCCCTAAGCAAATGAGTATCCACGTCAATGGTTAGGATGAGTCCCTTGAGATAAGTTGTGATTTTAGACACACACGTTTTAAATGTTTGTTAGAGTTAATTGTTCCCCGATCCCTACATCTTCAAATATGTTATATAGTTTTTTTTCTACTAATAGAAAACAATTTTTTGAAAAATTATAATTTTGGGGATGCCTCACGGAATTGCTTTGTCAGAACCACCTATCACACTTTTTAAAATATCAATGATAACATGGGGGTTTTAAAAAATTTCAAAGTAAATTTCTTTCCAGGAAAATCGAGTTTTGAATCTAGTACATTTTTGGGGATGAATACTTGAATACCAATCTTATTAATTACTGCAACACGTCGTAATCATATGATTGCATTAAAAATTTTAAAGGAAAATATATTCCCTCGGTATGTGTTTGTTTTATCTTGGAGAAAATGGTTTTTCATGATTTGTCTAAAATTATCAACTTGGATTCATCAAAAGATAGACAAAGTTTTTTGAAAAAAAATCTTTTTCATAGAGAATTAGTTTTAAACACTTTTTGGTTTTTACATAATATATCTGCCTAATTAGGGGCTAATATTGAGGATCATCATTCATGTGTTCTCTGGATTTTGAAAGAGAATTTGCATCAAGGATAGTACATTACATTTTCAACTTCGTACCCTTCCAATCATATTAAAATTTTTAAGTTTGGCGGTACATTCGCCTGGCTGAAGACGGTAAACTTAGCGCTTATTGGGAGGCAACCCATGTCACATTCAGTTGAGAAATTCCAGTTTTTTTTTTCTCCATTTTTTTTATGCTCAAAAATATTAAGGTAAATGTTTCATTTAAGTTTGGTGGTAGGAAACTTTTTTTTAAAATATTTCATGAAAAAATGTGAAATAATGGCACTTTGACCATTTATGATATATTTTTGATTAATTTCCAAACACTTAAACTGATTTGACCTTGACATAAATATTATGGAAAAACCTAAATTTTTGAAATTGTACCAAGTATACGCTAGAATATTTTGGACTATCTTAAGCTAGATGTACTATCTTTTTATTAGCGACTAATTCATTCAATAGATTTTTGCTCAATGTAAAGAAAAAATTTAGCATTTATGTTGGGAATAGTTTGCTACAAGGGACAACTGCCTAAGAATAAATTTATCTCTAAAAAAATATAATAAGCCAAATGTGCTCTGAAAACTTTCACACTGCAAGGCCTGCTCGCATGATTAAGAACTGAAAGAGTAAAAATTATCACCAATCTTAAGTTTGACCATGAACTATGTGAAATGAGCACAAGAAAATGTTACTTGTGAGAATCCTTAGTCTAAGTCATGATGGGGCACCACACCCCGGTAACCTTAGCCAAATGATGGGGATTATCAACCGAAAACTCCTTGTTATTGAGGCTTTACTAAGAAACAATGTACTCAAAAGGAAAGGCTTGAAAAAGAAAAGAAGAAAATAAAATAAAATTCTAGGAAGGCCAATTGACAAAGGCACTTATCGAACTGACCGTAAAATTTTGTTCCAGTAAGAACTAGACAACCAAAAACTGAGTAAATTATTCTTGACAACGTATTAGGCGATTAAACTATTTTCACTGTACACTTAAATTTGAATAAAGCAAAATACTTGAATCTCTTTCTAATCTAGAGGTAGTACCTCAAGTTTCAGATAAGCTTAAAATATTCTTAAGTATACTTGGGAGAATAGTTGGTTTAGGGATTTCCCAGTGCTATAATTTTGTCACAACTAAGTAAGGATAAGTTCACAAGAAATGAGTCATGTATATTCCAGAATTATTTAAAATGTCATTATTGACTTATGTGGGTATAGTCACTGCAAACCCTCACGAGAGAACATTCGTTCACTAGGCTAAACCTGGGGGTTTAGCGGCTTGTTGCATATGCTAAATGTAATCGCGCTCCCTGTAAAAGTGGCTATTATTTTATTTTACTTGGGACGAGAAAAAGACAAGATTGGGGGTATTTGATGAGCGTACAATTATGACATTTTTAATATACCCGAACATTTATTTTGGTCGTTCATTATATTTAATTTTGGGTACTTATGCGCGTTTGTTTGATTTTATCTATTGGAGATGGATATTTGAAAACATGATCTTAAAGTCAAGTAAAAGTGTCTCCAGCAGTTGATAGCACAAAAAGTCAAAGACACAATATATTTGATCTCAAGATTAAAGAAATATATATACAAATATTCTTGGAGAATAAGATCAAAAAGTATATTGTATCCATGATCCTTGAAAATATTTTATATTGAAGATATATGCAAAAGTTTTCATGAAGAAAGATCTATACACCACTTAAGGGAATTATATACAAGAATCTTAAGTGACTGGTTGTAATTTTAAAAGATATTATTGTAAAAATATTCTTTAGAATTTAATGTATAGTTTCTAAATTTAGGTTCATTCTCCTATAAAATTAACCCTCCTACCATTGTAATTGAGCATCTCATATTGGAGCAAGTTTAGAAGAAATAAAGTCTTAGTTTTATTTAATTGTTTCATCTCTCTTTAATTTTCTTTTATAAATAGTTAGCTAGTTCATGCAATGATTTTTGGAATGATTGAAGGCTAATCTCTTCTAGTTATGACTAAAAGAAAACCCTTACCCGAGTAATAATAGTTATGTTGTAGTTCTAAGATTAGATCTCTTTTGTAATCTTTTAAAATACCAATAATCTACTTCTAGGCTTAAACATAGCTAATAAGGGAATTTAGACTATTTATCCCAAATTCGGTGTTATAACTATTAAACCATATTTTAGGACAAACACGAAGAGAATTCGTAGAAGAAATTCGACCAAGCTTAACCATAGTTGGAAGAATTCCTCCTACACATCAGATTAAGTAAAACCTAATTTGACCAAACCTTAGATGCTTAATCATGGATCTAGTGACTTTTACATCGAAAATGCCATACTCCCAGAATATTTGACATGAATAATCCGCCTAGTAAAGCTACATAGTTACTATTATTGCTTTGGTTGGGTCGAATTCTAGTCATAGTTATTCTCTTATTAATTGTTCTTGTTTTTATTTCTTTTCAATCTATCTCTTATAAAACCGCAATTTGGCCTAGAAAATATTTGTTTTCCCAAACCTCCCTGTGGATTCGATCTCACTTATCCGTGCTGTGGATTCGATCTCACTCATCCGTCCTATAATTCGACAACCGTACTTTGAGCGCGGGTATTTTGCTAGAGGGTCCCCAAAAATTTTCTTTTCATATAGGTCTAAAAAAAATCATTGTTATTGAGTTTTCCTAAAAATCATTGTTATTGCTGCGAATCATAAATGTCTCAAGTGGCGTTTCCCAAAAATTCATTTCCCCGAATCGTACCCATTTCACAAACCGTTTCCTGCGAAACGTTTGGGAGAGTGAGAAACGCATTTTCCGTAACATAGTGCAGAAGCTGAGTAAAATCTGTATGGATCTGGAAAAACCGTGTGCATTCATTGAGTAAGGAAGTTGATCGTTACATCACAATGGCAAATTGATAGAATACAACCTAGAAGATGTTGATGCTACTATTTTAGTTGTTCGTGTTGCTCTTGCAAATGGGAGGAGCTGGGAGGATCTTGCTCGCATGGTGAAAGACGAGAAAAGATCTGGAAACCCTGTAGCTGGTCTTATTGATAAGCTCCATCTTGAATGAGATTGCATTACATTACTCTTGAGCAACAATCTTGTCGAAATGGATGACGACGAGATGACACTCCCTGTTGACAAGGTGGAAGTTGATTTGGCACTTTCAGCACATCTAATGCACGCAGGTGGTAGGTATGGACTTAAGAAGAAGCAGGAAAATAAATAGGAAAACACCGTTACAGCCCATGAAAAGGCTTTCAAAGCGGCTGAGATGAAGACTCGCCTACAACTTTCAAAGGAAATGGCTGTTGCAGCAATCTCGCATATGCCTAAAGTTCACTGGTTTGAGAAATTTAATTGGTTAATTAGCAGTGAAAATTATTTGATTATAAGCGGACATGATGCTCAACAAAATGATATGATAGTCAAGCGGTATATGTCCAAAGGAGATCTGTATGTCCTTGCAGAATTTTATTGAGGTTCAAGAACTGTGATTAAGAATCACAAACCCGAAAATTTTATACCCCTCTCACTTTAAATCAAGCAGGGTGCTTCACTGTTCGCCACAGCAAAGCGTGGGATTCAAATATTGTGAGTAGTGCATGGTGGGTTTATCCTCATCAAGTTAGTAAAACAGCTCCAACGGGAAAATATCTTACAGTGGGAAGTTTCATGATTCGTGGAAAAAAGAACTTCCCGTCCCCGCACCCTCTTGTTATGGGATTTGGGATTCCTTTTCGCTTGGATAAAATCTCCTTGGGATCAGATTTAAATGAATGAAGAGTAAGAGGTGAGGAGGACGGGGTAGAAGATACTAAAATTGAAGAAATCATGCTTGAAGAAAATCCTGAATCCGAGGATTAAATTGCCGTTGTAGAATCAGCACATATAAATAATGAATCAATAGGTAAACTCTGTTTTTTCTTCTTTACCTGATGTGCTTTCAGATGATAATCATCATGAAGAAAAGGAAGCTTCTGTGAGTGAAAACCTTACATGGTAAAGGCCGGAAGACGAAAGCTCAAGAAAGGCCCTATAAGTGATACTACTGCTAATGCAACTGCTGAGCCTGAAGAAAAGCATAAGGAAAACAATCTTACAAGTATTGAAGCAGATAAAATTGTCCAAAAGCCTCCTAGTGGAAAACCCGTACACGGACAAATGGGAAAACTCAAGGAATTCAAGGAGAAGTATGTTGAGCAGGATGATCAAGAAAGGAGAATTTGTATGGCTCTACATGCTTCGGTAGGAAAGACAAACAGAAATGATGAAGAGTCACAAGATACAAACAATCCTAGTGCCAAAGAAATAAAATCAGCTACTGGTAGCTGTGGCGGAGCGAGTAAAGAACGAGAGGGGGCAGCTGCCCCCACTCAATTTTTTGAAAAAGTATATATTTAAATGTGAGGAGGCAACAATCTCTGGTCGTATCAATGAATATTTATTTTATCCATTTTTCTCACTGCCATTTCAGCCACTCTCTCTCTCTCTCATAAAAGCTCTATTCACTCTCTATAAAAGCCTCAATTGAGTCTAAAATCTAAAACAGAGCATCATAGTTTAATGGAGGGAAATAACATCATGAGAGGAGGAGATACTTGTGTTACACGTGTATTCAGAAATAAATGAAAATGAATGAAAAGGAAATAGAAAACTGAAGATCGAGGCTTCCAGTCACTGTAATTTCCATAAGACAGATTTCACCCTGCATATGGTGCTTTACAGTTAATGGTGCCAGTCTCCCAGGATACAACGATCAAATCTTACAGACTTGAAGCACTCAAGTCAATACTCCTGTCGAACTGTCTGTGATATTACTCTCATGAAGGAAGCAATAAAAAATCAATGAGATTTGGGTATTTTTCTATGTCTCAAAACAATGTAGAAAATGGCTGTTTAAAGAGGTGAATATGACTTATCAACGCACTTGTTGGATGGGTTGTGCCCCAAGAAGCACCTCTGTGAAGAGTTGTAACTCTTGGAAAGAATGACCAACTCCGGAATAAACACCCCAAAAAATGACTAAGTGTAAACTAGAAATCCCATTGAGCCCATGGCCCAAGTCCCCATCCCCAAGCCATCATAGACACATTCGTGGGTCATGGGTCGGGTGAGGGCAACCACCTACTATAGCCATCGCACATTCGTCTCATACACGCGTGAGGGCACAGCCCATAAAAAAATAAAAATCCTATTTTTACTTATCCAATGAAGGACTAAAGTTAGCACACTAAGTTAAAACATTCAAAACAAAGAAACCACATGCGGTTTTTCCAGCAATCCCCCACTATTGAATAAAAACGATAAAATCAAAAAATGAAAACGATGAGATTAAGGTTAGGAATGGTTCCCCATCAAAGAAGGTATCTTGTGGACTTGAACCTTCTCTAGTGAAAGACTATCAGACATACTTGGCCAATAAGTGAACATGATGTCTTAAACTGTTCAACCGTTGGTTTAAGCCCAGACAATAGTATTCATACAGTTCCTTTCCTGTCACAGACAGTTCTTAAAGTTGTGTCCATTTCGGCTCTGGACAATCTTGGATTCATGAGGGCTATTAGAGAATTTAGCCATCTCAATTCTCACGAAGCGTCCCTCACTTCACAGTTACATAGGTGATTTCCTATTAAGAGTACCCCGCCGTACTCTACTTGTATACACAAGCTATAGGAATCATTAAAATTTAATTTTACCCTAACAATTTCTACAGGTTACACTGTTACATCTGGAATGTGATGGAGACCTATGCTCCGCAGTGCTTAGGTGAATAACCATCAACGAGTTTTCCTATTAAACCTAAATCTTAGGATCCTCCAGTCAACAAGGTTAAGTTACCATTGGTATTACTCGTGGATTGGCTATATTAATCCCATTCCTTTTGATGTGCAGTATACTTGCCCTTTCGACAACCCTTTTGTAAATGGATCCTCTAGGTTATCTTGAGAATTTACAAAATCAATGGATATTCTTCCATTCGCAAGTAACAACTTAACGGTATTGAGTCTACGGCGTATATGTCGTGACTTACCATTATACACTTGATTCTTAGCCTTTGCTAGTACTGCTTGATTACCACAATGAAAACATATAGCAGGCACAAGTTGTGGCCATAAAGGAATATCCTCTAAAAACTCTCAAAGCCATTCTACTTCATCTCCAGCTTTGTCCAAAGAAATAAACTCAGATTTTATCGTGGAGCGAGTTATACATGTTTTTTTATGAGATTTCTATGATACTGCTGCACCTCCAAGTGTGAAGACATATCCAATAGTAGATTTTGACTCGCTAGAATCCGATATCCCATTTGCACCACTATATCCTTTTAGTATAGGTGGATAAGTAGTGTAGTGCAAACCATAGTGTAAGGTGTACTTCAAGTACTTTAAAGCCCTAACTAGTGCCACCTAATGTACATCTCTCGGATTACTCGTATATCGACTCAGTTTACTTACTGCTTAAACAATATTTGGTCTGGTGTTGTTCATAATATACATGAGACTGCCTATGATACGTGAGTACTCAAGTTGAGAAATGGTTTCTCCTTTATTTTTCACAAAGTTTTGAGTTCATATTCAAACATATTAAATCTCTTAAGCACGTTTTCTATATAATGTGTTTGTGACAGCATAATTCCCTATGATTTCCTATTAATCATGATTCCAAGAATAACATCTGGAATCCTTGAAATCGAAGTTCCTGTTCATCATTTTCTTCACAAAATTTATTACATTAATATTTTTCCCCAAAAATAGCATATCGTTTACATATAGATAAACAATTACGTATGCAGCATCAATGCATTTCGAATAAAAATATTTGTGACATTCATTAATTTTCAATCCATCCTTGATCATATCACGGTCAAATTTTGTATGCCATGGTAAGGGCGTTTGTTTTAATCCATATAAGGACTTTACAAGTTTACAAACTTTATGTTCTTGTTTGTTGACAATAAACTCTTCAGGTTGGTTCATATAAATATCCTCATCTAATTCACCGTTTAAAAAAGCTATTTTCACATTCATTTGATGTATTTCAAGATAAAGCATAGCTGCAATAGCTATCTACATTCATATAGACCTTATCCTTTTAACAGGTGAATAAGTTTCAAATCAATCTAGGCATAACTTTTGCCTAAATCCCATAGAAGCTAGTCACACCTTGTACTTGTCTATAGAACCATCAGGCTTCATCTTCCTCTTGAGGAACCATTTGCAACCTATTGGTTTGTTACCAGGTGGAAGATTTGCCAACTCCCACATTTGATTTTGCATAATAGAATCAATTTAACTATGCACTGCCTCTTTCCAACTAGGAGCCTCTGAAGTTGACATGGCCTCCTTGAAGATTTGAGGTTCATTCCCTAACAGGTTAGTTATATAACCTGGACCGATTCTTACGGTTATAGTCTTAACTTGTTTGCCATGTCAAAGTTCTGCAGCCTATTTAGAAGTTTGCTCAGGAATTTGCTCAGAACATTCAGGCTGAAGATCACTACATGAAGCAACGTCATGTTATATTTTCAGAGAATTTGCTGAATCACTTTTTTTGCTTAGGAAAATATTCTCAAAGAATATAGCATCACGTGATGCTATGAATGCATTCTCATGAATATCACTAATCTCTGATTTGTGTACTAAAAATCTGAATGTACTACTAATATTAGCTTTGCCAATAAAAATGCAGTCAATAGTTTTTGGTCCCAATTTCACATGTTTGAGAACTGTAACTTGCACTTTTGCTAGGTACCACCACACTTTCATGAATTTAAAGGAAGGTACTCTACCTTTCCAAAGTTCATAAAGAATGTTATTAGTCTTCTTATGGGAAATCTTATTTAGAAAATATTTCACTGAAAGTAAAGCTTCTCCGCACAAGTTTTATGGTAAACAAGAACTAATCAGTATGGCATTTTTCATATCTTTCAAAGTTCTATTTTTTATCTCAACAACTCCATTTTTCTGAGGTGTATAAGGTGTTGTAGTTTGGCGAATAATCCCTTTCTAAGCATAAAACTCTTCAAAAAATGATGAAACATATTCACCTCCTCTATCTGACCTTAAATTTTTAATCTTCCGGTCAAGTTGATTCTCAACATCATTTTTGTAAAGAGCAAACATCTCTAATGCTTCATCTTTACTTCGGTGTAGATACACATGACTATACCTAGTACAGTCATCGATAAAAGTAATAAAATACTTTTTCAAAGCCTCTTGTTTGGACGAATTTAAAGTCACATAAATCGTTGGGTATTAATTTAAGAGTCGTTGTCTTCCTTTTATCAATTAAATGAAAGGGTCCTTTTATAAACTTTTCTTCAACACATGTTGTACATTTTTTTTTGCAATCAATGCTGAATTTAGGCAGTAGACCTAAGTTCATTAATCTGCGTAAATAACTAGTATAACATGCCCTAATTGTACATGCAAAACCTTCAAAGGCTCAAGAATATAAGCAGAACCTACAATTTTATTGATAATCATTTGGGTTACATCAACATTGAACTTAAACAGACCATCACATAAGTATCCCTTTCCTACAAATATTCTACTTTTAGTCAAGACACATTTGTCCGTCTGAAATACAAGCTTAAAACCCTTCTTGCTTAAAACTGCTACTGACACAAAATTCTTTCAAATATCAGGAGCATGCAGAACTTTATTCACAGTGAGTTTTTTTCATGATGAGAATATTAGGAAAGCCTTTCCACCTCCTTCAGCCATAGAAGTTTCAAAGTTTCCCATGTACAGCTTTTTATCATTATCTACTTTTTTGAATGAAAAAAACTGGGTTTTGTCAGAACAAATGTGGCGTGTTGCTCCAATATCAATCTACCAATCTTTGGCATTACTGATCAGGATCACTTCAGAGACCACAATAGAAAAGTTCTCCATTTCAGACACGTTGGTTTGAGGGGCTGGTTCTTTGATGACTCACCTTAGTGTGGTACCCTTTCTATCCTCATGTATGGCAGTTCCTAGAAAACTTCTTGAAGTCTTTTCCTGTTGGTACAAGTGTTGGGTTTTTACCCTTCTTCCCATTCTTTTTATGGGATTTACCCTTAATGTTTGAAAGATTTCCTTCAATAATATTGGCTTTGATTCCAGCAAACCAACTCCAATCGCTTTATCATTATTGCGATTATCTTCTTTGTTCTAAAACGTATGATCAAGTCCTCAAACTTCATCTCTTTGTATTTGTGCTTCAAATAATTTTTAAATTCCTTCGAGGATGAAGGTAATTTTTTAATCAATGAAGCAACCAAAAATAACTCGCTCAGAATCATTCTTCTTGCATGAATTTCTTGCAGGATAATCTGTAACTCTTGTACTTGACTAATTACTGACCTATAATTAATCATCTTGAAGTCAAGGAATTTGACGACAACGAATTTCTTTGTTCTAGCTTCTTCTGTCTTGTACTTATCCAGGGAATCCCACAATTAATTGGTAGTCTTGAGTGAACTATAAATAGTACAAAATTTATCATCCAACCCATTTAAAATATAGTTCCTACACAAAAAATCAAAATGTTTCTATGCCTCTCCAACAGTGGCAGTGGTCTTATCTGTTTATCTTTCTTTAAGAACAGGGGCACTTTCCTACAAAACTTTTGCAAGGTTCAGTGTTGTTAGATAAAATAACGTCTTTTGTTGCCAACGTTTGAACTCTGCTCCATTGAACTTCTTCAGCTTTTCTTGATGAACACGAACAATAGTTTCGTTAATCGACATCTTCGTAAAACTTGAACACAAATAAGATATGAAATCTGTCTTATGATTGTTAAAGATGTATTCTAAAATAAATGAAAATGAACAAAAAGGAAATGGAAAATTAAAGATCGAGGCTTGCAATCACTGCAATTTCCCTAAAAAAGATTTCATCCTGCGTATGGTGCTCCACAGTTAATGGTGCCTGTTTCCCAAAATGTAACAATCAAATCGTAGAAATTTGAAGTACTCAAGTCAATACTCCTGTCCAACTATCTGTGATATTACTCTCAAGAAGGAAGTAATAAAAATGAAAGAGATTTGGGTATTTTTAGTGCCTAAAAACAATGTAGAATATGGCTATTTATAGAGGAGAAGGTAACTTATCGAAGTACCTGTTGGCATGGTTATGCCCTAAGAAATACCTCTGTGAAGAGTTATAACTCTTAGAGAGAATAACACACTCCTGAATAAACACCCTAAAAAATGACTTAGTGTAAGCTAGATATTCCCATGAGCCCATGGCCCAAGGCCCCATTGCTGAATCATAGATTTATAAAACAGTCCAGGTAGGTCATGGGTTGGGTCGTGCAAGCAAGCCTATTGGCATCCTCATATAATAAGCCTTCACACACTTGCCTCACATACGCGTGAGGGCACCACCTATTTACACATGTTATACATGATTGAAGTGTGCAACCCATTATAAAGTGAAAATCCTCTTTTCACTTATCCAATGTGGGACTAAAAATAACACTCCAAGTTTAGACATTCAAAATAAAGAAGCCAAATGGGGTTTTTCCAACAATCCCTGACTTTTAAATAGAAATTGTAAATTCAAAAAATAAAAATGAGGAGATTAAGGTTAGGAATGGCGCTGCATTGAAGAAGGTATCTTGTGGACTAGAACCTTCTCTAGTGAAAGACTATCAAACATGCTTGGCTAATCAATGAACATGATATCTTGAACAGTTCAACCATTTGTGTAAGCCTAGAAAATAGTATTAACAGAGTTCCTTTCCTGTCATAGACAGCTCTAAAAGTTATGTCCATTTCGGCACTGGACAATCTTGGATTCAAAAGAGCTATTAGAGAATTCAGCCATCTCAATTCTAACGGAAGTGGCCCTCACTTCTAACTCACATAGGTGATTTCCTATTAAGTATACCCTGCTGTACTCTACTTATATACACAAGCTATAAGAATCATTAAAAAAAAAATTTACCCTAACAATCTTTACAGGTTGTACTGTTACATCAGGAATGAGATGGAAACCTATGCTCCATAGTATTTTATTGAATAACCTTTAATGGGTTTTCCTATTGATCTTGATCTTGGGATCCTCCAGTCAACTAGGTTAGGTTAGCCTTGAGATTACTCTTGGAATGGCTGTATTAATCACATTCGTTTTCATGTGCAATATACTTTCCCTTTTGATAACCCTTTTGTAAATGGATCTGCTGGTTTGTTTTGAGATTTAACCAAATCAATAGATATTATTTCATTCGCAAGTAACTACTTAACGGTGTTGCGTCTGCAATGTATATGTCGTGACTTACCATTATACATTTGATTCTTAACCCTTGCTAGTGTTGCTTAATTATCATAATGAATACATATAGCATGTACAAATTGTGGCTATAGAAGAATATCCTCTAAATACACTCGAAGCTATTCTGCTTCTTCTTCAGAATTTTCCAAAGTAATAACTCTAATTCCATCGTGGCGCGAACTATACATGTTTGCTTATGAGATTTCCGTGATACTACTGCACCTCTAAGTATGAAGACATATCCAGTAGTAGATTTTAACTCGTCAGAATCCGATATCCAATTTGCATCACTATATCCTTTAAGTACAACTAGATAAGTACTGTAGTGCACACATAGTCTAAGGTGTACTTCAAGAACTTTAAAACCCTAACTAGTGCCACCCAATGTACATCTTCCAGATTACTCATATATCGACTCAGTTCACTTACTACATAAGCAATATCTGGTCTAGTGCAGTTCATAATAAACATGAGACAACCAATGATATATGAGTACTCAGTTCATAATATCCTTGATCAAACTGGTATAGAGGTCGATTAAAAGCTAGTATTATCTATGCTTTAATCTATGTGATGTCTACAAAGTAGAGAGATGTATAAGTGAAAAACTTGTAAGTTTCACTGATTAGAAAAGGATGTACATTGGATGGAGATGAAAATCTCACATTTGGAATGGAAAAAGTGAAAAAGTTAAGGACTTAACGATAATATTGTTTTAGTCGCCTAGCGTTCCAAGGACTTAAAATGTAGATTCCTTCTTTAGTCATGAGGTAATATGATCCCAGGCCTGAGAGACCTTTGATATGGAATGGACCCTCCCAATTGTCTGCTAGTTCCCGAGTATGAAGTTGTTTAAGGTGTTGAGGTATTTCTCTGAGGACGAGATCATCAATTTAAAGGGAACGGCTTCTGACCCGTCTATTGTACGAACTGGCCAACATATAATTATATCGACCTAGGTTAACGATGGTGGATTCCCTGGTTTCATCGATTTAATTGAGGTTGCAAGCCAATTCAAACTCATTTTCCTTGTCAGTTTGCTCGTTATCTTTGACTGGATGATGGTATTCGGAGGAAATGGCAGCCTCGGTACCGTAGACAAGGAGGAATGGAGTGCAGCCAGTCAACTTTCGTGAAGTGGTACGACATGCCCATAAGATATAAGGAAGTTCTTGAACCCAATTCCCTTTTTTTTAGAGTATAGCCATTTCATGAGTCCATCTACGATGGTTTTGTTGGTAATTTCAGCTTGGCCATTTCCATGTGAATAGTAGGGATTGGATGGTGAGTGCATAATGTTATGTTGATTGAGGAAAGCTACGACTTTTTCTCTAACAAATTGGGGCGCATTATCTATACGAATTAGGCGGAGATACCTAAACCGAGTGATGATGTGCTTCCAGATAAAAAAATTACATCTTTTTCTTTGGTTCGACAGAGTAGAATTTCTTCTACCCATATTTGTAAAATAATTAGTAGCTACGAGTAGGTGGCGGCGATTACATGGAGAATTTGGAAATTTGCTGACAAGATTGAGTGTCCATCCTTTGAATGGCTAAAATACCTTTCTTGCATGGAGTTTGATCACAGAGGTGCAGATCATCTATCCATGTCAATTACATGCGTCTCATTTACTTGAGTACTCTTCTACTTGTTTCTACATGCCAGGCCAGAATACTCCATGTGTAATGGCAATGTTTGCCAGTGATCGACCTGCGGCATGGGAGCCACAAATCCCTTCATGTAGATCGTGGAATAACTTGTCCGCTTTCTGTTTAGAGAAGCATTTGAGGTAAGGCTTTGAGACTAAACGGTGCTATAAAGTATCGTTTATATTTGTGTAGCGCTTTTAGTTTCTATCAGCTGTCGGTGCTATTTCAGATTTACTAGAAGTGGACCTTCGCATTTATTGTCAATACCGAGGTAAACAAAGAAAGGCTTTCGCCAATCGTCGCTTTCCTCTTTATCGCCCCCAGTGTTGATCGTGCATATAAAAATTTAATCAATGTTGGAGGTTGAAATCACTTCGATATGGAGATATCGAGCTTCTGTGCCAAAGACCCCGACTAGATATACCAAGGAATCGACGTGTCTGTTTTTCACCTCGAGGAAGATAATCGAGAGTTGTGCGTATTCGATCATCTAGTCATTCTTCTTGTATTGTTTAGAGTAATGGTGAATGATCAGTAACAAATCTGTGTAAACTGAGAGTTTTTGGATGCCGAGCTTAAGAGAAAGATTGAGTCCATAAATAAAAGCTTCGTAATCGGTAACATTATTTGAGGCCTCTAAATCCAAGCGGATTAAATTCTCAATTTTATCATTGAAAAGGGTAATCAATACGATTCCAATTCCTGACCCTGCGGGTCTTGATGATCCATCTGAAAGAAGTCTCCACCCTTTCCTTGTAGTCTATTCAGCTCACTCATCAAATGCCCTGGGGGGTGGATCTTCTGTAACATCCTCTACGTAGTCAGAATCATGCCCTTTCTACTCGGTATCCTCAACTGGAAAATTGAAGAGAAGATCAGCAACGGCCTGACCCTTTTCGGAATGACGTTGTTCGAACTTGATATCATGTTCTCTCAAACTGACTAACCATCGTCGCACTCTTCTTGATTTTTCTTTCTTGGATAGAACCTCCCGAAGTGGGTTGTTCGTCGTGACTTTGATAGAATAAGCTTGGAAATAGTGCTTAAGTTTTTGTGAAGTATAAACAAGAGTGAGAAGAAGTTTCTCAATTTTAAAGTACCTCATTTCCACCAGAATGAGGGTTTTGCTGATGAAGTTGATAGGTTTCTTGATTTTCCATTCAAGTTGAGTGAGAACCTAGCTGAATGAAGTATTTGTAACTGCTAGATAGATAATCAGTTCTTTATTATCTACTGGGGTGCTCATGATGGGAGACATCCCCAAATAAGTTTTGAGATCCTGAAAAGCTACTTTGTATTATGATGTCCATTGAACCTCTGCATTTGGCTAGACTTTTCCTCGTTTAGAACAACCGTAGAGTAGTTGGAACAGCAGACGACAGCGGTCTGAAGATTTTAAAATGAAACGGTTGATAGCGGTAATCTTGTTGGCAAGTTTCTGAATGTCTTTCGTCATTCTCGGAGATAGCATGTGGAGGAGAGCCCGAAACTGATCTGTATCGGCCTCAATCCCATTTTTGCTGATGAGGTGGCCTTAAAATTGACCTGAATATACTCCGAATTGACACTTATCAGGATTGAGACGCATCCTGTAAGATCAAAGAATGTTGAATATTGTGTTGAGATCTGAGATGTGGTTGATGGACTGCATGTTTTTGCACAAGTGATCATCAATGCAGACTTTTATGGCTTTCCCAGGATGTGCTTTGAAAATAGTCGTCATCAACCGTTGATAAGTTTCACCTGCATTTTTAAGTCTGAAGGGAATGACTTTGTAATAGTAAAGTCCCCTTTCAGTGGTGAAAGTGGTCTTTTCTTAATCTTCATTAATGAGTGGAATCTGATTGTATCCAGAAGCAGGGTCCATCATAGATAGAAGTTTGTAACCTGCTGTGGAGTCAAGGATCAGATAAATGTTGGGAAGGGGAAAACTATTCTTTGCAGTATGTTTGTTTAGATCGTTGAAATCTATACAAACTTAGACTTTTCCATTCATCTTTGGGATAACGACGATGTTAGATATCCAATCTAGATATTTGGCTTCTCGAATGAATCCTACATTAATCAATTTCTCGATCTCCATGTTAACTTCATCTCGAAGTAGTGATGATAAGCATCGCTGTTTCTGTTTGACCATAGTGGCATTAATGTTGATGGCCAATTTTTGACATGCCTTGGCCGGATCGACCCCAGGTATCTCTTCGAAAGACGATGCAAAAACATTTTCCTTTAGTCATAAGAACTAAATGAGAGTGTCCATTTCATGTTAAACCATCGTAGTAACGATGAAAGTACCTCTGCTAAGTCTATCAATGTTGATATATTCAGTGGGCTCCTCCATGGAAGGCTGATCATCGGGGTGATCTACTTTCAACCATTGCTATGCAACATACTTGTTCGAAGTATCTAAAATTGTAGAGGCGGTGTTTTCGTAAGCTTGAGAATGCTTTTAACTACCTCTGATCTCATAGATACCGTCGTTGTGTTTAAAGCGGGGTGCTTGATGATAGGTGGAAGCGATAGCTTCTATATTATGAATCTAGTAACGACCCATAATCCTGGGATAATGAGATTTGGCGTTGATCATGTAGAAGATGTCGTCGATTATGGCAGGTCCTGTGGTAATAGATAATATGATCTTCCCTACTCTCTCTTCTTTAGAACCATTGAATCTACTAATTTCGGTGTGGCTTTGAATGACTTAAACGGCTAAACCCATTTGGTCGATAGTGCTCTGAAAGAGAATCTCTATACCGCGGCCAGTATCGATCTTCATTGTGTGCATGAAAAATTTCTTCATCTTGAGCATTATGACTGTAAGGACTTATCCCTCGATCTCACTCAAAATTGAGTTCATCCCGTTCAAATTACCTACATTTCAGGCTCACGTAATTTTAGCACTTGACACTTCAGTCAACATACTATCCAACCCCGCGAACTACTTAAGAAACTACATCGAGCTAAACTCGGAAAATGTTATAGCCAAAGACACCTGCCTCTCATAAACTTGTCAGCTATTCAGTCAACCGCCACTAACCATATTATTCGGAAAATGTATTCTAGTACGATAAGGAGATGTGAAGAAGCCTATTAATGGAAAAAGTTCCCGAAGAGATAGGGACAAGAAAAATCATTCAAAACTTCTTATTTATGAGATCAAAAAAATTTCTATGTTCTAGAGATCACTTATAATAAAGACATCCACGCAAAGCAATAAAGATACTTTTACAAAAATCCTCCATACGTGGTCGTGGTCTTTTACCTGTTCAGAGGTTTTCCACGCTAAAAGCACTTGTTCTCATTTTTTACTTTCTATTAGAGTATTGTTACAGGTTCATTGGTGTGATAGCTAATTCCTAATCAAATCGAGCTTATGGAATTTGCCAATAGGAACTTCGCTCGAAATTTATGAAGATCTGGGAAACCTCACCGAGTTACGGTTGAATCTCCACGCCGAGGCAGAGAAATGAGCCGAACTTGAACTTCAATTAACAAAGGACCACGAGCTCCGAGAGAAAGAGCTTGATATAGAGCGACAAGCTCATTTAATAGCACTACTTTCAAGCACATTCCATCAAAGTGATGGCGAACTACCAACTTCAGGAAGTTTTATCCAAAAAAGAGAAGTCACGAAGAGTGCAACAATCGTCAGTCCGTTTGTGTGAGCAAGATATCAAGTTCGAGCAACGTCATTCTAAAAAAAATTAGGCCGTTGCTGATTTACTCGTGGATTTTCCAGTGGAAGATCCCCAGTAGGAGGAGTACGACCCATACATTATCGAAAGCATGCCCGAGAATTCACTTCCCAAGGCATTCGACGAATGAGCTTATTGGATCACTAAGTCAGGGCGGAGGCTTCCCACAGATGGATCAGCAGGCTTCCCACAGATGGGCGACAACGATTGGCGAAAGCTTTTCTTAGCCTCCCTCGGAGTCGACAACAAGTGTAAAGGACCACTCCCAGAAGATCCAAAAGAGCACCGACAGCTGATCAACAACTCGAAGCATTGCATTACTTAGAATGGTATGCTTTACCGCCTCTCCGTTATAGGGCCATACCTCAAATGCTTCTCGAAGTCAAAGGCAGACAAGCTGCTCCGCAAATTACACGAAGGAACCTGTGGCTCCCACGCCACAGGTAGATCATTAGCTAATCGAGCTATAACTCAAGGTGTATTCTAGCCCAGCATGCGCAAACAAGCAGAGGAGTACTCCCACTGGTGCGACACCTGCTAGAGACATGGAAAAATGATATGTACCCCTGCACTAAAACTTTATGCAAGCAAGGTTTTCTGGCCATTCAAAAGATGGGCACTAGACCTCGTCGGCGAATTCCCTAACTCGTAGCTACCGATTACTTTACGAAATGGGCAGAAGCAATTCCACTGCGTCGAACAAGAAAAGAAGAGGTCATCTCTTTTATCTGGAACCTCATAATTACTCGATTTGGGTGCCCCCACCTAATTCGTATCGATAATGGGCCCCTATTTGCGGGAAATAAGGTCGTAACCTTCCTAAATCACCATAATATCATCCATTCACCATCAAATCCGTACTACCCCGAAGGCAATGGCCAAACCAAAATTACCAATAAAACCATCGTGACTGGACTCAAAAAAAGGCTTTACTCACAGAAAAAAGGAAATTGAGTTCGCGAGCTACCTCACGTCCTGTGGGCGTATCGAACCACTCCCCGACAATCAACTAGGTGTACCCCATTCCTCCTCGCTTATGGTACTTAGGCAGTCATTCCTTCTGAATATCATCACCCAGTCCGTGATCACGAGCTAACTGATGAGGAATATGAATTCGAATTGGCTTACAACCTCGAAATGATTGATGAATCTTGGGAACGCACCATCGCTAACCTTGGTCGATATCATCATATGCTTGCCAGATCGTATAATAACCGAGTCAGGAGCCGTACTTTCCAAATCAGAGATCTCGTGCTTAAAGAAATTCTTCAACATTGCAAAGAGCCTCACGCTGGAAAATTAGCCAACAATTGGGAGGGTCCATTCATTATTACAGGTCTCGCAGGCCTGGGATCATACTATCTCATGACAGAAGGTGGAATCCCTATTTTAAATCTTTGGAACACTAGACGACTGTAACGATACTATTGTTAGGCGTCTTACTACTCCATTTCCATTTCTCGCATTTTGTTTTTCAATTCCAAAAGTGAGATTCTTATCTCCACCCAATGTAAATTTTGAACTTATCAATGAAAGTTTTTTTTGAACAATGTTATTCTCTTCACGAACATTCGTCCGCATTTTATAGATTCAAGCATAGATAATACTAGCTGGTAATAAATTTTTTCCAAGATCAATTAGTGATATCATTTGATTGGCTTTCGTTACTATATATCAGCGACTATGGGAAGTATTAATACTTGGTTCACATCAAATACTCAGCCAAACAAGAGATAAGACAAAGGTCATACTAGTCTTCATCTTTTACAACTTGTTTTGATCATTACAGTGGGCTGGATTAAGGATAATACTTGATTCAGTTGAATTTTGACATCTCTGCGACTGTGGCAAGTACAAAAACATGGCTCACATCAAAGACTCAACCAATCAAGAGATAAGATAAAGGTCATACTAGTCTTCACCTTTTACAACTTGTTTGGATCATTACAGTAGGATGGATCGAGGATAATACTTGGTTTTGCAGAATCTTTATATCTCTACGACTATGGCAAGTGTAAAATCTTTATTCACATCAAAGACTCAACCAAACATGAGATAAGACAAAGGTCATACTAGTCTTCATCTTTTACAACTTGTTTGGATCATTACAGTTGGCAAGATCGAGGATAACACTTAGTTCAGCTGAATCTTGAATCTTTACATCTCTACGACTTTGACAAGTATAAAAACTTGGATCACATCAAAGACTCACCCTGGCCTAAGATAAGGTAAAGGTCATACTAGCTTTTATCTCTTTCAATATGCTTGTGATATTTCTATATTTCAAATCAAGTTTCAAATTGGTTTAACTCAGCCCATTTCTGCGATTAAAACGATTGTGAAAACTTTGATTTATATCAAAGAACCCGCTAGACACAAGAAAAGGCAATGGTCATACTAGCTTTCATCTATTACAATGTGTCTACGGTAAGTACTATTTATTTTCAGGTCAAATTCACATTTTGTTTTTGTTGATAGAGGGTGAACAACAATTCCCCATGCATCAAGAGGTCAATCTTTCAGTTTGCGGGCCACAATAGCCCTACCTTGATCTATTGATTCCGATGTTCAAGTGTTGAGTTGGCTCTCCATGGAGCCCAAATAGTTCCCTCGATCTATCTTAGCCCCACAAGTGGATCCCTTATCTGACAGAGGTTTGTGCAAGGTATCTTGTTCTGACTCAAGACTTTTAACTTCCTCTACAAAATATGTAACGATCACCCTTGACAGGTCAGATCGAGACACACCAGGTACTACCATTATCATAAATCTTGCCTTCAACCTCACGAGGTGTACCTTTAATCTAGCGTAATTATCCTTCTATTCAATTATTTCCGCATTAACCCTATCATGATAAATGGCAACATCTTCAAATTTGGCAATCTACTGCGCCGACTCAGCTAGGTTTGTGGTTTCTAAGTCTATAGCCTGAGCACAAAGTCTCATAATTTATGCGTTCAACTCTTCCCTAGCCAGCAGATCCTTCAATAATTCATCCTTCCTCTTCACTCGCAAATCTTTGGCTTTGATCTCACCCTCCAGAACTTTCTCCCTAATAAGAGCAGCATCCAGCTTATGCTGGCATTCCAACAAATTTGTATTTCCTATCAGAACGTGCCCCTTAATTCGGGACACATCATTTTCTAGCTCTCTAATCCGACCTGAGAGACTAACTGCATCCCCTCAAACTAAAAGAGCCTTAACCTCAGTTCTACTACCTTCTGAACGCTCTCTGGACTTGGCCTTCTTGGAACGAGCAATGGCTTTGTTTTTTTCAGCTTTAAGTCGAGCAACTCTCTCGTTTAAGTCATCGCACCTCGCTGTATTTCTCAGAATTCCATATCCTTGGCAGGGAGGGTTGTTTGCAAATGTTCGGCTGTGGCCTCCATAGCCGATAGATTTTCTTGAGCTACCCTCAACTCGTCATCCTTTTTGATAAATTTTTGTCCCATTCGCTCCTGCTCGTTCCTATATCTTTGAAGATAAGATCGAAATTGTGCTTCTGTTTGTTCCAGCGCCTGGAAATGGTATTGATCCGTGTCGGCCTTCTTACACTTCGCAGCCAACGCGTCGACCTGACGTTGGAATTTCTCGGCACGTTCTGTGGCCTCAGATAGATTTTCTAATCCCTTCTTAATCTCATAATCTTTCTCTTCGACATAAAGAATGAGGTCGGAAACGGCCCAATTCAATTTTTCAAGTCTAAAATGCACTTTTATGTATTGATCCTCTCTATCCTCGTTTGCCTCCTTCATTCTTTCGAACTGCTCCGCAAATTCCCAATTGCGCATCAGTACGTTGTCCTCACGTGCGCGAGATGAGTCCAATTCGACCTGGGAAAGATAACAAGTTTTTGTATAGTTCAATTCAGAAAATCTAATTCCTAATATATTTCTAAAAGACTATGTGATTTCTAAACTTCTGTTTCCAAGTACTTTTAGAATAAAAGTTTGGACTCCATTCTCAGGTGAACCCTTCATAATTTTTTTAACGGCGTATAAGGTACATACTTTCGATATATTATTCTGTATTAATAGCGTTAAATTTTTTCCATGCATTTCTATCCTATTGACTTGATAACTTAACATTGATTTAACATGCAAGTCGTGAAAACCTAATCTAATCTAACCTGCAGCTCTGCTTACGCAGACAGCAAGGCTCTAAAGGTCTTTCCTTCACTGGCAAGTCTGGACTCTAGGTCATTTATCCTGAGATTCATCTCTCTAACTACTTAATAGACGTTTATAAACAAAGTTAATCTGCAGAAAGTTTCGTCCTCACACACAATTCAAAAACTAACAACTATTTATACAAAAACACATGATTACCTTACCTTCTCACTCACACCTTCTGGGAGCTCAACGTCATCCCCTTGGTTGTCAAGTAATGTCTGGCGGGAGATACCATCCTGACCATCCACGACTTCCACAACATTTGCCTCCTCATCTTCAACCCCAATATAGGTGTCAGCCTTAATAGCATCAACCTCCCCCTTAGAATTGCCTTTCAGCATCAAGTGACGACCTAGCCTATTACGCTCCTCAACTATCATATCTAAATTGGCCTTTGCCTCGACAAGTAGCTGACCGATAGTTACGTTGCGAGAGGCCTTTAGCTGCCTGACCTTCTTTATGGCGACAGCCTTGGCTTGAGCTAGGTCTTTCTCAAGCTCGTTCTTCGCCTTCTTTAGCTCGGATTTTCCTTCTTCAATACCGAACCACATCCCCTTGACCAGACGAACAACCTAAAAAAATTATATCGATCTCAGTTATTAGCTCGAAGTATATTAAACATTACTTTCAGATAATATAAACTTACCATCTAGCTCGTATCTTCCACTCTTTAGAGAATCGCCAACCTAGCCCTTTTGTTGACCTCTTTGAGGTCGTCCACCGAAGCAGATTGCCCCTCGACGACCTTCTCTCCTGACTCCCCCGAGGTCAACCCTCCTCCTCTTTTCTTTCACGACCTCACTACTTCCAGTGGTATCAGAGGCCGGTAGAGTCTTTAGCATTCGTTTCTTTGGAAATAGCTTAGCTACTTTGCTCAGCTTGACGACGGTCGGCTAAGCCAAACTTTCTATTTTGGGAGTCTTGAACAAATTAGTTTGAACCCCCTCATCACTGACTATCATTTTTCCTTCATCGACCCCCGCCATCGACCTAGTAGACTGTGCCTTTTAAACCTTGTTCAACCTACTGTCAAATCTCTTTTTTCTACTCAGGCTGAGTTCTACCAAAACGAGTTCAAGATCAGTATCCTTCTCCACAACTTCATCCAACAGGGATTCATTCCTTTCTACTATAGACATCATACCTGCAATAACATATTTAACTATCAGCTACAGTTGTCAACAAAATATAACAATAATTCTATCTATGTATGTCTATTCTTACTTTGCTTTACAGATCAAAATCAAAGGTCCAAAAGTCCTTCATCATCTCTTTGAAGGCAATTACCCTTTACCCATATGATGTTATCATTCCAGGTTCAATCTGTAGAATTCAGATTGAAAAAATGATGCTGAGTTACGCTCGCACAGAAATACGACCCCCCAACGTCCTCAGGGGTTATCCTCCTCACTTTTTCCTCCCTTTCCCGCCTTTCATTATGATGGTCATATACAGTTATTGCCTCTAACATGTTCCCATTCATTTGAGCAGGACATGCCCCAATTGCATTTATAATCCCCTTCGCTAAATTGGTGAGGGGAAGGCTCAACCCATACTCTAATTGAGATAGGTAATACAGAAAACCCTCCGAGAGGTCACTACGGACATCCCCATCAAAATACTCTAATGAGATTGATTTATCTATACCCCTATCTCGTTTTTCTACTACCAAATCTGCCAACAGATATAAATACTCTTCCCCCTCCGCTACCGTACCACCCCTAAACTTCCTACTGGAAAACTCTACACATTTACCCCACTTCCCTCCTACAGTTGCCTTGGCTTTACAAAATTCTCTAAAGGTATCAGAACCCGGAGGTTAAGACACCAACTGACCAGAGAAACTCGAGAATTGTTCCAATCCTCCTTCCCCTTTGTTATCAGACTCATTCGCTGACCAGAGGTCAAAGCCTCATTTACAAATGAACTAACCATCTTAAAAATAGATTTTACAGGCATGTTTTCGACCTACAAGGATGCCTCTCACGCTCGACCTACATACATGTTAAGGTATTTATCATTCTTCCATCTATGTATGCATACATATATATTAAACTTATATCTCTGATCAATCACTGATCAATCATTCATGTATAGCATATATCTTTAAGCAATAAAAAATCAATATATACCACGTATATCTCTACCATCCTTCAGTATTCGAATAAAAATCGGTAGCAGAGTCAAGCTTTCCCCTCACAATGCTGCTGTATTGCCACCTACGAATCCAGATTCCTTTACCCTCTTTAACCGTTTATCGCCTTCAGATACTTCTTTATCAAATCCCATGATTTTTTTTTCTCTCTGAGTGCTCTCCAAGTTTTTTATGATAAAATGTTTGTTTTGAGATGAAGAAGAACTATTTATCCTTTCTCTCTCATGCGGCAGGCATTTATTGCTCCTCACACGAACCGTCCTCGATTCCAAAACTGAGGCGTCCTTTCCACTCTCCATGTCAGACGCCTTGTACCTTATTGATAAAACCTCATTTCCATCATTACAGCTCCCCTCATTTTTTAATATATTTTTTCTCCCTATTTCCATATCTTTTCCAGACCTTCCCTCACTCATGATGACTCATACTGTATGATGTCAGCGCTCTATTTCCTTTTGCATGCAAAGAAAAACTAGAAGCATCTACATTTTCATATTGTTATTTCTCAGTCCTTATTTATCATACTTATAGTGACTGACGTCATTTTTTAAATTGTACAAATGTTAAAACTTATTCAAAATGTTTGCTAAAGCAGTCTCAAAACAGATTCGCCCCTATAGAGGATCCAATTGACTTATTTTATTTATTGAACATTCACAACATTTTATATTATTCATAAGACACACACTTAACACGTCATCCAATCAAATTTTTTGTCAGTCCTAAGATCGTCGGATTCCATCTCAACTTCAGCAATCAGACTAGCCAACTTCTCTGGATCTACCTATTATATCTACCTCACAAACACACCTCAGAAACTTAACAAGCATACTCCCTGCTCCTTCAATCCAAAACCCTCGAGCTCACATTCCCTCCCCATAATTCAGCATCGTAACTAGACGAACCAAAGATCATCCCATAAACTGCTGCAATCTTTATAGACAATCGTCCTACCACAAAGAACGAATCCTCTCAGATCGAACAGTTCAATCCTTAATCTCTTTTCTATTTTTCTTTCATCAAACCCATGTTTATACGTTTCTCACCAACTTTCCCCTCAAAATACGTGATTTTTATCTTTTAACTCGTAACAGAAACTCCAAATCTTAAAATCAATTATTCCCACTTATCCCCTCATAAATATACAAAATCACCACAGTATTCGACTTTACACTACCACAGGTATTCCCCCTTTCGACCTATAACAGCTCGAGTTTACATATTTCCTATAATTTTTATCCCTCGCCTGTTAAACATAAATCATTTATATCAGCACGATTTTGACAACACATATTCTTCTCAGTTCAAACAACATTACAATATTGTTTCATCACTTATCAAAAATTTATTCAACTAACATCCAGTACATTTTAGGCCAATTCAAGAAGTTTTTCTATGCATAATTTCATGAAAATCAACTTAATTTGTATCAAACATAGTACATACGATTTACAGATAACATATTTTCACACAGGAATACAATAGAATTTATCCGTCCAACACCAAACTCTAGCTACTTTACAGATAACAAGATTTCCTTATTTGTTAAAAGCTACAGGTCAGCCAGATACTTCCAGGAATCTTTTTTTCCAATTCTTCTTACTTCAGTAATTTTTCAACCTGAAGTAAAGAAGAGAGTGGAACCAGCTAAAACTTTTCCTCACATGGCTCGGTTGAATCCCAGTCGAACTCTAACCGAGAACTATGCAAGCAGTGGACTTAGTGTTTGTGCCCACAAAACAAGATAAAAGGTCTTTTGAGTGGAAAACTACGATGAAAATGCGTCAACAGGACCCTCCTTCCCATTTTCCTCATCCACTGCCATCGCCGCCTCTTCTATAACCACCACCACAGAAGAGTTCATAGAGATGAAGAGGGGCCAACATTAGAATCGAAGGTAACACAAGAAATTAGCATATCCTCCCCGTAGATACGCCTTTCCCTGCATATGAAGCCAAACTCTGTCATCCGCAAGAGTACGGAGACAGGCCCAGCGTTCCTCGTCTGTCAAGACAAAGACATGAAATCTCAATTTATAGTAAAAATCTTCCTCAGCTTCAACCGCTTGCTCTCCCGACAGGCCTTGATACGTCAGAGGAAAAGGGGTTAGGATCGCCATTTCCAAAGAATGATCACCAAAGTACTTCAACTTCAACCTCTGCGCATCAGACGCAATCCTCTCTTCAAGAGCCATACTCTGAGGTATTACCATCTCAGAGAATGCTACCCATGCAAAAATTGTTCGAAAGGGTTGAACAAGGTACTCTTTATATAACCCTAACTTTATTGAGCAGGTATATTTTCCCAAGAGTCATCATTTATTGCAGACACGACTATTCAAACGCAACCATCTCATACCTCCACATCATCATTTAATACCCATGACTTCCCAATATCAGATAATTTCCATTCAGTCAAATGCCATCATTGCTCTGTATCGAATTTTAAACTTTTAACATATTCTTTCTCAACCAAAGCCACTCGTGACTTCGGTTGTGAGGGGGCGATTGTAGGGACTAATTCATCGATCACACTCAAAATTGAGTTTATCTAGTTTGAATTACTTGCATCTCAGGCTGATGCAATTTTAGTACCTGACATTCCAGTCAACATCCTAACCAGCCCCACGAACTACTTAAGAAACAACATCGAGCTAAACCCGGAAAACGTTATAGAGTCAAAAATACCTGTCTCCCATGAACTTGTTATTTATTCAGTCAACTGCCACTAACTACATTATTCGGAAAATGTGTTCTTGCACGATGAGGAGATGTAAAGAAGCCTATAGACGGAAAAAGTTCCAGAAGAGACAGGGATAAGAAAAATCATTCAAAACTTCTTATTTACAAGATCAAAAGCATTTCTATGTTCTAGAGATCAGTTGAAATAAAAATATCCACTCAAAGCAATAAATTTACTTTTACAAAAGTCCTCCATGGAAGGTCGTGGTTTTTTACCTGTTTAGTGGTTTTCCACTTTAAAAGCAACTATTCTCATTTCTTACTTTCTATTAGAGTATTGTTAGAGGTTCATTACTGTGATAGATAGTTCCTAATCAAATTGATCTTACAAAATTTGGACATTATAATGACAAATGCATAATGATGTAGAAACTTGGCATGGCTAGTATCATAATCTTTGAATGATACCCCGAGTCGGCGATTGCTTGACTCTGGTAGAAGTTTGGCTTCTGTGTCTTGAGGTGTGAGATTTTAGCATTCTGACAGTCTCCTGTGTTTGAATATGTTGCAGTTGGTGATCTGATTGATCTCGATCATGTTACTGTGGCGTATATGGTAGGGATGCTTCTCCCCAGCTTGATCTTCAACCTGGACAACTTTAAGCTTTTTCTTATAGCTGCCATCCTTCTATGACTCCATGACGAAAATATATTCAAACATCCGTCCCTCCATGAAAATGTATTCGAGCAACCTCTGTAAAGCATAGAAATTGTTTGCAGAATGATAGTTTACCTTATGATGCATGCAGTTTGGTCGATTCTTGATTGGTTCCAATGGTTGGGAGAGACAGTAGAGCTTATCCTTTGAGTGAATTGGAAAATTGTAGAGATTCGAGCATTCAACTTTGGGAGGACTGGATTGACTTGCGACCTTCCTTTTCGAGGGTTTCTGGTATTTCCCTTAGGGTGCTTTTGGTTACCCTGATCCTTCTTCGGTTCAGTGTTTTGATCTATAAATGGACCTTTCGTGGTAAAGAAAAATTTAGAAGATTTATGCCTTACAGACTTTATCTTTTCCTGGTCGACGTAACTATTGAACTTGGTGATCATATCTTCCAAGGTCGCCAGTTTTTTGAGGGAGAGGTACTCTTTGGCTTTAAAATCGAGTTGGAGTACGTTGGTAAAAGCAGTAACAACCGTTTTCTGATCGAGATTGTCTAATTTACGTGCGAGCTCCATAAACTTCTTCGTGAAAGGCTCGAGCTTCTCTCCGTGCAACTGCTTGTGACTGATATGAGAATATAAATTCTCTTCTTTATCTCTGTTGTGAGCATATATCTTGATAAACTATTTTTGCAGCTATTCGAATGTGTATATGGAGTCTTCAGGTAGGGAGTGGAACCATTGGAGCTATTCCACTTGCAGGCTTGTGGCAAACAGACGGTAATAAATGTGGTTGAGATTGGAGTACAACCCTATGAACCACAGTATTGCTGAATGTGTTCCTTTGGATCGGTACCCTTATACTTGCAAATTTTTGGTGTATGGAAATTTTTTGCTATTTCCATATCGAATAGTTCTTTAGCAATTGGACTTCCTTGTAACTTGATAAGGCCATCGGTAGTAGCCAAAACATGCGCTTCGATCAACTCCATAATATACTGGTCAATATACTCTTGTGTTGCATAATAACGTATCGGCTGAGTGACTTGACGAGGAGGTTGTAGATTGTGAGTACCGGAGGTCGATGTTCCTCCTCTTGAAGTATGGAACATCAGTGACCTCGGCTGGCCTCAGACTGAACTTCACCACCTAAATGAATGGAAGGTTGAGGTTCATTCAGAATATTTTTAGAAATGACTTTGCTTGTGGCTCCTTGAGGTCCCAATCTTTCCCGCGCTGAAACCTAGGAGGCTTCGGGCACCTGATCCACTACGTGAAAAATGGCCATTAACAACGAATATAACTGTCGTTAGTACCTGATTAACGACTTATATTCTGTCGCCCAAAATGGAGTCGTTATTGTTACCAACAGTTATAAATATCGGGTTTTTACAACATATAAATATGTCATTCTTTATAAAAATACGACGCTTATAAATTTTGCGCCTTCTGTCGTTTCAAGGAGACAAAAGTCGTTTAATTTTAACATAAACGAAAACTATATATGTCGTACTTTTTTAAAAAAATACGTTAGTAATAAGTGTCATTATCTTCAAAATGTCTATTTTAGTATAAAATTCTCAATAGATACAGTTGTTGTTAAACTTTAAACTTTAAATTTCAAATTTGTTTTGTTAAATAAAAATTAGTAAAAAAATTATTGCCATGGACTAGATGAATTTGAACCATCTTCCTCTCAAAGATTTTGAGCGCTCTATCCGTTTTGAGCCTTTAGTCCATTAAACATTAACTAAACATTCAATAAGTTATACTCGAAAATTAAACATTATTTACCTCTCATGATTGAAACCACTTGAAATGAAACCATAATATGCTGAAAGAAAGCACCAATTTTATTGTTCACATGTTGAAGCAAAGCTCCAAACTACTTATGGTTCCAACTATTTTAAAAGATCTCCATAGGGACATAAACTATAGAAAGTGGGACTCAAATCAGTATGGCAAAAATGATGGATTCGAACAATTAAGCACAAAGAAGATAAGTTCTCATTCATAGGAAGCCTAAGCCTGGCATCTATAAACTTAAATCACCAATTCCAATGGTTTACAAACATAAAACGTTTCCCCAATAACCTAGAGGAAACAAAATATAATGTCCAAAACAAATACTTGAGTAGAACATTGAAATATCTCAAAGGAAAAGTTAAATAAAGCTCACCTCCAGACTACTCATCTTGCAAGAGAATATCTTAACATGCCCTAACCTAGCAATATTCCATCTTATTTAAGAATCCAATGTGAATTCTAATTGTAGAACCAATTGGGTATGGATACCAATCATTGCCCCAGCTAAAAGGTTATTCACTGGTACATATCCGCTTCAAGAAACTCCTAAAATATCCCCCCACCCTCCTTCTATGTCAAAGCTAAAATCATTAACAGTGGCAGTGTGATCTACAAAGTCCAGAACCTGAAAGAAAAGTCATGAATCAGCTTGAAATTTACTTCTACAAAATAGTAATGAGTAAAGTAATATTAATGAATAAAGTCCAATTCCAAAGACATCAAAGCATTAAGTACCTAAAGCTTTGGCAAAGCCTAAAGAGAAGCATGGTGAGTACAAAATAAACCTGATGAACTCTCTATGTTACAAGATAATGCTTTCGCTCATGCAATAATAATGTGGCCGTTATGAGTAATCGGCTATTAATACTACAAAAAAAGTTATGGGATAAAAATGATAAGTAGGGAAAAGCCCAAGAATTACCAACATGTATACAATATAGGAAATAAAATAACTAAGAATTACTTAATGATCTATAGCAAAGCTACTGAAGAATCTTGTTTGGTTTATTGTTAACTAGGTGAAGGTCCACAAAGATAGAAGTGGTCATGGGAGATAAAAAAATTGTTTCCAGCATCAGCTTATGTTTAGTTATTTCTTTCCTTGTGTGCAATATTCTTACATTTCAAATTATCTGTTCCACAAACCCCTTTTCATAGGTCCGACTATCATAAATATGGAAAGGATGCTTATTATAATAGAGCTTGTTGCAACCACAATATATATGTTGACCTCACAAAATGCTACAATAAGTAAATGTTCTCTAATGAACTGAGCAAAGTAAGGATAGTTCATCAAATATTAATCTCAAATTCCAACTGTGCTAGATACTAAAACATTCAGGATAAGCTTAAAATACACGCTACTTAATAAAGTAGTAAAAAGCTTGTCTTCAATTTACAAATTATCATCCATAAGACACACCACGCACAGAGATTTGTAATGAAATTAAAAGCTTGTAAAGAATACTCACAAGGCATAGAAAAAGTAAAATGGAAGAGAAATCAGTCTCCTAATATTACTTGGATTACTTCTTTTTCTTCAAACAAGCGTCGAGGGCATTGCAACACCGCCAAACCAGTAGGTAAAATACACCTCATTATATGCATAACCACAAACATAAATACATTAGAATTACCTGTAAGACCCATTACCAGTATGGTATCTGTGCTTCAATAAAATAAAAAGTATTAAACACGTCACTTTCTCAACAACTGCTATTTCTCTTTTGGAAGTCTCCCCAAAAGTAGTAGCAAACGCAGAACTCTAGACTTCTAATCCACAATACGATTGATAAGTTTTAGTTAGCTGAAAAGTACGAATAACACTAATTGATTGGGAAAAATAAAAGCTTCAATCGCTTAAAAATGAAGTAATTACAATGAATCACTCCATAACCCTACGCTCTTCCTCAAAACTCTTTCTAAATTTAGTTTCCAAATAATGCCTAGCCTTGCCCCTTTTTATAAGGGTTATAAGTTCCTTGTTCCAATAGGACTGGGTTACAAGTTCCTAGTCCCAATAGGACTTGCTTACCCTTGCCCCTTTTATAAGGGTTACAAGTTCCTAGTTATAATAGGACTTGGTTACAAGTTCCTAGTCCAAATAGGACTTGCCTAGATCCTCCTGGATCATTGCATCCCCCTTTAGGAGCCTTGAGCTCCTGCTCAAGCGAGAACTGGAGAGGTAGGAATGCGGCACTGCCCATTACCCTATTGTACCACTTCGACTTACTAGGTAGCTGACCCTTCTCCCCAACTCGAAATGACTCAATAAAACCACATGTCTTGCCTGGCAGCAGCTTTCGGTGAAACATACTGCGCCCCTTAGGATCATCATATCCTGCAACATATCTTGACGTAACAAAATGCTGTATCTGGATAAAAACCAACATAGCGGAAGTAGTTGGTATTGGGGGTCGAGATAACCTATTAGCCAATTTGTTGTCCACTCCCTTCTTATACTGTATAATCAAGAGAAATTGTTGGAGATAAGGCAGTCCCTTCATCTGGCGAGCTTGCTGTAGCTTAGACTGTGTAGCTAAAAACTGTAACGGTTTATGATTAGTATGTACCATAACCTCCTCTTGCAGCGCCCCCATATCGGGTGGTTGCCTATAAGATGTTGTCATAGGAGACAACACTCTAGCCAATGTACCCTCCTGAGCTGGTCGAACCAATAACACAAACTTGCCACTCGCATTACCAACCGCTTCACCTAAGTCATCGTTACTAAATTAGACATAGTGATATGCTCCTTACAAGCATTTATATGGAACTCATTTCACGTCTTCACAAGACGATACTTGCGAGCTCTACGGTAATGAATCACATCTCGGTTCCAAAGATAAGGGCTGCCCAAGATGCCCTGACACTCTTCCAAAGGAGCCACCTCACACATGACCTCGCCAATAAAGCTTTCAGTGATCGTAAACTTGAATGTATACTGTATCATGATCATCAAATCTACATCTTTCTGAATTCACCCCAAACAATACAGCTTAGGATGAGCTATAGTCTTCAAACCCATCTTCTTCACAAACGTCTCAGAAATCAAAATTTTCTGACTACCCAGATCCACAATTGCTTCGACTAAGCTCTGCTTCACCTGAATACTAACATGAAAATGATCTTTCTGACTTTCCTCCTCAGTAGCCAAAGTCAGTTAAAACATGAGAGTAAGCTTAGGATTTGGTTTATATAAATTTGGGAGGTCAACAACCTCTGTGGCTAGTGCATATCTCTCTTTCTTGCTCTTCTCCAACTTTTGCCTAAGCTCCAGGTGAAGTTTCCAACAATAAGTAGAAACATGCCCACTCACTTTACAATGATTGCAATAAAACTCCTTGGACGAAGACCTCTCTCCTTTAGCCTCTCCCTTATGCTCGTTTTGCCAACTAGACTTATACCCCAACTGGTTCTTATCGTCTTCTTTGTCGCACTTTTAGTACTTACCTTCAATAGCAGTTGCCTTCACAGTTGTGTCCTCGATATTGGCCACAGTAAAGTGCTTCAACTCTCTCCTAATGGACTCCGACAAACCCCCCTTGTACTTTATGAATACCTTGTATTTCATGAATACCTCATACTCATCCACATAAATGTCCAAAACCAAAGCTTGGTTATGAAATGCCGTAGTGTACTCTAGAACAGATTGCTTAAATTTTTGGCACAAATTGTGCCATTTATACCATCTCTCTTGTTCATACCCAATCGGATAAAGCTGTTTTCGTACTAAAACCTTAAATTCTTTCCAATCCAAACGTCCTACATCGCGGCACTTCTAATAAGATTTCCATCACGTGAGTGCGTGACTTGCAAAATTCAACGTAGCAAAGCATATTTACTGAGCATTGGAGTATTTGTAAGCAGAAAAATAAGTTTCTAGCCTATCTAACTAATTATCCAACTTCTTGGCATCGATTAAACCGTCGAAAACAAGAATTTTAATCTAAAAATTAATACGAAGATTATGTATAGGATACGATGACTTATCAATACCCGATCGCTCTTTTTCGGATTCGGCATCACAAGAATGACTATCGATCTTTGCAAAACTGTCATCTCTATCTACCTCCATAACCCCTTTCTTCCTCGGGCGGCCTCACCTTGTCGCCGAAGTGGAAACCTTCGCGAGGTTTGTGAGACGTAATTGTTTTACCAACTCCCCTATAGTAGAAGTTCGGTCAGAAACTGTCGTTTCCAAAATTGTGAGTCGATTGACGGAATCGTCCATCTCAAAATCGCCCTACTTCTTCGAATTAGATTTGTGATGAATCGTCAAAGGACTTAATAGCTTCTCCTTCGTTTGCTTGAGACGGTCACATGTAGAGACTATAAAACATAATCAACCCCCCGAGAATTGTAACTGGAAAACTGATACCACTTAATCCACAATACGATTGAAAAGCTTTAGTTATCATAAAAGTACGAAGAACACCAATTGATTGGGAAAAATAAAAGCTTCAATTGCTTAAAAATGAAGTAATTATAATGAATCACTCCAAAACCCAAGGCTCTTCCTCAGAACTTTTTCTAGATCAAACATCCTAACAATACCTAGCCTTGCCCCTTTTATTAGGGTTACAAGTTCCTAGTTCCAATAGGAGTGGGTTACAAGTTCCTAGTCCCAATAGAACTTGCCTAGCCTTGCCCCTTTTATAAGGGTTACAAGTTCTTAGCTACAATAGGACTTGGTTACAAGTTCCTAGTCCCAATTGGACTTGCCCAGATCCTCCTGGATCAACTTCTGAAGGCCTGAGCCTGATAAGAGCGAATGAATGCTTGTTAGCAATGTGAACAGATTAAAGCAAGTTTAAGAACATTTTAGATATCTAAGTTGCCTACACACCTGTATATTTTTTATTGCTAATCATTATATTAAAGATCTTACTAAATGATGGGAAAATATTTTCTAACTTACTAGTCAGACCAATTGTGGAGCCAGGACTACTTCTGAGGTTGGGCCAAAAAGTAGGTCAGAATCAATGTGAAGGGTAAACTTTAAAAGATCACACTTGCTCTTTGGGTGGGTCTAGATGTTAAACGCTGGATAAGAAAGTTGGTTCTGGTGAGAATATGTCAACAAAATTGTTTTTGGAGATTTTGAGAGTGGAAAATTGCCCACCTAAGCTCTATGTGGCTCTTATATTCTGTCCAACACTCTCAGAATCACCTACTAGCAATGTTCCCTTCATTGGCCCAACCCAGGCATGAGGCACATTCGCGAAGAGATCTGACATAATTTTTTTTTCGCTTTAACTGATATATGGCAGCACTTTATCATTCCATAATTTCGAACTTATCTGGCAAATATGTCGCATTGGTCATAACCAATTGGATATGTTAGTCTCTCACAATACATTTTGAACCATGGTATAAATGCAAGTATTTAGAAGAAACGTAAATCTTAACACATAGCTTGTAAAATAATTATATTCAAATTCTAGGAAACACTAAACTAACGATTATCCAACTGCTTCTAATGTTTCTTACTGATATAGTGAGTTGTATGATATCATACCTGGCTAGTTAACTCATCTGCCAGGAAATATTTTGGAAGCGTGACCTGTAAAAGTGTATAATGAATTGAATCAATTATGAGACTAGGAAGAAAAAAGTTGTTTGTGCGATTTCTACCAGTAAGTCCAGATTTTTTTTTATATTACAATACCTTGTATAAAAGAACACAAATACACTAAAATGCACAATTGATGAGGAATATGCGACTTGAACGATATATGATCCTGAAAGGGAAAAAATGTTATAATAAGTATAACCTGCAATAAGAGTTCGTGTTATTGGATAAGTGTTACCTGCGCAAGTTGAGGTATACATAGAGCAAAGAACTAAAGTAACAACCTCAAGTTTCTCTATTGTAGAATAAGAAAGATTGCGCCTTTATGTTTAGCTACGCACTCAATTTACCATCTCCTAGAATCAGTAAACAGGGAATAGAGTAAGTGAGAGTTGCATAAAATGGATAATTATACTTCCATAATTAAAATAATAGCATCAAGAATGTATCAACTGGCATGGCGGTTTACGTCCTTTCTATGCCCCCAAACATTGGGTTAAGTAATATATTCCTTAATATTTTAGTTCCAGATTCAATCACTTACATTACCACACGGTGAATGAAGCTACCACCCGAGCTATCACCCGCCAAGTGCACTTGTGCCTTTGAGTTGGAGTCCATACCGCTCATAAGCCAATGCCTCTCCTTAACCCACTTAAGAGCTGCCCAACCATCATTATAAGCACAAGGTTATCTATCCTCCGGTGCACATCTATAATCAGCAAAAATCACTACAGTATTACAATTGCTCGCAAGGTGGTAACAGAAAAGATTGTAAGCCATTTTGAAATTAGGGATGTAGACTCATGTGTTTAGCATAACAATATCCTACATAAGGATATCGAGGGAAGGAGTTAGACTTCTTCGGATACAAGAACATATCAAGGTAATGAACTGCTATTAATGAAATTTTAGTAACCTGCATCTAATGTTTTTCCTATTGACATAGTGAAAATTTTAAATGAACTTACAATTATTAATATTATTACTTAAAAACAATCAAACTCTCTGGTGCAAAAAAGTAATTAGAACCCTAAGACACTACACCCAAATTAAATCCAGTACACTCTAACAAAGATGATACTTTGCTAACATAACTTACACACATCTTAAGTCCCTGACCATAATTACCTAACGCCGTCAGAAATTCAAATTTCCAAACCTAAGAAACACATAACCAAATCGTAAAGCTGAAACCCCACTAACACAATTCGTCCTTATTTCTTATACAAAATCGATAATTTAACATGTGATCAATCAAATATTGAGAGAGAGAGAAAGAGTACCCTAGATTGCATTAGATGATTTCATCACTTTTTGGCATGAAAGTGGTACTAAGATTTACTGCACAAAAATACCATAAGCCCAACTAGAGAGAAAAAGATGTTAGAGAATAACAATGACGTGAGTGAATTGAGATAGATGAAGTGGAGAGACAACAAAATGGTGAATAGAATGTGGCAAGAAAATGTCATATTATAGAAAGAAGAGAGAAGGTAAAGGAGAAGGAGAAAGACGAAGGGGGCAATAGGGTAGGGAACAAGTCTCTAGCCCTGGTAAGATTGGGTTTTTTGGGGTTGGTAAAATGACTCTTCTATGTGTCGCAAACAATTTGAAATTTGACATAAATAAATGACAATAATTCAGACGATGGTTTTTATAAAATACGGCATATTATTTATTTTAAATCAGATAAACATGTCGGGAATTTGGTAAGCTTTGCGACATATATAACCGTTGGTACTGCTTGTGCACAAACGTCGTTAATAACCAATTTTTGTGTAGTGATCGTGATCCCGTGTTGGAGGAGCCTATTGATTATTCTCCAGAACGCAAGGCAGTCTGTATTGTTGTTATTTGATCTTCATGGCGCTTGAGTGTAGTCTAATGAGCTTGTCGTTCGGCATCGAGCTTCTTTTCTCTGATCTCTCAGTCGAGATTTAATTGTCGTTTGAGCTTGTTATGTTTCTCCTTCTTAGTGTTGAGATCCACCCGTAGCTTAATTAGTTGTTCTGGCTTAACTAAAAGATTGAGCAGAACTCTAGTTGTTGGTCGCCTGGATGTGACCATGATTAGAATTTGTAGTAAAGTAAATGAATGCCTTAGGATATCGTGGAAATAATTTTTTTCCCACATACGGTGCCAAATGTAATGGCCTAGTTTCATAAGCTCAAAGTGGCCAGGAATTATCTCTTACAACAATGTACCTGTGTCAAAATCTAATAGAAAACAAGAAATGACACAGGTATTTTTCATTGAAAACCTATGAATTGGTAAAATGCCACGACCTGAGGTTGAGAATTTTTATAATAATGATGTTTATTGCTTGAGGTTGATATCTTATTACAAGTTATCTCTGGACTTAGAAATACTTGAACTTGTGAATAAGAAGTTTGAAGTTTTGAGAATCTAGGAAATATAGTTTTCTTGGTAATTTCACGCGTGATTTTCTGGTTCTTGTCTAATCTAGAACATCTTCTTTATATAGGCCTTTTCTGCAGCACTTCATCGTGTTAAAGAACATTTTTTGAACAATGTGGTTAGTGGCGGTTGACTGGGTAACTGCTGAGGTTGTGAGAGACATGTGTTTTAACTTGTTCAGGTTTTTCTATTTGAGTTGGACCCACATTTTTTATCAATTCGTGGAGTAGGTGGAAACGCTGACAGGAGATGCCATGTAGAGGATGCGTGGGACTGACATGGAGGTAGTTGGAACTGAAGACAACTCGATTTTGATAAGATCAAGGGGTTGGCCCCGACAATAACCATTTCCAAAATTAAACTTAAATAGATCTTCAAATGTCAAAGACCAAGTGTAATGGTGTTATTATGTTTTTAATAGCATAAACCAACTCATAGTTTGGCCGATCAAATGAAAATAGAATACTCACAAGAGTTCAATATCGATAAGCTTTACTAGTCCAAACTATAATCAAGGGAGAAAAAATAAATATTGTAACTCGACTAGCCTTAGTAATAAATGATTTCATCTATTCACAGCAAGGATCCCTAAGAAATTAAGCTTTAACTATAATAATAATAATAAAAATTATAATTGAAGATACCTTTATGTTAATATTTTCCATAGTAGCTAACCTTTCGCCATCGGCTTCTCTAACATGTCCATTAATGTAGACTTAGGCTAATTTTAAGTATTACGCTCATCTTAAAAATTCAAGTGTCACTCTAGTAAGAACAATATGGGCACTGAGTTATGAGGAAATTAGGGAAACAAGTACCAACTAAGCTTCGTATTTTGCTCACTATTGCATAAACAACAAGAATGAAAGTGAATAATGCAAGTTTTTAGCAAAGTACCATCATGGTATGGTGCTAAAACTCCAAAACATCAAGCCTAGAAATCCAAACATGGTAAATTGATGCATATTTTACTCCAATTGTATGCATTGGACTATTTCCTGAAAAGAAGTTACTTTCATATTAAGTATTGATACTAAGGTAATAATAAAGATAATTCATCTCATAAACTATTGTAATACTTTATTAGGATAATTTATTAAAACTTTCAAAGCCTAATATTTGATAGAAAATCCTAAAGCATCTCATAAGTCATAACTAACATACTTGTAAGTTTTAACACAATGAATACTAATTTATACGACATAACTCCCATTTTTCATATAACTCCTGTCATACAACAAAACTAACATTTTGCTTTAAGCAAACCCCGAATCTCATAGATTGTGTTCATATCCACTAACTTCTGTCATACGACAAAACTAACATTTCATAAACTTCGAAAGTAAAACTTGTGGTACACCCTAACTTCATTCTTTTATACCAAACCTGAAAGCCTAAACATAACCCTGCATAAGAATCCATTTGCAAACATTATAAAAGAATTTTGTCATATGTTAAATTTCAAAGAGCAATATAATATTTGAATAGAATAGTCGACAAATATAAAGAATAAATTGTCAATGCATTTGTATAGTTATCTCTAACTGCAATCAAATAATAAAAAATGCATTAAAAAATTAGGGGCACCATGGCAAAAATTCTGTTTGAAAAAGCTTCCTTCGAGATAACTATCACGAGTGTTAAGGCCAACATACCGTGTCTTTCCACCGAATGGTTTCAAGTTATTTACTAAGCTAAGAAGCACCTTTAGCTTATATTGTCTTGCTTCCACAATGACAATTTTCAACAACTAAAAAATGTGCTTATCGAATCGACTAGGCGAAACCTGGAGCGCATTGTTGTTGCTGTAGGGACTTATCCCTCGAGCTAAGGGCACTCGATCTCATCTGTACCTCGATCTCTATAAGACTTGATCTTATCCAGTACCAGACTCACGCAGTTACAAACACGTTAACAGTTACACATCGACCACAAACTCAAGCAGAACGTGGGTCATCCGCAATAGATGTAAACAGTTAAGATCAACATACACCTCTCTCCCACGAGCTAACAGTTACACACTCAATTGCCCATGACTCCCACTTTCAGGAAAACGAGTTTGAGCACGATGTCAAGCTGAGAGTAGGGTCTATAAAAGGGTTGAGCTCCTAGGGACAATGGAGGAGGGATATACATACAATTATCTGATATCAAGCTGTTTGATCATTAGGTTAACTCTTGCAATCTGATTCTCCCACTCTCTCAAGCAATAATACTACTTTAAAAAAATCCTTCACTCGAGGTCGTGGTTTTTACCTATTCACAGGTTTTCCACGCTAAATCCCCTGTGTCAAGTGTTATCTCTTATTTAATTCTTGGGATAGTAGTTCTTGGTGTAAGGATCGATTTCAAGCCTGTTCGAGCTTTAAGAAATCTGGTCCATGTATTTGGCGCCGTCTGTGGGAAAGTACAATTTTTCCACGTACTTAAGGACAACAATTAATACTCATCAGTCGAGTAGTATCCAATTATGGTTCAAACACATCAATCTTTGGGAGCTCAACCTGAAAGTTCGAGGGAACCTGATCGGGTTGCCGAGCTTCGGGGGAGCTTAATTATTGAAACTGAGAAACGGAGTCAACTCGAGCGCCAACTATTTGAGGATTGAGAACTCCGCGAGAAGGAATCAGATTGAGAGCGTCAAGCTCGAGTTCTTGAGGCAAAAAAACAAGAAGCTCAGATTTTAGCTTTTCAAATAGCTCTGAAAGCATTACAGAGCTGCCAACAACCACCAGCCCTGAGAGAGCGTGAAACAGTACCAACAATCTCAAGAGTTTCCATTCACGAGAGGCTAGGGGCACATGAGGTACATAGTAGAGACATTTATAGGATTCATTGTGAGGATCCACCAACATCGATAGTCTTAATTAATTTGGGACAAGAGGCTCATACAGAAATCAGTAGAGATCGCAGACCTTCCAAGCAGCCCGAGGAAGGCTTGCGACCTCCTTACCAAGCCCCACTTTCTGAACGTGTGAGCGAGGAAACAGGTGACCAAATTCCCAGACTTATACGTCAGGCAATTCTAATAATTCCAGCAGCTTCGGTAGTTCCAGTGGCTCTGACAGTTCTAGTAGTTCCAACAGCTCCTATCCCTCAGCATTATATCTCTCTGGAACTCATGGACCAACATTTCAGGGAAATCATCAAAGTAATGGCTTTAAACGCGAAGGATGACTTACACAAATTACAAGGTAGCCCAATTGCTAAAGAATTATTTGATATGAATGTCCCAACAGGTTTTCATACACCCAAGATCATCAAATACAAAGGAACCGATCCTGGTCAGTACATTCAACAATTCCGCGACTCATTGGGTTTGCATTCTAATCTGAATCACATCCTTTGTCGGCTCTTCGCTACAAGTCTTCAGGAGGAACCTCTCCGTTGGCTCCACTCTTTGCCGTAAGGTTTGATTCATACCTGCGAGCAGTTCCATAAAATCTTCGTCAAGAATTTATGCCCACAACAAACAAAGACAAAGAAGAGAACTTATATTCTCTTATAAGTGTCAAACAAACACAAGGGGAGAAGCTCGAGGAGTTCTCCAGGAAGTTTCTCAAACTTGCTCGGAAGGTCCACAATCTAGATTAGAAGACAGCTGTGCTCGTATTCACAAATGCTCTGTAGCTAAATTGCAAAGCTAAAGAGTATCTCATCCTGAAAAAACCCAAGACCCTCGAAGATATGATCAAGAAAGTCAACAATTACATCGTTCTTGAGCGGATGGCACCCAAACTGAATAAACTGTAAAGGCAGTCCATAACACCAAGGCTCCTTCTACAAATTTCAACAACAACCGCAGCTCGAGCGAACCAGGTGATCCTAAATGAATAAAATTGAACCAGAAAGAGACAACAATTAGAGGTCGCAGGAGCCATCCAGAACAGTCATACCGAAGTTGAATGTCAAGCTTTCCGAGATCTATCCTATTCTCCAGAAAGATAAATATTTTTGTCCAGCTCGACATCTTGATCTAATAGCAGGTCGACCTTATTGCGAATATCACAAGATTAATCACCACAAGACTGACAATTGCTATGGTTTGAAAACGTTCCTGGAAATCATTTTTAAGGAAGGGAGGATGCACAAATACATTATCGATCTTCCAAGCTATAAAGATGGGAGCTATCTGAAAGAAGATGACGTGGCTCAAGCAACAGAACATGCAGAGAAGAAGCATCTATATCATCTCTGCAGCAGCAATATGATCGTGATCAATCAGGTTTCAAATTCCAATAGAGTCAAACGGAGGTGGTTGGGCGAGTGCTGTGATCTTGCCATCCAAGACAAGGAAGCCAAACTCCTCCTTGAGTCTAGCCGTCATCAAAAGGGAATCTCTTTCGAAGACTGTGACACAGAGCATGTAAAGTATCTTTATCATGACGCACTAGTAATTATGCTCAAACTGAGAAATTTCGTAATACACACCATGATGGTAGACACAGGAAGTGGGGTTGAGATACTATTCATGAGTATAATTGACCAGATGGGACTCTCAGATCAGGTCATTCAAGGTAAGACAGACATCAGTGGATTTAATGGGTCCAAAGAAGAATGAGTTGGGAAGATTACTCTCCTATTACAGTAGGGCCTACCACTATCACCGTTACTTTCTACGTTATCAATGCCAAATCAAGGTATTTTGGGATACTAGGACGTTGTTGGCTGCACAATATGGAGGCTATCCCATCCACTTTCTACCAAACACTCTGATTCAAGCATAACAACGGCATTTATGAAATCAAAGGAAGCCAAAAACTCTCTCGAGCTTGCGAGAATACAGTCTCACCAGTTCTCGACCATTCAAAGCAGATTGCTGCATAGCAATAACAGAAGGCTGATCACTTCGATGGTCAGTCTTCTCCAACCGAGCCCGTAGAATATGTCCAGATCGATAGAGCTAAATAAGGTACTTACATTGGTACTAAATTAATTCAAACAGAGAAAGAAGCTCTTATCTCTTTCCTTCAATCCAACAAAGACGTTTTCGCATGGAACTTCAAAGAAATGCCAGACGTAGACCCCTCAAAGTGTTGCCACATCTTAAACATCCGCAAAGGCGCTGCAGCAGTTAAACAAAAACAACGCAGGTTATCTCCAAGACTCAGAGACGAGGTGAACAAGGAGATCGACAAACTTATCGAGGTTTGTTTCATCCGAGAAGCCAAGTACCTAGACAGGATTTCTAATATCGTTGCTATTCCAAAAAAGATTGGGAAGGTCCGGGTCTGCGTGGATTTTACTGATCTCAATAAACACACGCCAAAGGACAGTTTCCCTCTTTTGATAATTCATCAGATCCTTGACTCAACAGAAGGTCACGAACTCTTGTCCATGATGGACGCCGCTTCGCGGTACAATCAGATTCTACACTTAGAGACAGTTTAAGAAAAGACTACGTTTATAACAGAAAGAGGTCTCTACTGCTACAAGGTCATGCCATTTGGCCTTAAGAATGCTGGAGACACTTACAAAAGGCTGGTCACAAAAATGTTCAAAGAATACTTGGGAAAAACAGTTAACGTCAATATTGATGACATGCTTTGCAAGAGTCTAGAGAAAGAAGATCACATCTCTCACCTTTTCATAGTATTTAGTATATTACGATCCTACGGAATGAAGCTTAATCCTGAAAAATGTCAGTTCGGCGTTCAATTAGGCAAGTTCTTGGGACATCTTATCAGCAAGAAAGGGATAGAAGCAGATCCAGATCAAATTCAAGCTCTTCTAGACATGACTTCACCAGTAATAACGAAGGATGTAGAAAAGCTCACAGGAAAGATTACAACAATCAACAGATTCGTATCCAAATCCTCAGACCGATGCATATGGTTATTTATGCCGCTCAGAGGTTCTACTTAATGAGGAAAAGGCTCAAAAAACGATGATATCAACTGGACACCAGAATGCGAAGCAGCTTTTCATGAAATCAAAACTTACCTAGGGAGGGCTCCAATCATGAGCTCTACAATAGGCAACGAGGAACTGATTATCTACCTCGCAGTTACTGATACATCTCTCAGCTCGGTCCTCATTCGGCTCGAAGGAAAAATTGAGAAACCGATCGTCTTCATCAGCAAGACACTCACTCCAGCGGAAATGAGACTTTCTAGTTTTAGATCCTGATTGGAAAGAACATGATCCAGATCTCGCCGAAGATGCAACAGATTAGATTCCACCTTCCAAATCTTTTAATGATCGAACATCATGGATATCTCAAGAAGGATGGAGGCTCCTCACCGATGGATCAGTGGGACCCAGGGTCGGCAATTGGGATCGTTCTCATTACACCTTCCAACGACAGAATCGAGAAATCCATCCATCACAACTTTAAAGCCTCAAACAATATTACAGAATATGAGGCACTCATTCATGGTCTGTACATGGCCCTCGAACTCGGAATCGCTGAAATCTCAGCCTGCACAGACTCTCTTCTAATCATTTATCACTACTCAGAATATTACAAGAAAAATGGCATCATGGTCGATTATGTAGCTCTGGTTGCAGGAAAACTAAACAAATTTTGCAAAGCTACACTCGAATACCTCCATCGAGGAGAGAATTGCCACGCTGGCTCCTTGGCTTACTTAGCCGGAGTATTGGGTACAGAATCACGGTACCTTCAAATTGAGGTTATTTCTAGCCCCAGTATTAATCATACTACGTTATATGCGATTAACACTAGGGGCGATGAGATGGCAGAAGATGATTGGAGGAAACCTTTCGTTATTTATCTCGGTCCGGATAACTCATGCAATGGACCACTGCCAGATGATCCACAACAGCGCAGACACATCATCGAGAATTAAAAACGCTACACAGTCCAACCAAACGGCAATCTCTACAAACGCTCGGTTACCGGTCCATACCTCAAGTGCCTCTCTAAAGAACTTGCTGACAACATGCTTTGAGATCTACATGATGGATTCTGCGGATCCCATACAGCAGGACAAACTCTTGCTAACAGAGCTATTAACCAAGGAGTGTTCTGGCCAGAATACGGAAGCAAGCTGAAGAATACTCAAGGAAATGCGATGCATGTCAGCGTTATGGAAATCAAATTTGGGCCCCTGCCCTCAAACTCTATGCAAGTACGGTGTACTGACCATTCAAGCGATGGGCACTCGATCTAGTCGGTGAATTCCCCAATACTCAGGGTAATAGGAAATTTCTCCTTGTTACCACGGATTACTTCACCAAATGGGTCGAAGTAGTTCCTCTATGCAAAACTCGAGAAGAAGAGGTCATTTCTTTCATTTGGCAGCATATTATCACAAGATTTGGTTGTCCACATTTGATCCGTATCGATAACGGTCCTCAATTCGCCGGAGCAAAGATCGCAGCATTTCTCAACAAGCATAACATAATTCATTCCCCAACAAACCCATACTGCCCCCAAGGAAACAGACAGGCAGAGATCACAAACAAGATCATCGTGGATTGTCTTAAAAAGCGCTTTATGTTATAGAAGATAGGCAACTGGATACATGAATTACCTCACGTCTTATGGGGCTATCAAACTACGCCCCGGAAGTCAACACAATGCTCTCATTTTCTGCTCACCTATGAAACTGAAGCAGTCATCCCAAGAAAGTACCACCATCTAGTGAGAGACCACGAGCTCACAGTCGAAGAGAATGAGTTCAAATTGGCTTGCAACCTCAATTGGATCGATGAGACAAGAGATCGAGCTATCGCAAATCTTGGTTGATATCATCAAACACTGGAAAGTTCATACAATAAACGAGTTCGCACTCGGGAGTTCGCCATCAATGACTAGGTCCTTCGAGAAATCTCAAATAACAGAAAAGATCCACATTCTGGGAAACTAGCAAAAAACTGGGAAGGTCCTTTCATGGTCATAGGTCGAACTGGTCTGGGTTCTAACTTTCTCATGACTGAAGCTGGTGAGAAAATTCCAAATCCATGGAATACGAGAAGATTGAAGTTATATCGACGCTGAACAGCTCCACCATCACTTAGCAGCGTTCAATCCACCTCGAGATTTCACCTCCAATCTATGTTCAAACTCTTTTCAATCAATGAAATCTCATTTTATCACCAATCCCTATCAATTAATCCAATCTCATCCAAGGGTAAAAATACTGTTTATCCTAGCTCGATCCTTAAAGGTAAACAACATCCAACATTGGTAAAGGCATAGATAAAACTAGCTAACTCCTGCGGATTCTCATACATCCGAAGTGGGGGCAATAAAGAACCTCTTAGCCTGAAGATAACAAGCCTAAAGCACAAGTGAGGAAAAAACTTGCTCGCTGCCGCTAAGCCCCAACATCCAACATTGGTATCAAGGCATAGATAATACTAGCCGAACCCCTAAGGATTCTAATACATCCGAAGGTGGGGGCCATAAAAAACCTCTTAGCCTGAAGATAACAAGCCTAAAGCACGAGTAGGGAAAAAACTTTCTCATTGCCGCAAAGCTCCAGCATCCAACATTGGTATCAAGGCATATATAATACTAGCCGAACCCCTGAGGATATAAAATACTCTAGGGCTGGGGTCATAAAGAGCTTTACCTACAGATCAGGCCAAAAGCCCGAGTGAGACGTTGCTCGCTGTCAATAAGCCAAGCTTTCCAATATGGTATCAAGGCATAGATAATACTAACCGAACCCCTGAGGAAACACAGATCCGAGCCGGGGGCCATAAAGAACTTCTTAGCCTGTGGTGACCGACTAAAGTTCGGGCAAAGATAATACTAGCTCGTTACCGCTAAGCCTCCCTGAATTCCAAGGGTTGAAGCACAAATAATATTTACTTCTACACCCATAAACTTCTTCTAATTCAATGGGTCAAACCAGAGAAACTGCAAGTGCGGAAATATTATTTTCTCATGTCAGTATTTCAAATTACAGCGTTCCTCTCAAAGTCTTACATCGAGCACTGAAGCATCACATCTGCTTTATACAAAAGGTACTCATTTTTAGAGTTCAATTATATTTCTTTTAACTCTGCTGGATTTCCTTGATAAGAGAGCAGTCGACCTTCCTCCCACAACAGGAGTAGGTGAGACTACACTCGAGCTTCCCCCTATTTCAGTCTTGGATGGCAAATATTCTGGAGCTCGTTCAACAACAATTTATCTCCCTGGAGCTATATGTTCAGCCGTCGTGGTCCCAATACCACGATTCATGACACCAATTGGATCTATGCTCGAGATATCAAGTTTACATACACAAGTCTTTCCAGAGAAGCAATCTTGCATCAAATCTCTCTCAACTTGCAGGAATTTTATTTCCTCGACAAAAAATGCAACCAATGCGCTTAATTGCCGTTAATGTAAAACTTCCCTATCACATTTTTCTTGTTCATGAACTACTAGTTCCTTGAAGGCTTGGTGAGTAACAGCAGCGCGCTTGTTATCCTTCCAATGACGAGCTTTCGATTCAGCCAGTTCAGATATTAATTGATCAATACGTTCACTCATCTACCTTGTAAGATCTATCGACTTCTGCCGAGAGTTTGCGAGATCAATACGCATATTCTCCACTAACTTTTCTTTTCGACAAAAAAATTCCTTCATCTCTCGACACCCCTTACCAGAAGCAATTTCACAATCCCTTTTATCCAATTCAAATTTTAGATCTTTCTGATACTTCAATTCACGTACACGTAACTCCCGCTTCGATTCAGAAATTTGCGCACAAAGTTGATTAATTCTTTCATTCATCTCTTTCTCACGTTGCGTAGCCCTTCTCACGTTTTCTTGAGCATGGGCCAAACATCCACCAAATTTTGGTTCTTGGCTTGAATCTCTACTAAATCAGCCCTGCTCTGAGCCTCTTTCACTTATAAACGACGTAAATCAGCCTTCCAACGATCTAACCTGGCAATCAAACTATCATGTATTTGTTCAGAGTTACGCAATTCTCAATCTTTACCCATAATACTATTGCTCAATTTTTCAAAATTAGCCTCAGACACGACCAAATTGGTTCGCGCAGTATCCAGGTCAATCTCTCACTTTAACAATAGCTCATTTAGAGAATGAATGTTACATTTCATATCAGATATCACTTTATTTAACGCTCTAATACGGTATTCGGCTAACTCAGCCTCATGCCGAGAACCTGATGCAGCCTTTTCCTTTAACTCAGCAAGTTCACTGGTAAGCTGGTTCAAAGCCAAATCCCTGCTCAAAATTATTGGAGTCTTTTCCTCGACTTATTTCTTCGCTTCTTTGAGCTTTAAAGAAAGCTTCACATTATCATCCAATCGATCTTCATACTGGGAAATCAAAGCCTCATATTCTTTTGCATACTCAGCATTATACAAAATAGTTTGCACTTCTCTCTCCCTAGCAGTTTTTAGCTCCTTCTGCATAACAGTTAGCAGGGACTCACAACATCAGTACATAATGTAGAAATAGGTCGACATAAGAATATTGATAAACCTGCAGTACAGACATCTACAATCTCAAGACAACAAATTCCTCCTTAGCCTACCGGTAATAACAAGTTTTGGGCACAAGGCAGGGGACACATACACAAACATTCTGAACTAGACTAAACATACATGGTACATATCCCTTTATTCTTGTTCATCTAGTTATTAATTTATCTGAATTATCTAACCTGCAATTCAGCAGAGTATTTTTTCTCCTGATCAAGCAGGCCCTCTAATTCTACAACTGTGAGGCACGAGTTTTCTATCTCCTACAATACAGAATTTCATAAGTAAAATGTTGTTGGCATCAAACGGCAATAAAGTTACAAAGCTTGATTTTATTTTTCACAACCAATGTTACATTAGATGATCATCCTACCTAATTAATAGTTTCCTGATTATCAGCATTGGTCTTTTCCGCAGTATTCAGACTAGCCTCCCTTTCCTCAACCTCCTCTTCATCCATAATTTTCATCTCCTCATAATTCACATCGTTAAATGCCGTTATCTCCGCCTTCGTATACCTCAGCTGGTAGAGCTTTTCTGCGTGGCTGTTCCGGGAAATAGCCAACGCGGTAACCAATCGCTCCGCTTCAGCTTCACTTTCTGCCCTAACTTACTTCAGTTTAAGGGCAGCAGCTTCCTTTTCTTTCTCCCGCTCCAACTGGAACTCTACCCTCTCCCGAGTCAGCTTCTCTTCCAACTGGTTTTTCTCCCCCTCGAGCTGGGTGATTTTTTTTTCCTGCTCCATCGACCTATCCTGGGAACCAAGCTGAACTTCCCTCAGAGCGCGAGCAAATTGCAAAAAGAAATATGTCAGCTCGAGCAACAAACAGCTCAACAAAATCAACTTTTTACTAACCTTCTTAAACTCCTCATCCATTACAGCAACAATCTTCTCTCGAGCTTTAGCTCGGCATTGTTCCTCTAAGAGATCGGCTTCGACCTCAAAACGCATCCTCAAGTCCGCTCCCTCAGCGATCTTATCGCTTTCCTCTAGCATCCCCTGCAACTTCGTGGGAGAAATTACCTTCCCCCTCTTACTGCTATCGTCCACACTGACCGACAGCATAGAACGAGGAGCAACCCCCCTTTTAATGACCTTCCTCTTCGCCTGGTTCCATACAGCAGTACTAGAGATCGTGGCCATGTCCATTGGCCCATCCAGAATTTCATTGAGCCGCGCGAGCTTTAAGGAGATATTAAGTTCTGAAGTTGTCAATTTCTCTTCAATTGATCCTAGGGTTTTCCCAACCAGTCTCCTCTTCGCTTGCGATCTCCTAACCTTGTCGTCTTTACTAGCTACCCTTTTGAACCTACTTATCTCTAACTCTTTGAGAACAGCTTCGAGCTCAGTGCCTTCCCTGGCAACGACATCTATAAAAGATTCCTTCCTCAGAACTTTACAATTAATTCCTGCATAAACATTGGCAACGTAAGATATAGATCAACTATAGCAGTATAGTTCAACATACAAATGATAATTCAATTTTCAATGGTATACTTACCCTTTGTTATAGTTTTATTATTAAGTTCCAGGGGTTCCTCATCAGACCACTGAAGACATTCACCAGACACCCATTAATGGTTGTCGTTCCACACTCGCCCTGCTGAAGACAGGTCGAAGAAGCGTGGTCTTGCAGAATTAGAACAGAGATATGCACCATTAGTTGCTGTGACATACTTCACAACATAATACTCCAAAAAATCTTTGGCACCAATCCTCTTCTTACTGCCAGATGCAGCCCATCTCCCATTCAGGGTTTCGCATACAAAAATGACTTCCCAAAAATTTCAATTCAATTGCGCCGGACAAACCCCAATCAAATTCATCACACTCTTAGCCAAATTGCTTAAAGGCAGAGTCAGCCCATAATCGAACTGTGCTAAATAGCAGGAAAACCCATCAGTTTGACTATCCTTCACAACGCCTTGGACATACTCCAAGGATACTTCATCCCCTAAACGCCTACACTTCTTTTCTTTGGCCAAATTAGGCAGCAAATACAAGTAATTCCCTCCTTGACTGACACTGCAGGTCCTAAAGAAATTACCCCTATATGCAAAGGCGTGCCACCAAATCCCATCTATGCTACTTTTTGCCTTATTGAACTCCCTAAACTGACTCGAGCCTGTTGGGTACTCACCACGAGAACCCTTCAGATGAGGCCATTCTATCAATTTGGCTACAGTGTCCTCCTCATCCCCTACTTCAATAACTGGAGATAAATGCCCTACAAGGCCTGCTTCATCAGCCTTTGTACAACAAGAATTTGAAGCCATACTTATCTACAGTAAATAGTCTACTTTAAACCGTTGGTCCAACAAAACCTATAGATGGGTCGAGGTATATAAATCAATTTTTATCTTGCACTATTGAATCACTTATATAATCACAAATTGTCTCAAAACGATTTTTATCGCCTCACAGTCTTTATTCCCATTGCTATTTTTATTTTATTTTGGTGTTTGGTAGGGATTACATCCGTATCCCGACGCAATAAAAATATTTACACAAAAACACTTGTAAACCCAAATACAGACTTACCTTTAACACACGAGTGAGAGTCTGCAGCGTTGGTCCGCAAAATTTTGCTCAATTTCTGCATCAAAACCTCCTCGATAACAGCCTCATCTCGTTGTTTACAATTGAGACTCTTAATCACCGCTTTCCTCTTATCATTTCCTCCTTCGGCGGTAATAGAATCGTCAGTTGAGATCTTTTTCTCTCTAACCCTTCTCTTCTTTTTTTGGTTTTCTGTATTCCGAGAGGGAGGAGAGGGAGTACTTATGCACTTTTCCCTGAACTGCTGGCGGTTTGGTGTTTTCCAGTAAGCAGTTCCCGATTCCTGAGCCGAGCTGTCTGATCGTTTGAACCTGTCAGACGTATTGTACCGCTTCGGTGAAAATACCTTCCCATCATTACACTACATATTATACTTTAGCGTATCTCTCAGCCTCTTGGACCCACTTTTTTTACAATGCCCCAAACTCATGACCCCGAACTTTCTACTTTAAAAATTTCACGTACATTTGTTTGCCCTACTTATACACCTTGAATTTAATCTCAATAGTAGTTAGCAACAAAAATTCTAAAATTCAGTTTCAACGAACAATCCTAGTCATAGCCTATTTTCGTGAATAAATATTTTCTTCAAGTAAATTCAGGCAATTACATTTCAAAAATTTAAAAATACAACAGTCAATCACTCCAATCTCCGAGATACTTGCATTTGAAGCAACCAGTGTGCCCAACAACACCATAAGCCGTAAGCGGCCCTGCGGCGACATCCATATCCTCATTAATGATCTCCTCCCTGGCCATCATCAGGACAAACTTTTTACGGTCTTCAACAGACCGCCAGCAGATACGCACGGACTCGAACCAGTCCATAAAAAGCTGCTTCTTATTCTGGTGTCAATTTGACTTCTGCAGTTGGCTGAACCTTTCCTCGCTTGGTAGATCCATAAAGTAATTGGAATAGCAAATGGCAGCGGTCTAAAGATTTAGAGATAAAATAGCTGATAGCGGCAATCTTGCCGGTGAGTTTTTGAATGTCTTTTATTGTCTATGGAAAAAGCCTTTCAAGGATAGCACAAATTTTAGTTGAATCGGCCTCAATCCATTTCTAACTGATGAGGAGGCCTAGGAAGTGGCCAGAATGTACCCCGAATTGACATTTATCAGGGTTGAGATGCATTCTGTAAGATCGAAGAATGTTGAATATTATGTTGAGATTTGAGATATGATTATCTGACTATACGGTTTTGCACAAGAGATCATCGATGTAGTCTTCAACAAATTTTCCTAGGTGTGTTTTGAACATAGCAGTCATTAATAGTTGATATGTGACTCTAGTGTTCTTGAGCCCGATGGCATAACTTTGTAACAATAAATGCCACTTTCTATCATGAACGTTGTCTTCTCTTGATCTTCTTCCAGAAGTAAGATTTTGTTATACCCTAAAGCAGCGCCCATCATAGATAAGAGATCATGGCCTACTATCGAATCGAGGATCTGATGAATTTTGGGAAGAGGGAAACTATCCTTGTGAGTATGTTTGTTCAGATCTGTCAAATCTACGTAAACGTAGACTTTTTTGTTCTTCTTTAGGACAGCGACAATGTTGGATATCCAGTCCAGATTCTTGGCTTCTCGAATGAATCCCACACTGATCAATTTCTTGGTCTCGGTGTTAACTTCATCTCGAAGATGAGGTAAATGTCGTCGCTATTTTTGTTTGACCGCTGTGGCATTGATGTTGATGGATAACTTGTGGCAAGCCATAGCTGGATCGACTGCGAGCATTTCTTCGAAAGACCATGCAAAAACGTCTCGATTGAGTTATAAGAATTGAATGAAAGCATCTTTCTCATACTAAACCAGCTTGGTTCCGATGAACTTGCCTCTACAAGGTCCATCAATATCGACCTATTCCGTGGGTTCCTCTGTAGGTGATTGATCGTCGAGTTGATCAATTTTCTATAATTGCTATGCGGCCAATCTCTCTGAAGTAACTAGGATGACAGATATAGTATTTTCACAAGCTCGAGAAAGTTTATGACTACCTCTGATCTCATAAATACCATTGTCATAATTTAATCGGAGTGCTTGATGATAGGTTGAAGCGATTGCTTCTATATTGTGTATCCAGCAGCGGCCCATAATCCCAAGATAGCGAGACTTGGCATTGATGACGTAGAAAATGATGTCGATATTGGATGGTCCTGCAGTAATAGGTAAGATAATTTTGCCTACTCATTCCTCCCTGGGGCCATTGAACCCACTGATGTCTGCGTCGCTCTGAATGACTTGGTCGGCCAAACCCATCTGGTCGATCGTATTCTGAAAAAAAAATTCAATACCGCTTCCAGTATCGATCATCATTGTGCGCATGACAAACTGCTTCATCTTGAGCATTACGACTAATGCATCATGATGTGGAAATTTGACATGGCTAGTATCGCAATCCTCAAAAGGGATTCCGAGTCAGTGGTTACTTGTCTCGTGAAGAAGTTTGGCTTCTCTGCCTTGAGGTGTAAGATTACAGCATTCAGAGGTCCTCCGGTGCTTTGATCGGTTAGAATTGGTTATCTGGTTAATTTCGATCCTATTGCTGAGGTGCATAGAGCAGAGATGCTTCTCCTCACCTCTGTCGTTGACCTGAACAACTTTGAGTTGCTTCTTATAGTTTCCTTCTTGGTATGACTTCAGGTCAACAATATATTCGAGCATCTGTCCTTCGTTGAAAATGAGCTCGAGCAGCCGCTTCACTCAAGCGATCGCATGCTGGAACTTGATGAAGAGGTCGTTGGTCTTCCCCTTGACAGATGGAAAGTAGGTGACCTCGACTGACTTCTGATTCAACTTTTCTTCCAAAATGAATGGAGGGCTATGGTCCATTTGGTAGATATCTAGAAATGGCTCTACTGGAAACTCCCCGAGGTCCCAACCTTTCCCTTGCTGAAATACAGGAGGCCTCTGGAAATTAATCGCGACCCCTGGCTTGAGGAGCCTGCTGAGTATTTAGCAAAGCCTCGGGTGTAGTCTGCATCATCGTCATCAGATCTTCGTGTCGTTTTAGGCTGTCAAATGAGCTTGTCGATCTGCATCGAGCTCTTTCACTCAGAGTTCGCAATCCTTTGTCAATTGAAGTTCGAGTTCGGCTCGTTTCTCTACCTCTGTGTGGAGATTTGCCCGTAACTCGGTGAGTTATCCTGGATCGACTAAAATTTTGAGTAGAGTTCCTGTAGCCTGTCGTGTGGAAGAAACCATAATTGAAAATTATAATAAAAGACTGCCATAGGGTATCATGGAAATACAATCTTTCCCACCGATGGTGCCAAATTTAATGGCCAAATTTCCTTAAGCTTGATATGATTAGAAATTATCTATCACACCAATGAACCTGTAACAATACTTCACTAGAAAGTAAGAAATCGAAACATGTGTTTTTAGCGTGGTCTGAACAGGTAAAAAATTACGACCACGCATGGTGGTTTTTTATAAAAGTATTTTTATTGCTTGGAGTGGATTTCTTTATTACAAGTGATCTCTAAAATATATAAATGTTTTTGATCTCGTAAATAAGAAGTCTGAGTAATTTTTATGGTCCTTGTCTCTTCTGGAACTTTTTCTTTATATAGGCTTCTCCGCAACTCTTTATTGTGCTAGAACACATTTTCCGAATAATGTGGTTAGTGGTTGTTGATATAATAGCTGACGAGTTTGTGGGAGATAGGTGTATTTGACTGGATAATGTTTTCTAGGTTTAGCTCGATCCATATTCTTGAGTAGTTTGTTGAGTAGTTTGTGGTGCTGTTTAGAATGTTAATTGGAGTGCTAACTGCTAAAATTGCGTGAGCCTGAGATAGAGGTAAATCGAGCTTCGCAAGCTCGATTTTGAGTGAGATCGAGGGATAAGTCCCTTCATCGACCAAACCCAAAAATTTGTCAAACCAAAGTAATCAATGTCACTACAGCTCCCCATACCTTTGATACTAGCTACCACACCCATCGAACCTGTTGTCTATATCGAACTCGACGGTCCTGGTCGAAGTACATTCATTGGTACTTTTCTGGACGAGGTCAAAAGCCTCAAATTTACCAATTTTCTTTGAACAAATAAGGACATCTTTGCCTGAACATTCGAGGAGATGTCTGGCGCTAACCTCACTTTAGCATGCCACCGGCTTGACCTCATACCTCACTCTACTATCGTGAAGCAGAAGAAGCGTACATTGGCCCTGCTGCTTAGAGAATCTATTAACCTCGAGGTCGACAAACTCCTTGCAGCTAGTTTCACTCAAGAAGTCAATTATGCTGATAACATTTTGAACATTGTGGCGGTCCCCATGAAGAATGGCAAGATCTAATTCTGCATCGACTTCACTTACCTCAATAAACATACATCAAAGGATAGTTTTTCTCTCCCAATCATTTCAGTCCTCGTGGATGCCACAGCGGTCAAGAACAATTTTCGATGATGGGCGCGGCTTTGGGTTACAATTAGGTACCTCTTCTCCCCGAGGATCAACTTAAAATTTTTTTCATCACTGATCAAGGCCTTTACTGTTTAAACGTCATGCCCTTTGGTCATTTAAATGCGGGTGCTACTTACCAGCGGCCTTAAAAATGTGGGTGCCATGTTAAAACCCATGCTTTGAAAGTTGGTCGAAGTCTACATCGACGATATGCTATGCAAAAGCCTCTAAAAATAAACCCATATCCAGGACCTCCCTGAGGCCTTTGCCATAGTTCGTACTTATAACATGAAACTTAACCCAGACAAGTATCAGTTTGTTGCTTTATCTAATTAGTTCTTAGGCCACCTCATCTGGAAATGAGGTATAGAGATCGACCCCATTCATAGCCGAGCCCTCATCGATATGCCATCCTCTCAAACCAAAAAAGATGTCTAAAAGTCGCTAGCAAGATAGCCGCTCTTAGTCGCTTTATTTTGAAATCCTCTGACCGTTGTGCTTGGCTTTTTTCCCTCTTACGTGACCAAGGTGTCCACAAGGCCAAAAAAAAAATAGCCCCGAAATCAATTGGACACTCGATTGCGAACAGGCCTTCCTCAAACTCAAAACATACCTTGGTCGACCACCCATAATTAGCACCTCCATCGAAGGTGAGACGCTCTCATTATACCTGGCATTTACAGACACTTCTTTCAGTTCAGTCCTTATTCGACCCGACTCCAGCATCAAAAAAACCATGTACTTTATTAGCAAAACCCTGACACCTGCTGAGACTCGATATAATAAGCTCGAGCATTTTCTCCTCACCCTCGTCTACAGTGTTCGAAAGCTCAAACCATATTTTCAGGCTAACCCTATAGGTGTTATCACCAGCAACTCCCTTCAAGAGGTCCCCAGTAAGAAAGTTAAATCAAGGCGGGTACAACAATGGTCTGCTTATCTAGGTAACCATGACATCACCTTTGAGAAGCAGAAATCTCAAAAAGGCCAAACTGTCATTGAGATCCTTGCCAACTTCCCAGTCGAAGACATCAAATGGGAGGAACACAAAGATGATCTACCAGAAGACCTACCCGAATAGCTCAACCCTTGAAACTCTAACACGGGCTGGCGCCTCTTTACAGATGGATCTGCTAGATCTATAGGTTTGAGGATTGGCGTTGTCCTCGTTACCCCCTCTAATGACCGAATCGAAAAAGATGTCAAGTTAAACTTTGAGTGTTCTAATAATGAAGCTAAGTATGAAGCCCTGATACATGGCTTCGATCTCACCCTCGAACTTGGTGTTCCCAAACTCATAGTATTTACCAATTCTTAACATGTCCAGAGATAGTACATAGGCGAAAACTAGGTAAACGGCCGCATGGCTGAGTATGCTACTCTTGTCCGCCAGCGCATGGATCATTTTTTTGAAAAGTTTTTTATTGCTCATTCCCTCGAGGCAAAAATAGACATGCCGACGCTCTCGCCTACGTAGCAGCTATGTTTGGCCAGTCTGAATCTTGAACATTCAATATCGAAGTACTCGAACGCCCAAGTATCGATCAGATGGAAATCAATGCCATCAATACTGGGGGTGAGAGTCTCAATCTAGGTGATTGGCGAACATTATTTATTGCTTACTTCAACAGTTCTACCCTCCCAGATGATCTCAAAGCCAAACGGTCGTTACTAAAAAATTACCGCAGATACACTATCCTCAAAGGCAAGTTGCAACGCAAATCCCCAAACGGCGTCCACCTCCGATGTATCTCTGAAAATGAAGCCACTTCCATTCTTGCCAAACTCCACGAAGGTACCGACAGTGCTTGCACTGCCGGTCGATCTTTGGCTCTTCGAGCCGTATCCCAAGATTTATTATGGCCGAATATGAAGAAACAAGTTGAAGAATATGCAAAACATTGTGACAAATGCAAGTGTAATGCCCATAACATCCATAGCCCTTCACAAGACCTTAATTACAACCAAGTCTCTTGGCCATTCAAGCAGTGGGCCATAAATCTTGTAGGTCCTTTCCCCAATGTATCAGGAAGTTGAGAAAATATCCTCGTTACAACAGATTACTTTGCCAAATTGGTAGAAACGGTACATTTATGTCAAACTAGAAAAGAAGAAGTCATCATGTTTTCAAGGGAGAATATCATTATACGCTTCGGCTACCCCCATATAATATGATGTGACAATGGCCCACAATTAGTTGGGAACAAAGTCCATAATTTCTTCAAGAAGTACAACATCATCCTCTCCCCTTCAAAACCTTACTACCCCCAGGTGAATGGTCAGGTTGAAACAATCATTAAAACTATAGTCGACAATCTTAAGAAGCATGTCGATGAGAAGAAAGGACGATGGGTTCAAGAACTATAACATATACTCTGGGCTTATCAAACAATACCACGAAAGCTAACGGGCATTATACCGTTCCTCCAAGTCTATGTTACCGAAACCGTGCTCCCTACTCAATTTGAAGTGCCAACACGCGACCCCGACCTACCCGACAAAGATAATGAGTTCAAACTTGGATGCAATATGTTATTGATCGACGAAACCATAGACCGATCCATAGAAAACCCTGTCCGTTACCATCTTTTTCTCCAGAAGTGATACCATAAAAGAGCTTGACCCCGCAGTTTCAATATTGGAGATTCGGTACATCGACGAATCACACCCTCTTCGAAGCCTTGAAATATCGGCAAGCTAGCCGAGTCCTGGGAAGGACCTTATGTCATGTATGAAAAAATCAATAAAGGTTCATATTATTTAATAACAGAAGCGGAGGAGCCTCTATCCAATCCTTGAAATACCATACAGTTAGCCTTATACAACAGGGCGCGGTAGCCACCTTGTTCAAGTGATATAAATACAGTATAATCAATGAACATATTTTTTATCCTCTGAGCTTCATGTCGACAGACCAGACCCTCAAGAATGTATTGGGGGCGAACACATAATGCTTCGCTCAGGCTAAATCCAGTGGATAGACCCGGGGTTGACCTTTAAAGTCTAGTGAATTTCTTGGTATAACCAAAGTATCATGTCAACTCTTCGACTCGACTGATACTCAGGGGCAACCTCGAAGTTTTTCAAGTCTCCAATTCGAGCAAACTCGAGGGGTATGAATGGTTAACAGACCAGACCCTCGGGAATGTATTGTGGGTGAACACTAATGTTTTGCTTAGACTTAATCCCGCAGACATACCCGAGGGCGACCTTCAAAGTTCAGTGAATTTCTTGTTATAACCTAAGTATCATCTCAAGCGTTCAACCAGACTGATACTTGGGGGCGACCTCAAAGTTTTTCAAGTCTCTAATTCAAGCAAACTCAAAGGGCATGAATGGTTAACAGACCGGACCCTCGGGAATGCATTGGGGGCACATAAATAATGCTTTGCTTAGGCTCAATCCCACAGATAGACCAGGGGGTGACCATCAAAGTCCAGTTAAATTCTTGGTATAACAAAAGTATCATGTCCATCTTTCAACTAGACCGATACTCGGGGATGACCTCAAAGCTCTTCAAGGCTCTAGCTTGAACCCTGCTACAAGCATTTCATGCCTCTCAACACACACAAATACAAGCTTACAGGAATATCAACAATTCAACTACATACAAGAATTTCTAGTAATATATATACCAACAAGTTCAGTACACAGGCAATACAAGTCAACTACAAGAAACCCAAGTTCAAATATGATGTACTGCCTATCAGGGAAACTTAAATATTACAACAAGATAAAAGAGAGTTTATTTTAGCAGCCAAACAACATAGACACACCTTCTACGAGAACTTAACCCATACAGGAGCGGCCGTACTAGCACATCTTATAGGTTCTCCAGCCACTAACCTCCAGTACCCTCGGGAGAAGGGTTTGGTCCCCAAGCAACTGTAGCCCCATTGGCTACAGCACCAGCAGAAGCCTCGTCGACCACTGAAGCCTCCACATCACCACCTCTACATGCAGGATCCACTTCCGTCCCTTATATCTGTGAAACACCTTTGACAGAGCGTCCTTCGGTTGGAGGAAGGCGCTTGAACGTTTTTGGATCATACCCCAAATTGTCTATGATGTTCTTCAAGGAAGTAGTCGTCTCACACACCTTATCGAATTGAACTTGGAAAGTTGACCTCTGTTCTTCTGTTTCCTCCACCTTCTCAGGAAGCTTGGACTCCTACACCTTCTGTATTTGAGAATTATTGCCACACTTAGCTTCGAGTTTCCTCGCACACTCAAGTTTAATAGCCATCCTCTCTCATTTTATCACATTAACCTCAGTCTCTAGCGACAGCGCAGTCCACCGCCTATTTCAGCTGCCACGCTGTTACCTTATGGACCTCGGCAAAAGCTTGAGCCCAATTAAGAATACTTAAGCCATCAGAACTTCTCGAAGCATAGCAAATCATAGCATTATTTCATAATCTCATAAAACAGTTACCTGATGCAGAACCTTATTAATTTGCTTCCCATCCTCATCTAGGTCATTTCAGCAGAGAGTTACCATCGACACAGCCCTGGCTAGAGCATGCCCTTCCAACTTAGCTTCATGTCGCACCTCGTCTGCATCCTCTCCATCATCAGCCTCCATCTCCTGAGGCCTCATATGTTGAATAGTCTTCAAATGTTGGACATTCAATGGTTTAGGAACGACCTCGCCCTTTCCTTTGTTAGCCCGCTTTGACACCTCAGAAACTACTTAGGGTATTGGCGCTGCTTTTTTCCCCGTTGGAAAATAGTTTAACATGTAAACCGGCCTTGCCTTCTTCATCTCTTTGGGCCTCATCGAAGTACTTTTTTCTTTCCTCTTCCACGAATGTACATCAGCAATAGGTACATTTTGCAGGAATGCATCCATCTTCTTCCGCCTCTTGCTCATGATACCTAGCTTCCCGAATACCCGGTTTATCCACTCCTCATCAAAGTCGATGTGCTCGTTAATGTACCTCTTTGGGTTTGTCAAAGTTATTTTACGGGGTTCTGCAAAACAATGAAAAACATGTTTACCAACCTATTCGATGAACATATTATACAACCTTTGATTATCAACTTACATGGATTATATACCCTGTGCAGCAGCTTATAACCATCCTCCCCTTCGACATTCTAGTAACTACCTTTTACCATAATAAAGACCCTATCCCACCCACTCCCCGTCGAGCATAGATCAAACAACCATAGTTTGTCTGCATGGCATTAGATGTGGTAAGTATCCACCTTCGTATTCACTTTCCTTGAGTAGAACGATGCAATATCAAACTACTCGATTAAACCCCAATTCTCGCATCTCAACTCTGTATTCATACCCATGACTACCTTCATCATCTCGTAAACATTACCATTCATCTGGCATGGGGTAACTTTCCAAAAGTTCAATACCTCCTTCACCACCTTCAAAGGGGTAGTCCCATCCCCAGTCAAATTTGACCTCTGAACGAAAAGAAACCCTCTCGAGGAGTATCCTTGAATGTGTTCTAGGAACCTACTGCCATTAGCACCGCACCCACCATAAAAAACTCATGCTTTTCCATAAATAGATCAAGCCTCACCCTCTCCTGAGCCGAGACTGATCCCACTGTTGTCCTCAAACCGTCTCAACCCTCACTATCCTCATTTCGCTCTACTTCTCCTTCTCCTTCCTCCCTCTCATCGCCCGAAGGCACGACATTACCATCCCTCTCCCTATCCTCCCCCTCTTCCATCTCTCCTTATAACTCACCCCGAGTAATTGAGACCTATGATGGCTCCTCCTCGAGGTCCCGACCTCTGGTACTACCATTGCCAATGGTATATCTATCGCGATGATTAACTCTTATACCTCGCAACTCTCATTCCCTTCACTTTAACCAGATATACTGGCCTTATTTACTTTACCCCCATCATCTATCAGCCTCAGTCTCGAAGATTGACGGGTACGCATTATACCTTATAGATGAAGTGGCACGCAATAAGATCGATATATTCGACTATCATGTTTCAATATAATATTTATGTCTACCCTCTCCATCTCGCCTAACCTATTCTCAAATATTCGACTACATCCCTGGTGACCACCTCAATATCCCTAATTCCTTAATGGGCCAGACCTCCAGCCACATAGGTTACCCCATCTCCTTCTTACCAGTACAAATAAAACCCTAGCATCATCTACCCTACTGTAGCAACAACACACATACAGAAGATGAAATGGCAGAATAGAAATACATATCGCACACCTTTTACAAGAAGTCCAAAGTCATACCTATTCGAATGGTCAGATCTCAAAGCTGCCAATTTAAACCTACGTGTCACTTCCACCTTTTTCCCATAATCCAAGGAAACATTATGATGGCCTGCAGGGTACTCTGCCCTAGGAACTGTACCTCCTCTGATATGTCAGCTATTATGGTTGTCAGGCTCCGCAGTCGAAGCCCATTTACTTTCAAGAACAGAAGTATTTAAACCACTCCGGATCTCGTTTGTGAACGATTGACTACATTCTACGTTGACCATTCATCCATGTAAATTGTTATCGCGCCTACATTATTCGATTATTCATCTTTACTCTAATTTTTTACAATTTCTAATGTTCGTCCCTAAAATTTTGACTTTCTACTAATTAATATCGTGCCTACATTATCTTCTTCTAGTATGTTTGTCACATTTACTAAATTGTACTTTAAAAAAGACCAATTTAATTCGAATACATGTCCATACTCAAAAACAAAAATCATCAACAAAACAACCAACCAGAGATGATATTAACAGAAAATAAAACAACTTTCTATCATCCCCCCCCCTTTTCCTAAACTAGTGTCATTAGCAAAACCAAGATACCCCTATTTGCAGATGAGGCAGTTCTTATCGAGCCCGAACTCCTCATCTTCAAATTGGTCTTCCTCGTCAATCAGATATTCGGCCAAACATTACAGGAAGAAGAACCGGTTGCTGACAAGTGGGTTCATCCATTACACCACCCTCCACCAGTATGCATACAACATCCCATTGATCGGCTCCTCTGGCTTCAGCTCAATTAAATTTGACATCACCCAGTCCAGACTTTGGTCACTAAAGAACCTTTGCTTCAGCTCATGGGTCTTCTTATATATGAGACATTCCCTTGCCACTATTCTCCTCTAATACTTGGTATTAGATGTGGTGTCCATGATTTGATTTCTCGGAGAAGAAGATACAAATAGTTTGAAACACTCCAAAAAACCCCTATTTATACTTGAATTCTAATGCATTCAATCCCTCAATAATCACCACCCGCATTAATCACCATCCTTAATTACTCTCCCCGAAATTGTAATAATCACTCAGTCACACTTTCTAACTTCTCAAGCCCATCCATTTTTCTCAGCACGTGCCCTCTACACTAATTTTTGAGGGCCTTGCTGAGAGGGGGTGAATGTAGTAGCCTACTCGTAGCCTTCTAGCTACAATCGAACACTCAAAGGCTACTTAAAAACCTAGCTAGAGATCTGAAGCCCAATAAGACGATAGTTATGCCCGCAAGCTTTCTGAGACTAATTGAACACTCAAAGGATCTATCGAAGCCAACCCCTGTAGTCAAAGATAGATGAGCAGCGCATGAACTCCATATCAATACCAGAAATAGTTTGAGCATAGTCGTACATGGTCGAAGTAAGACACGTCAAACAGCCAAATAACTAGACAGAATAGAGACAAGCCACTCGATAACTACAGTACCAGATCCAATAACAACAGTATCAGATAGAATAACTACAGTGCCAGATCCAACAACCTCAATATCAAAATCGATAGCTACAGTGTCAAAACTAACTCTGGGTACAAGTCAGTTGCCCCCGAAGGATATACATGTAACTTGACCCCCCATAGTGACTCAGCCCTTTCTATATCCAATAAATAGGAGGGAAGAGGCACTTGGAAGGGGTTTGAAAAACTTTCCCGCAAAGCCTTAGAAGATTACCTTCGAATACCCTGTATTAACCTACAATTCAAACCTTCAACTACCATCGATATATATAACATTTCTCTTAAAAATCCTTGCAAGAGGTTGTGGAACATCCCATTCTAGGACTCCACACAAGTATGTTTGTATATTAGCGTTGTTTACTATTATATTATATACTTGCAAACCCCTATACGTGGATAATCCAGCGATGTAAGAGCTAGTTTCCCATCTGCGAAACTTGGCCTACAACTTAAATGTGAATAGAAAATATCAAAGTGTTGAAAAGGTTAGAATCTAGAGAATATGTACCTTGGAATTGAAAGTATATGTTATTGTTCATCAAATTTAAATCATACTTTAACCTTAAGTTAAAAAGCAGTTTCACAAAGTAGATGTCAAAAAATAGAATTTTTTCTAGAAATAAGATGTATGTATTGAGTGGGTGTCCTGAATCAAACATGATATTGTATATGTGATATATAGGTTGAATTGGAGTCAGCTTGTTTGAGTGAAGAAGAGACACGCCAATATAACCTAGAGTTTGCAGTGGACTTTAATAGAATAAAAGAAGCAAATAAAGATAGGGAAGATCAATATGTAAAGATACATTTTAAGTTCGTTGAGGAAACTCAAACCGTTGATGACTTTACTCATAAGATCGGGAAGGATGTTAAAATTAGTAGAGGGCCAAAAGAGCTCGTGGAGACGAAGGGAAAGGCAGGGAAACTTAAAACCCAGAATGACACCTTGATGGTAATGAGTAAGGAGGCTAGCATGGCTTGATACCATATATAAGCATTGGAAATGTCAAAGAAAGAGTTACACAATTTTGTGGCCAGTTTAAAGGGCCAAATAACAGACAAAACAAATGAACAAGAGTAGACTCGAGCTGATTTAGTGAATTCCAGAAGCGAACTGGAGCGCTTGAAGAATAAAATAAGTGAGAAAGATAACGAGTTGAAGAAAGCTCGAGATAACCTATATAATTCTGAAATTGTGGTTGAGCAGTTTATTATAGCTTTACCTGCTAAAGATATAGAGTTCTGGCTTGTGCAAAGAAATGTGATGAGCTGAATAAGAGGGTGGCACTATTGAAGACCAATGTGGGTCAGGTCAATTAATGTGCCAAAAATACCGGGGCTGGAAAGTGCTCGAGGAAGAATAAAGGTGATGCCAGGGTCTCTATTGTTAAAGGGGATGTAGTTCGCCTATTAGCTCAAATCAGGGAGCTAGAGGGAATTATAGCTCAAACTCAAGGTCACATACAAAAAGGAAATAAGCGGTTAAGGGAATACCAAGGTAAGTTTGATGCTGCTCTTACGAGGGAACAAGAGTTAGAGCGGGTTATCAGAGGTAAGGAGATCTTGATAAAGAAAAAAGCTGAATTATTATAGAAATCTTCAGCTGGGGAAGATTTTAATAGGGAGCTTGCGAAACTTGGTGCTCAGGTGGTAGAATTGAGGTCGATGAATCAGGTTACGTCAGCTAAAGTTGATTAGAAGGCAAAGGAGAACATCAAATTTATGTCCCACACAGATAGTCAAATAGAATGGCAATAAGCAATGTTCAAGAGGTTAGAAGAGCGTCTACATATGGTAAGGAATAATTTTTCTAAGATGGTCATGCCCGAGGTGTAGGGGCCTGATCTTTATTGAGAAGCGAAGATGGCTCTTACAACACGGAGGTCAACCTCTCATCAAAGATGTACAAGTATATGGCCTAAAAAGAGACTAATTGGAGACAAATACTTGCGTAGAGGCACGAATGTGACTCTCTACGACCTCTGATGAGGATTTTTAAACTATGATTTTATTACTGATGAGAAACAATAAAGATCGAATGCAGTTTATGAGTGGTTGAAGGTAAAAGACATAGGGTTTGGAGAGGATTTTTCTAACCCCCTCTTGGTTTCCCCTCTCTCTTATATATAGAGACATAAGTGGCTGAGTCACCAAGAGTGGGCCTGGCTACATGATTACTGTCTGGGTTTTCCTGCAGCGGCATTTATTATAGAGATGCCTGTCACTGTAACTGAGAGACCAATTAATGTGTTGTCCAATCCGTTTGAGCTGACTGCTAGTCTCATTACATTACTATTATTCAAACGTTCAGTCAAAGGGTATCTGCTATTATGTGTTGATTCGTTCTCAAAGGTTTATCTGTTGTTATGTGCTGATCTGTTCTCGAAGGTTTATCTACTGTCGAGGCTTCGACTACAAGAGTTCCTTGTGGGGATTTATTCTGAGTTGAAATAGTCTTCGATATGTTCGAGTAGGATATGAAGTGGACTTCAAGCGAGGAGGTCGAAGGCTGCTAGTAGGCTACCACAGGAGGCATCGCGCTCAGAGATGTTAATGGCAGTGATTGCCTATTTTGTTGAGGAGGTGAATGGTTTGAGTTTGAGAGGGATACCTTGCATAACTATTTATCGGATAGAAGATGTATTTGTAGAGCTAATATAGATCGAAGAAATTATATGTACTCCATGGAAACGGAGTTTGGTTCTCAGCCTGCTGACTAGGTAGAGCAAGGCTGTGTCACTATAATTGCTCCAGCTCAAAAATTTATGGCTGATCGTGCTCCTATTGTTGAGAAAACGTAGTTGACCTCCCAATATCAGAAAATAATCCTTTGTAGTGGTCGTATATGTAACTTAAAAAAGTATCTATCGCAGACATATTGAGAGTTGAAAGCTAGTTTTACCTTTGCTTTATTTTATGAATGGGTGAGTTCTTTGAATAAAAACTAGTATTACCTTCATTTTAGTATATAATTATCGTGGCCATATTGAGAGATGAAAGCAAGTTTTACCTTTTCTTTATCTTATGTCTGGTAGATTTCTTTGATTAAAAACTTGTATTACCTTTATTTTAATCGCAGAGTAAAATTGTCGCAACCATATTGAAAGATAAAAACTAGTTTTACCTTTGTTTTATCTTATGTCTGGAAGAGTTCTTTGATTAAAAACTAGTATTACATTTGTTTTAATTGCAGAGTATAATTCTCACAGCTATATTAAGAGATGAAACCTAGTTTTACCTTTGCATTATCTTATGTCTGGAAGAGTTCTTTGATTGAAAACTAGTATTACCTTTATTTTAATCGCACAGTATAATTGCCGCAGCCATATTGAGAGATGAAAGTTAGTTTTACCTTTTTTTTATCTTATGTCTGGTAGAGTTATTTGATCAAAAACTAGTATTACATTTGTTTTAATCACAGAGTATAATAGATTCGATCAAATCTAGTTTTATCTTTGCTTTAATCAGAATAGAGGTCGATTGAAAGCTAGTATTACCTTTGCTTTAATCTATGTATTATCTACGTAAGTAGAGAGTTGTGTAGAAAAAACTTGGGATTTTTATTTAATAGAATTGAATGGATATTTATAGAGACGAAGATCTTATTTTTGGAATGGAAAAGGCGATAGTGAGGGACTTAACGGTAGTACCATTTCAGTCGCCAAGTGCTACAAGGAATTGAGATATAAACTCTATCTTCAGCCATGAGGTAATATGATCACAGGCTAATGAGACCAATGATTATGAATGGACCCTCCCAATTTTCTACTGGTTTCCCGGTATGTGCCTCTTTTCTGCGTTGAGGGATTTTTCTAAGGACAAGATCGTCGATTAGGAAAGTATACTTCCGACTTGTCTATTGTTCAAACTGGAAAGCATAAGGTGTTATAGACCTTGGTTGGCAATAGCGCATTCCCATGTCTCATCAATCCAATTATGGTTGCAGGCCAATTCAAACTTGTTTTATTTGCCAGTTAGCTCGTGATTTCTGACTTGACGATGATATTCTGTTAGAATGACGGCTTCGGTGCTATAGGCGAGGAGGAATGGCATACAGCCGGTTAATTGATGTAGAGTGGTACGGTATACGCATAAGATGTGAGGAAACTATTGAACCCAATTTCCTATTTTCAATAAGTGAGGCCTTTTCTTGAGTCCAACCACGATGGTTTTGTCAGTAATTTTAGCTTGGCCATTGCATTGAGGGTTGCAAGGATTAGATTGTGAGTGGATGATGATGTTCTTGTTGAGGAAAGCTACGACTTTTCCCCCAACGAATTGTGGCCTATAATCGATTCAAATTAGCTGGGGGTATCCTAATCGAGTAATGATATGTACTCAGATAAAAGAGATGACCTCTTCATCTCTAGTTCGATGGAGTAGAACTGCTTCTACCTATTATGTAAATTAATCTGTAGCAATGAGTAGATTTCAGCGGTTACCTAGAGAATTAGGAAATTCACCGACAACATCATGCACCCACTATTTGAATGGTCAGAACACCTTGCTTGCATTTAGTTGACATGTATCAAATTTGCATGACTACTCTTTTCCTTTCTTGTGCATGCCTGGATAAAATACTCTTTGAGTAATGTCTCTATTTATGAGTAATCCATCTACGGCATAGGAGCCACAAGTTCCTTAATGTAAATCATGGAGCATCTCGTCTGCTTTCTTTCTTGAAAGGCACATGTGGCAAGGCCCTGTGACTGAATGGCGATATAAAAAACCATTTTGATTTGTGTTATACTTTGAGTTATCGATCAGTTGTCGGTGCTCCTTTTGATCTGCTAGAATGGGTCATTTGCATTAGTTTTCGATACCAAGGTAAACAAAGAAGGGCTTTCGCCAATCGTTATCCTCTTCTTTATCACCTCCAGTATTGATCGTGAATACAAAAATACGATCAATGCTGGGGGTTGATATCACTTCGATCTGGAGATATCTAGCTTCTGTACCCAAGACCTCGACAGGATAAGCCAAGGAATTGGCATATCTATTTTTACCACGAAGAAGATAATCGAGAGTTGCATTCACAAACTTTCTCATCCTATCTACAGCGAGGGTCGCATATTCGATAATCTTTCCATTTTTTATGTATTACATAGACTAATGGAAGACAATGAGTAGTGAATCTGTATAGATTGAGAGTTTTGGGACACCGGGCTCATGTGCGAGGTCGAGTCCATGAAGCTTCGTATTCGGTAAAACTGTTAGAGGCTTCAAAATCCAAGCAGATTAATTTCTTAATTTTGTCGTTGGAAGGGGTAATCAATACGATGCCAATTCTTGACCCTGCGGGTTAAGTTGAACCATCTGTTAGAAGTCTCCACCCTTTCATTGTAATCCATTCAGCTCGCTCGTCAATTACTTTGGTGGGCGAATATTCTGAAATTTCTTCTGCAAGGTCAGGATCGTACTCCTCCCACTTGGGATCTTCCACTGGAAAATTAGTGAGAAAATTTACAATTGCCTGACCCTTTTCAAAAAGACATTGTTCGAACTTGATGTCATGTTTTCCCAAATTGACTGATCATTATTGCACTCTCCTAGATTTTTCTTTCTCGGACAAAAGTTCCTGAAGTGGGTAGTTTGTCATAACTTTGACCAAATTTGCTCAAAAGTAGTGCTTAAGTTTCTGTAAAGTATAAACAAGAGTTAGAAGGAGTCTTTCAATTTTAGAGTACCACGTTTCCACTAGAGTGAGGGTTTTACTGATGAAGTAGACAGGCTTCTCAATCTTTCCTTCAAGTTGAATAAGAACTGAACTGATAGAAGTATTTGTAACTACTAGGCAGATGATCAGTTCCTCATTATCTAATGGGGTACTCATTATGGGAGACTTCCCTAAATAGGTTTTGAGCTCCTGAAAAGCTGCCTCGCATTTTGATGTCCATTGGATCTCAGTATTTGGCTAAATTTTTCCTCATTTGGTACAATTATGGAGTAGTAGGAACAGCCAATGATAGTGATCTAAAGATTTTCTAAGGAATCGGTTGATAGCGGCAATCTTGCCGGAGGGTTTTTGTATGTCTTTCATCGTCTTTGGATATGGCATATTGTGGAGAGCTCAAATTTGATCTTGGATCAGCCTCAATCCCGTTTTTGTTGATGAGATGACCGCAGAATCAACCTGAATATAGTCAGAATTGACACTTATCAGTGCTGAGTCACATCCGGTAATATCAAAGAATGTTGAAAATTATGCTAAGATCGGTAATGTGGTTGACTGACTGTATTCTCTTGTACAAGAGATCATCAATGTAGACTTCCACGACTTTCCCAAGATATACTTTTAACATAGTAGTCATCAACCGCTGATAAGTCGTGCCTGCATTTTTGAGTCTGATGGTCGTGACTTTGAAGCAATAAAGTCCTCTTTTATGATGAATATGGTCTTTTCTTGATCTTTTTCAAAGAGTAGAATCTGATTGTATCCAGAAGTAGCGTCCATCATAGATTGGAGCTCGTAACCTACTATAGAATCAAGGATTTGATGGAAATTGGGAAAAGGGAAACTATCCTTTGGAGTGTATTTGTTTAGATTTATGAAATCTACACAAACGCGGATGTTTTTAATCTTCTTTAGGATAGGGGACGATATTCGATATCCAATATTGATATTTGGCTTCTCGAAAGAAGCCTACTTTGATCAATTTCTCCGTATCCATGTTTACTTTATCTCGAAGGCAAGGTGATAGTCGTCGCTATATCTATTTAACCGCCGTGACATTGATGTTGATGGCCAATTTATGACATGCCATGGCTGGATCGACCCCAGACCTCTCTTTGAAGGTTCACGCAAAAACGACTTGATTCAGTCGTAAGAATTGAACGAGAGCATTTTTATCATGTTGGACCAATTTGGTACCGATAAAAGTACCTCTACTAGGTCCATTAATTTTGTCGTATTTTGTAGGCTCTTCTATTGAAGGCTGATAATCATGGTGACCAGCTTTCTGTAATTTCTATATAGCGTATCTGCCTGAAGTATTTGGAATGGCAGAAATGGTATTTTTGCAAGCTCGAGAAAGCTTTTGGCTACCCTTGATTTTCAAGATACTATCCTTATGCTTAAAGAGAAGTACTTGATGATAGGTGGAAGCGATTGCTTCCATGTTGTGAATTCTTGGTGTTGATGATATAGAAAATGGCATCGATGGTGGCTGGTCCTACGGTTATTGGTAAGATTATCTTGCCTACACACTCTTCTTTAGAACCATTAAATCTACTGATATCAGTGTCGCTTGGAATAACTTGATCGGCCAATCCCATTTGTCCGATTGTGCTCGGAAAGAGAATCTCAATACCACTTCCGGTATCGATCATTATTGTGTATATGAAAAATTTCTTCATCTTCAGCATTATGACTAATGTATCATGATTTGGAAATTTTACATGACTAATGTCACAATCTTTGAAAGAGATCCCAAGCCAGCGATTGCTTGACTCAGGTAGAAGTTTGGCTTCTTTATCTTGAGGTTTGAGATCGCAGCATTCTGATAGTCTCCTACGCTTGAATCGGCAAGAGTCGGTGATTGGATGGATTTCGATCATATTGCTGTGGTACATATGGTAGAGATGTTTCTCCTTAGCATGATCTTCGACCTGGACTACTTTGAGCTTCTTCTTATAACTGCCATCCTTGTATGATTCCTGGTCGATAATGTATTTGAATATCCATCTCTCCTTAAAAATTAATTCCTGCAACCTTTGTAAAGAATAACAGTTGTTAGAAGAATAATGGTTTACCTTGTGATGCATGTAGTACGGGTGGCTCTTAAATGGTTCCAATGGTTGAGAGGGATGGTATAGTTTATCCTTGATGAGGATTAAAAAAATTACTGAGATTCGAGCATTCATCTTTGAGAGGACCGATTTGGGTAGTAAACTGCCCTCCGAGGGTTGCCAATATTTCCCTTAGAGCGCTTTTGATACCATTGATCCTCCTTTGGTTCAGTGATTCAATCTGTGGATGGACCATTCATGGTTAGGATGGATTTAGTAGATTTATGCCTTTCAGACATCGTCCTTTCCTGGTCGACATAACCATTGACCTTAGTGATCATATCCTTCAAAGTCACAGGTTTGTTAAAGAAAAGGTGTTTTTTAGCCTTTCAGTTAAGCTGGAGAGTGTTAGTAAAAGTAGTAACAACTATTATCTGATAGAGATCGCATACATTACACGCGAGCTCCAAAAATTCTTTGTAAAAGCCTCAAGCTTCTCTCCATGAGACTATTTAAGACTAATAAGAGAATATAAATTATTGATGAATTGTTTCTACAACTGATTGAATATGAGTATGAAATCTTCATTTAAAGAGTGGAACCACTGAAGCGGTTCATCCTGTAGACTTATTGCGAACAAAGGGAAAAGGATTTGGTTGAGATTGGAATAGAACCCCAATGAATCATGGAATTGTTGTAAGTGCTCCATTGGATCGATGCCCTTGTATTTACAAATTTTCTGAGAATGGAAACCTTTTGGCATTCAGACTCCCTTGTAACTTGGTAAGGTTGTCTGTAGTCCCCATAACTTGTGCTTCAATTAACTTCTTGATGTATTAATACATATGCTTTTGTGTGACATACTAAAGTAGAGGTTGAGGGGCTTGACTAGGAAGTTGAGGATTGTGAGTACTTGTACCCTCACTCAAACGATCACGTACTGGAAAATCAATTGAGGTCATTATTCTTCCTCTAGACGTTTGGAAAATCGGTAACCTCTACTAATTTTAGACTTAACTTCACCATCCAAATGAATAGAAGTTAATGTTCGCGCTGAATATTTCTGGAAATAGCTTTGCTGGTGGCTCCTTGGGGTGCCAATCTTTCCCGCGCCGAAACCAGGAAGGTTTTTGGTAATTGGTCACGTCCCTTATTGGAGGAGCCTATTAAGTGTATTGCAGAGCTTGTAATGTAGTCTGTATGATTATCATCTATTCTTCATGTCACTTGAACACTGTCAAACGAGCTTGTCATTCGGCTTCGAGCTCCTTCTCACGGAGCTCTCGGTCAAGAGTTAATTGACATTCGAATTCATTACGCTTCTCTATTTTGGCACAAAGATTTTCCCGTAGTTCTGTAAGTTACTCTGGGTCTACTGAAAGATTGATCTAGATTCTTGTAATTTGTCATCTGGAAGTGACCATGATTGAAATTGGTAGTAGAGTAAATTTATGCCTTTGGATATCGTGGAAATGTTTTCTTTCCCATAGACAATGCCTAATATAATGGCCTAATTCTGTAAGTTCAATATGGCTTGGAATCAATTCTTACACCAATGTTCTTGTGACAAAACTAATGTAAGATATGAAATAACATAGGTGATTTAGCATGGAAAACCTCTGAATAGGTTAAAAACCAAGACCTCGAGTTGAGGGTATTAGAAAATAGCAACTTTTATTTCTTGTGGCTGATATCTAATTATAAGTGATCTCTCAAACTATAAATTCTTGATCTTGTAAATAAGAAGTTTGAAGTTTTGAGAATTTAGAAAATATAGTTTTCTTGGTGATTTCTTGTATCTATTTCAGGTCCTTGTATCTTTTGGAGCTTTTTCATTATATAGGCCTTGTCTACAGTTCTTTATTGTGCTAAAGAACCTTCTTTAAACAATGTGGTAACTGGCATTTGACAGATTAACTATTGAGTTTATGAGAAAAAGGTGTCTTTGATTTGTTCATGGTTTTCTGCTGAGCTCAACCAACGTTCTTCATCTGTTCGTGGTGTAGGTGTCAATATTGATTTTTTATGTCAAATGTAGAATACGTGAGTCTTATATGGAGGTAGTTCGAGCTGAAAGTAGTTTGAATTGGGTTAGATTGTGGGATTGATCCCTGTAGAATGATCTTGCAACGTGAAAGGTGTCTTGTGCTCTTGAACCTTCCCTAGTGAAAAACTATTGGATTTATGCCAATTAGTTAACATATATCTAGAACTGCCAGCTTTAGTGTTATCCAAGTCAATAGTCGTCACACAGTACATTTCTAAGTACAATCGACTCTCACAGTTGTGTTCAATTTGGCCCTGAACAGATCCTGAATTTATGAGTATTATAAGAGAATTTTGTCCTATAAAATTCTCACGGAAGTACCGCCCCACACACTTACATAGGTGATTGCCTATTAAGAGCACCCTATCATACCCTACATATAAATACAAGTCATAGGAATCATTAATTGCCAAAATAGCCTACCCTAAAAATCACTACAGGTTGCAGTGTTTGTATCATAGAATGAGTAGGAGTTTAGATCACCTCGATGCTTATTGTGAATAACTCACAACCAGTTTTCCTATTGAACCTAGATCATAGGATTACCAATAAACTTGAAAAGGTTTCCGCTGAGGTTACTCATAATTAAAAGCTTTAATATTATTCCCCTCGATGTACGTTATACTTAAACTTTGACAACTATTGTTGTAAACAGATCCGTTAAATTGTCTTTAAACTTCACAAAGTAAATATAACTCAATTTGCATTTAGTCTCTCACAAAACTGTCAACGATAATAATTTTGTTACATACCATAAGAAATATTCTTAATAAATTTTCTAACAACTCAAATGATTTGCCGGCCGGGCTTTATCTGTCATAATGAACTAAATTCCATTATAAATTTGGTTATATAAGTTGTTTTAAGGAATTTCAAAATACGATTACACCATCAAGTATAAAATCATAACCATTTGTAGATTTTAACTCTTGTAGCTTTGAAATCCAACTACATCATTGTATATTCTCAATGCAATTGGATGCATATATAATGTAAATCATAGTCTAGGGTGCACTTTCAGTACCTTAATACCATTACTTACACTTTTCTTAGCATATTCATAACTCCCCCACATTTTCAATAGAATTCAAGCCTCAGTTTATTCTTTAATGAATTAGCACATTTTTCCTATGAATGGATCATCTAAATAAGTAATTTTGTTATGTATATCCATACAACAATCCTAGCAAGCATTGCCAAGATTTCAATGGGCTTATTAAGTTATGCTATATACCTTTAAATTTTATGACTGAAAAGAGCAAAGTTCCTACTATATATTACTACCCATTATGCCATAAATAAAGCAGCATTAGAATGCATCAAACAAGATATCTCCACACCATTATCAGATACAACAAGGAATCTACATCTTTCAAAACTTGGTACTCAACATTTCTCGTAGAGAAGATATATTTTATTGGTACATCAATTTTGCAACATCCCCTTATGAACTCTCATAATGAAGGTTCTCATGACTATCAACAAATTGGATGTTCTTGACTTGAAAACCCTAGTCCCAAAAATGTCTCTGAACCTGAGTAACATATGAAAGGTATGTCTCTGTGGTGCTTTTGTTTCAAAATCATGGGTAAAAGCATAGAGCAAAGAATTCTTGATCAACATTCCCTTTTGATTATTGGGAAATTTAAATTTCCATATAAAAAAGATTAGGCAAACAACATCTACGAAAATGCCACCAATAATTGCAAGTTCAATTTCTACAAGGTCACAACTCATTTATAACAAGCCTAAAATAGAATTATTCTCATCTCATATATATCAGACAATCATTTAAAGAAAATTCTTCCTCAAAGAATTTTGTTATGGAAACGAAATAGTGTCTTGCACCATTCCTATATCAGTTGATAGAAATTCCTTTTTGAAATCACATCAAATATCAATACATGCCCTTTGACAATGAATGATATGAGATAGAACTTGATAAGGAAGTACAACCATGAATCTCAAAATACAAATCCAATAATATCTCTGATAAATGGTCAAATACGACGCAGATTCGAATTTCAATTTCAACTGGCCTTTGGAGCTCCAAGAACATGAACCTATAAAGGTTTTTCCTTCAAGGAGAGAATAATCATCGGACCCTATCCAGCATTTGATAATCTCATCGTCAAAATAAAATCGAAGTATCAATATGATTGTGGCGGATCGAACGGTAATCATCAACTTAGAATCTTAATTTAGTGGTGAATCAAAGATGAAGTCTCTTCTCAATCACATCTCTTAAGAGTGATTTCTGAGTTAGTTTTAGAAGAAAAGAAAACATACCTTCAATCTCAATTCTACCATTGATTGAAAATGTAGATGAATCTTCCCCAATAGAAACAACAGCATTACCCATAAACCATTGTTGACAATGTAGAGGACAACCTTCGAATGTCATAGAAAAGGAATCTTCTTTATCCAAAATTCCAATCCTCTGCAATTCTCTTTTTCAATCTGAGGCCTCTCTTATGTAGATACTCTCTCGTCAGTTTAAACTGCCAAACATCACCAAAAAACTTTTGTACATTTTTCTCTGGTAGTCTATAACACAATAAAGTACACAGTAACAAAAGAATAATTAATTTATCTTTAGATTGTTATTATCCTGTGTTCAAAGTCGGCAGTACCAAAAATGACTTAAAGAGATTAGAAAGAGATCAAAATACTTATCAGGATATGATCAAGTCTAGTGCAAGCAGACTATCTCTTTAAGACATATTCGCCTCTTCCATAGTTGTAATAGAGTGCCGGAAGGATAATCTTTGCCAATACTTTTCGTAAGAAAGGTACAGTAATAAGCTAAACAAGCAAGATTTTTCATGAAAAACTCAGTAAAGGTTAAGAAAGACCACGACCTCGAGGAGGGTTTTGATGTAAAATCCAATATGTTGCTAGTTATTACAAGTTTTTGAGTGACTGTAGGGTATGGAAGTAAGCATTGTAAGGTTGCAGATCTGAATAATCTATTCTCTGCATGTATTTATAATAGATACAGCTAGTTAACTAAAAGAAATATATAGTTTCCTATTTCGGGGGTAGTGGGAAAACTTCGCGGATCACTAGCAGCTCTTTTTTAACCAGACACAATGGCTACTTCAGTAGGTCGAGGACTTATGGTAACTTCACGACTACTGTCTGCCTTCAACTATGCAATGCTAACTGTCTTCGACTATGATATGCCAGCTTATCCTTGTCGAATCTAAGAAATATGCTACTACAATCACCCTATTCTCGACAAAAGTACTTGTTGTTGTGTCGAGAAGAAGTTGAAATTTGATAATGTTGCTGAATATCTTAGAAAGTTTTCCTGTTGTCATTTTCGAGGTTAAAGTTAAGTAAACCTGGTCATATTTTTCCCAAGGTGTAATTAATGCGGAACAATGAACCTAGTAAATGAAAGCGGGGAATAAATAGAAGGTGTTAAGAATGATTTTGTGGTGGTGGATATTGGAAAGATGACACCTCATGTGTGGCCTAGCCAATTGACAAAGGATGATGATGGTGTCCATGATGACCAAGCTGAGGTAAGATGTTTTTCCTATTTTTTGCTTTCTGGTCCTGCAATTAATGTTATCATGGTGGGGGGAGTTGGGGGAGGTAGAGTCAGAGAGCATTTTGTCATGGGATATCTGCTGTGGTTTGTTTCATCTCCCATTGCTAAAGGTTTTGAAGTTTATCAAATTATTGGGGAAGGGGGTACTGTTTATATTGAAGATGAGGATGTGAAAGCTGATTGGGTGTCTAGGTATCTTATCGAACGATGGCGGCTTCATATAATTTGTTGTTGTCGTGCTCCTATAGGAACAACGCTGTTTAGAAGTCCCCTAACCTGAGTTTCTTAGTATATCGTTGCGCTTGCTGCTAGAGCTAATGTCAAATTCAGGTGATAAGAAGCAAAAAAGGTCAGATTTTGGTAAAAATATGTAATAAGGTCATATTCTAATGAAAAGATGTTATTAACTAGCCATTCAAGTCAACTTAAAGAAAGAATTATATCGGGATGTTATGTAATTGAAGGAAAGATTTGTCGAATGTAAATTATAATTGATAGTTCATTCAATAAACTTTGTTTTTGACATTTTATGTTGTTAAATAAGCAATTTAAGCAAAGTGGCATGATGTCGAAGTAAAATGTGTAATGTGTATAATTTTAAATATAACATATCTCAAAGTATAATTTATTGTGTGGGGTCAAAATTTGATTTTGAGGTTGATTGATTTGAATGCTGAAATTGTAAAGTTCCAAGGATAAATAAATGTTGGTTGTGTTGACTTGGATTGTGCAAGACTATAAATATCCCTTGATGTTGAAAAATTGAGAGTTGTGTGAGAAAAAAAATTGAGAAGACTAGGTCTCAAGTACGGAATGTGGTATTCTGCCGTGTTCTATTAGGAATTATATAGTCAGTACTTCGGTAATCAGAATGCTAAAATTCACATGAAAGATCCTGTTGAACAAAATTATTAAAGGACGAGCAAGGTAGAGGCGAAGAATACTTAAGAAGATTTTCAGTTTCGCTGTTAACTGTAATTTTAGTGTCCTCCTGAACGTGTGAGTTACAAGTATACCCATGTGAAGATGATAATTAAGAAAGAAGATGTTGTTGTAGTTAGGAGTTTATGAATTTTGGTGCTGTATATGTAGGCAAATATAATGATCAAATTAGGTTGTAAGGTAAAATGAGAATAAAGTTATTTGGGAATGGAAAAGTATTGTCGAATATATTTTAGACCTGTTTAAATGTTGGAATGTAGTAATGCAATGTGTATGTTGGCTTTTGTAATGTCGAATGATATTTTTAAAATTTGAGCTGAGTGTTAAAGATTTGCCTTAGATATAGGGATTTGTAAATATGGGTAAAATGTACGGAGGTAATAACAGGATTAAACATGGCGAGGTGTGTTCATGTAGGTGAAATTTTAAATTATAACTAAAAGGATGTACTACATCTTTGTGACAAAATAGGTTATGCTTTGTTAAGTATGAATATGTCAGAGGAAATTCATTTGAGATATGGAAGGATTAGAGCAACAATGTAGGGGTTTGTTGGTGTTGAGAAGGCATAGAGTCAAAGACTTCAAAAAAAGACGTGTAAGGCATTATGCTCGATTACTCAAACGGTTATGAAGTGGTGCGATGAACAGTCACGTGGGGTCTATAAATAGTTTGGAGGTGGGGCAACTGTTCATATTTTACAAACTCTGAAGAAATCCTTTTAAGTATCATTTAAGATTTTGGAAAGCTAACTCACAGTCAGGAGTCCAAATGATTTCGTGTTGTTTCTTTGAAAGTGGAGTGGGATTTCCACGAAGATGGAGGTAAAGAAGTTTGCATCGATCAGATGATTTGGAGATGAATCTGTGAAGAGCGGTGATCTTGCCTATAAATTTTTGGACATCTTTCTTTGATCGCGGAGATGGTATTGCGATGAGTGTCTTGATTTGAAGAGGATTTATTTTTATTCCACTTTTGTAGACCGGGTGTCCTAAAAATTTGCCAGATGCGATACGGAATTGGCATTTCTCTAGGTTGAGTTTCATCTGATATTTGCTAAGGATATCGAAGATGGTTTGGAGGTTGTTAGAATAATTTTTGCGCTTCAATCTTTTGCAGATCATATCGTCGATGTAGACTTCCATGATTTTACCTAGATGATCTTTGAACATTTTAGTGACAAGCCGTTGATAAGTAGCTCCTACATTCTTTAACCCGAAAGGCATCATTGTGTAATAGTAGAGACCTCTTTCAGTAATGAAAATTATTTTTTCTTGATCATCTTTGGCGAGTAGAACTTGATTGCAGCCGGAGGCTGCATACATCATGGAAAGAAGTTTGTGCCCACCGATGGAGTCGAGGAATTGCGGAATCAGTATGAGAGGAAAACAATCTTTCGATGTGAATTTGTTGTGCTCTGTGAAGTCAACACCAACCCTAATCTTCCTATTTTTCTTTGTGACTACCACAATGTTAGAAACCTATTTTGGATATTTGGCTTCTCGAATAAATCTTACACGAAAAAGTTTATCAATTTCTTTGTTCATGGCTTCTCGGAGGCGGAGAGCTAAGTTCCGACGTTTTGGTATAACTACATTGCTATCTGGACGGAGGTTCAGTTTGTGGTGCGCGATTGATGAATCAATGTCAGGCATTTCATGGAAAGTCCAGGCAAAGATGTCAATTTTTTTCTTAAGTAGCTAAACCATGGTTTCTTTCTTATCGGTTGACAACTTGTAGACAATGAAGGTACGACGTCCAGGTCTATCGAGTTCAATGGATTCGACCATTTCAGTGTCATGCTGCTCGAATGTGGGGGGTGCTTCAAGTTGTAGTTGCTATGCCTTGAGAAGTTTTGCAGTGTAAAAGTTGGTGGTGCTAATCTCCCACATATGTGCAACTGCTTGGCTACCTTTGATTTCATTGATTCCATGCACTGTTGGAAATCTTAATGTTAAATGATATGTAGAAGGTACTGCTTTGATCGAATGTAACCAACTATGTCCTAAAATTTGTAAATACTTGGACTCAGCATCGATGACTTGAAATTTAACGAATGTGGTTTCAGATCCTGCCTGAACTAGTAGAGTAATTTCTCCAATGGCAGATTCTTTTAAAACTTTAAAGCCGGTGATTTTCTTTGTCGAAGCTTTCGCAAAATCTTTGAGTCCTAGAACTTCAATTGCCCTTCTGAATAAAACATCTATGGCACTTCTTGTATTAATGAGAAGCGTGTGCAGGTAGTCTTGTCCAATATTGAGTATAATGACAAAAGGGTCATCATGAGGATACTTTACATTGCTGGTGTCACAGTCCTCAAAGGTAATATGGTATAGACATTTTGATTTGCTTGAGCTGGAGAGAAGTTTTGCAAATTTCTCTGAGGATGTCATTTTACAACAAGATGTAATCCGATCGCCTTATTTTCTTTTCTTCCCTTTTTCAATCTCGATCATATAGAGGTTGTGAGCTTTCCCCTGGCCTTGATGTTGTTCAATGTCTTTTTATTTGACTCATCCTTGAGGAAATTTTTGATGTCGATAACATAATTATGAAGCTTTCCTCTTAATAAGGTACAATAAAAGATTCGAATGAGAGAGTAGCAGTTGTCAGCTTCGTAACTATACACATTATGATACAGACATAGGGGTTTGTTGGGGATTTTAGAAAATTTTTGTGGTGCTTGATAACACTCATCTCCCTTTATCATTGGTAAGATAGTGAAGAGAGTCGTCGTCATTGGGGGCTGAACTGGGACGGTTCTGTAGGGTCTCCTGTCCTTTCTTCTGTTATTGTCGGTGTTCTGGCCACATTGTTTGGGTGCTTCAGTAGTAGTTAACTTTCAGGGTGGAGATGAAATTGTTTCCCGAGAATGGATAGCGGAGGAGCTTTTTATTTTAGCTTTCTTGGACCGTTCTAACTCGATGTAGTGGTTAACTACATCAATTATTTCTATCATCGTTCAAGGTTTGTGCAATGTAAGTTCATCTCGAACCTTAGAGTCGATGCATAGGACTGAGTTGAATACTGGAACAACGATTTTGGGGTATGAGTTTCCAATTTTCCGTGTTTTATGTTAGAAATGCTTGTAAAAGCTTGCCAAGGATTCTTTTCCCCCCAGCTCGAAGAAGAATAGGGAATCCACAGTGATCTCTTACCCCTTAACGTGAGCATAATTATACTCGAATAGATGCTACAACTGGCTGAATGTGGTGATGGAGCCTTCTTGAAATGTATGAAACCATCTGAGAGATTCATCTTTTAGGCTCTGGTTTAAGAACCTACATAGTATGTGGTAGAGTTTAAAGTATAATCCCACTATGGCTTTGAAATATCGGACATAGGTAAGTGGGTCAGTTAGGCCTGCATATTGAATAAACTTTGACATGTAGAAATTGTCTGGAATTGGCATGACTTCTAGTTGTGGGGAAATGGGGTTTATCATGATTCTGTCAAGTGTAGACCTTCGGCATGGAATATCAGAGTGTATGGCATGGATCCTATTATTTAGGTCGTCCAAGGTGACGAACTATGAAGGAAGAACTGGTAAAGTTTCAACTTGCAGATCAAAATCTCCCTGTCCTTCTTGTCCCAATCGGTCCCCTGACTGGTCTTTTGTCCGGTGGTTGTGGGAAATTTGATGGCAAGTGCGTCGACATCCTTGAGTTGTCGATGTTTAGGATGTCAAGCCAAAATACAGAGAAGCCTAGTCTGGATTTCTAGATTTGGATTGAGAAGTTCGTAATTTGTCTTATCTTGGCTGATCATCTCTTTAGGTCGCTCTTGGCCGATGATTACTTCGGGCTTGTGGTGATGACGCTTGACAGCCAATAAGTCGATCTTGGGTTCTCCTTAATCTCTCCATCTCCTTCTGATATGTCTGACACTGTTGGTCTAAGGCTTTCCTTCTTTCATCTCTTTCCACTTGAAGAGCTTGAGAATGAATGCGCTTATCAACCAACCGTTTGGCCTTTTTCTAACACCATCTATTTCTAAAGTTTAATCACTACGTTGTGCAGGTTTACAATTTCTGGTATCAGATTGATCTCGTGATCTCTTACAGGACTGGAATGGCTTCGTAGATTTATATTTGTCATCAAATTATTTTTAGATCAAGAGTGGTGAAGAAAAGTATGGTAATTCCCACAGACGGCGCCATTTGTAATGGCGTGTTTTCCAGAAGGATAATCTTCGCCAATACTTTTCATAAGGAAGGTGTAATAATAAGCTAAACAGGCAAGATTTTGCGTGAAAAGCTCAGTAAAGGCTGAGAAAAACTATGACCTCGAGGAGGGTTTTGATGTAAACTCCAATATGTTGCTAGTTATTATACATTTTTTAGTGACTGTAGGGTAGGAAAGTAAGCATAGTAGGGTTGCGAATTTGAATAATCAATTCTCTACCTGTATTGATAGTAGATACAGGCAGTTTATAAAAGGAAAGTAACAGTTTCCTATTTCAGGGAAAGTTGGCCAACTTCGCGGATCTCTAACAACATTTTTTTTATCAGGCACAACGGCTACTTTTAGTAGATCGAGAACTTATGGTAACTTCTTGACTGTAGTCTGCATTTAACTATACAATGCTGACTGTCTATGTCGGCTTGTCCTTGCCGAATCTGTGATATATGCTACTACAACAGTGCTTTACAGGATATAATTGACCCCTGTCTCTCATGATATAACGATCAAACATGAGTAGAATAAAGCACTTCAATCTACCCGTGAATCGAACCTCGATTGTGACTACTATTAGTTAGTTGAAAAAGACTTAAAGAAATTGTAAAACATTATATTAAATAATGGAAATGAAGTTGGGTTAGATAAAGTATTGGTGCCTCTTCACCAAAGGTCGCACCTTAAGATACACCTAAAGATGTGTCTGTTGGAGACAACTCAAGTCACACACATTACAACTCATAAGTAAACCCTTACTTATAATCCAGAGTTGTGTAACTTACATATCTAATGTGGTACAAAATAAATCACTTAGATATCAAGCATTCAAATTAAGGATAAAACTATGTGGTTTTTTTTCCAACAATTCCTGTAACTGCCAGTTCGTGGGGACAAGAGTCTTTAACTCATTCTTTTATATGCTTGGAAAGTTTACAAGCCATGTCCCATCCTAGTTTGTGGTTTAGGTGTCAACATTGATAGGATGTATGACCTCCAAGTTTTGCAAAAGCTTGGTAATTTGGTAGTTTGCTGTTAGAGAAGATCGAGGAATGGTCCCTACAGTACAAACATTGTCAGTACTTTTATTAATCGATTTTATTATTCCTTACTTCAGCTTTATTAGAAATGTATGTATAGATAGATGAAGATTGATGATGCCACCTTTAACATGATTAAATTTAAAAAATAAATTATTTTAAGGGCGGTGATGAACTTAAAGCGCGATCTCTCCTTAGCAAACATCAAAAGATTCTGGCTCCTAACACGTAGTCTTCGAAGAAATGATCTCCTACCTTTGAAAACCTAATGGGTCCCTGTTAATCAACACATTGTACTTAACGTTGAGCTTCTATTACAAATTGGCTCTGCTAGACCTAGATTCATAATTTATCACCATTTTCGTAACAAATCACAAGAGCACGTGAGAACCATGCTGACTCACATAATGTCGGGTAAGTTTTTATAAATCCTAGCAAGTGGCCACCATTGGTCATGAATTTAACTCTATATCAAACGAAATTGGGTTGATATTTCAATTTATCCTAAACGCTACTTTAGCTCAATACAAAGATAAAATCGTCAACACATATATATCAAGATCACAGATGACTGCCAAGTTTTGAGATACAGAAATCTCCATATTAAAATTTTGTTAAAACCCTCTAGGAATGTTTGCCTCCTAGATGAGAGCTTTTGAGGTAAGGTACATGTTGCATTGTAAGGACAAGATTTTGGAATAATACATAATAAAATGGTCCCGTGTACCATTAGAAATTAAAAAAATCTTTGGTATCATATCCAAAGAATTTCTTTCCCATGTATCTTAAAAAAAACGAAAAAGAAAAGGTTTGGCATTCCACAAGGAAAAAAGAAATCCAAAAAAATTGTCTTGTGTACCATGCGAAGGAATAAAATCCTTCGTATCATATGAAAACATTCATTTTCATGTATCCTACACAAGGCCTAAAATGCTATGTTATAACTGTATAATGGTTATCCAGGAGGATCTAGACATTCAACCAATTGAAAAGATGTTAAGTTGTTTGAACGAGCCTTTGAGCCATTCAAACAAGTTTAAAGGAAAGTGAAGCCAAAGGTTTTGTCGCTATTTCATGGCTCAATTGCCTAGGTTGTTCAAACGAGCCTTAGAGCCATTTGAATGAGTCGGAGAACAAAGAAAGGGATATTAGTTGTCTCATATTGTAGGCATATTGGCATGTCATTCGAACGACTTCAACTGTCATTCGAACGACTCTAGGTTCCAGAAGACCAATTGGTTTCATTTTTATTTTTAGGCTTATTTGAACCAGTCGTTCGATCGACCTATGGGTTAATTTGAATGACTATCGCGACTACTTCTTATTTTAGTATGTTTAAGGGCATATTTGTCATATTTTGTAACTAGGAAACTTATAGCCTTCATAAAAGGGTCAGGCTTGGCAAGATAAAAGGATCCAGGTTTGTAAACTAGAACATAGGGATTGAAAAAAAGAATTCAATTGTAATCAAATCAATTGAACAATTGAAGCTCTTATTGAGAAATTATCCTACCAAATCGTTTGTATCTATTTATTCTTCAATGTAGGTTAATCTCTAATTCGATTATGGATTAAGTGGTATCAAATATTGGATTTCGATTCTCGGGAGTGTTTTTTTATGGTCTCTATGGGTGACCGACTCAAGAAAATGAAGGAGAACCTTGTGAGTCTGTTGAAGATTCACAAAAAGCTTAACTAGAAAAAAACGTAAATTCAAAAATTGGCGATTCTGAAGATAGACTCACAAAACGTGAAAATAAAGTTTTTCACATAATTACTACTCTAAGGGAGTTATTAGCGCAATTACATCTCACAAACCACGCTAAAACATCTACTTCAACGAAGAAACAAGGGCGCAGAATGAAGAAAGGAGTAGCGGAGGAGGAAAATGATGAGGATAACTAGGAAGAAGTCTAGGATCCTAATGATGCTGAATCTGTGGAAGAAAGATCAGTTATTGGTAAGTCAATGAGCCCTATGCGTAATCTTCGTACTGACTTTAAAATTGAAATTCCATTATTCGACGGGTCAATCGATGCTAATAAATTTGATAACTGGTTAGATAAGTTATTAACCTTTTTTTAGTATATGAATATTTTAATGCTCAGATTATATTTTTGTTGACATTGAAATTCGCAAGTGATGTAGCAGATGTTGAATAGATGCACGAAACTCTACTAACTAGAAGAACCCTCTATTAGTTTGAAGAATTTGGCTATCGAGTAACTTACAATCTTGCAATTAATCAAATAAATGTGAAACGCAAGAATAATTTCCAGTAAAGCACTGACCAAAAGACACTTTCTTCATTCAGACTTAAACTGATTATTACATAACTCTTCTACCATACTTGTAGAAATTAAAAAAAAGTAACTCCAGCATAATTTAATCTCCCAAAATGTAACTCCGAATAACTTCTCATAAACCAAATAAAACTCCTCTCCATAAATGAAGATAAAACAACTATGACTTTTAAAAAATAAACTTAAATAAACACACTCATAATGACTGTTGAAATTGAAACTAAAATATGCAAATATGGCCCTTCATCTGCGCTTGGGCTTTGATCGGTTAACTCATCAAAGTTCGGTTGATCGATCCATCTATTTTCCTTCACTTTCTTCTACACCATTCTCCACGGGTGACGGAGAATTTGACCTTGAATTCAAGGGTTCATCACACTCTTCACTAGGAAAGTAGCGCACAATATGTTTGACATTAAACGCTTCCGATGTACGGATTTGAGCCGAAAGCTTTAGATGATAAGCATTAGGGTTAATTTTGTAAAGTATTTCAAAAGGTTCAGTTTTTAGTGCCACCAACTTGTTGTAACTTTCTGCAAAAAAATGGTCCTTTGTGAGTATAGCATACACATAAACCCCTTCGTTAAATTCCGCGTGATGTCTTCACACATACGCTGCTGATTTGTATCGTGATGTAGCCTTAATTAAGTGATCATTAGTTTAACTATGAATCGCCCAAAGATGTTCAATAAATCTTTCGCTTTGCCATGTACCTTAACCATCGTAGGAACCGAAGCACGGTCAATAGGAGAACACGGGATGCTCCTAGAAACAATGTAGAAGGGACAAAATTCCGTACTTCAGTTCATCGACCGGTAAAAAGAAAACTCCACTTAATATAGACAAAGATCCCAAGATTTAATATTAGCTCCAACAAACCCTCTTAATAGGTTACCCAAGGGGTGATTGATTACCTCAGTTTGAACATCAGTTTAAGGGTGATATGAACAACTAAATTTAAGTTCTATATGAGCCAAGTTCAAAAAGCTCCACCAAAAATATCCCAAGAAATGGGTGTCATGATCCAGAGACAATAGAGGAAGGAAGACCATGAAGGCGGTACACTTCCCGAAAGTAAAGAAAAGCCACTTTGGACACATCTACCCTCTTTTTGCAAGCAGTGAAATAATTCATTTTGGAAAAAAGATCGACGACGACATAGATAGAATCTACCCCTCGTTGTGTATGAGGTAAACCCAAAATAAAATCCATACTAACATCAGTCCACGTGTGTGTCAGAATTGACAATAGTAGATAAAGACTGGCATTGGTTGCTTGACCTTTAGAAGTTAGACAAACATGGTAGCCCCATACAAAATGATCAACTTCTCAACGTAGAGATGGTTAAAAATATAATCGTAAGACCAAATGAAGTGTTTTATCTCACCCAAGTTGTCCTTTTGTATGAAGTTCTTGAATGATCAAAACCCGGAGATTCGACTTAGGAACGCATAAGCGATTTCCTTTGAAAGGAAGCCATCATAAATGGTAAAATCGTACCGCTTACCAGAAGAAACATCATCCAAAATAGGTGCAAAATAGGGATCAGTAGATAACAAACTCTAAGGAGAATCAAAACCAAGCTCATGAGTATGCATTTGAGAGAGGATGAGATATTTGCTACTTAAAGTATCTGCCACTTTGTTGAGAGTACCGGATTTGTGTTAAGCACAAATGTAAATTCCTACAAATATGAAGCCAACTTTGCATGCCGAAAAGAAAGTTTTTCTTGGGTATTAATATACTTGAGAGCATCATGATTCGTGAATTAAACAAATTCACGGTGAATGAGGTAGTGACGCCAATTGTTTAAGAGCTTGAATCACCTCATAGAATTCGATGTCATTGGTGTTGTATTTGACTTTGGTACCACTAAGTTTTTTACTATAGAAAGCAATAGGATTGGAATTTTTATTAAGAACCACACCAATGCCTACTCCAGAGCCATCACAATGAAGTTCAAAATCTTTGAAAAATTTGGTAATACGAGCACAAGAGCCAAAGAAAGTTTTTCCTCGAAAAGATGAAAACTAGCGTCGGCCTCTTCGTTCCATATGAATTTCCCTGATTTTATCCTATTGGTTATTGGAGCCATGATCGTGCTAAACTTTTTAATGAAACGCCAATAAAATGAGGTCATGCCATAAAAGCTACGGATCTCAGTGATGGTATGTGGTGGAGACCAATTTTTAATAGCTTCAGCATTTAACAAGTCCATGAAAACACCATCTTTGGACACGATGTAACCCAAGAATGGGATTGAACCTATCATGAAGGAACAATTAGCCGTCGCCGCATACAACTTTTCTCTGCGAAGTACATCTAACACTTATGACAAATGATCAAGATGAAGTAAAGCATTAGCACTATAAACAAAAATATTGTCAAAATAAACAACCACAAAAGAACCAATTAATAGACGAAGAACTTTATTCATCATGTGCATAAATGTATTTGGAGCGTTAGAGACTCCAAATGGCATCACCGTCAACTGGAACAAACCATCCCTAGTCTTGAATGCCGTTTTCCATTCATCACCTTCACAGATTTGAATTTAGTGGCAGCCACTTTTTAAATCAAGTATATTAAAAATGATAGCAGCACCAAGTTGATCAAGGAGGTCATCCAAAAATGGGATCAGAAAATGATATTTGACAGTGATCTTATTAGTAGCTCGACTATCAACACACATATGCCATGTCCTATCTTTTTTTAGAGTGAGTAAAGTCGGAATGGCACACGGGCTCAGGCTTTCTCGAGCATACCCTTTGCCCAATAAATCTTCGACTTCGCGGTGAAGTTCCAAGTATTCTTTTCGACTCATCCAATAATGAGGGCGGTTAGGCAAGATGAAATCAGGAACCAAATCAATTTGATATTGTATATCACGTAATGGTAGTAAACTCTTTGAAAAATCCGATGGAAAAACATCATAAAATTCTTCAATTAAATGAGTTATAGCATTTGGAATATTACCACACATAAGACTGGATGATACAAGCAATATGTAAACAATTCTAGATTTACTTATGGCCTTTTCAAACTTTCTGATGGTCAAGAGATAATCAATACCCTGTAGTGTCATCCAAGACAAGCCCCTTAGTAGGATTGTTACCCAGTGATAAGTCAAATACTGGACATAAATTACTCGGGTCCCCTTCTTCATACTCCCCAAAATGAGTAAGTAAAGTGTTTCCAGCCTAAGATGTGGAATCAGCTGCTCGATGACCCATTTCACCACATTTGAAAGAATGAAACACCCCAGTTGAGAAGGAGGTCGAATAGTTTACTACTTTGGAACCAGCCTTCTCCATGGCGTTTGTAGTTGTACAAGAGAGAGCTATATATGGAACATAATTACTCCGCCTATTTTTATGCTACTCAAACTGAATTGCTTTTTGGATGCGCTTCTTTTATAGTATACACATCAAACATTTTTAATGTATCATGAAAGTTTGGACGCATACCACCAACGTATCTTGAAACCTAGTTTTCTTCCAGTTCCCCGAGGTCCATATGTTATTCCAAAGTATAAATATTTTTTGTGTATGCTTCTACCATCTTGGAGCCTTGTCAAATCTTGTCAAAGGTTTTGTAAGTGTTAATACAATACTCGAAAGTAATTAAATGGGAGGAAAGAAGAACGTATAGTTATCTATATTTTCTCCCAAGTTACAATTTTAGTTTTTTCCACCCTTTGCCAGGATGGTTTAAGTTCTTACCCCAAAGCCGCTGCTTGGCCTATAAAATGCATTGATAGAGAGGGGACAAGCTTATCATCAGGAACATCCTTAAATTTCAAACCCTCTTCTGCTGTGGTAAACAGATCTAAGAAATCTTTAGGTGATTGTCCACCATGAAGCTCTGGTACCTTAACTTTAAAACTTGATTCCTAACCTCTAATGGCCTAATTTCGTAAGCTCGAGATGGCTCGGAATTAGCTCATACACCAATGTTCCTGTGTCACAAACTAATGTAAAATAGGAAATAACACAGGTGATTTAGCGTGGAAAACCTCAAAATAGGTAAGAAACCACGACCTCGGGTTGAGGGTTTTAGTAATAGTGATTTTTATTACTTGAGGATGATATTTTATTACAAGTGATCTCTCGAACTAGAAATACTTAATCCTGTAAACAAAAAATTTGGTGTTTAAGAATCTAGATATAATGGTTCACTTGGTAATTTCTCGTATATTTGCTGGTCCATGTTTCTTCTAAAACTTTTCTTTATATAGACCTTGCTCGCAATTTGTTAACGTGCTGAAGTACGCTCTCCAAATAATGTTGTAAGTGGCGGTTGACTAAATAACTATTGAGTTCATGAGAGACAGGTGTCTTTGACTTGTTCATGCTTTTTTGTTGTACTCGACCCATTTTCTTCATCAGTTTGTGGTGTAGTGTCAATGCTGACTATTTATGTCAGGTGTAAAATGTGTGAGTCTGATATGAAAGTAGTTTAAATTATAAATACTTTAAATTGGGTTAGACGAGGGATAGGTCCCTAGAATTGCCCTCACACAACAGAAGTTGCGAGTGGCCTTGGTTGAGAAATAATCATTAGATATAAGGTTTTTAAAAGTAGAAAAGAAAGTATGTATTAATGTGGATTCAACTGTATGGATAATGTGCATATTTTTATGGGGGGATGTTTTTGCATTGAATGATGATAGAAATATTGATGTACGCGACACTTGGGGTTTTGAGAGTTTCTTCTATTTTGAATGATGATGCTTGGGAAACATACCTGTACATGTACCTCTACCGAGGATTTTGGCAAAGTACGTTGTTTGTTGCAAAATTCTCTAGAAGTTTAGATTGAGAATGGTGAAGACCGGGAGAATGGTTTACGAAGAGGAAGTTTCTGCTGAGATGCAGAAGTTTAAGCTGGGTTATTTTGGCAATAGGTCATTAGAGATGCGCACCCCCATTCCCGTTCCACCGATGTATCAAGGTATGTCAGAAGAAAAAGCGGCTGAAATTGAAGAAGATTTTTACTATATGTGGAGATTTCATTATGCTATCTTCACAGGTGAGTAGTGTTGGAGGTGTCTCCGCATCCTTGCAGAGGACAAGGTTGGTCAGACAGATCTGGGGGCCAGTTTAACTGCGGGGCAGTTTTACTTGTATCTAGGGTAGGATTGGATTTTAATGTCATACCTTATTCGTCTCTACCAACTCTTTGATTGTGATGGTTATAAAGGAGGCAATGGTGGTAGTGGAGAAGGGAGATGGAGATTTGAAGTCTGCTTCTGCACCATCATCGTGTCTCGGCTCTAGGAAGACCTTCTATTTAAAGAGTTGGTTCAAGCACTGACACTTTCTGCTTTCATGCCCAGACTTCCTCCAAACCAAGTTTCTGGTCAAAATATCATGGTATGAAGGTAGAAGGACGTCTGGTGATTTCCAATGCCTGCTTTACTTTAGAAGATTCTTGGTATAGAACATTACTAAAGTTAGATGAACTGAATGATTTATTGTTTTGGAGTACCTGAAAGACATGTTATCTGTAGAGTACTTGAAAGGCTTATTATCTATAAAGTATCTTAAAGACTTATTATTTGTAAAGCACCTGTAATTTATATTCGAGCTTAATTAAAATTGGTAACTCAAACTCTGTGTTTATATATAAAATAACTCTTGTCATTAAAATCGAGCTATGAGTAATTTAAAAAATTATGAATAAAGGATGAAATATAATATATAAGATTGGACCTACAAAGTACATTATAGCAATCGAGTTGTAAATACGTGTTTGTAATATAAAAGATGTGTAAGAATTTGTTTTCGAACTTAATAACTTAGAATTATTGGAAGAGGCAACTGTAGAAGATTTTGAATATATATGAATTGGAAATTCGAGCTCACGGAGGTCGGTCTGAAATATTGGATTTGTGGAAAATAAGTTCGTGATGGAGTAGGCCGAATTCACTGAGGTCGATATTGATAGATAAGTTCAAATAATTTTTACTAAGGATACTAGGGTTTTCTGTTCTGGAAGAACATAATAGAAATACAAATTGTGGGGTATTTGAGGTGATCTAAAAAATTGGATATATAGAGTAAATAGCTTTAAATAGGTGGAAGAAATAAAAATGGTGCAGACTCGATCTTAGAGAATTCATTAAGGTGTTGTGGGACGGTTGGCGATAAAGATAGTTAAAGTGCGGGAGCAGATTTTTGGCTTGTTAGATTATGATACTGACTTACCAGTGACCAAGTATCAGTTTAAAAATTTAGATTGGATGGGTGAGAAACTTTAGTTAGGACGTCGCTTATATGAGGAGCTATTTCGGCAAGTGATTGTGGAGCCTATAACTCGAGAAAAGGCTATGACATTAATTGCTAAAGAAGAGATGAGTTGGAAGATGTGAGAATTGATGGAGGTGAACTGATCAGGTATGGTTCCCCAGGACATCTAGAATCTTTCTGGTATAATTATTTGTGTGGAAGTGAATTGTATGAGTTCGAATAACTATCAAAGAAATGTAATAAGAATGTAGTTTGAATCTGTCCACTTTAATTGTAAATGTTATTTGTGGCTATTATAAAAAATGAATTTGAATTTCAAATTATGAGAGCTTTGGAAATGACGTCACACTTCTATAAGTAGTAGAAGCTAGAATAGAAATAGTAGGCAGCTTTGTTTTTTGTTTTTTATGTTATTGGAGGGATAGTTTGATTGCGTGAATGTGTTGATTCATCATGAGTGTGGGGAGGTCAGAGAGAGATTTGGGTAAGAGAGGTGAAAGTATATTAAAATATAGGGTAGGGGGCAATGATGGGAAGTATTTTCACAAAAATGGTGCAAGTCGTCCAACATTAATTATGGAAGGGGCGCCTCAGTTACGAAACTAAGGGTAGCTCGTGCGAGGCCCAATAACAACCAGCAATTCGAGGGAGAAAGCATAAATAATATTTCATCTTCTTTATTCAAATGCTTATTAAGCTCTAAAAAATTAAAGAACAGTGAGATAGGAAAGAGAAAAAATAGCAGAGTATTTTGTGAGAAATTAATCGAGAGTGATCAACAATCAAAGTGAGTGAGAGTCACAGAGACTGGGTCACGACGGTGGTTATCTAGTAGCGTTATGAGGGAAGGATTTGACTTTGCGTTAGATTCATATTCCAAAGTTGAAGGTTAGTAAACAATTTGTAAAACTATGAATGCATTTCTTTTGAAAGTTTATTAAGAAGATTTTTTTTTTGGTATTCAAATCTAAAAATTACTATTTATAACAACCTATAAAAGTCTGTTAGATTTATTTGTAAAAGGAGATAAGAATAATATACGTATCTGTGTGATGTATATGTTAAAGATAATGATAGAATACCTGGACTTGTATGTAGGTTGAGCATGAGGAATTTTGTGTAGAATCAAATCACATTTGTAGAGTTGTAGTTGATATAGAAACTTTGCCTGTTCTGGAAGCCTCGACCTCCGGTCTTTCGGTTGAGTCTAAAAGTATATTATCCATTAGGAATGACAGAGTAGAAGTTGTTCAATTTCTAGATTTCCCTTGAAAATTGTTATCATATTCTCCAAACTCTGATTTGTTTAGAAAATTTTGTAAAGTCAAAGCTCTTGTCGGGGGAAGATGGGGCAATTTAGTAAAACCTGCCGGTAGGCAGTTTAGAAGTTGTAAAGTAGGACTTAGGGAGGAACATTTCTTTTCATTGGCTGATTTAGAGAAGGAAAAAAAAGATAGAGGGTTAGACGAATCAATCTCCTTAAAGTATTTTGAAGGAAATGTCCAGAGCGACCTGGAAGAGGGTTTTCTGCGTTACCTGTCTCATTTGGAGTATGGGCCGAGTTTGCCCCTCAACAATTTTGCGAAAGGGATTATGAATATCATTAGGGCATGTCTTATTCAGTTGAACGGGAACATGTGGGAGGTAATAAATATCTGTAAGTTTTTGAAGAAGTTATGGGAGGAGAACGAGGTTGAGAAAGCGATATCTAGTAAAGACATCTTACAGTTTTATGGCATGAAAAATTATTCTGCAAGTGGAGGGGAATACTTTTTTACGAGTTTGACTTGACCTCTTTTCTTTAATCAGAATTCTACAGGTCGAATGTGGAATGATAATGTGATATGGGTGAAGGGTGATTGCCTTCAGAGAGAGGATGAAGAACCCATAAAACTTTTATGTAGAACTATAAAGCAAAGTAAGTATAATAACGTATAATATTGAAATGTTGAAATTGAATGTTACTCTATTGTTGATAATGTGCACTGTTTGATAGGTCCTTTGTCGAAGGTGTTGAAGAAGTAGTCTCTATTATATATTGTTGCTCAAGAAGGGGTCAAGCTTGAGGCTGTGCTGAAAGAACTTGGCATTAGTAGAAAGAAGCAAGCTAACAGATGGTTCAAGAAAGCCTAAAAGTCTCAGGCATTGAGGCTAATGACGGGTGTTGGTGGCAACAAAAAGAGAGGATCCGATAGGGAAAGATTAGTAGTTTTGCCAAAGGCCTCTAGAGTGGATTTTGTAGATGTGCCGAAATCTACTTCATCGAGCAAGTTAGCTTGGGCAATTCCATTGGAAAAGATATTCAAGCGTGACTCGACCTCAAGTACCACGGGGAGTGGTGAGGTCGAGGGAGAGTTAATGAAGAGAAGGGTAGATCCTTCTTCTGAACTGATTGGAGCAAAGGTCGCAGAGAATCGACCTAGTATAAAAGATGAGTTGAAAGAAGTGGAGGAAAGGGCGAGTCTTACAACTCGCAATGGTAAGGAGGAGATGAGCAAAATGATAAGTTTAATAACTTGAATATGTTATGAATTCTATTTTGTAGTTTGAGCTAAAAAATGTGGTTGATGAATGTGTTGGTTTTATAGACTGCACGTTTGATGAAGGGTATCTGTCTCGGGATCGAGGAGAAGGCTAAGCTCGAGAAGGGAAAGTCAGAGCTCGAGAATAAGGTAGCTTATTTGAAAATGTATTTGGCTAGGGAGGGGAAGCAACTGGACTCTGTGAAAGAATCTATAGAAGGTGGTAATCCAGCGTGATAGAATTGGGCGCCACCCTCTAAAAATGGGGTACTCCAGGTTAATGACATTATAGAGGATACCAATGTTAATGAGGAGGCTAAGGATGATGAACCTGCCGTTATGAGAGGGCTGAATGGAGTTTCTCCCCACAATGTGCGAGACAACGAAGGGGATGATGATGTCAACCTAGAGAATGTGAATGAGAAGGTAGAGTAGAATTGTTGACTATTTGGTTATGTGATTATGAGTAGTTTGTGAACTGTAACTGTATAGGTCAATGAAGAAATGTAGGGATATGCGCCTCAGAATAAAAGAATTAGACAATGACATTGCTATGGAGAAAGATGCCTCAGTATCCCTGTTAACTTTTCTAGTGGAGCTACAGGTTACAAAAGAGCAAGAAACATTTAACTTATATGCTTCACTACTCCAGAGATGCAAAGTTAAAATTTGAGCATAGAGACAGACCAAAAACTTGCTAACATTTTTGGTGCAATGGTACTCCACTGTGTATATATAATATTAAAGTGTTAAAAAAGTTATAATATAAGGAATGTGTACCTTGGAATTGGAAGTATTTGTTATTGTTCATTGAATTGGGATCATACTTCGTCCTTAAGTTTAGAAGTAGTTTCAAGTAGTAGATGTCAAAAAATAGCAATTTTGTTAGAAACAAGATGTATGAGTTGAGTGAGTGTCCTGAATCGAACTTGATATATTGTATCTATGATGTATAGGTTAAATTGGAGTCAGCTTGTTTGAACGAAGAAGAGACACCTCAATATAACCATGAAAGAGGCAAATAAAGATAGGGAGAATCGACACGTAAAGGTATATTTCAAGTTTATCGAGGCAACTCAAACTATTAATGACCTCACTCGGAAGATCGAGGAGAAGGATGCCAAAATTAGTAAAGGATAAAAGGAGCTCGCGGAGATGAAAGAAAAGATAGCAAAACTCAGAAGCCAGAATGATCCGCTGATGGTCAAGAGTAAGAAGGCTGTCATGGCTCGATATCGTATCCAAGCATTAGAATCGTCAGAGAAAGAGTTACGCTGCTTTGTGGCCAATCTAAAGGATAAAATGATTTGCAAAACAAACGAATAAGAGTAGACTCGAGCTGATTTAGTTAATTCCAGGAGCAAACTAGAGCAATTGATGAATAAAATGACTGAGAAAGATAGCGAGCTGAAGAGTGCTCGAGATGACCTATCTAATTTTGAAATTGTGGTTGAGCAGTTGACTATAGTTTTGCCTGCTAAAGATATAGAGTTCCGATTGGTGAAAAGAAAATGTGATTAGTTGAATGAGAGGGTGATACAATTAATGACCGATTTGGCTCAGGCCAATTCACGCGCTAAAACTGTCAAAGCCGGAGGGCGCTCGAGGAAGAATATAGGTGATGCCAGGGTTTCCATTATTCAAGGGGATATGGTTTGCCTATCAGCTAGAATTAGAGAGCTTGAGGGAAATATATCTCCAACTCAAAGTCACGTACAATAAGGGAATGAGCGGTTAAGGGAATGCCAAAGAAAGCTGGATGCTGCTCGTATTAGAGAATAGGAGTTAGAGGTGGTGATCAGAGGTAAGAATATTTTGATATGAAAAAACATGAATTGTTGACAAAATTACCTGCAAGGGTAAATACAAGTAAAGACAGATAGCTTAAGGAACTTTGTGCCTGGATAGCTGAATTGAGGATGATAAAATAGACTGAATAAGAAAAAGCAAATGAGAAGCCGAGGGAGCATATTAATCTTATGTTCCACACTAAAAGTTTAATGGAATGGCATGAAGCCCGTAACAAGAGGTTGAAAGTGTGCCATCAAACAGCGAGAGAAAATATTTCTAAGGCGGTCATGCCCGAGGCATTGTGCTCAGAGATATTAATGGCAGTGATGGTTAATTTTGTTAAGGAAATTAGAAGGCTCGCGTTAGAGAGGGATATCTTGCACAACTGTTTATCAGATATAGGATGTATTTATAAAACTGATACAAATCAAGGAAACTGTATGCTCTCCATGGAAACGGAGTAAGGTTTTTGACCTGCGAAATTGGTAGAGCAAGGTAGGATCACTGTGGCTGTTCAAGCTTGAAAATTTATGGCTGATTGTCCTCCAATTGTAGGGGAAAGCGTAGCTGACCTCCTAATAGTAGAAAAGAATCCTTTGTAATGGTTGTATATGAAACCTAAAAAAGTATCTGTCATAGACATATTGAGAGATAAAAGCTAGTTTTACCTTGCATTATCTTATGTTTGGTAGAGTTCTTTGATTGAAAACTAGTATTACCTTCGTTTTAATCATAAAGTATGTATAGAGTTCGATCAAAGCTAAATTTACGCTTGCTTTAATCGGTATAATTATCACAGCCATATTGAGTGATGAAAGCTAGTTTTACAACTAGTATTACCTTCATTTTAATTGCAGAGTATGTATAGAGTTAGATCAAAGCTAGTTTTACCTTTGCTTTAACCGGTATAATTGTCCCAGCCATATTGAGAGATGAAATCTAGTTTTACCTTTACTTTATCTTATGTCTGGTAAAGTTCTTTTATTGAAAACTAGTATTACCTTTGTTTTAATCATAGAGTATGTATAGAGTACGATTTGAAAGCTAGTTTTTCATTTTCATTAGCCAAAATAGTGGACTATTGAAAGCTAGTATTAACTTTGATTTAATATATGTATTGTCTACGGAAGTTGAGAGTTGTGAGGGAAAAAACTTAGATTTTTATAGCTTTACATAAAAAGCAAACCTAGAAACTCTTGCATTTTTTCTGTTCTTGTTTATTATTCTTATAGTACCTGTGACGTCATTTTCAAAGTTAACAAAATTTTGAAACTTATCCAAAATTTGTTTATCGAAACAGTCTCAAACGGCATTTGCAATTATAGAGGATCACTTTGACTTTTAACTATTTTGTTAAACTCCGTAACGTTTACATTTATTTAGGATAACTTTTTACATGTAATTACATCTAAAAAACTGCCTTGGTGTCCTGAACAACTACATCAGCTCAAATTTCCTCACTCGATCGTCCCATCTTCAAATTCGATCTCCACCTCAGTGATCAATCCGATCATCTCTTCTCAATCTCCAAGATCCAAGACTAATTTGTAAAAGCATACCTCATAGAAATAAATACTGGGCATATTCAAGTTCCCTATCCATCACATCCAATCCTTCGAGATGACATTCCCTCACTGGTAACTCAGCATCATAGCCAAATGTTCTAAAAATCTTCACCCGTACATCAGCAATCTTTATGGCCAGTCGTCCCTTAACGATATGACGAATCCTCTGAGATCAAGTCCGCACCATCACAATCACTTCTCCTTAGTCAAAAAATAATTGTTACCCTTATTTATACATTTATGCAGTACTTTCCGCTCAAAAAGTAATTTTAACCTTTTATCTCGTAAAAGAAAACCAAAATCTAGAGATAGGAATTTGAACTTATCCCTTCACTCCAGTACCTACATTATATTATTTTTTCTAGTCGAGCTTAATCTATCGAGAGTTATTCTTCTATCGACTTATAGTAGCTCAAATTTTTGCGTTACATATTTCTTATAATTTGTCTCCCCTACATGTTTAAATACACAACAATATCATACTTACATCACAAACGTTAATTTCTGCTCATATTTATCCCAGTTCGAACATCACTACAACAGTATTTTCAATACTTATAAACTCCTATTCATTTTATACATCTTACATGATTAAGTTCGATTCTAAAAAACATTATCTATCTACATGACACATGAAATGGGATGACCAATTTTTATTCATGTCAAAAGTATTACATACTATTTTACAGATAACAAGTTTTTCAGTACATCGATCTCTAGTATACAATAGAAACATTATCCGTCCAGTACGGAACTCCAGGTACTTTATAGATACAATTTTTTTACTGTTTTTAAAAGTCACAGATAGGTCTGGCACACCGACGCATCAACTCCTTTAGTTCTTCTCACTTCATTAATCATTTACCCTGATACAAAGTAGAAATTTGAGCCAACAAAAATCTTCCCTCGCATGAGTTTGTTTGTTATCTAATCAAACTTCAAATGGAAACTATGCATGTAGTAGACTCAGTGCTAGAACCAAATTCTCAAACTGAAGGTCTTCTGAGTGCCAAATCATGATAAAAATACAGATGCAGACTCCCACTGGTTGTCTCCCTCCTCCACTACCATCACCCCTTCCTCTGAAACTGCCACCTCCGAAGAGTTGGTAGAGATGAAGAAGGCCCAACCTTAGAGTCCATGATGATACAAAAAATTAGCATAACTACCCCGCAGTTATGCCTTTCCCGGCATATGATGCCCTAACCTTGTCTTCCGCAAGAATATGGAGACAGGTCCACCAGTCCTCGCCTATCAAGACAACGACATAAAACCTCCACTAATAGCAGAATTCTTCCTCAGCTTTAATCGCTTTGTATTCCGACATGCCTTGATATGCCGGAGGAGCAGGAGCGGGTATCGACATCTCTGAGGATTGGTCACCGAAGTATTTCAAATTCAACCTCAGCATTTTAGACGCAATCCTCTCTTCAAGGACTATGTTGCGAGTCTTCACCATTGTTAAAATATTTTACGGAATTTTACAAAGGACAAGCGTACTCTGCTATCAAAATCTGATACATGTATCATTTATATAACCCAATATTTAATATATAGGGACATTTTACCAAACATCATCATTCATTACTGACACAACTTTTCAAATCATAACCGTCACATACATCAGTATCCACATCCTTATTAAATAAACGTTATTTCTCATATCAAGCGTAAGTTTCACACAGTCAATTCCATCATTATTCTATTTCAATTATCAAAAATTTTAACCCAGATTACAAGTTGATCGTTTCTCAGCCAAAGCCACTCGTGACTACGGTTGCGATGGAGCGATTGTTGGGACCTATCCTTCAATATTACCCAAAGTCGAGCTCACCTAGTTTAAATTACCTCCATCTCAAACTCACACATATTTAACACATTTCCTCAGTCAACATTCCAACCTAACCCACAAACTGGTTAAGAATATGAGCCGAACATAAACTGAAAAACCTTATCCCATCAAAGATACCTGTCTCCCACAAGATCATTAGTTATTCAATCAACCGCCCTAACCACATTGTTTGGAAAATGTCCTCCAGCACGACAAAGAGCTGCGGAGAAGGCCTATATAAAGAAAAAGTTTCAGAAGAGACAGAGACCAGAAAAATTACATAAGAGATTATTAAGAAACTATCAATTCAAGATTCTTAGCAAACATTACAAGCTTCTTAGTTGCAAGGTTAAAAGCATTTATATATTTAAAGATCACTTGTAATAAAGATATCCGCCTCAAGCAATAAAGATACTTTCTCAAAAATCTTTCACACGAGGTCGTGGTTTATTACTTATTCAGAGGTTTTCCATGCTAAAATAACCTGTTTTATTTCTTACTTTCCATTAGAATATTCTTACAAGTTCATTGGTGTGAAGGCGAATTCCAAGCCATTTCGAGCTTACGAAATTTAGCCATTATACATGGTGTAGGGAGCTACTAAGCAGCTTCAGATAATTGCTAATTTTAAACATAATTTGGATGGTTTATTATACTTAAAATTTCATTTTTAGCGACATTAAGTAGATTATAACTTCGGGGTGAGCGAGGGATTGCCCCTTGAAAACTGATACTAATACAATACTAGTTTGTCCTACTTGATTATTTGTGTATAATGTTGAGTATATATGTGCAAATGCATATTATTGTATTATTGTTTGTCACCTGGTACAGATGGGTTCAGTATATATTGTCGACTATATTGACAATTGATTGTCAACCGACACCGACATTGAGAATTTAATGGGTAAACTTTTGTTAATTATGTAATGATCGAAAATTATAAATGTCGACTGTTACCTATACTCGACAATTAATAATGTCGACTATTACTTGAACTCGACAATTGCAAACATAATGACAATAACATCTACATATGTTGAATTACAGTATGGTTAATTTTGTACAATATACAAATATACAAAAACATACAAATATCTGCAACGCTATATCATCAAAAAACATACAACTTTGTACAACATTCAAGAAAACAAATGATTAATGTTATAATCTCGTAGGTTAACTTTGTTGTCTTTCATCAACTTCATCCAAGCTTTATTTCATGTGTGGAAATTGTTGTTCACACATGCTTTCAGAAAATCATCTGGAATCTCAAATTGAACATGCACCTCCATAGTTTAGAAATCAAAGGAATAAATGAAAGGTACTTGGTCTTCAATTTCACAAAGTGTACATCAGATGTCATCCCTACCCACCAATACTTCGTACTATCAGCAATAATGTTTTCAAACCTCTACTCTTTGGTAATCTTGTTGTTTTCTTTAGACAAGAACAAAGGTAAGAACGTTAATGCCTCGTTGTTGCTGATGAAGATCATCACCTTCTCATAACATGTTGCCAAAAAATGACCTTATACATATATTCCACGAACACACCATTGAAGTACAAGGCCCATAACAAAGTATTATACATTCTCTCTCCCAAATCATTATAAGCTACATCCAACGTCTGACTAAACACACTCTTTCAATAAGAAGGTATCTTGGTCTTCAAGGTACACAAGGACTGCTTTACATTATAAAACATTATTTGGTTATGATACACATATGACGAAACAACCCTAAACACTATGTTCCCATCCATTTTAACATCACATATATCAACTACGAAGCAATAAAATGGTTGAAACAAAGTTTGTCTTATCTTGGTTTTCCAATTAATTTTCTTCAACCTCGATTCGATCATTTCGTTATACTCCCCCCTGGTAATATTTGATAGGTTACGGCTTAAAAATAGGGGAAGTGGTTCGAATGAGTAATGAAGTCGCTCGAACAAAAAAGAATACATTGAAGTCGTTCAAATGAGGCTTAGGTCGTTCGAACCAAAAATGTTATCATTGTTTGTTTCAAAGTTCCTTTTGAAGGGGATTTATTCCAAAGATATGGTTTATCTACTGATACGTACTTCAATGATGGCCTAATGGAAAGTTAATAAATATAAGGTATAAGTTAAAGGCCTCTTTACAGGGAGAAAGAGTTAGAGAGAGAAAATGAAGAAATCTAGGGTTTTGATCTAGAGATAATTCTTAGGTTTTCTTTCTAGGGTTTCTTACTGGGGATTATCTGTAAGGGTAGATGTGAGATAGTGTGTTCTCTGGAACTTCTTGTAACCCTAAGTGATAAATATTCGCCGTGCTTCTCGTGGGTGGTTTTGATCCTTTGGGGTTTCCACCTAATTTAAACCTTGTGTATTTGTCTTATTGCTTCTGTTTGAATTATCAGTTGTTAGAATAAGATCTTAAGTTCTTGCTAATCATATTATGCTTCTCCGTTGAGATTTTCCCCATCAGCTTCTTAACAATTAGTGCTAGAGCGAGGTTTGGGGCAAGAAGGGAAGCAAGATGGGAAGATCTAAATACTTTAACATGATCAAGCTTAATGTGGAAAATTTTTAAAGGAAGATCAATTTTGGACTATGGCAAGCACAACTCCAAGATATTTTGATTTAAGGCAGGTTATGCAGGCCATTGAAAGGGAAACCTATAACTAAAACTCCGGTTGAAGGTATAGCGGCCCAAAAAGTAGACGACGATGAAGAAGAAGACTTGGAAGATCTAAATTTAAGGGTTGCGAGCGGGATACGCCTTTACCTCGCTAAATACATTTTGGCAAACGTGGTTGGAGAGAAGACCGCAAAGGGTCTTTGGGAGAAACTTGAAAGTTTGTACCAAACAAAAAGTCTTTTGAAAAACTTCTACCCCAAGGAACGGATTCATACGCTTAAGATGGATAAGGGTACGATTGTTGGTGATCACCTAGGTTCCTTGAATAGGATCATTTCAGAATTGGAATCGATCGGAGTTAATATTGAGGATGAAGATAAGGCGCTTCATCTCATATGGTCTCATCAGCCTACCTTCAAGCATCTTCAACCTACGTTGATGTATGAGAAAGAAGCTATAAGTTTTGAGGAGGTTACAAGAATGCTTCTTTCCATGGAGAGAAGGCATAAGGGTAACGAATCCTTTGTGGAAAACTCTGCGATGGTGATTAGCAGGAAGATAAGCTTTAATAGGTTTAGAAGACGAACTTGTTAGAGCTGTGATCAATCAGGTCATTATAGATCAGATTGCAAAGTTGGGAAAGGTCAAGGAGCAAATTCAGTAAAAGGCTCTGAAAGTGGCAATAACTGTAATGCCCAAATTCTAGAAGATCGAAATGATTAGGAATTAGCTATCACACCAATGAACCTATAACAATATTCAAAGAGAAAGTGAGAAATGGAAATAGGCATTTTTAGCATGGAAAACTTCTGAATAGGTAAAAAACCATGACCTCGTATGGAGGATTTTTGCAAAAGTATCTTCTATTGCTTGGAGTGGATATCTTTATTACAAGTGATCTCTAAAATATAGAAATGCCTCTGATCTCGTAAATAAGAAGTTTGTGTAATTTTTCTAGTCCTTGTCTCTTTTGGAACTTTTCTTTTATATAAGCTTTTCCTACAACTTTTCATCGTAATGGAGCACGTTTTCCAAATAATGCAGTTAGTGGCAGATGACTGAATAACTGAAGAGTTCGCGGGAGTTTTGTGTCTTTGACTGGGTAATGTTTTCTGAATTTAGCTCGATCCAGGTTAAAATATTGACTGGAGTGCTAAAAATGCGTGAACTTGGGATGGAGGTAATTCGAGCTGGATAAGTTCGAATTTGTGTGAGATCGATAGATTTGTCCCTACAATCTCTCCCTCGCAGCCAAAGTCACGAGTGGCTTTGGTTGGGAAAGAATGTGTTCAGAAAGTGGAAATTTGAAACGGAGTAATAATGGTGCTTGTTTGGGTGGAAGTTACGTTATTTTGAGAAGTGATGGGTATTAAATGATGATGCGGATGTATGTGACGGTTGCATTTGAATAGTCGCGTCCATAATGAATGATGATACTTGGGAAAATGTCCGTGCCAATAAATTTAGGGTTATATAAAGATTACTTGTAGCAAATCTTTGAAACAATTCTTGAATGCGCAACTTTTTCTGAGATGGTGAAAACATGAAGAATGGATCTTGAAGAGAGGATTGCGTTTGAAATGCAAAGGTTGAAGTTGAAATACTTTGGTGACCATTCCTTGGAAATTGTGATGCCCGCCCCTATTCCTCCGACGTATCAAGGCTTGTCGGGAGAGGAAGTAGTTGTAGTTGAGGAAGATTTCTACTATAATTGGAGATTTCATGTCTTCGTCTTGACAAGCGAGTAACGGTGGGCCTGTCTCTGTGCCCCTGTGGAAGACAGGGTTAGGGCTTCATATACAAGGATAGGTGTATCTGTAGGGCAGGTATACTAATTTCTTATATTGCCCTGGATTCTAAGGTTGGGCCCTCTTCATCTCTACAATCTCTTATGTGGTAGTGGTAATAAAGTGGCGGTGATGGCAGTGGAGGAGGAGGATTGTAAAGGTGAGGCTGCTGATACATTTCCATCATGTTTTTGCACTCAGAAGACCTTCATCTTGTTTTGTGGGTGCCAACACTGAGCTTACTGCTTGCATAATTTCCATTTGAAGTTTGACAGGACTTCGACCAAACTCATGTGAGGGAAAAAAAATTGTGTCTAATGTCTTCTTTGCGTTAGGGTGAAAAATTACTGAATCAAAATGATCTGGAAGGCATTACGCCTCGGCTGCCTGAATGACCTGTGACTTATAACAAATAGGGAAACCTTGTTATCTGTAAAGTACCTTGAGTTTGGCGCTGGATGGATACCATTTTGTTGTTTTCCTGAGGTCGATGTGTTAAAAACTTGTTGCCTGTAAATTGTATGTAATGTCTTTGACATGAATAAAAGTTTATATTTAATAAACTGTGTATAGAAAATTTTTAAAATTGAACTTCATTGTGTTAAGTATCGGGATGAATCACTGGTTATAAGTGATGAAGCCATGTTGTAATGCTGCTCGAACTGGGATGAGCACGTGCTGACTATATCGTGTTGATGAAATTTTTTTTTTTTTTAACTGGCAAGTGAATAAAATTTTTGAAAATGCGTAACCGTAAAAATTTGAGCTGTTAAAGGCCGATTGGGATACTACTCCTGGTAGTGTAAGGTCAAGTATAGTAACCAATGTGTGTACTGGTATGGCGATAAGTTTATATAATTCATTACAAGATTTTGGGTTTTCTGTTACGAAATGCAAGTGAAAAATCACGTATTTTGAGGGGAAAGTGTACGAGAAACATACAAATATGGGTAGGATGAAGGAAAAATTGTGGAGAGATTCGGATTGTACAGCTCAATCTTCGAGGATTTGCCTTGCCGTGGAAGGACGATTGTCGATAAAGATTGCTGAAGTATGTGAGAGGATCTGTGGTTCGCTTGGTCATGATGTTGAGCAATTGGTGATAGAATGTGAGCTTGAAAGTTAGATGTAAGGAGTAGAGAGCTGGAGTATGCTTGTTATTTTCATATAGGACATTTTTGCTTATTGGTAGATCGAGAGGAGTTGGTCGGCTTGATTGCTGAAGTTGAGATTGAACTCAAAGATTTGAGGACCTATGAATAAGGTTGTGATGGATGTTGTGTAAAGTTTTCTTATGAATAATATAATTGTTTTAAATGTAACAGAAATAATATAATTTAATCGGATCTACTATAGGGGCGAATCTGTTATGAGGCTGTTTTAGCAAATTATTTTGAATAATTTTAAAATTTCCTACAGTTTAGAAAATGACGTCAATCACTATAAGTATGATAAACAAAGACAGAGAAACAAAAATATGAAAATGCAGAAGCTTCTAGATTTGTTTTGAATGAAAAATGAAATAGAACTCTGACATCGTACAGTGTCAGTCATTATAAGTACGGGAAGGTCAGGAAAAGATATGGAAATAGGGAGCAAAAAATGTTTAAAAATGAGGGGAGTTGTAATGATTAAAAGGTGGCTTTATCGAAAAGGTTCCATGCGTCAGACATGGTGAGTGGAAAGGATGCCTCGGTTCTTAAATTGTGGATATTTCATACGAGGAGTAATAAATGTCAGCTGCCTGAGAGAGAAAATATAAATAGTACTTTTTCGTCTCCAATCAATCGCTTTACAACTTCAAAAAATTTAGAGAACACTTAGAGAGAGAGACGAAAGATCAGGGGATTTGATAAAGAGTTATTCAAAGGTAATAAATGGTTGAAGAGGGCCAAAGATTATGAATCTCGCATGTGGCTATGTCGCAGCGTTGTGAGGGGAAAACTTGACTCAACTACCGATTCTCATTAGGATACTAAAGGTTTGTAGAGATGTATGTAATATATGTTACCGTATATATATGTGTTAAAGATATATGTTATGCGTAAACGATTAATCATAGATATATGTCGAATATATATATATACATAGATAAAAGAATGTTAAATTCCTTAACCTGTATGTAGGTCGAGCGTGAGAGGCATATATGTAGGTCAAAAACGTGCCTCTAGAAATTATTTTAAGATGGGCAGTTCGTCTGTCAATGAGGTATCGGCCTCTAGTCAGACGAATGAGTCTGATAATAAAGGGGAAGTAGGATTAGAACAATTCCCAGGTTTCCCTGGTCAATTGGTATCTTATCCTCCTGGTTCAGATGCCTTTAGAGAGTTTTGTAAAGCCAAGGCGGCTGCAGGAGGGAAGTGGGGAAAATATGTAGAGTCTATCGGTAGGCAGTTTAGGGGTATACGGTAGCGATGGTGGAAGAGTATTTTTACTTGTTGGCTGATTTGGAAGTGGAAAAGCGAGATAGGGGTATAGATGAATCGATTCCGTTGGAATATTTTGATGGGGATATCTGGAGTGACCTCTCAGAGGGTTTTTTGTGTTACCTATCTCAATTAGAGTATGGGCTGAGCCTTCCCCTCACCAATTTGGTGATGGGGATTATGAATGCAATTGGGGCATGCCCTATTCAATTAAATGGGAATATGTGGGAGGTCATAACCGTATGTTACCATCTGAATAAAACATGGGAAAAAGATGGAAATGTGAGTAGGATAGCCCCTAAGGATGATTTGCAGTTTTATGGAGTGAAGAATTTTAAGGCCAGTGGGGGGTCATATTTCTATACGAGCATAACTCGACGTCACTTTTTTGATCTGAATATAGCAGGTCGAACCTGGAATGACAACATCATATGGGTGAAGGGTAATTGCCTTCAAAGAGATGAAGAAGAACCTTTTGACTTTTTGTTTAGAACTATAAAGCAAAGTAAGTATAGACATGCATAGGTAGAATTATTGTTACGTTTTGCTGATAACTGTAGTTGATAGTAAAAATTTTCTTATTGCAGGCGTGAAATCTATAGTAGAAAGGAAGGAATCCCTGTTAGACAAAGTTGCGAAGGAGGAAACTGAACTCGAACTTGTGTTAAAGGGACTCGGCCTAAGTAGAAAGAAGAGGGTTGATAGTAGGTCAAATAAGGTTCGAAAGGCTCAGTCTACCAGGTCGATGGCGATGGTCGATGATGGAAAAAGGCAAGAAAGTTGTTGGGAGGTTTGAACTAATTTTTCCAAGACTCCTAGACCTGAAAGTTCCACTCTGCCGAATCCCGTTAAGCCGAGTAGCTAAAAAATATCTGAAGAAATGGATGCTAAAGGCTCTGCTGGCCTCTAGTACCACTGGAAGTAGTGAGATCACGAAAGATAAAAGGAGGAGGTTCGAACCCTCAGGGGAGTCAGGAGAGAAGATTGTTGAGGGACGATCTGCTACGGTGGACGACCTCAAAGAGGTCGAGGAAAGAGCCAGGTTGGCGGTTCCCCAAGGAGAGGAAGACACACACAAGATGGTATGTTTTTCGGAAAGAACTGCTTAATACATTTTGAGCTAATCGCTGAGATCGATATAATTTTTTACAGGTTGCTCGTCTTATTAAGGAGATATGGCTCGGTATAGAGGAAAAAGGAAGCGAGCTAATGAAGGTAAATGTCGAGCTGGAAAAAGAATTAGCTCGATCCAGGACTGATACTTTGAAAGAAGTCAGGCAGCTGAAGGCTTCTCATACTGTGGCTATTGGCCAGCTACAGGTAGAGACAAAGGCCAATCTTGACGAGATGGTTGAGGAGCGTGACAGACTAGGTCATCATTTGATATTGAAAGGCTATTCTGAGGAGGATATGGATGCCATTAAGACGGGCACCTATGTGAGGAGGAAGATGAGGAGGAAGCAGAAGCGGTAGGGATCGTTGACCATCTAGATTGTGTTTCCCGCCAGACGGTACTCGACAATCAAGGGGTTGATGTCGAGCTCTCAAAAGGTGGTAGTGAGAAGTAGGATAGACACGTGTGTTTGTATAAATATTTATAAGTTTGTTTAAACTGTATGTGGGGAAGAAACTTTTGTTAATTAATTTTGATTATAAACCTTTTGTAGGCAGTTAGAGAGATGAGTTTCAGAATAAACGATCTAGAGTCTGAACTTGACAGAGAAAGAGAGACTTCTAAAGCCTTGTCGTCTGCGCAAGCGAAGCTGCAGGTTAGATCGGAATAGGTCTTTCGACTTGCATGTTATTCCAACGTTAAGCTACCAATTAAATCGGATATCGATGCATGGTAAAAATTCAGCGCCATTAATATATAGTAGTATATCGAAAGTATGTACCTTGTACGCTGGAAGAAGACTCATGAATCATTCGTCTGAGAAGAAACTCCAAACTTTTAGTCTGGAAGAATTTGGAAGCAGATGTTTAGAAATCCCATAGTCTTTTTAGAAATGTAGTATGAATATATTAAAAGGCTTGCTGAATCAAACTGTACAAAAACTTGTTATTTTTCTCAGGTCGAATTAGATTCATCCCGCTCACATGAGGACGATGTACTCATGTGTAATCAGGAATTTGCAGAGCAGTTTGATAGGATGAAGGAGGCGGGCGAGAATAGAGAAGATCAATATGCAAAGGCATATTTTAGACTTGTGGATTTGACCCAGGCCATTTCCGACTTGACTATTCAGGTCGAAGAGAAAGATTCTAAGATAAAGAAGGGATTAAAAGAACTAGCGGAGGTAAGAGAGCGCGCCGAGAAGTTTCAAAGTCGAGTTGACGCATTTGCTGTGAAGGGTAAGCAGGCCGACACAGTTCAATACCATATTAAGGCATTGGAACAATCGGAGGAAAGATATCGATCTTATCTCCTGAGATGTAGGAACGAGCCAGAGCGAATGAGACAAAAATTCGTCAAAAAGTACAATGAGCTCAGGGTAGCTTGAGAGAGTCTATCGGCTACGGAAGCCGCAGCTAAACAGTTGCAAATAGCCCTACCTACAAAGGATATGGAATTTCAGGAAATGTAATGAAGGTACAAGGACTTAAACGAGAGGGTTGCACGAATTAAGGCTGACCTGCCATAAGTCATTGCACGTGCCAAGAAAGCTGAGGCTAGGGAGAGTTCAGGGGGATGTAAAGCTGAGGTTAAGACTCCTTTTGTTTGACGGGATATAGTTATCCTCTCAGGTTGAATTAGAGAGCTAGAGAGTGACATATCTCATATTCAGGGGCATGTCCAGAAGGGAAATGCTAATTTAAGGGAATACCAGCATAAGTTAGATGTTGCTCTTATCAGGGAGAAAGTTCTGGAAGGGGAGATCAAAGCAATGGAATCGCTGGTGAAAAGGAAAGAAGAATTATTGAAAGGTATGCCGACTAGGGAAGAGTTGAACGCAAAAATTGGGAGACTTCGTGCCCGGGTAGTAGACTTAGATGCGATGAACCTAGCTGAATCAGCGATGTATATTGCAAAGTTGGAAGAAAATGAAATCTTTCATGCTAAGGTTGATACAGAAATGACTGAACTGAAGAATGAGTATGCTAGGTTAGAGTGACACCTCGAGAGGTTAAGAACGAGATTTGTAACAATGGTCGTTCCTGACGCATCACGATCTGACCTGTCAGAATAAAATACCTTGCTTAAAACTCTGTCGTATAAGGAATGCATTTGTGGAGCTAAAATAGATTGAGGAAACTGTCTAGGCATCATGGAGACCGAGCTGGGTCCTCGAACTGCTAAATTGATAGAATCGGGTAGAGCTGCTGTGACCTGCGAACTGAAAGATTGACCTCTTGATCTGTGGGGAATAACTGCTGACTCTCCATCAATTGAAAAAAAACCCTTGTAATATGAATTTGACTTAAAAATAAATTGTATCTGTCGCAGACATATTAAAATAGACGAAAGCGAGAATGACCATTTCTTTATCTTGTGTCTGGTTAGGTCTTTAATATAAAACAAATTTTTTACATTCGTTTTTATCGCATAAATGGGTTGAGTTAAACAAAGTTTGAACTTGATTTGAACTATAGAAATGTCGCAGACATAATGAAAGAGATGAAAGCTAGTATGACCTTCGCCTTATCTTATGCCTGATAGAGTCTTTGATGTGGAACAAGTTTCTACAATTGTTACAATTGCAGAGATGTGTTAAGTTAAACCAAGTTGAAACCTGATTTGAACTATAGAAATGTCACAGACATATTGAAAGAGATGAAAGCTAGTATGACTTTTGCCTTAACTTATGCCTAGCAGAGTCTTCGATGTGGAACAAGTTTCTACACTTATTGCAATCGCAAAGATGTACTGAGTTAAACCAAATTTAAACATGATTTGAACTATAGAAATGTCGCAAACATAATAAAAGAGATGAAAGTTAGTATGATCTTTACCTTATCTTATGCCTGGCAGAGTCTTTGATGTAGAACAAGTTTTTGTACTTGTTATAATCGCAGAGATGTAGCAAAAGAAGCCAAATCAAGTGATAACCTTGATTTATCTTGGATAAGATTGAGTGTAAGCTAATATTATCTATGCTTTAATCTGTAGAATGTGGACAAATGTGCGTGAAGATGGAGATGAGAATCTCACGTTTGGATGGAGAGGAGAATCTCACTTTTGAAATAGAAAAGCAAAAGATGAACAATGGAAATGGAGTAGTAAGACGCCTAACGATAGTACCATTTAAGTCGCCTTGTGTTCCAAGGATTTTAAATGGGGATTCCCTCTTCTGTCATGAGATAGAATGATCCCAGGCCTGAGAGACCTGTGATAATTAATGGACCCTCTCAATTGTCTGCTAATTTTCCACCGTGAGGCTCTTTGCGATGTTGAGGAATTTCTCTAAGGACGAGATCTTTAATTTGGAAAGTTTAGCTCCTGACTCGGTTATTATACATTCTGGCAAGCATATGATGATATCGACATAGATTAGCGATGGTGCATTCCTTGGTCTCATCTATCATATTGAGATTGTAAGACAATTCAAACTTATTATCCTCGTCAGTTAGCTCGTGATCGTGAAATAGATGATGATATTCAGAAGGAATGACAGCCTCAGTGCCATAAGCAAGGAGGAATGGTGTACACCCAGTGGATTCTCCGGGAGATGTTCGATACTCCCACAGCACGTAAGGTAGTTCAAAAACCTAATTTCCTTTTTTCTACGAGTAAAGCCTTTTTTTGAGTTCTTCCACAATGGCTTTGTTGGTGATTTTGGCTTGGCCATTACCTTGAGGGTAGTATGGATTTGATGGTGAGTGGATGTTATTGTGGTGATTTAGGAAGGTCAAGACCTTATCTCCCATAAATTGGGGCTCGTTTTTTATATGAATTAGGTGGGGACACCCGAATGGAGTGATTATGTAGTTTTACATAAAAGAGATGCCTCTTCTTCTCTGGTTCTACATAGTGGAATTGCTTCCACCCATTTTATAAAGTTATTTGAAGGTACGAGTAAGTGACAGAAATTACCTGGAGAGTGAGGGAATTTTCCTGCGAGGTCTATTGCCCATCTTTTAAATGGCCAGAAAACCTTTCTTGCATGGAGTTTGAGCGCAGGGGTCCGTATCATATGTCCATGTCTCTGGAAGGTGTCGCACCTGTGGGAATACTTTTCTGCTTGCACACACATGTCGGGCCAGAATACACCTTGAGTGATAGCTCTGTTCGCTAATGATTTACCTACAGCGTGTGAGCCGCAAGTTTTTTCGTGTAATTCACAGAGCAGTTCGTCTGCTTTTGACTTCGAGAGGCACTTGAGGTAAGGTCCAGTAACGGATAGGCAGTAAAGCATACCGTTTTGAGTGATGTAGCGCTTCGAGTTGTTGATCAGCTGTCGGCACTCTTTTGTATCTGCAGGGAATGGCCCGTTATAATTGTTGTGGACACCGAGGTAGGCTAAGAAAGGTTTTTGCCAATCGTCGTATCCCCCTTTATAGCCCCCAGTTTTGATCGTGCATACTGATATGCGATCAATGTTGGGGGTTGAAATGATTTTGATCTTAAGATATCGAGTTTCTGTACCCAAGACCCCGGCTAGATATGTCAAGAAATCAGCTTGTCAGTTTTCACCTCGAGGAAGATATTCAAGAGTTGCTTTCGTGAGCCTAGTCATCCTATCAGTAATGAGGGCTGCGTATTTGATCATCTTTTCGTTCTTCCTGTATTACTCAAAATAGTGGTGAACGATGAGTATTGAATTTGTGTAAACTGAGAGTTCTGCGATGTCAAGCTGAAGTGCGAGGTCGAGTCCGTGAATGAGAGCTTCATACTCGGTGACATTATTTGAGGCCTCAAAATCCAGGAGGATTGATTTCCCAATTTTGTCATTAGAAAGGGGCAATCAAAACGATCCCGATTCTTGACCCTGCGGGTCCTGCTAATCCATCTGTGAGAAGCCTCCACCCCGACGTGGTAATCCAGTCAGCTCGTTCGCTGAATGGCTTGGGGGTTGGATTCTCTTATGTGTCTTCGGTAAGATCTGAGTCATGCTCCTCCCAGTCGGGATCCTCTACTGGAAAATCCATAATAAAATCGGCAATGGCCTGACCCTTTATTGGAATGACGCTATTTGAACTTAATATCATGTTATCCCAAAATGACTAACCATTATTGCGCTCTTCGTGACTTTTCTTTATTGGGCAGAACTTCCCGAAGTGGGCAGTTCGTCATAAATTTGACAGAATGTTTTGGAAGAAGTGCTTAAGTTTTTGCGAAGTGTAAACAAGGGTAAGATGAAGCTTCTTAATTTTAAAGTACCTTATTTCCGCTGGTGTGGGTGTTTTACTGATGAAGATGGCTGGTTTTCTATTTTCCATTATAGGCAAATGAGAACTAAGCAGAGAGAAGTATCTATGACTGCTAGGTAGATTATCAGTTCCTCATCACCACCTACTAGGGGCCTCATTATGGGAGACCTCCCCAAATAGATTTTGAGATCCTAAAAAGCTACATCGCATTCTATTGTCCATGTGACTTCTCCATTTGGCTAAACCTTTCCTCATTTGTTATATCCACGGAGTAATAGGAATAGCCAACGATAACGGTCTGAAGATTTAGTGATGAAATGGTTGATTGTGGCAATTTTGCCGGTGAGTTTTTGAACGTCTTTTGTTGTCTTTGGAAAATGCATGTCAAGGAGAGCATGAATTTGATCTGGATCGGCCTCAATCCCTTTCTTACGGTGGAGCTATCCTAGAAAGAGGCCAGAATGTACTCCAAATTGATATTTATTAGGGTTAAGACACATTCTGTAAGATCAAAGAATGTTGAATATAGTGTTAAGATCTGAGAAACGATTATCTAACTGTACGCTTTTGCACAAGAGATCATTGATCTAGACTTCAATGATTTTTCCCAGGTGTGCTTTGAACATGGTAGTCATCAATCATTGATATGTGGCACCTACGTTCTTGAGCCCAAATGGCATGACTTTGTAATAATAAAGGCCACTTTTGGTAATGAAAGTTGTTTTCTCATGATCTTCTTCCTGAAGTGGAATATGATTATACCCTGAAGCAGCGTCCATCATAGATAGGAGATCGTTGGCTACTGTAGAATCGAGGATCTGATAAATGTTGGGAAGAGGGAAACTATCTTTTGGAGTATGTTTGTTCAGATCTGTGAAATCTACACACACGCAAACTTTGCCGTTCTTCTTTGGGACAGTGACAATGTTGGATATCCAGTCCGGATATTTAGCTTCTTGAATTAATTTTACTTTGATCAATTTCTCAATCTTGGTGTTAATTTCAACCCGAAGACGAGGTGAAAGTCATCACTACTTTGATTTGACCGTCGGGGGGTTTATATTGATGGCTAACTTATGGAAAGCCATGGCCGGATCGACTCCGAACATTTCTTCGAAAGACCATGTAAAAATGTCTCTATTGAGATATAAGAACAAATTGAGAGTATCTTTCTCATGCTGAACTAGCTTGGATCCGATGAACGTACCTCTTCTAGATTCATCAATGTGAACATATTCCGTAGGTTCCTCTGCAGGTGATTGATCATTGAGGTGATCAATTTTCTGTAATTGCTATACGTCCAATCTGTCTGAGGCATCTAGGATGGCAGAGACAGTATTTTCTCAAGCTCGAGAGAGTTTCTGACTACCTATGTTCTCATAAATACCATTGTCATGTTTGAATCAGAGTGCTTGATGATAGGTGGAGGCGATTGCTTCCATATTGTGTATCTAGCAGCGGCCCATAATCCCAAGATAGTGAGATTTGGCATTGATGACATAGAAAGCGACATCGATTGTGGGTGGTCCTGCGATAATAGGTAAGATAATCTTGCGTACTCGTTCTTCCCTGGAACCATTGAACCCACTGATGTGCGTGTCACTGTGAATGACTTGGTCAGCCAAACCCATCTGGTCAATTATACTCTGAAAAAGAATTTCAATACCGCTTCCAGTATCGATCATCATTGTATGCATGACAAACTGTTTCATTTTGAGCATTATGACTAACGCATCATGATATAGAAATTTGACATGGCTAGTATCACAATCCTCGAAGGAGATTCTGAGTCGGCGATTACTCGACTCGGGAAGAAGTTTGGCTTCTTTGTCTTGAGGTAAATGATCACAGCATTCCAAGAGCCTTCGGCGGTTTGATCGGTTACAATTGGTGATATGGTCGATTTCAATCATGTTGCAGAGGTGCATATAGTAGAGATGCTTCTCATCAGTTCTATCGTTGACTTGAGCATCTTTGAACTGCTTCGTATAGTTACCATCTTGGTATGACTTCAGGTCAGCAATCTATTCGAGGATCCGTCCCTCCTTGAAAATGATCTCGAGCAACTACAGTAGAGCATAACAATTGTCAGTACTATGATGATTTACCTTATGATATAGGAAAAATGGTCGACTCTCGATGGGCTCCAGTGGCTGAAAAACACGGTAAAGCGGCTCTTTCAACAGCAGTTGAAAAATTATAGAGATTCGGACGTTCAGTTTTGGGAGGACAGGTTTGTTTTGCTGACCACATCTCTAAGGGTATCCAGTGTTTTCCTTGGTGCATTTTTGATCTCTCTATTCCTTCTTAGGCTCATTGGTCTGATCTACAGGTGGGGCTTTGGTGGAGAGGGCAGATTTAGCAGACTTTTGTCGCTCAAACACCATCCTCTCCAAGTCGATGTAACCATTAACTTTTGTGATCATCTTCTTTAATATTGTAGGGTTGTTAAGGAAGAGGTATTTATTGGCTTTGTAATCGAGCCGGAGAGCATTGGTGAAAGCGGTAACGGCTGTTTTTTTGTCGAGGTTATCCACCTTTCTCGCAAGCTCTAGGAATTTCTTTGAGAAGTCTTCAAGCTTTTCTCTATGTGACTGTTTATGACTGATAAAAGAATGTAAGTTCCCCTCTTTGTCTATGTTATGAGTATATGTCTTGATGATCTATTTCTGCAGCTGATCAAATGTGAAAATAGATTCCTCAGGAAGATAATAGAACCATTGGAGTGGCTCCCCCAGTAAACTTGTGGCGAACAGATGGCAGAGAATGTGGTTGAGATTGGAGTATAACCCCAATGAATTGTGGTATTGCTGAATATGCTCCTTCGGGTCCGTACCTTTGTATTTGCAAATTTTAGGAGTATGGAAACCTTTCGGTATTTCCATATCGAATAGTTTTTTGGCAATCGGACTTCCTTGTAACTTCGGGGTATTGCCGGTAGTACCCAAAACTTGTACCTTGATCAACTCCTAAATTCTTTGGTCTAAATGTTCTTTTGTAACGTAATGACATGTTGGTTGAATCGCTGGACGTGCTGGCAGGGGGTGATGGGTTCCCGTACCATCACTCAAGCGATCTCACGCTAGAACTTGATGTAAAGGTCGCAGTTCTTCCTCCTGATAGTTAGAAATCTGGTGACCTCAGCTGATTTCTGATTGAACTTCTCCCCCCAAATGGATGGAGGGTTAGAGTCCATGTAGCAAATTTCTGGAAATGGCTTTACTGGCGACTCCCCGAGGTCCCAATCTTTCCTTAGCTAAATTGCGGGAGGTCCCTGGAAGATGATCGCGACTCCTGTCTAGGGAAGTCTGTTGAGCATTATGCAGAGCCTCTAGTGCAGTCTGCATCATCGTCATCTGATCTTCGTTCCATTTGAACGCTATCAAACGAGTTTGTCATTCTGCATCAAGCTCTTTCTTTCGGAGCTCGCGATCCTTTGTTAATTGGAGTTTAAGTTTGGCACATTTTCCAGTCTCAGCGTGGAGATTCGCCCGCAACTCAGTGAGCTCTCCCTGATCCACAGAAATATCGAGCTAAGTTACTGCAGGCGGACGTCTGGTAGAAACCATAATTGAAATTTGCAGTGAAAGACTGCCTTAGGGTATCTTGGAAATGTAATCTTTCCCACAGAAGGTGCCAAATGTAATTGCCAAATCTTGTAAGCTCAAAATGATTAGAAATTAGCTATCACACCAATGAACCTGTAATAATATTTTTATGAAAAGTAAGAAATGGAAGTAGGCGATTTTAGCATGGAAAACCTTTGAATAGAAAAAAAACCACAACTTCGTATGGAGGATTTTTGTAAAAGTATCTTTTATTGCTTGGAGTGGATATCTTTATTGCAAGTAATCTCTAAAATATAGAAATGCCTTTAATCCTGTAAATAAGAAGTCTGTTTAATTTTTCTGTTCTCTGTCTCTTCTGGAACTTTTCCTTTATATAAGCTTTTCCCACAGCTCTACATCGTGCTGAAGCATATTTTCCGAATAATGCGGTTAGTGGCGGTTGACTGAATAACTGACGAGTTCGTGGGAGATAGATGTCTTTGACTGGGTAATGTTTTCCAGATTTAGCTTGATCCACATTCTTGAGTAGTTCGTGGGACAGGTTGAAATGTTAACTGGAGTGCTAAAAATGTGTGAACCTGGGATGGAGGTAATTTGAGCTGGATGAGCTCGAATTTGTGTGAGACCAAGAGATAAGTCCCTACAGTAACAAACTGGCGATAGTTGCTACTAATGATGGTTAAGAGGCACTCCTCGTGGTGGCCACTGATGGTTCTCGCCACGATAGTGGATGGGTATTTGATAGTTGGGCTATAATGCATGTATGCATACACAAGGCACGGTTTGGCAAATATGCAAGGTGTGAAGGTAGCAAGTTTATGTTGACGAGCGATGGCTCACGAAAGCCAATTTTGGGAGTGGGTGATATTCGCGTGAGGATGTTTGATAGATGCATCGTAGTTCTTCATGATATTCGACATGTGTCGAGTATCACTCATAATCTAATTTCACTTTCCAAATTTGATAATGAGGGTTACAATTACTCCGGGCAAGGTGGAGTAATAAAAAAAATATTGGAAGTCTTTTTTGATCATTAAGGGAAATCTAAGCGGGAACTTGAATGCATTGGTTGGTAAATTAGTGGGTGGAGATGTAAAAGTTGCATATACCGATAGAACTATGGAAATTTCAAAAGGAGAATTTAGTTCAAGGTGGTACAATGAAACGGTCTACAAAGATGATCAAAAAGTGGGTTCCAATTGGTAGACTAAGAAAAGCCTAGACTCGAATGATTTTCATAATTGAGAAGTTGCCCATAGGGACAACCCGATAAGGATACATGACGAATGCAGTAGGAGAAATGGGTTTTTTGCCGAGGTAGAGATTATTATGTTACAGCTCAAAAATAGGGGAAGTCGTTCGAACGAGTAATGAAGTCGTTCGAACGAGGCTTAGGTCGTTCGATCGAAAAATATTTTGTTTGTTTGTTTCTATGTTTATTCTGAATGAGATTTATTCTAAAGTGATGGTTTATCTCGTGATGCGTACTTTGGAGATGACCTAATGGAAAATTAATAAATATTGGGTACAAGTTAAAGGCATCTTTACAGAGAAAATGAGTTAGAGAGAAAAAAGGGAGAAATCAAGGGTTTTCCTCTAGTGAGATTTCTTAGGTTTTCTTTCTAGGATCTTTTGCTGTGGAAAATCTGTAATGGTAGAGGTGAGATAGTATATTCTCTGGAAGTTCTTATAACCTTAAGTGATCATATATTCGTCGAGCTTGTCGGGGGTAGTTTTGATCATTTGGGGTTTGCGCTTAATTTAAACCTTGTGTATGTATTTTATTGTATTTATTTGAATTTTCTAGTTTTAGAGTAAGATCTTAAGTTCTTGCTAATCGTATTGTGCTTCCATGTTGCAATTTTCCCCCTCGGTTTCCTAACAATATCAAGTCATCTTGATATTCCCCTTTTGGACCCTCTTGAGCAAAAGTTAAAAATTTAGTAAATTGGAGAGTTAGTTCATCCCATGTAGGGTCTTCAGTATCCCCAAAGTCTCCTCCTTCAATAACAATTTTCAATGCCATGTGCCATACCTCCTACAACACAAAACCAACCCAGATAGTGTAGTTAGAAATTGGAACAACATAATTTAGAACCAACCTACAAGTGTAGGATGACAAAGATGCACATCCATTCATTATTGTCAATTTTAAGGTTGAATTTCATCTCTTCAGATATCGTCAGTCTTGTTTCTTGTATAATATAGGGCCCATTTAGAGATACATCATTACTATTTGGCAAAGAGCAATCTAGAAGTCAATGTAGAAATGAACTTACAAGCCTGTTGATTTTGTAAATATATTTGGCATACCACCTGTAAAGAGTAGTCTTCACCTGATAATCCTAGGTTTATACATAGGAATACAAAATTAACATGCACATGACCAACATAGAGACTTGAGTATAAGTTATCGAATACGGAGTATATCGACAATAAATTGTCGATTACCATCCCATACGACAATAAAATTGTCTGCATTCCTAACATTCAATAATTGCCAAATATGGTCATTGTCGATAATGCAGAAACTGACAAATTATTGTCGACTATTATGTAGTTCGACAAAATGTGCATATAAGCAGCAAAAAATTATTGAATACCACAACATGCGACAATATTTCAAAGGTGTGACATTGTCAATTTAGTAGCATATACGACAATACTTTGTTGCATGCTACAAAAATTTGTCGAGTAGTGCATCAATATAAAATATTTAATTGTATGTTACACAAAATTTGTCGAGTACGGCATCAATAAATAAAATGACGTATGTTTAACATAAAACAAAATGGTATATATATAACATAAAACAATTGAGAAGATAATTTCTCAAAAGGATAGGAGAAACCATTTAAACATTATCACCTTCAATATACATTACAATATGGCTATCTAACATAAAATAGGTTGTTCCATCAATGTACATTACTACAAAAGTCTCGTCTAATCACCAATGTCAAAATCAACTTACATTTACATCTCTCACATTCAATTTCCTTTTAACTTCTACATAGTTTGCATTTAACTCATATTTTAGCTTTCAGTATTGATCTCCTATGACGGTCCCCTCTGATATTACAGCTAAGTTTAACTGTACATAGAAAGAAAGATAATCATGAAACAACTCATAAATGGCGTATAGGTTTGGCTGTACTATATTAGGAATATATAAGATTTCATACTCACAGGTAAGGCTTGTGGTTCTTGTTTTGCAATTTGATCAATCAACTATTCATTGATAGCTATTAAGTTCTCGCACTCCAACACATGTAATTAATCATATATTAGTACAACCTAAAAAATGAATAACTGTGAATGAACTTGTTTCTTCTTGGCATTCATAGTACTTATTTTTTGTTTGAATTGTAGATACAAATTTGCAAGTGAATTCTTTAATTCATCATTTTTCAATACATCTTTTGTAACTTTTCATTTGCTTCTCTTAATGAACTATACTCTAATATCTGATAATAAACATTTATGGTTGAGGTTACTATGAACATCTATGGCATCTATGAACAGCACAAAAGGAAGAGAAAGCTAAAATATTTCGAACTAAAGTAGGGGAAACAGAACTATGGATACCTTGTCATTCAGCTTCTTTATGGTCTCGCTATAATCTTTCTCGTAGATCGAGTTGACCATTTGCTTCACTTGAATGTCTGCGTCTAATCAATTATTTGCCTCTCTCAAACTATCACATTCTACTATTTGTAATTGTAACAAAGTAATTAATTGAATTCATGAAATTATCGATTGAACCTCATATTTGGCAATTCATAGAATTTGCTAATTACAAATTGTCGAATAACATTGATTTGACAAAAATGAATATGATTATTGTTGACTACAACAAATGAGATAATTTTTAACAGCAATCAATTGTCGATCAGATATATAATCGACAATATGTATTACAGAACAACTATTACTTAACAAGATTAGGGGTGTGTGCGCATCTTCAACTTCAAAGCGTCAAGCAATTCTAATCTGGCCTGGTCTTCTACCTCCTTAACTAACTTTAAGGAATTAACTTCAGACTTTCAATTGAAGATCACCTCTTCCAAATGACGGATATCTTGATTTTGCCCCTCAACATGTAAAAAAGTAGAAGCCAATATTAGAAGAAAATAAAATATATTACCCTAAACACTATAACAACAATTAGATACTCATACTTTTTGTATGCGAAACACCACCTACATCCCCCAGTATCCTCCCATCGTCATTTTCTTCAAGATCAACAACATCTCGACAAAGCTTGGAAAATGAAATTGAATTAAACCATTCAAGGTATCCTTCACTACATATAAGAATTCCATCCTGCACTTTCCTCCCTCTTATCGCGATTAGATAGTACTTCCATTTCCCTTCAGAGAATAAATCCTCCTATAAATACTTTGGATTATATGCGCATGGCTCAGTAGCAAAATGCAAATCTCTCTTCTCAAGACATATTGGAACTCTAGGCACAGTTTGCCTTTGGATGAAATATCGTTGTACTCTGTCAAGATAGTATGACTATTTGCGTTCAAGACTACGAAGTAACCCTGTGAAATCAGCGATTCATTTAAATGAATATGTATATTTCCTCTTCTCTAAGTACATGTCCCACATGACCTAGATAACGAATGGCATAAGGCATATATATTTGTAGAGAGTAAGGAAAATAAAATCAAACAAATTTTCATCTTTAGGACTATTTAATTAAGAGTTAAAGATTGAGTCGAAGTTGAACTTACGCCCTCAAGCTTATAATTGTTAAGAGCTTTTCTAAACACCTTTAAAACATCTTCACCAGTTATTTATGCTGTCATCCTAACCCAAGACCACCTCGTACAATACTTAGGAGCACCAGAATGATTTGTTTTGGGAATGCTAGGCAACTTGGGGAAGTACTCAAATATCCAAGATTATAAAAATAATAGCGTTGAGTGAGATGGTACAAATAACAGCAGTTCAACAACCAAATCAAACAATAAATACATAAACTCGCCTCAAATAATGTAGTACATGTAGTACAGCATGCGAATACTTTACCATGAATTCTTGAGGCAATGCCTAAACTGTAATAAAGGTGAACCAAGATAGTAGGCCCCCATGACCATGTAGCCTCCGGGTTTTTATTCTTAAAGAAATTTAGATACTTGGCCGACACATCTGTCTCTTTCTTGGCAGGGAAAAGAAATGATCCAGGAAAAAAAAGCATATACGCTTTTGCAACTGCACGAGATGACAAACTCACAGATTCTAGTGAAGAACATGCCTCACCAACCTTTGCATTTCTTTCTTTAACCTTGTACGCAAAAAAAATCACCATCTTCACAAGTGGAAAAGATATCCCCTGCCCCCCGGCCTTCAGATCACGGAAACTTGATAACTTTGAAACAGGCACTCTCTTAACACTTACTTGGCATTAGTTGTTCCCTATTTACCCTGAATAGCTGCTAAATTATTTTCAACTCAAAACCAACTATCCACCAAGCATCCTCCAAAGTTATAGTCATCTCGCCCCATTTGAAATGGAAAGTATTTGATTTTGGATGCCAACGCTCGGATAAAGCTGTAATCAAAGCTACATTGTAGTATTTGTAAGATATGGCCCCAATTTTTCCAAGCCCTTGCAGATTAACTAATGTTTAAACCTCCTCAGCCTCCCTAGCAATGTCCCAAGAAGGACTGTGATGAATCACCCGTGAACAGCCTGGGTCTTGTAAATACAATATAATTTGTCATTCTCTAAATAAAAGAAACACTTGCTAAAATTGGAATTAAAACTAAATTAATTCATTTTAGGTTCAATACCTGCCCAAGAACTAGAGCTTTCGCTCTATGTGTCTCAAAGATCGCCAACAAAGAGTTATCCCTAGGACCATATTCGTCAGCTTTTATTTCTGAACTATTTGATTCATTGTTGTTGTTCTCACCGAGAACTTCTTCTGATCCATTAGTACCTTGTTTTTCAACTGGTCTATTTAGAAAATGTTAAAATAAAGTAGTATCGCTACCAGATACTTCTTTATTACCTCGTTCATCAGCTCTACTAGAGTCTTCCCTAGACTCTCCTTGGGAACTCTCCTTGGGAATCACTAGAAGTTTCTACATTTCCTTAAGGGTCACTGCCACTTGTAGAAGGGGGCAACAGACACTTGTTCTCCCCAACTTGAAGTTGTTTTGTTTCTTTTTGCTTGCACACGTGGAGGCTTGTTATAATTCAGATTCGTTAGATCCTCTCTCTTTGAATTTAACCTTTTCCTTAAGGAGGCTGTTAGGGGTATCTTCCCTTTAACTTTTGGTGCCATCCTGTTTAACAAACAAACAAAGATTACCAACTTACAGAATAATTATTAAATGTTATTGTCAATTAATGAAAAAAGTTGACAAATTTTGACTGAATGATGATGGTGATGGGATATCGAGCTATCTGGAACCTGACATATATATCATATATCTGCAACCGGACATATTAAGCTATCCTGATCCGCTTTAAAATAGGTGTATTATCCATAACTCATGCCCGAGAGATTACATTTTAGGTATTATTAAGGAAACCTTCAGTGCTGCCGCCTATACTGAATACCTATTCGATGATCCGTCACGAGTATCTAGGATTATCTGGATGTCGCTCTAGCATCCATGGCTCTATTCTACTGGCGTTGCCATGCCCTGTGAAGAAGGCTTGATCATGCCGGCCGTACAACCCCATATTCCGCCATGCTCTAGGCACTATAGTGTCTGCCCCAAGTAAAGTCGTGATAACCAGGGTTACTACCATTTTGTATTTTTCATGCACAGTGTAACCAAAATCAATGTTATACCATGAGTAATAAGCAATATGTAGGGGCTGTGAAATTATTTTGCAGAAGGGTGTGAGGAGACTAGATTAATTTAAGTTCAGCTGCTACTATATCCATGATCAAGAGTAGAAGCATGGATCCATGGGAGTGTTATCATTTTTATAATGCTATTGTCCACCTCATTAATGGACTGGATGAGTTTCAGATTGATCACTGTTAAAAATAGGCGAACAAATGTGTTATTTTTCTTTCAACTTTTTTAACAGCTGGAGGTGAGATCTTAGTAGACCTAGGTGATATTCCTCCCAACTTTGCAATTTTTATTGAGGATGATGCCTTGGGAAAAAACTATAGTAGGATGTTACCTTATTTTTGCGATATACCTAGTCATGGGGTCTGCCTTAACCCCAACTTACTTTACTGTTCAAAAAAAAAAACTTATAAACGAAAGACTGACTTATAGCACTGGAGACTTCTTAAATATGGAGATCATCCCTTCTTTAATGTTGCTCACGAACGGTTTGCCACACTATAATGGAGATAAATGGGTAAAACATCAGAAAATTCTTAACCTGGCCTTCCACATTGAGAAGTTGAAGGTATTCATCTCTTAGAAATGTTACATTTTATTATAAGTTGGGATTAAAGTATAACTTATGTGCGATTTTGTTCGACTTTAACAAATGTTGCCAGCACTTACTACATGCTGCGACGAATTAATCACCAAATGGGAGGAAATTGTGAGCTCAAAGTGATCTTGTGTATTGGATGTGGCACCTGATCAATTCAAAACTTTATCTGGAAATATAATATCTCTAACAGCTTTTTGTAGTAGCTTCATAGAAAGAAGGAAAATATTGGAACTTCAGAAGGAACAAACTAAATTATTTATGAGAGAACTTCAGTCAAAGAAATCAATAAAATCAAGGTAACTAGAACTTCTTCTGAACTTGTGAAATAGAAATTTCTAAAATCGATACATTGATAAAAAATAGTTGATGAAATAATTGATACATGGAAAAAATAAATTCCCAACCTAAGAATTTCTCCCAATTTTATTCTATTGCTTTTATGACAAATTCACTCCACAGATTTATTCCCACGACGGAAAGCAAGAGAAGGGTCGAAGTTTATGAAGTTTGAAAGTTGTTTAAAGAATTTATTGAAATGAGAGTGAAATCTTTAGGAAGGGGAAATACGAGTAATGACGATATATTGGGATTACTACTATAATCAAACTTAAATGAAGAAAACAGTTTTGCAAAGAGCGACACTCTTACAATGGACAATGTAATAGAACAGTGTAAGACGTTCTACAGTGCTGGTCAAGTGTTAATGGAAGATCTGCTAATATGGACTATAATTTTACTGAGTATGCATCTGAGTTGGAATGAATGAGAAAAGGAAGAGGTTTTTTGCAAGTTATAGGAAACTAAAAACCGAGTTTCGTTGATCTAAACAAATTAAAAATGGCAAGTTATTCTATATTTATTAGTTGAGCTTTAGAATTTACTAATTCACTAAACCATGTATAATCTTACTGTAGGTGACCATTATTTTCTATGAAGCACTAAGGTTTTACCCACCAGCATCACTTGTTCGACGAACTTGAAAAATAACCAAACTAGGAGACTTCTCCCTCCCTGCAAATATAGGCAGGGGCCGATTTTGTTAAAAAATGCCTATATAGGTTTATATATATATATATATATATATATATAGGCATTAAGGAAAGTTAGCTAAACTGGTAAAAGGTAGAGCTCCTAATCTATGAGTTTAAGGTTCAATTCTTGATGTCATCAAATAAGAACCTTATTTTAATTTATTTTTTGCATCTTAAGTTAATCATGTCATTGTCGCATAAAGCTTAAACATTTTTACGAGAGGAGAAGTGAATCCAAATAATTTGCTAGTCAAATATAATATTATATTTAATTGATTTTTAAGCTTAAAATTCCGTTAAATGACCAAAATTAAAATGGAGCGGATCCCTAATATAATTCATCCCCCTCCACTCCCCCCCCCCCCCCCCCCGCAATCATGAAATCCTGGTTCCACCCCTGAATATAGGAATCATGATTCCATTGGTTTTGGTCCACCATTATACTGAATAAATTGGTGATGATGCCAACGAGTTTAATCCAGAACGATTCTCAGAAGGCATTTCAAGGGCAGGTATCTAAGGATCAAGCATCGTACTTTCCCTTTAGCAGGGCCCTCGGATATGCATTGGCAAAAACTTTGCCTTGTTGGAAGCTAAGATGGCATTAAATTGCATTGTACAACACTTCTCCTTTAAGCTTTCCCCTTATTTTGTCGGGTAAAGGAGGAATTCAGATGGAAGTCGGGTAATAGGATGAAAATCGAGTAATAAGCTTATGATATGAATTTCCATCCTAAACTTGCTAAAAATAAACCTGTAAGATCCATATGCAATTCGGATGGTCTTATGATCCGAATTTGCATCCGGATGGAAATACTTAGATGTCGTTTCGACCATTAGTTTTGCCTCTTGAACCGTGTTGATGTAATAAGTCTCTCAAGTATATAAGGAATACTTAGAGTATTTCTTAACAACCCTTGGTGTGATCTTTGTAAAAGGAATTTCTTGAGAGAAAACCTCAAATTGGCTTAAGATTGTAACTTTAGATCACTTGAAAAAATTCTCTCACTCTTGTGCATGAATATAGACAATTGCCGAACCACCTTACATGTGTATTTGTGTTTTTGGTTGTGTGTATTCCTTTAGCTTGTTTGTGCTCAAATCGGATTGATCGGAGTTCAACTTTCGTGGCGCGGCTCAATAATTTATATCAGAGCGAGGTTATATCCTCGATGGTTCTTAGAATTAAGGTAACATCGACTTATCTCAATTTTATTTGGGTTTTTCGATTACGGTTTTTGTATGGAAATTTGGGGAACAATGGTAGAAGGAGATGAACATAGTTCATCGACGCCTAAACAGAATAACACCATGGTGATGTTTAGCAACACAAAAATTAAAATTGAAAAATTCAAAGGCACCAATAACCTTGGCATGTAGCGATGTAAGGTTATTGATACACTAAGTTGACAAAAATTAGATGAGGTGTTGGAAGACAAACTTGATGAGGTAGAGGAGAATGTGTGGAAGATGTGGAAGAAGATGAACAGAAGGGTTTGTGGTTAAATATGTTGATGCCTTGCTCAAGATATAAAATACCTTGAAATGATAGAAACCTCGGCAAAGAAAATTTGGTAGATTCTTGAAGAGAAGTATTTGGTACAAAACATCACAAATTGACTTTATTTGAAGAGGAAGCTTTACTGCTTCATGGTGAGACAAGGGACTTCTATGTCGGGGCACTTGAATGATTTCACCAAGTTATTAGCCAACTTAGTAAATCTAGAGGAGAATGTTGGCGATGAAGATAAAATATTTTTATTCTTGAACTTGCTTCCCGAAGAGTACAGACATCTCGTTACGACGATAACGTACAGGAAGAGTTCTTTACAATACTCGAATGTAACTACGGTAGTTGTGAACCATGAGTATCGAAGGAAGGTAAAACGCGAGTCTGATAAATCAACGGCCGAGGTATTAATGACCAAAGGGAGGTCTTCGGACATGAAGAAGTTGGGTGGTAACAACTCTCAATTAAAGTCGAGAGGTCGCGGTAGAAATTGTAACAACTTGGGAAAATACTAATGTGCATTTTGTAAAGAGGGGTCATTAGGAGAATGAGTGTCCCACGCATCTTAAGAAGAAGAATGGTAGGAAAATAGGCTCTTTAGTAAATGTTGTTCAAGATACGGCAAATGGAGGCAATGATTCCAATTTTTCTTTAACTATATCATTGAATGCATGTACTGTTTATTCAAGAGAGTAGATCTTGGATTTGGGTACTACGTATCATATTTTTCCCAAAAGGGGGTGTTTCTCTAGTTTAAAAAGGCTAGAAGATGGAGCTATGTTGATGAGAAATGATGATTCTTATCGCATAATGGGGATAAGTACCATTCGTCTAAATTGCATAATAGGTTGGTTGAAGAGATTGAGGAGGTTTGGTAATTGCATAATGGGTTGGTTAAAGAGATTGAGGAGGCTCCTGTAATATTGCGTGTACTCTTGTCTACAAGAAAGGCGTTACCGAAGTTGCATTTAACAATATTGGTTAGGAAACCTATGTTTGTTGTTGCATGGAATGAGACACCTGGATCAACTATCCATGATTAGATAATATCGTCGCACAAAAGAGGTAAAGCCCCATACAACAAACCAATTCAGTAAGGTTCATTGTATCTTTATCCTCATGATTAACTTTCTTAGAAGAATTACAATCACGCCTAAAGTGACCCTTCTTTCCACAAGTCCAACACGTACTGGGCGACTTGGACTTTCCCCTTGACTGTGAACGACCCCTTCCATTCTTTAGCTCCTTTTTATAAGACCACCCTCTTTCCTCGATGTTCAACGCACTAGCGTTTAAACTTAAAGAGGGTTCAAGTGATTTATGCCTATTTTTTTCACTCATAATCCAAGAGACTATAGTAAATAAATTGTATGCCTCATGATGCAGTGTGGAATGGACCAATGAGCTCGTTGACCCATCGTTTAAATAGCCAGAGGACATTGCTGACATGTAAGTCGAGGGCCGGACTTTTGATGTCTTGTGCGTGGATTTGGCATTTGTAGTATTTTTGAATAAAGTCTTCAAAGTCCTATCTCATCTTTGGCCAGTATAAACATTGCATGAATATTTTTTCTGCAAGTGATCATCCTGAAACATCTACAGTAAAAATTCCTTTATGAAGTTCTTTAATCTTGATTTGGGCTGGTTTCTGAGATATGCACTCGATCAGTGTGCCTCCGCCTTTAATTTGGTATAGTGCACCTCCTTGTACTTTAAATCTTTGGCATTTGGCTAACAAAGATTGAGCTTCTTCCTAATTATCGAGGAGAATATTAGAATTTAAATATGTAACGATGGCTTTCTCCAATCTTCGGGATCGTCAGTGTCGACAACTTGGATTTGCATGGCATAAGTTACTTCGAGGTCGAAATTCTCCATAACTTTGATATCTAGTGTTCTTTTCACACTATCTTCGAGTATTGCAGTAATGTATGCAAGAGTATTGGTATGTTGGTTTTCTGCCCCTAGCAAATAATAAACTGCAGCGTATTAGAATTTTTCCATCTTATCTTCAACCAGTATAACGTAATCAACCATTTTACCCGATATTTTGAATATTTTATTATAATGGTTGGCTATGAGTAATGAGTCCGCGTAGACAGCTATTTTTTCTACTCCCATTGCTAGTGCAAGATCTAGGCTATTTAAGATAGCCTCATACTCTGTTTTATTGTTTGTTGTATAAAATTTGAGTTTGATAGCTTTCTCAATTCTGTGATTGGATGATGTAACAAGAATGATGCCAATCCCCAATCCTCATGGTCCTACAGATCTATCTATAATGAGTATATCTCATGTTCTTTTGGACCACGTATCTGGTTCAGTAATTGAGTCATCAGCTAGAACTTCATTGAGTTCTTCCATTCAAAATCTTCGATGGGAAAATTGGCCAAGAAGTCGGCAACTGCTTATCCTTAAATTAAAATTTGTGACTCGAATGTGATGTCGTATCCGCGAACCCTTCTGGACTTCTCCTTTTTGGACAGCACTAGATTGAGGGGGACTTTGGAGATTACTTTTATAGGGTGTGCTTGGAAATAAGGTCAAATTTTTTAGGAACTATACATCAGGGTCAGCAGCAGCTTCTAAGTTGTTGTATATCATTTTTTAGTAGGCATGAGAGTTTTACTGATAAAGCAGATTGGCTTTTCTACGCCATTATTGATGAGCACGTAATTATAACATTTTTAATATACTTGAACATGTATTTTAGCTGTCCATTATATTTACTTTTGGATACTTATGCGCGTTTGTTTGATTGTAACTATTGGAGATAGATATTTGAAACCAAGCTCTTAAAGTCAAGTTAAAGTGTCTCCAACAGTTCATAGCACAAAAGGTCAAAGACATAATATATTTGGTCTCAAGATTGAAGAAATATATACACAAATATTCTTGGAGAATAAGATCAAAGAATATATTTCATCCAAGATCTATGAAGATATTTTATATTGAATATATATGCAAGAGTTTCCATAAAGAAAGATCTCTACATCACTTAAGGGAATTATATGCAAGAATCTTAGGTGATTGGTTGTAATATTAAAAGATATTATTGTGAAAATATTCTTTAGAATTTAATGTATAGTTTCTAAATTTGGGCTCCTTCTCCTATAAAAGGAACCCTCCCCCCATTGTAATTGGGCATCTCATATAAGAAGGTAATAGTGAATAAAAATAATTTTCTTCTTCTTCTTCTTCCCTTTAGTTTAATTTTTATTAATGTTTTCATTAGCTGTTAATGCAGCAAAGTCCGAGATGAGCGGCTAATCACTTCGTTAAGGATGGGATGAGGCCTCTTCTTGGATAAGTAATAGTTGATATTAATTAGGTTCTAATAAATTTTCACTTAGCAATTTATGATTGATAAGTTAGTGCATATCGAAGGCTTGACCATAGCTTCAGTTTGGTGTACAATAACTTTGGATACAAACAAGTGTTACTTACCATAGACATGATTTGGAGATCCAAAAAGAGGAAATCTAAGAGAACTCATTCAAGCCTAACCATGGTTGAGTTGATAATTCTCAAAGATACTCTGCACAGTCACTTAAAAGCATAACAACTAAATGCTTGACCATAGATTTAGTAGTTTATTTTCCAATATCGAATGTATCTTAACCCGAACATATGATGGGTGGAGATATTAGAATCTAGTTGTATATCGATTAGTGTCTTTAAAGGTACAGGCCAAATCCAAACCTTAGCTCTCTCCCTCATTAAGTTTTATAATTAGCTTTTATTTCCTCCTTTTAGATTTATCTCTTCAAAAATTGTAATTCAGCCTAGAAAGTATTTGTTTTCCCAATGCTCCCTGTGTATTTGATCCTACTCATCTGTGCTGCAATTTGACAACTATACTTTGAGCGGGTATTTTTCTAGAGAACCCCTAAAAACCTCTTATCAAATGGCGCCGTTGCCGGGGAGGCATCGTTGAAAACTATTCTTTCTAATACCAATTTTATTTTTTTAAAACAATTTATTTTTAAAACTGAAGTTTATTTTATTTTCTTTCTTTAATTTTTTTTGGAATTTGTGCTTGTTCATGTTTCTTTTAGGACATTAGGTAGAAAGAAAAAGGAAAAAAAAACCCAAAAGTTTTAACATGTTGTGTTTGAGTTATTGCATGTGAACTTAATTTGTATTTTTCGTGTATTATCAAGGATTAATATACTTTTGTTTTCCAAACTGTTTAGACTCAACTCAAACTCAATCTCATTTCTTGATGACGCTGATACTATTAGTATGTACATGGACTGATTTAGTATGTACTGGAGTGAACTGCTAATGCGTTGGTGAAAAATCCTTCTTGTGAAGTAGTAGACCATTCACTGTTATTGGAGTATTGTTGCATTGGTAATCTCATGGATGTGGTTAAAATAAAGATCAAAGTCGTTGGTACATGGCCACAATTTGACCCAAGGGCTTTGCTTTGCTTGATTTGAAGATAAAAGAAAAGAAAAGCACCTCTTTGTCTTATTCTCCAACCATCTTCGATGTTTCACATGCTTAAATTTTAATTTTAAATGAACTGGTTATGTGCTAAATTTGGTTGAGGTGCTTTATTTGATCTTTTTAGTCACAGATAATCAGTTTGAAAAGTGCAACGTGATTAAGAGGCATGCAAAGGACCACAAATAGAAAGGGAAATCGTAAAGCTTTAAATATTTCTACAGTTCCATTTTTTGCCCCTAAGTGAAGGGGCAAATTCCTTCTTTTGCCCTCTAAGTGAAGGGGCGGCCACAGCTTCACCGGGAAATACTTTTCATAGGTTGGTACCTTTATCAACTTGGCATCTTCCCTGGTACTAGGAACATAAAGTCGTATGGATTGTGTAAATACACGCTGCTCTAATAAAATATTTGTTGTGGTTGGACTGACCTATTGACATGTTTAGATGTCTTTTCATTCCAACATTAGTAAAGGTAAAAACTGTTAGAGACTTACAAGATTTTATTGCCCAAAAAGCTCTTTAATAAGTGGGACCACCCATTAGGGATACGAAGCAATTCATATCACAAGAAAATTAAACGTCCCAGACCTAAAAATAATTGATAATAAAATAGAGTAGCAAGATTCCTACAAGATTTTATCACCCAACAGATAGGTGTACCGGACCATGGTACAAACATAGGTTCGTAGGATACGGCCCCACCCTAGTACCGCAAAATACTGGTTGTAGGTTTGCGACATTACCATTCCGAGTGTTAACGTACGATAAGGCGACTCGCTCGGGCATGAGGACTAAATATTTACTCTAAGCTAGTACTAGTACAGTGACGTAGGGGAGTATAGGAACTAAATCCTTTCACCATCCTACCTGTAGGGTCCAGATTTCGTAAAGCTCGAACTGGCTTGAAATAGATCCTTACACCAAGAACTACTATGCCAAGAATTATTGCTTGAGAGAATGGGAGAATCTGATTATAAGAGTTAATTTAATGATCGAACAGCAAGATATCCAATAATTATATGTATATCCCTCTCCCTTTTTCCCTAAGAGCTCTACCCTTTTATAGACCCTGCTCTCAGCTTGACATCGTACTCGAACACATTTTCCTAAAAGTGGGAGTCATGGGCAGTTGAGTGTGTAACTGTGGGAGACAGGTATACGTTGATCTATTTTGTTTACATCTGTTGTGGATGATCCACGTTCTGCTTGAGTTCGTGGTTGATGTGTAACTGCTAACGTATTTGTAACTGCGTGAGTCTGGTACTGGATAAAATCGAGTCTTATAGAGATCAAGGTACAGATGAGATCAAGTGTCCTTAGCTCGAGGGATAAGTCCCTACAATCGCCCCCTCGCAACTGAAGTCTCGTGTGGCTTTAGTTGAGAAAAATCCTAAAACTCAGACCTTGTGATGACATAAGCAACGGTTAAAAAATGGAACGTCTGTAATGAAGAGTGGGTTCCCATTATGACGCGTGAGTGTCATGGGCGGACTGCTAGTTTTCCTGAGTGGATGACTGTTTAGGGAATCAACGTGGATTAAATGTGGTATCGCTATAAATAGTAGATTTGATTGCCGAATAACCTGCAATACATTTTGCTGCAGAAAAAAACAAACATGCCTGTTTTGTAGAGTGAGAAAAAAATATGAGTTTTTTGGAAGCGTATCTTTGTAAAATCATGGTTAAGATGAGGAATCAAGTGTACCATACCCGGTTTTCTTTTATTATGGAGGGATTCTGGATATGGTTTTGCAGTTATCAGAGTAGGGAGACTTCCTTTGTTGTTTTCTTGAAGGAGTGTTGTTTAAAATATTTCTGGTTATTATGTAGCGTCCGTTTTAGCGGTCAGGGTGTATGCGATGCAAAATCCTTGGTCTCTACTGATGTTCTAGTTTCTAAGGTCAGAGTCCTTCTCAACTTCTACGAACTCCGGATTAGTGTGGATAAGGAGGAAGAGACGGCGGTGGTGGAGGTAGAAGATGTATCGTTTCTCTCGGTGCCATCGCTTTTCATTTAATTATACCTACAGGGAATGAAGGGGAAAGAGGTTTTTGACCTGTTGAAAACTTATACTTTGCAATCTGTGGTGGAGATTTTTATGGAAGATCAGGAGTATCATGGCAACGATAAAAAAACTAGAGACTTGTCCTCGCATTTGAGAAAGTATTTGTAATATCGAGCTTTGAAGATATTGATTCTGTAATTGTGAAGTAACGCTATAGGAATAGTCCTGTAACCACCTTGTTAGATAAAAATCGAGCGTAATAAAAGAATATCTTGTTTGCTTTTTACTAGCGAAAGGCAGAAATGGTCGACATGTCATCGAGCTGTACATAATATGGGAGGGAATAGTTCATGGTATAACATACCTTATTTTACCTCGTAAAGGAATCGAGCTTAGCAGATATAAATATAAAGCTCGAAATATAATCTTTAGAGAGCTCGATCAAGCATGAAATGATAATAATAAGTAGCTCAAAACCGGGAAGGGTGGGTTAAAGAAACTGAAATGCCTTGTGTATAGTCAATCGAAAAATTAGTACTGTTAATTGAACAGTATAAAAGTGTGACTTGTCCTCTAAGAAGGTTATTCATTAAAAATGGTGAAGACTCGTTCTCCGAGGGTTGTTGAAGCGCGTGTGTTGAACGACTTGCGTTTAGCATTCAAGATTGACAAAATAAGGGAAGCAATTTTTGGGCAGCAAGGTTATGATGCGGTTCTGCTCGAAACCCGAGCGAACTACGAGGGTAAGACTAACGTAGAAAGGGGCGAGGAAATGAATCGCGTGCACTAGTCCGAGTTCATGCGTATCTGCTGGCGGTCTGTTGAAGATCGTAAAAAATTTGTCCTAATGATGGCCAGGAAGGAGATCATTAATAAGGATATGGATATCGCCGCAGGGCTTCTGAAGGCTTGTGCTGTTGTTGGGCACACCGGTTGCTTCAAATGCAAGTATCTCGGGGATTGGAGTGATTGACTGTTGTATTTTTGAATTTTTGAAATATAATTGCCCGAATTTACTTGAAGAAAAAATCGATTCACAAAAATAGACTATGACTAGGATTGTTTGTTGAAACAGAATTTTTGAATTTGTGTTGCTAACTATTATTGACATTAAAGTCAAGGTGTATAAGTTGGGCAAACAAATGTACGTGAAATTTTTAAAGTAGAAAGTTCAGGGTCATGAGTTTGGGGTATTGTGAAAAAAGTAGGACCAAGAGGCTGAGAGATACACTAAAGTATAATATATGGTGCAATGATGGGAAGGTGTTTTCACTGAAGTGGTACGCCATGTCTGACAGGTTTAAACAAACAGACGGCTTAGTTCAGGAATCGAGGACATCTTACTGGAAAACACCAAACCGCCAGCGGTTCGGGGAAAAGTGCATAAGTACCCCCTCTCCTCTTTCTCAGAATACTGAAAACCAGAAAAAGAAGAGAAGGTTTAGAGAGAGAGAGATCTTAACTGACAATTTCATTACTGCCGAAGGAGGAAAGGATAAGAGGAATGAGGTGATTAAGAGTCTCAATTGCAAACTACGAAAGGAGGCTGATATCGAGGAGCTTTTAAAGAAGTTGCAGAAATTGAGCAAACTGGCGCGGACCAACGCTGCAGACTCTCACTAGGGTGCTGAAGGTAAGTCTGTATTTGGGTTTACAAGTGGTTTTGTATAAATATCTTTTTTGCGTCGGGGTAAGGATCTAATCCCTACCAAATACAAAAATAAAATAAAAATAACAATGGGAATAAAGACTGTGAGGCGATAAAAATCATTTTGAGATAGTTTGTGATTGTATAAGTAATCTAATAGTACGAGATAAAAATTGATATATATACCTCGATCTATCTGTAGGTTTTGTTGGACCAGCGGTTTAAAGTAGACCCTTTATTATAGATAAGTACGGCCTCGATTTCTGGCTGTGCAAAGGCTGATAAGAAGACCTCGTAGGGTATTTATCTCCCGTTATTGGAGTAGGGGATGAGGAGGATACTGTAGCCGAATTGATAGAATGGCCTCGTCTGAAGGGTTCTCGTGTTGAGTACCTAACAGGCTCTAGTCGGTTTAGGGAGTTCTGTAAGGCCAAAAGTAGCATAGATGGGATTTGGGGGCACGCATTTGCATATAGGGGTAATTTCTTTAGGACTTCCAATATCAGTCAAGGAGGGGATTACTTGAATTTACTGCCTGATTTGGCCAAAGAAAAGAAGTACAGGCGTTTGGGGGACGAAGTATCCTTGGAGTATGTCCAAGGAGTTGTGAAGGATAGACGAACTGATGGGTATTGTTGTTATTTAGCACAGTTTGATTATGGGTTGACTCTGCCTTTGAGCAATTTGGCTAAAAGTGTGATTAATTTGATTGGGGTTTGTCCGGCGCAATTGAATTGCAATTTTTGGGAAGTTATTTTGTATGTGAAACCCTAAGTGGGTGATGGGCTGCATCTGGTAGTGAGAAGAGGATTACTGCCAAGGATTTTCTGGAGTATTATGCTGCGAAGAATTTCACAACAACTAATGGTGCATATCTCTGTTCTAGTTCTACAAGACCATGCTTCTTCGACCTGTCTTTAGCAGGGCGAGTGTGGAACGACAACCTTTTATGGGTGTCTGGTGAATGTCTTCAGCGGTCTGATGAGGAACCCCTTGAACTTATTAATAGAACAATAACAATAGGTAAGTATACTATTAAAAATTGAACTATCATTTGTATGTTGAACTATATTGCTATAGTCGATATGTATCTTACGTTGTCGATGTTTATGTAGGAATTAATTGGAAAGTGTCGAGGAAGGAATCTTTAATTGACGTCGTTGCCAGGGAAGGCACTGAGCTCGAAGCTGTGCTCAAAGAGTTAGAGATAAGTAGGTTCAAAAGGGTAGCTAGTAAGAATGACAAGGTCCGGAGATCGCAAGCGAAGAGGAGACTGGTTGGGAAAACTCCAGGCTCAATGGAAGAGAAATTGATAACTTCTGAACTTAATATCCCCTTGAAACTCGTGCGGCTCAATGAAATTCGGGATAGGCCAGTAGACATGGCCACGGTCTCTTGCACTACTGTACGGAACCTAGCAAAGAGGAAGGCTGTAAAAAGAGGGGCTACTACTCGTTCGGTGTCGTCATTTGACGATAGCAGTAAGAGGAGGATGGTAATTTCTCCCACGAAGTCGCAGGAGATGCTAGAGGAAAGCGATAAGATCGCTAAGGGAGCGGACTTGAGGCCGCGTTTTGAGGTTGAAGCAGATTTCGTGGAGGAACAATGCCGAGCTAAAGCTCGAGAGAAGATGGTTACTATTATGGATGAGGAGTTTAAAAAGATTAGTTTAAAGTTGATTTTGTCGAGCCGTTTTGTTGCTCGAGCTGACATATTTCTTTGTATAGTTTACTTGCGCTCTGAGGGACATTAAGCTTGGTTCCCAGGATAGGTCGATGGAGCTGGAAAAAAAGATCTCCCAGATTGAGGGGGAGAAAAACCAGTTGGAAGAGAAGCTGACTCCGGAGAAGGTAGATTTCCAGTTGGAGCGGAAGAAAGAAAAGGATGCTGCTGCCCTAAAACTGAAGCAAGTTAGGGCTGGAAGTGAAGCCGAAGCGGAGCGATTGGTTACCGCATCGGCTATTTCTCGGAATAACCTCACAGGGAAGCTCTACCGGCGGAGGTATACGAAGGCGAAGATAACAACATTTAGGGAAGGGAATTATGAGGCGATGGAAATTATGGATGAAGAGGAAGTTGAGGAAAGGGAGGGTGGTCTGAATACTGCGGAAAAGACCGATGCCGATAATCAGGAAACTATTAATCAGGTAGGATAATCGTCTAATATAATATTGGTTGTGAAAAATGAAATCCATCTTTGTAATTTTATTTCCGTTTGATGCCAACATTTTACTTATGAAATTTCGTATTGTAGGAGATAGAAAACTCGCACCTCAGAGTTGTAGACTTAGAGGGCCTGCTTGTAGTAGAGAAAAAATCCTCTGCTAAATTGCAGGTTAGATAATTCAGATAAATTAATAACTAGATGAACAAGAATAAAAGGATATGTACCTTGTATGTTTAGCCTAGATCAGAATGTTTGTATATGTATCCTCTGTCTTGTACCCAAAACTTGCTATTTTCGGTTGGCAAAGGAGGAATTGGCTGTCTCGAGCTTGTAGATGTCTGTACTGCAGGTTTATCAATATGCTTTTGTCGACCTATTTCTCTATTTGGTGCTGATGTTATGAGTCCCTGCTAAATGTTATGCAGAAGGAGCTAGATACTGCTAGGGAGAGAGAAGAACAGACTCTTTTGTATAATGCTGAGTATGCAGAAGAATATGAGGCTTTGATTTTCCAGTATGAAGATCGATTGGATGATAATATGAAGCTTTCTTTAAAGCTCGAAGAAGCTAAGAGACAAGTCGAGGAAAAGACTACAACAATTTTGAGCAGGGATTTTGCTTTGAACCAGCTTACCAGTGAACTTGTTGAGTTAAAGGAAAAGGCTGCGGCAGGTTCTCGGCACGAGGCTGAGTTAGCCAAATACCATATTAGAGCGTTAAATGAAGAGATATCTGATATGAAATATAACATTCGTGCCCTGAACGAGCTATTGTTGAAGAGAGAGATTTACCTGGATACTGCGCGAACTAACTTGGTCTTATCTGAGGCTGATTTTGAAAAGTTGAGCAGTAGTATTGTGGGTAAAGATCGAGAATTGCATAACTCTGAACAAATACGTGATAGTTTGATTGCCAGGTTAGATCGTATGAAGGCTGATTTTCATCGTTTAAAAAGGAAAGGGGCTCCGAGCAGGGCTGATTTGGTAGAGATTCAAGCTAATAACCAAAATTTGGTGGATGATATGGCCCATGCTCGCGGAAATGTGAAAAGGGCTATGCAACGTGAGAAAAAGATGAATGAAAGAATTAATCAACTTTGTGTGCAAATTTCTAAATCGGAGCGGGAGTTACGTGTACGTGAATTGAAGTATCAGAAAGATCTAAAATTTGAATTGGATAAAAGAGATTGTGAAATTACTTCTGGTGAGGGGAGTCGAGAGATGAAGGAATTTCTTCATTGAAAAGAAGAGTTAGTGGAGAATATGCGTATTGATCTCGCAAACTCTTGGCTGAAGTCGATAGGTCTTACAAGGCAGATGAGTGAACGTATTGATCAATTAACAGCTGAACTGGCTGGATCGAAAGCTCGCCGTTAGAAGGATAACAAGCGCGCTGCTGTTACTCACCAAGCCTTCAAGGAACTAGTAGTTCATGAACAAGAAAAATGCGATAGGGAAGTTTTGCATCAACGGCAATGAAGCGCATTGGTTGTATTTTTTTCGAGGAAATAAAATTCTTGCAAGTTGGGAGAGATTTGATGCAAGATTGCTTCTCTGGAAGGACTTGCGTATGTAAACTTGATATCACGAGCATAGATCAAATTGGTGTCATGGATCGTGGTATCGGGACCACAACGGCTGAACATATAGCTCGAGGGAGATAAATTGTGGCTAAACGAGCTCCGGAATATATGCCATCCAGGACTGAAATAAGGGGAAGCTCGAGTGTAGTCTCACCTACTCTTGTTGTGGGAGGAAGGTCGAGTGTAGTCTTACCTACTCCTGTTATGGGAGGAAGGTCGACTGCTCTCCCATCAAAAAAATCCAGCAGAGTTAAAAAGAAAGAGAATTGAACTCTGAAAATGAGTACCTTTTGTACATAGCAGATGTTGATGCTTCAGTGCTCGATGAATGACTTTGAGAGGAGCGTTGTAATTTGAAATGTTGATATGAGAAAATAATATTTCCACACCTGCAGTAGAGTTATTCTCTGGTTTGACCCATTGAATTATAAGAAGTCCGTGGGTGTAGAAGTAAGTATTATCTGTGGTTCAACCCTTGGACTTCAGGGAGGCTTAACGGTAGCGAGATAGTATTATCATTGCTTGTACTTTAGGCGGTCACCGCAGGCTAAGAGGTTCTTTATGGCCCCCGCCTCTGATCTGTATTTCCTCAGGGGTTCGGCTAGTATTATTTATGCCTTGATACCATCTTAGAGAGCTAGGCTTATCGGCAGCGAACAACGTCTCACTCATGCTTTAGGCCTGATTCGTAGGCTGAGGCTCTTTATGGCCCTATCCCCAGAGGTTTTGTATCCTCAGGGGTTCAGCTATTATTATTTGTGCCTTGATACCAATGTTGGATGTTGGAGCTTAGTGGCTGCAAGCAAGTTTTTTCCTTATTCGTTCTTTAGGCTTGTTATCTTCAGGCTAAGAGGCTCTTTATGACCCCCGCCTTTGGATGTATGAGAATCCTCAGAGGTTCGGCTAGTATTATCAATGCCTTGATACCAATGTTGGAAGTTGGAGCATAGCGGAAGCAAGTAAGTTTCTTCCTCACTTGTGCTTTAGGCTTGTTATCTTCAGGCTAAGAGGTTCTTTATGTCCCCTGCCTTTGGATGTATGAGAATCCTCAGGGGTTCGGCTAGTATTACCTATGTCTTGATACCAATGTTGGATGCTGGAGCTTAGCGGCAGCGAGCAAGTTTTTTCCTCACTCGTGCTTTAGGCTTGATATCATCAGGCTAAGAGGTTCTTTATGGCCCCTGCCTTCAGATGTACGTGAATCCATAGGAGTTAGACTAGTATTATCTATGCCATTACCAAAGTTGGATGTTGTTTCCCTTGAGGGATCGAGCTAGGATAAACTGCGTTTTTACCCTTGGATGAGATTGCATTGATTGATAGGGATTTGTGATAAAATGAGATTTTATTGATTGAAAAGAGTTTGTACATACATTGGAGGTGAAATCATGAGGTGGATTGAACGCTGCTGAGTGATGGAGGAGCTGTTTAGCATCGATATAACTTCAATCTTCTCGTATTCCATAGATTTGGAATTTTGTTACCAGCTTCCGTCATGAGATAGTAAGAACCCAGACCAGTTCAACCTATGACCATGAAAAGACCTTCCCAGTTTTCTACTAGTTTCCCAGCATGTGGATCTTTTCTATTTTCCAGAATTTCTCGAAGGACCCAGTCGTTGATGGCGAACTCCCTAGTGCGAACTCGTTTGTTATATGAACTTGCCAGTATTTGATGATATCGACCAAGATTCGTGATAGCTCGATCTCTTGTCTCATCGATCCAATTGAGGTTGCAAGCCAATTCGAACTCATTCTCTTCGCCTGTGAGCTCGTGGTCTCTCACAGGATGGTGGTACTTTGTTGGGATGACTACTTCAGTTCCATAGGCGAGCAGAAAAGGAGAGCATTGTGTTGACTTCTGGGACGTAGTTCGATAAGCCCATAAGACGTAAGGTAATTTACGCATCCAGTTTCCCTTCTTCTGTAACATAAGGCACCTTTTGAGACCATCCACGATGATCTTGTTTGTGATCTCCGCTTGTCCGTTTCCCTAGGGGTAGCATGGGCTTGATAGAGAATGGATTATGTTGTGTTTGTTGAGAAATGCTACGACCATTGCTCCAACGAACTGAGGACCGTTATCGATTCGGATCAAATATGGACAACCAAATCTTGTGATAACATGCTACCAAATGAAAGAAATGACCTCTTCTTCTCGTGTTCTGCATAGAGGAACTGTTTTGACCCATTTGGTGAAGTAATCCATGGCAACAAGGAGAAATTTCCTATTACCCAGAGTATTGGGGAATTCACCAACTAGATCGAGTGCCCGTCGCTTGAACGGCCAGTACACCTTGCTTGCATGGAGTTCAAGGGCTGGGGCCTGAATTTGATTTCCATGACACTGACATGCATCACATTTCCTTGAGTATTCTTCAGCTGCTTCTGCATCCCTGGCAGGAACACTCCTTGGGTAATAGCTCTGTTAGTAAGAACTCGTCCTGCAGTATGAGATCCGCAGATTCCTTCATGGAGATCTCGTAGCATGTTGTCGGCAAGTTCTTTAGAGAAGCACTTGTGGTATGGACCAGTGACCGAGTATTTGCAGAGATCACCATTTGGTTGGACAGTGTAGCGCTTTGAATTCTCGATGATGTGTCTGCGCTACTATGGATCATCTAGCAGTGGTCCATTGTATGAGTTATCCTGACCGAGATAAATAATGAAAGGTTTCCTCCAACCATCTTCCGCCATATCATCGCCCCCAGTGTTAATCGCATATATCGTAGTACGATTAATACTGGGGGTAGAAATAACCTCGATTTAAAGGTGTTGTGATTCTGTACCCAGTACTCCGGCTAAGTAAGCCAAGGAGTCAGCGTGGCAATTCTCTCCTTGAGGGAGGTATTCGAGTGTACCTTTGTGAAATTTGTTTAGTTTTTCTGCCACCAGAGATGCATAATTGACCAAGATGCCATTTTTCTTGTCATGTTCTGAGTAGTGATGAATGATTAGAAGAGAGTCTGTGTAGGCTAAGATTTCAGTGATTTCGAGTTCGAGGGCCATGTCTAGGCCGTGAATGAGTGCCTCATATTCTGTAACATTGTTCGAGGCTTCGAAGTCGAGACGGATGGATTTCTCGATTCTGTCGTTGGAAAGTGTAATGAGAACGATCCCAATTCCCGACCCTGCAGGTCCCGCTGAACCATCGGTGAGGAGCCTCCACCCTTCTTAAGATATCCATGATGCTCGATCATCAAAAGATTTGGAGGGTGGAATCTCATCTATTGCATATTCGGCGAGATCTGGATCATGTTCTTCCCAATCAGGATCTGAAACTGGGAAGTCTGCTAGAAAATCAGTGATTGCTTTACCCTTTTTGGAAATTTGCTGCTCGAATTTAATTTTGTGCTCCCTCAAACTGACAGACCACTGCTGTACTCTTCTTGATTTCTCATTCTTAGACAATACTTCCCGAAGTGGGTAGTTTGCCATGACTTTGACAGGATGTGCTTGAAAATAGTGTTTGAGTTTTTGTGTGGTATAAACGAGAGTTAAAAGTAATCTTTTAATTTTTAAGTATCTTATTTTCGCTGGAGTGAGTGTCTTGTTGATGAAGAAGATCAGTTTCTTAATTTTTCCTTCGAGCTGAATGAGAATCGAGCTGAAAGATGTATCAGTAACTGCGAGGTAGATAATCAGTTCCTCATTGCCTATTGAAGTGCTCATGATTGGAGCCCACCCTATTTAAGTTTTGAGTTCCTGAAAAGTTACTACGCATTACGGTGTCCAGTTGATATTGTCGTTCTTTGAGCCTTTGCCTCGTTGAGTAGAACCTCTGAGCAGCATAAATAACCATCTGCATCAGTCTGAGGATTTGGATACAAATCTGTTGATTGCTGTAATCTTTCCTGCGAGCTTTTGTCCATCCTTCGTTGTTGATGGTGAAGGCATGTCTAGAAGAGCTCGAATTTGATCTGGATATGCTTCTATCCCTTTCTTGCTGATAAGATGTCCCAAGAACTTTCCTGAGTGAACGCTGAACTGACATTTTTCAGGATTAAACTTCATTTTGTAGGATCGTAATATATTGAATACTGTGGAGAGGTGAGAGATGTGATCTTCTTTCAGATAGCTCCCGTCTTAATAGCTTGGAAGATCGATGATGTATTCGTGCATCCTCCCTTCCTTAAAAATGATTTCTAGGAGTTTTTTCAAACCATAGCAATTGTCGGTCTAGTGGTGATTAATCTTGTGATAAGGTCGACCTGCTATTGGATCAAGATGTCGAGCTGGACGGAAACATTTATCTTTCTGGAGAATAGGATAGATCTCGGAAAGCTTGACATTCAACTTCGGTACGACTGTTCGGGATGGTTACTGCGACCTCTGATTGTTGTCTCTTTCTAGTTCTGTTTTTACCCATTTAGGATCGCTTGATTCGCTCGAGCTGCGGTTGTTGTTGAAATCTGTAGAAGGAGCCTTGGTGTTGTGGACTGCCTTTACAGGTTTATTCAATTCAGGCATCATCCACTCCAAATCGATGTAATTGTTGACTTTCTCAATCATATCTTCGAGGGTCTTGGGTTTCATCAGGAAGAGATACTCTTTATCTTTGCAATTGAACTGCAGAGCATTTGTAAATGCGGACATGGCTGTCTTCTGATCTAGATTGTTGACCTTCCGAGCAAGTTTGAGAAACTTCTTGGAGAACTCCTCGTACTTCTCCCCATGTGTTTGTTTAAGACTTATAAGAGAATATAAGTTCTCTTCTTTGTCTTTGTTGTGGGCATAAGCCTTGATAAAGATTTTTTGTAACTGCTCGAAGGTATGAATCGAACCTTCGGGTAAAGAATGGAACCAATGGAGAGGTTCATCCTGATGACTAGTAGCGAAGAGCCGGCAAAGGATGTCATTCAGATTATAATACAAACCCAATGAGTCGCGGAATTGTTGAACGTGTTGACCAGGACCGGTTCCTTTGTATTTGATGATCTTGGGTGTATGAAAACTTGTTGGGACATTCATATCAAATAATTCTTTAGCAATTGGGCTACCTTGTAATTTTTGCGAGTCATCCTTCGCGTTTAAAGCCGCTGCTTCAATGATTTCCCTGATACACTGGTCCATGAGTTCTTGATAGATATAATGTTGAGGGATAGGAGCTGTTGGAACTACTGGAACTGCCGGAGCCGCTAGAACTACAAGAGCTGCTGGAATTATCGGAATTGTTTGACGTATGAGTCTGGGAATGTGGTCACCTATTCCCTCGCTCAGACGTTTAGGAAGTGGTGCTTGGTAAGGAGGTCGCAAGACTTCCTCGGGCTGCTTAGAAGGTCTACGATCTCTGCTGATATCTGTCTGCGCCTCTTGTCCCAAATGAATTGAGACTATCGGTACTGGTGGATCCTCACAATGGATCCTGGAAATTTCTGTACTATGTACTTTATTTTCCTCTAGCCTCTCCTGAACGAAAACTCTTGAGATTGTTGGTACTGTTTTGTGCTCTCTCAGGGCTAGTGGTTGTTGGCTGCTCTATAATGCTTTTAGAGCTGTTTGAAAAGCTAGCATTTGAGCTTCTTGTTTCTTTGTCTCCAGAACTCGAGCTTGAGTCTCTCGATCAGATTCCTTCTCGCAGAGTTCTCGATCTTCCAATAGCTGGCGCTCAAGTTGACTCCATTTCTCCGTTTCAATAATTAAGCTCGCCTGAAGCTCGGCAACCCGATCAGGTTCCCTCAAACTTTTAGGCTGAGCTCCCGATGATTGACGTGTTTAAACCATAATTGGATACTAATCGACTGATGAGTATTAATCGTGGTCCTTTAAGTACGTAGAAAAATCGTACGTTCCCACAGACGGTGCCAAATATAGGGACCTAATTTCGTAAAGCTCGAGCTAGCTTGAAATCGATCCTTACCCCAAGAACTACTATGCCAAGAATTAAAAAAAAAGATAACACTTGACACAGGGGATTTAGCGTGGAAAACCTGTGAATAGGTAAAGACCACGAACTCGAGTGGAGGATTTTTTTAAAGTAGTATTATTGCTTGAGAGAGTAGGAGAATCTGATTACTAGAGTTAATCTAATGATCGAACAGCTAGATATCCGATAATTGTATGTATATCCCTCTCCCTTTTTCCCTAGGAGCTCTGCCCTTTTATAGACCCTACTCTCAGCTTGACATCGTGCTCGAACACGTTTTCCTGAAAGTGGGAGTCATGGGCAGTTGAGTGCGTAACTGTTAGCTCTTGGAAGACAGGTGTACGTTAATCTATTCTATTTACATTTGTTGTGGATGATCCACGTTCTGCTTGAGCTCTTGGTAGATGTATAACTGTTAACGTGTTTGTAACTGCGTGAGTCTGGTACTGGATAAGATCAAGTCTTATAGAGATCGACTGTCCTTAGCTCGAGGGATAAGTCCCTACACTACCCTTTTGTGAACATTGATGAATATAGGGGAGACCTACTTATTACTTCTTAATAAACATTTAAATAATAGATTATAGGTTTGATTAATTGTTTACTACATCGAGTTCTAATTTTTATCGCATATTTGTTTGTATATGATCAATTAGACACATGGATAAAAACATTTTGGAAATTTACCATAACCTTTGCCTATTTACGGCCCACCACCTCAGCCAAAGTGGAGAAGGCGACTACCTCACCAAATCAAACGCAATAGAGATCATAGGACCCCTAATTTTGGAGGAGGGTGATCTATCTAGTGTTGACCAAATTGAGCCTGTTATTAAGCTTGAAGTCAAACCCCTAAACATGGTTGACGCCAAATCTCCTAGGGACTATTGGACCGGTGAGCGATATACCTTCGTGTATCATGTTACCAGCCGTCATAACAAATCATTATGAAATCAAGCCTAGTATGATCCAAATGTAACCTACATTTCATAGGCTTAATTCTGAGAGCCCTTATAAGCACTTCTACTAATTTAAGAAAATCTGTGCGCTCTCAAAATATCAACATTTTACTAAGGATTTTGTTCGCCTTCATTTATTCCCATTCTCACTTAAAGACAAAGTGAGTTATTGGCTTGATTTATTAGTACCAACATCTATCAATTTATAGGACTAAATGGAGACTAAGTTCAAAACCAAATGGGTTTCAATGTGAGAAACCCTCGCTCTTTGAAATATAATTGTTGAATATGCCCAAAAATAGAGCAAAACGTTTTACGTAGCATAGGATAGATATAAAGATCTTCTTTCACAATGCCCCCATCATGGTTTTGAGAAGCAACATCTAGCCGAGATCTTCTATCGCGAAATAACTTCTGAGAATCGTTATAGGCTAGAATCCATGCATAGTAGAAAATTCCAGGACCTTCAACCAAATAGAGCTTATGAGGAGTTTGAGACATTGGGTGAAAACTCTCAATACTTGGATTTTGATTCGCATAGAAATGTCTGTCTAGCCAAGAAAGGTGGCATATACGAAGTGAGTAAGGGAACAACCATCAAAGGCCAATTAGATACTCTTACCCAAAAAATCAAGGCTATGGTTATGAATCAATCTAAGGGTAGTATGAACCAAGTTCAGCAACAGGGTTGTACCGTTTGTTACGATGTAACCCGTGTAACTTGAATATGTCCCATGTTTAATGAAATGAATAACAATCAAGAACAAGTGAATGCTTTGAATAATACCAAAGAAGCCCTTTGACCCGTACAAGCCAACTTGGCAGAACCACCCAAATTTTTTGTGAAAGAACAACCAACCCAGTTTGGGCTTTGGAGAGCCACAAACCTCAGGTCATAATTTTCTTAGGAATCCACTTTCTCAATCTTATCCTCGGGCATCTCCGCAATCCTTTCAGTCATCCAAACAGCTCTCACCCGCTCTACCTAAACCATCTTTGGGCGACACCCTTGTTCTCTTCATGCAACAATCAATGGAAAGTCAAAAGTAATCAATGGAAAGTAAAAAACAAGCGTTACAATTTCAGCAACAAATGATATAATTCCAACAACAGACTTTGGTGAATCAAAATTATATATCCCAATCTATTTATAATTTGGAGAATCAGATAAGACAATTGGCAAATACATTAAATGAGAGACCACCAGGTAAGCTACCTAGCCAACCTGTATCTAATCTAAAAGGACCACTAGGTTTTGATTCTAGCTTAATAACAAAACAACTTAATGCCATTACCATTCTTCGAAGTGGTAGAACAATTAATAACTGAGCTAAAATACCTAGGGTTGTGCCAATACCAGTAGCTATTGAGGATGAGGTCCATACGAGTGAACCAATTCTAATAAGCAACCATCAACCGTCTAAGAAATCTAAGGAGTTGCCTACCTCATCCGTTTCCGTACCAAAGGCACGTATTAAGCCAAAGGTGCCTTATCCACAATGCCTTCTTCAGGCTAATAAAGGGATTCAATTTAACGAGATATTAGATACATTTAAGAAAGTTAATATAAATATTCCAGTACTCGATGTCATCATGCTTATTTCTGTGTATGCCATATTCCATAAGGATGTGTGTACTAGGAAAAGGAAAATCAATGTGCATAAGAAAGTCTTATTGACTGAGATATTAACCCCTCCTAAGCTTCGAGATCTAAAAAGCCCAACCATCACTTATAAAATTAAAGATCACAAAGTAGATGGGGCATTACTCGACTTGGGGGCTAGTATGAATGTCTTACCTTACTCGGTCTTTCAGGAATTAGGACTTGGAAAACGCAAACCTACCTGAATGACACTTAAATTGGTTGATTGATCAATACGATACCCATGTGGTATCCTTAAGGATATTCTTATCAAGGTTGATACTCTAATTTTTCCGGTGGACTTTGTTAGTTTAGACACTAAAGATGTCACGAGTCCTAGCAGTGAGATCCTCATCATATTGGGCCGCCCTTTTCATGCTACTGCCCATGCCATTATCAATTGTGTTAATGGGGTCTTACAACTATCTATGGGCGACTTGAAAATCAAGCTCAATGTTTTTAACAATAATACTCAAGTGTCTGATTCTGATGACATGATTAAGCTTAATATGATTAACTCTCTCATTTACAACTCTTTCCAGAAATCCTTTTTTCTGACAACCCATTAAAATCATGTCCTGTAAAATTTGGTAAGGAATTTGATGATGACACAATGGTTGAAGAGTTTAATGCCTTACTCGACGCAACTCCTATTTTTAATATTTCCAAATGGAAACCTAGAATAAAACCTCTTGAACCATTAATTACTTTACCTATTCCATCCATTGTTAAGCCACCCCAGTTGGACCTCAAGCCATTACCCAATACTCTCAAATATGTTTTTCTAGGTGATTTTGAAACTGTACTTATGATAATAGCTTCCAATCTAGATGTTGACCTGGAAGGTAGACTGTTGAATGTCCTTAGAAAATATAAATTAACCATAAGGTAGTCAATAACAGACTTGGAGAGAATTAGCCCGGCCGTGTGCATGGATCGCATCAATCTCAAGGAAGGTACTAAAATTTCGCGTGAGATAGAGCAGCGTTTAAATCTAACTATGATGGAGTGGGTTAAGAAGGAAGTTCTGAAGCTTTTAGACTCAGGTATCATATACCTCATTTCAGATAGTCAGTAGGTCAACCCTTTTCAAGTTGTACCTAAGAAATCAGGGATTACAATAGTCAAAAATGTGAATAATGAATTAATCCCTACCCGTATGACCACCAGGTGGCGTATTTGTATCGATTATAGAAATTTGAACACGGTCACTAGGAAAGAATATTTTCCTCTTCCATTAATTGATCAAATGCTTGAACGATTAGCAAAAAAGAGTTATTACTGCTTTCTTAGCGGTTATTCAGGATATAATCAGATCCCTATTGCTCTAGAGGATCAGGAGAAAATCTTATTCACGTGTCCCTATGGGACTTATGCTTATTAACGTATGTCATTTGGTTTGTGTAATATACCCGCTACATTTCAATGTTGTATGATGAGCATATTCTCTGATATCATTGATTAATTTATCAAAATCATCATGGATGATTTTTCAGTGTTTGGTTCTACTTTTAATGAATGTTTGTACCATTTAGAGCTCGTGCTAGAATGAAGTACACAAACCAATTTGGTGTTAAACTGGGAAAAGTGTCACTTTATAGTTGTAATGGCCAAATTCCGCAGCTCGATATGATTAGGAATTAGCCATCACACTAATGAACTTGTAACAATACTCTAATATAATGCTAGAATTGGAGACAGGTGTTTTTACCGTAGAAAACCTCTGAACATGTAAAAACCATGACCTCGTATGGAGGATTTTTGTAAAAGTACTTGTATTTCTTGGAGTGGTTATCTTTATTACAAGTAATCTTTAAAATATATAAATACTTTTGATCTTGTAAATAAGAAGTTTGAGTAATTTTTCTGATCCCTATCTCTTCTAGAACTTTTCCTTTATATAGGCTTTTCAACAACTCTTCATCGTGCAAGAATACGTTTTCTGAATAATGTGGTTAGTGGCGGTTAACTGAATAATTGATGAGTTCGTGGAAGACAGATGTCTTTGACTGGATAACATTTTATGGGCTTAGCTCGACTCACATTCTTGATTAGTTTGAGGGGATGGTTGGAATGTTGACTGAAGTGTTAAGTGTTTAAGAAATGTGTGAGCCTGAGATGGAAGTAAATCAAATTGTGTGAGCTCAATTATGAGTGAAATCGGGGGATAAGTCCCTATAATCGCCCCTTCCAACCAAAGTCATGAGTGGCTTTTGTTGAGAAAGAATGTGTTAATAATTTCAAATTCAAAATGGAGAAATGACGGCGTTTGACTTGTGGAAATTACGTGGTATTGGGAAGTAATAGGTATTAAATGATGATGCGGGCGTATGTGACGGCCGCGTTTGAATAGTCACATTCGTAATGAATGATGACGCTTGGGAAACGGTACCTACACAATAAATTTAAGGTTATATAAAGAGTACCTGTAGCAAATCATTAGAATAATTCTTGCATGCGTAACTTTTCCTGAGATGGTGAAAAATTGGAGAATGGTTCTTAAAGAGAGGGCTGCATCTGAAATACAGAGGTTGAAGTTGAAATACTTGTTATCTGTAAGTACCTAGAGTTCGGTACTGATCGAATAATAGTTCGTTATATTGCTGAGATCGATGTTCTGAAAAACTTGTTATCTATAAATCATATGTAATATCTTTAAAATAAATAAAAGTTAATATTTATTAAACTGCGTATAGAAAAATTTCTTTAAATCGAACTGAATTGTGTTGGGTGTATGTTGAATAACTACTGATAAGTGATGAAACAACGTTGTAATGTTGCTCGAACTGAGATGAATATGTGATGTTAATGTTGTGCTGATATAAATGATTTATGTATAACAGGTGAGGAATAGAATTTGTAGGAAATATGTAAACTCAAGTTGCTACAGGTCGATAGGGACACTACTCGTGGTGGCGTAAGGTCGAGTGTAGTAACTAATGCGTGTACTAGTGAGGGGAAAAGTTCAAATAATTTATTCCAAGATTTTGGGCTTCTGTAACGAGATACAAGATAAAAATCACGTATTTTGAGGGGAAAGTGAGTGAGAAACGTATAAATACGGGTAGAATGAAAGATAAATATAGGATAGATTAGAATGGCATGGCTTAATCTCAGAGGATTCATCTTTCCATGGAAGGACGATCATCTACAGAGGTTGCTTAAGTACGTGAGTAGATCTTTGAGTTTGTTTGGTTACAATGCCAAACTTGTGGGGAGGGAATGTGAGCTCAAAGGTTAGATGTAAGGAGACCTCATGAGTATGCTCGTTATTTTGATGAGGTGTGCCCCGGTAAATTGGCAAGGGATTCAGTAGACCAAGAGAAGTTGGCCGGTTTATTTGCTGAAGTTGAGATTGATTTTGTAGATCTGAGGATCGACGAATAATGTGATTAGATGATGTTTGTTTAAGTTACCAAGGCTGAGATGGATGTTGTGTAAAGTGTGCCTTACGAATAATATAATTGTTTTGAATGTAACAAAAATAATATAGGTCAATCGGATCGTCTATAGGGGCGAATCTGTTATAAGACTATTTTAGCAAACATTTTGAATAATTTTGAACCTGTGTACAGTTTAGAAAATGACGTTAATCACTATAAGTATGATAAAAAAGGACAGAGAAACAAAAATATGAAATGCAGAAGCTTCTAGTTTTTTTTTGTATACAAAAGGAAATAGAACTCTGACATTGTACAGAATAAGTCATCATGAGTATGAGGAGATTAAAGAAATATAAGGCATCTGACATGGAGAGTGTAAAGGACGCCTCGGTTTTGAAATCGAGGACGGTTCGTGTGAGGAGCAATAAATGCCAGCCGCATGAGAGAGAAAGGATAAATATTTCTTCTTCATCTCCAAACAAATGTTTTACCACTTTAAAAAATTTGCAGAGCACTCAGAGAGAGAGACGAAAGATCAGGGGATTCGATAAAGAGTTACCCAAAGGTGAGAAACGGTTGATGAGGGCAAAAGATTCTGGATCTCGTAGGTGGCAATACAGCAGCGTTGTGAAGGGAAAGCTTGACTCTACTGCCGATTCTCATTCGAATACTAAAGGTTAGTAGAAATGTATGCGATATATGTTGACATACGTATATATATTTAAGATATATGTTATATGTAAACAATTGATCAGCGATATATGTTGAATATATATATATATATATATATATATATATATATATGCATAGATGGAAGAATGATAAAATGCCTTAATCTGTATATAGGTCGAGCGTAAGAGGCACTTGTGTAGGTCGAAAATGTGCCTGTAGAATCTGTTTTTAAGATGGGTAGTTTATCTGTTAATGAGGTATCGACCTCTGGTCAGACGAATGAATCTAATAATGAAGGGGAGGTAGGATTGGATCAATTCCCAGGCTTTCTTGGTCAATTGGTATCTTATCCTTCGGGTTTTGATGCCTTTAGAGAGTTTTGTAAAGCCATGGCGGTTGTAGGAGGGAAGTGGGGCAATTATGTTGAGATTGCCGGTATGCAAATTAGGAGTTGTTTGATAGCGGAGGGGGAAGAGTATTTTTATCTGCTGGTAGATTTGGAAGTAGAAAGACAAGATAGGGGTATAGATGAATCAATCTCGTTAGAATATTTTGATGGAGATGTCCAGAGTGATCCTTCGGAGGGTTTTCTGTGTTACCTATCCCAATTAGAATATAGGTTGAGCCTTCCCCTCACCAATTTGGCGAAGGGGATTATGATCGCAATTTGGGCATGCCCTATTCAATTGAATGGGAACATGTAGGAGGTAATAACCACGTGTGACCATCTGAATGAAAGATGGGAAAGGGAGGAAAAAGTGAGGAGGATAACCCCTGAGGACGTTTTGCAGTTTTATGGGGTGAAGAATTTAAAAGCCAGTGGGGTATCATATTTTTGTGCGAGTGCAACTCGGCCATGTTTTTTCGACCTGAATTCGGGAGGTCATATCTGGAATGATAACGTCATATAGGTGAAGGGCAATTGCCTTCAAAGAGATGACGAAGAACCTCTGGATCTTCATTAGAACTGTAAAACAAAGTAAGTTTAGACATGCATAGATAGAATTATTGTTATGTTTTGCTGACAACTGTAGTTAATAGTAAAAATATTGGTATTACAGGTGTGAACTCTACAGTGGAACGGAAGGAATCCCTATAGGACAAAGTTGTTGTGGAGGAGACTGAACACAAACTTGCATTGGAGGGACCTGGCCAGAGTAGAAAAATGAGGGTTGATAGTAAGTCAGTCAAGGTTAGGAAGGCTCAGTCTACCAGGTCGATGGAGGGGGTTGATGAAGTAAAAAAGCAAGTAAGTGGTGAGGAGGTTTGAACTAATTTATACAAGACACCCTGATCGGGCAGTTCGGCTCAGCCAAATCTCACAGCGAGCAAGATAGCTCAAAAATATCTGAAAAAATAGATGTTAAAGTCTTTAGCTGCCTCGGGCGCCACGGAAAGTGATGAGGACGCAAAAGAGAAGATGAGGAGGGTCGAATCCTCTAGGGAGAAGGTCCCTGAGGTACGACCTACTGCTGTGGATGACCTTAGGGAGGTTGACAAAAGGGCCAGGTTGGCGACTCCTCAAGGAGAAGAAGATACGAACATGATGGTAAGTTCTATGGATCGGGAAATAGTTGCTTTATGTGTTTTGAGCTAATCACTAGGATTGGTTTTTTATTCAGATTGCTCGTCTCGCGAAGGGGATTTGGCTCGGTATTGAAGAAGAAAAATCCAAGCTGAAGAAGATAAAGAGCGAGCTGGAGAAAGAACTAGCTCGAGCCAAGACTGGAGCCATGAAAGAAGTTAGGCAGCAGAAGGCCACTCATGCCGTGGTGATTGGCCTACTACAGGTTAAGGCATAGGCCAATCTAGACGAGATGGTTGAGGAACGTGACAGACTGGGTTGTCACTTGATGCTGAAGGGCTATTCTGAGGAGGTGGATGCCATTAAGACTGACACCTACGTTGAGGAAAAAAATGAGGATGAAGCATAAGCGGTGGGGATCGTAGACGGTGGTTGATAATCAAGGAGATGACGTCGAGCTCCCAGAAGGTGGTAGTGAGAAGGTTGGGTAGATACGTGTTTTGTATAAATATTTGTAAATTATTTGAATTGCGTGTGGGGAAGAAACTTCTGTAGATTGACTTTTTTTTACAAACTTTTTGTAAGTAGTTTGAGAGATGAGTCTCAGAATAAATGACCTAGAGTATGGACTTTCCAGGGAAAGAAAGACCTTTAAAGCCTTGCTGTCTGCGCAAGCGAAGCTGCAGGTTAGATCGGAATAGGTTTTTCGACTTGCATGTTACACCAACGTATAGTTATCAAGTAAATAGGATAGAAATGCATTGTTAAAATCCATTGCTATTAATACAGAGTAATATACCGAAAGTATGTACCTTGTATGCCAAAAGAAGATTCATTAAGTGTTCATCTGGTTATCAACTCTAAACCTTTAGTCCAAAAGTATTTGGAAGCAGATGTTTAGAAACCATATAGTCTCATTAGAAATGTAGTATGTATATATTCAAAGGCGTTTCCTGAATTGAACTATACTAAAACTTGTTATATTTCCCAGGTTAAATTGGATTCATCTCGCGTACGTAAGGACAACGTACTTATGTGTAATCGGGAATTTGCGGAGCAGTTTGATAGGATAAAGATGTCGAATGAGAACAGAGAGGATCAATACGTAAAAGCGCATTTCAGACATGTGAAGTTTACCCAGGCTATTTTTGAGCTGACTCTTCAGGTCGATGAGAAAGATTCTGAGATAAAGAAGGGATTAAAAGAGCTATCTGAGGCAATGGAACGTGTCGGGATGCTTCAGCGTCAGGTTGAAGCGTCAACTGTAAAGGGTAATCAGGCCGATACGGCTCAATAACGCATTCAGGCACTGGAACAATCAGAGGAACAATTTCAATATGATCTTCATAGATGTAAGAACGAGCTGGAGAAAATGAGACAAAAATTTGTCAAAAAGGACGATGAGCTGAGTGCAGCTCAAGAAAATCTATTTGCAAACAGCCCTCCCCGCCAAGGATATGTAATTCCAAGAAATACAACGATGATGCGACGACTTAAATGAGAGAGTTGCTCGACTTAAAGCCGAAAAGGACCAAGCCATTGCCCGTGCCAAGAAAGTCGAGGCTAAAGGGCATTTGAGGGGGAAGTAGAACTGAGATTAAGGCTCTGTTAGTTTGAGGCGAAGTAGTTAGTCTCTCAGGTTGAATTAGAGAGTTAGAGAGTGACGTATCTCGCATTCAGGGGCATGTCCAGATGGGAAATGTGAATTTGAGGGATTGTCAGCAGAAGTTGGATGCTGCTCTTATCAGGAAAAATGTTTAGGAAGGGGAGATCAAAATAAAGGAATTGCTGGAGAAGAGGAAAGAAAAATTGTTTAAAGATCTGCCGGCTAGGGAAGTGTTAAACGCAGAAATTGGGAGACTTCGTGCTCGTGTGGTAGACTTAGAACCCATGAACCTAGTTGAGTCAGTGAAGTATATTGCCAAGATGGAAGAAGATGCAATCTATCATGATAAGGTTGATGCGGAAATAATTGAATGGAAGAATGATTTTGCTAGGTTAAAGTCATGCCTCGAGAGGTTGAAGGCGAGATTTGCAGCAATGGTAGTACCTGATGCGTCTCGATCCGACCTGTTAAGGGTGATCGTTACATATTTTGTAGAGGAAGTAAAAAGACTTGAGTCAGAATGAGATACCTTGTTCAAAACTCTGTCGGATAAGGGATGCATCTGTAGTGCTAAGACTGATCGAGGGGACTGTCTGGGCGTCATGGAGACCCAATTGAGCGCTTGAACTGCTGAATCAATAGAATAAGGTAGAGCTGATGTGGCCCGCGAACTGAAAGAAGGACCTCTTGATGTGTGGGGAATCGTTGCTGACAGTCCCTCAGTAGTAAAGAATCCTTTATAATATGAATTTGACCTGAAAATAAATAGTATCTATCACAGACACATTGAAATAGATAAAAACTAGTATGACCATTGCCTTATCTTGTGTCTGGTGGGGTCTTTGATATAATACAAATTTTTTACATTCGTTTTAATCGCAGAAATGGGATGAGTTAAGCCAAGCTGAAATATGATTTAAACTACAGAAATGATATAGACATATTGAAAGAGATGAAAGCTAGTATGACATTTACCTTATCTTATGCCTGGCTGAGTCTTTGAGATAAAACAAGTTTTTACACTTACTATAATTGCAGAAATGTAAAGATTCAGCTGAACCAAGTGTTATCCTTGATCCAGCCTACTGAAATGATCCAAACAAGTTGAAAAACATGAAGACTAGTATTACCTGTGCCTTATTTCTTGTTTGGTTGAGTCTTTGATATGAAACAAGTTTTTACACTTGCTACAATCGCAGAGATGTAAATATTCAACTGAACCAAGTGTTATCCTTGATCCAGCCTACTTAAATGATCTAAACAAGTTGAAAAATATGAAAACTGGTATTACCTTTGCCTTATTTCTTGTTTGGTTGAGTCTTTGATATGAAAAAAAAATATACACTTACTACAATCGTAGAGATGTAGTAAAAGAAGCTAATCAAGTGATATCCTTGATTGAACTTGGAAAAGATTGATTGTAAGCTAGTATTATCTATGCTTGAATCTGTGAAGTATGGACGAATATTTGTGAAAAGAATGACATTGTTAAAAAAATCTTTCATTGATAAGTTCAGAATTTACATTGGAAGGAGATAAGAATATCACTTTTAGAATTGGAAAACAAATAGTGAATAATGGAAATGGAGTAGTAAGACGCCTAACGATAGTACCGTTTCAGTCGTCTAGTGTTCCAAGGATTTGAAATGTAGATTCCCTCTTCTGTCATGAGATAGTATGATCCCAGGGTTAAGAGACCTGTGATAATGAATGGACCCTCCTAATTGTTGGCTTATTTTCCAGCGTGAGGCCCTTTACGATGTTGAGGAATATCTCTGTGGACGAGATCTTTGATTTGGAAAGTATGTCTCCTGACTCGGTTATTATACGATCTGGCAAGCATATGATGATATCGACCTAGGTTAGCGATGGCGCGTTCCCTGGTCTCATCTATCATAATGAGATTGTAAGCCAATTCGAACTCATTTTCCTCGCCATTTAGCTCTTGATCATGAACTGGATGATGATATTTATAAAGAATAACTACCTCAGTGCCATAAGCAAGGAGGAATGGGGTACACCCAATGGATTGTCGGGGAGTGGTTCGATATGCCCACAGGACATGAGGTTGTTCGTGAACCCAATTTCCTTATTTCTGTCAGTGAAGCCATTTTTTGAGTCCATCCATGATGGTTTTGTTGGTAATTTCTGCTTGGCCATTGCCTTAAGGATAGTATGGATTTGATAGTGAGTAGATGATATTGTGGTGATTTAGGAAGGTTACGACCTTATCTTCCACAAATTGGGGCCCGTTATCGATATAAATTTGGTGAGAGCACCCGAATCGAGTAATTATGTGGTTCCAGATAAAAGAGATGACCTCTTCTACTCTGGTTTGACATAGTAGAATTGCTTCTACCCATTTTGTAAAGTAATCGGTAGCTACGAGTAGATGACGGCGATTACCTGGAGAGTTAGGGAATTCGCCGACGAGGTCTAGTACCCAGTATTTTGAATGGCCAGAAAACCTTGCTTGCATGGAGTTAGAGCGCAGGAATGTGTATCATATATCCATGTCTCTGGCAGGTATCATACCTGCGGGAATACTCTTCTGCTAGCTTGCGCATGCCAGGCCAGAATACTCCTTGGGTTATAGCTTGGTTCACTAATGACCTACCTACGGCGTGGGAACATCAAGTTCCTCCGTGTAGTTCGTAAAGCAGTTCGTCTGCTTTTGACTTCGAGAGACACTTGAGGTAAGGCCCTATAACCGAGAGGCGGTAAAGTATACCGTTCTGAGTAATGAAATGCTTTGAGTTGCTGATTAGCTATCAGCGCTCTTTTCAATCTGTTGGGAGTGGTCATTTGCACTTGTTGTCGACACCGAGGTTGGCTAAGAAAAGCTTTTGCCAATCGTCGTCTCCCCATTTATCGCCCCCAGTGTTGATCGTGCATACAGATATGCTATCAATGCTGGGGGTTGAAATGATTTTGATCAGGAGATATCGAGCTTTTGTTCCCAAAACCCCGGCTAGATATATGCTAAGGAATCTGCATGTCTATTTTCACCTCGAGGAAGATATTTGAGAGTTACTTTTGTGAACTTAATCAACCTATCTGCAACGAGGGCTGCGTATTTGATTATCTTTCCGTTCTTCTTATATTGCTCAGAATAATGATGAATAACGAGTAATGAATTTGTGTAAATTGAGAGTTCGGGGACATCAAGCTCAAGTGCGAGGTTGAGTCCGTGAATAAGAGCTCCATACTCGATGACATTATTTGAGGCCTTAAAATCCAAACGGATTAATTTCTCAATTCTGCCATTAGATGGGGTAATCAAACGATCCCGATCCCTGACCCTGCAGGTCCTGCTGATCCATATGTGAGAAGCCTCGACCCTGACGTGTAATCCAATCAGCTCTATCACCAAATGGCCTAGGTGCTGGATTCTCTGGCGTATTTTCGGTAAGGTCCGGGTCATGCTCCTCCCACTCATGATCCTCCACTGAAAAATTTGCGAGAAAATTGGTTACGGCCTAATATTTTTTAGTATGACGCTGTTCAAACTTGATATCATGTTCTCCCAAACTGACTGACCATTGTTGCACTCTTTGTGACATCTCCTTTTTGAACAGAACTTCTCGTAGTTGGTAGTTCGTCATAACTTTGACGAAATATGCTTGGAAGTAGTGCTTGAGTTTCTGCGAAGTGTAAACAAGGGTGAGAAGAAATTTTTAAATTTTAGAGTACCTTATTTCTGCTGGTGTGAGTGTTTTGTTGATGAAGAAGACTAGTTTCACTATTTTCCCTTCTAGACTAATGAGAACCGAGCTGAGTGAAGTATCTTTGACTGCTAGGTAGATTATCTGTTCCTCACTACCTACTGGGGTGCTCATTATGGGAGACCTCCCCAAATAAATTTTGAGATCCTGAAAAGCTGCTTCGCATTCTGGTGTCCACGTAACTTTTGTAGTTGGCTAAACCATTCCTCATTTGGTACATCCGTGGAGTAATAGGAATAGCCAACGGTAGTGGTCTGAAGATTTAGAGACAAAATGGCTGATCGCGGCAATCTTGTCGGTGAGTTTTTGAACGTTTTTTTATATATTTAGAGAAGGCATGTCGAGGAGAGCCCGATTTTGATCTTGATCAGCCTCAATCCCTTTCTTACTGATGAGGTGGCCTAGAAAGTAGCCAGAATATACCCCAAATTGACATTAATCAGGGTTAAGACGCATTCTGCAAGATCAAAGGATGTTGAATATTGTATTAAGATCTGAGATGTGATAATCTGACTCTACGCTTTTGCATAAGAGATCATCAATGGAGACTTCAACAATTTTTCCCAGGTGTACTTTGAACATAGCAGTCATCAATCGTTGATAGGTAGCACCGACGTTCTTGAGCCCGAAGGGCATGACTTTGTAATAATAATGAGCACTTTCGGTGATTAACGGTGTCTTCTCTTAAACTTCTTCCAGAAGTGGGATTTGATTATACCCTGAAGCAGTGTCAATCATAATTTAGAGATCATGGCTGGCTATGGAATCGAGGATCTGATGAATATTGGGAAGAGGGAATCTATCCTTTGGAGTATGTTTGTTCAAATCTGTGAAATTTACTCAAACGCGGACTTTTCTGTTCTTCTTTGGGATAGTGAAAATGTTGGATATCCAATCTGGATACTTGGCTTCTTGAATGAATCCCACTTTGATCAACTAATCGATCTTGGTGATATCTTCATCTCAAAGACGAGGTGAAAGTCGTCACTATTTTTGTTTGACCGTTGTGGCATTGATGTTGATGGCTAACTTGTGGGAAGCCATGGCTAGATCGACTCCGGGCATTTCTTCGAAAGACTATACAAAAGTATCTCGATTGAGTTGAAAGAATTGAATGAGGGCATCTTTCTCGTGCTAAACCATCTCGGTTCTGATGAATGTACTTCTGCTAGGTCCATCAATGTTGATATATTCTGTGGGTTTCTCTGTAGGTGATTGATCATCGAGGTAATCAATTTTTTATAATTGCTATGCGGCCAATCTGTCTGAAGTATCTAGGATGGTAGAGACAGTATATTTACAAGCTCGAGAAAGCTTTTGACTACCTCTGATCTCATAAATATCATTGTCGTGTATGAATTGGAGTGCTTAATGATAGGTGGAAGCGATTGCTTCCATATTGTGTATCCAGCAGCGGCCCAAAATCCCAAGATAGCGAGACTTGGCATTGATAACGTAGAAAACGACGTTGATAGTGGCTGGTCTTACGGTAATAGGTAAGATAATCAAGCCTACCCGTTCCTCCCTGGAGCCATTGAACCCACTAATGTCTGTGTCGCTCTGAATGACTTGGTCCGCCAAACCCATCTGGTCGATCGTACTTTGAAAATGAATTTCAATACCGCTTCCAGTATCGATCATCATTCTGTACATGACAAACTGCTTCATCTTGATCATTATGACTAGCTCATCATGATGTAAAAATTTGACATGGCTAGTATTGATATCCTCGAAAGAGATTCTGAGTCGGCGATTGCTCGACTCGGGAAGAAGTTTGTCTTCTTTGTCTTGAGGTGTAAAATCAAAGCATTCCGAGAGCCTCGGGCGCTTTGATCGGTTGGAATTGGTGATCTAGTAGATTTCGATCATGTTTCTGAGGTGCATATAGTAGAGATGCTTCTCCTCATCTCTATCATTGACCTGAACAACTTCGAGTTGTTTCTTATAGTTGTCATCCTAGTATGACTTCAGGTCAACAATTTATTCGAGCATCCGACCTTCTTTGAAAATGAGCTCGAGCATCCGCTGTAGAGCATAGCAATTATCAGTAAAATGATGATTTACCTTATGGTAGAGGCAAAATGGCCGATTCTCGATGGGCTTCAGTAGTTGAGAGACGCAGAAAAGCGTGTCTTTCAACAGTAGTGAAAAAATTGTGGAGATTTGGACATTTAGCTTTGGGAGGATGGGTTTGTTTTGCAGACCGCTTCTCCGAGGGTATCCAGTGTTTCCCTTGGTGCATTTCTGATCCCCCTGTTCCTTCCAAGGCTCGTTGGCTCGTTCTGTAGGTGGGGATTTCGTGAAGAGGACAAACTTAGTAGACTTTTGTCGCTTAGATATCATCCTCTCCAAGTCAATGTAACCGTTGACTTTGGTGATCATCTCTTCTAACATCACAGGCTTTTTAAGGAAGAGGTATTCTTTGGCCTTGCAATTGAGTGGGAGAGCATTGGTGAAAGCGGTAACGGCCATTTTTTGGTCGAGGTTATCCACCTTTCGTACGAGCTCTAGGAATTTCTTTGAGGAGACATCAAGCTTTTCTGCATGTGATTGGTTAAGACTGATAAGAGAATATAAGTTCTCCTCTTTGTCTCTGTTGTGAGCATAGATCTTGATGAACTGTTTCTGCAGCTGATCAAACGTGAAGATAGATTCCTCAGGAAGAGAATGGAACCATAGGAGTGGCTCCTCTTGTAAACTTATGGTGAACATGAGGCAGAGGATGTGGCTGAGATTGGAGTACAACCCCAATGAATTACGGCATTGCTGAATATGCTCCTTCGGGTCAGTACCTTTGTATTTGTGAAATTGAGGAGTATAGAAACTTTTTGGTACTTCCATATCGAATAGTTCTTTGGCAATCAGACTTCCTTGTAACTTTGTGGTATCACCGGTAGTACCTACAACTTGTACCTCGATTAACTCCTTAATTCGATTCGTTGGTCCATGTATTTTTTTATGATGTAATGACGTGTTGGTTGAATCACTGGACGTGCTGGCATGGGTTGATGAGTCCCTGTACCTTCACTTAAGCGATCTCGTACTTGAATTTGATGTAGAGGTCGCTGGTCTTTCTCTTGATTGATGGGAATCTGGGGACCTCGACTGACTTCTGATTGGACTTCTCCCCCCAAATGGATGGAGAGCTACGGTCCATGTGGTAGATTTTTGGAAATGGCTTTACTTGTTAAAATGCGGGAGGTCTCGAGAAGTTGATCGCGACCCCTGGCTAGAGGAGCCTGCTGAGTATTTTGTAGAGCCTCGAATGTAGTCTACATCGTCGTCATCTGATCTTCATGCCGTTTGAGCGCTGTCAAAAGAGCTTGTCATTCTGTATCGAGCTCTTTCTCTCTGAGCTCGTGATCTTTGGTCAATTAAAGTTTGAGCTCGACGCGTTTCTCTGCCTCTGCATTGAGATTCGCCCATAAATCGCTCAAAGCCTATTTAGGGAGGTCTCCCGTGATGGGCACTTCAGTAGATGATGAGAAACTGATTATCTACCTAGCTATCACAGATACTTCCCTCTGCTCGGTTCTCATTTGCCTTGAAGGGAAAATCAAGAAACTAGTCTATTTTATCAACAAAACCCTCACTCCAGCAGAAATGAGGTACTCTAAAATTGAGAAACTCCTTCTCACTCTTGTTTACACTTCACAGAAACTCAAGCACTACTTCCAAGCACATTCATTCAAAGTCATGACGAGCTACCCACTTCGGGAAATTCTATCCAAGAAAGAAAAATCAAGGAGAGTGCAGCAGTGGTCAGTCAGTTTGGGAGAATATGATATCAAGTTCGACCAACGTCATTCCAAAAAGGGTCAGGCTGATGCAAATTTTCTTGTAGAATTTCCACTAGAGGATCCCGATTGGGAGGAGCACGACCCTTACCTTACAGGAGAAACTCTCAAAGATCCACCCCCCAAACCATTTGACGAGTGAGCTGAATGAAATACAGCAAAGGGGTGGAGACTTCACACGGATGGATTAGCATGACCCGCAGGGTCAGGGATCGGAATTCTTTCGATTACCCCTTCTAATGACAAAACTGAAAGATCAATCCACTTAGATTTTGAGGCCTCCAATAATGTTACCGAGTACGAAGCTCTCATTAATGGACTCGACCTCACTCTTGAGCTCGATGTCCCTAAACTCTCAATCTATACAGATTCACTACTTATGGTCCACCAGTACTCTGAACAATATAAGAAGAATGGAAAGATGATCGAATACGCAGCCCTTATTGCAGATAGGATGAGCAAGTTCGCGAAAGGAACTCACGATTATCTTTTTCGAGGTAAAAATAGACACGCTGATTCCTTGGCATATCTAGCTGGGGTCTTGGGTACAGAAGCTCGATATCTCCATATTGAAATCATTTCAATCCCCAGCATTGATCGCATTTCTGTATGTATGATCAACACTGGGGGCTATAAAGGGGGACACGACGATTGGTAGAAGCCTTTTTTAGCCTACCTCGGTGTCGACAACAGTTGTAATAGATCACTCCCAACAGATCCAAAAGAGCACCGACAGCTGATCAACAACTCGAAGCGCTATACTAATCAAAATGGTGTGCTATACCGCCATTCCATCATAGGGCCTTACCTCAAGTACCTCTCCAATCCAAAAGCAGATCAAATACTCTGTGAATTACATAAAGGGACATGTGGCTCCCATACCGCAGGTCGATTACTAGCAAACAGAGCTATTGCACAAGGAGTATTCTGGCCTGGCATGCGCAAGCAAGCAGAGGAGTACTCACGCAGATATGACACAAGCCAAAGCATGAATATATGATACGCCCCACTGCGCTCGAACTCCATGCAAGCAAGGTATTTTGGCCATTTAAAAGATGGGCACTTTATCTCGTCGACGAATTCCCAAACTCTCCAAGTAAACGCCATTACCTACTCGTAGCTACCGATTATTTTATGAAATGCGTAGAAGCAGTTCCACTATGTCGAACCTGAGAAAAAGAATTCATCTCTTTTATCTGGGAACACATCATCACTCGGTTTGGGTGCCCCCACCTAATTTGCATTGATAACAGGCCCCAATTTGTGGGAGAAAAAATTGCAACCTTCCTCAACCAACACAATATCATCCACTCACCATTCAATTCTTACTATCCTCAAGGTAATGGCCAAGCCAAAATCACCAAAAAACCATCTTGGATGGACTCAAAAAATGACTTTACTCTAAAAAAAAAGGGAATTGGATTCAAGAACTATATCATGTCTTATGGGCATATCGTACCACTCCCAGACAGTCAACAAGATGTACCCCATTCCTCCTTACCTATGGCATTGTGGCCGTCATTCCTTCTGAATACCATCACCCAGTTCGAGATCACGAGCTGACTGACGAGGAAAATAAGTTTGAATTGGCCTGTAATCCTAATATGATCGATAAGACCAGGGAACGCGCCATCGCTAACCTAGGTCGATATCATCATATGCTAGCCAGGCCGTACAACAACCGAGTCAGAAATTATACCTTCCAAATCGATGATCTCGTCCTCAGAGAGATTCCTCAACATCGAATAGAGCCTCACGGTGGAAAATTAGCTGAAAATTGGGAGGGTCCATTCATTATCACAGGTCTCTCAGGCCTGGGATCATATTATCTCATGACAGAAGAGGGAATCCAAATTTCAAATCCTTCCAAAGAACACTAGGCGACTGAAACGATACTATCGTTAAGAGTCTTACTACTCCATTTCCATTTCTCGTTTTTTATTTTTTGTTTTCTCAATTCCAAAAGTGAGATTTTTCGTCTCCATCCAATGTAAATTTTGAACTGATCAATGAAACTTCTAAGTTTTTTACAACATCTCTCTACTTACATAAATTCAACCACATTCTGTAGATTAAGGCGGAGATAATACTAGCTTTTAATCAATCTTATACCAGTTAAATCAAGGATAACACTTGGTTTGGCTCGGTCTACTAAATCTCTACGATTAAAACAAATGTAAAACTAGTTACATATCAAAGACTCTAACGGGCATAAGATAAGGCAAAGGTTATTGAAACAAATATAGAAACTTGTTTTATATCAAATACTCTAACAGACATAAGATAAGGCAAATGTAATACTACCCTTCATCTCTTTCAATATGTCTGCAACATTTCTACAGTCAAATCAGGATTTGCGTAGTTTGACAAACTCAATCCACCTCTGTGATTATTACAAATGTAAAAACTTGCTTTATATCAAAGACCCCACCAGACATAAGATAAGGCAAAGGTCATACTAGCTTTCATCTATTTCAATATGTATGCGATAGATACAACTTATTTCCAGGTCATATTACAATGGATACCTTTTCTATTGTTGGGATGTCGGCCATACTTTACCCTCCAGCAGAAGGTCGATTAGAATTCAGTTCACGAGTTACAGCAACTCTACCCCACTCTATCAGATCATCAGGTCGATGACCTAAATTCGCTTCCATGAAGGCCATACAGTTCCCTCGATCTATATTTACGCTACAAATGCATCGCTTGTCAAACAGGTTCTTAAGCAAGGTATCTCATTCGAACTCAAGTCTTTTTACTTCCTCTATAGAACACACAACGGTCGCCTTTAATAGTTTGATCCGTGATGCATGAGCTACAACGATCCTTGAAAAGTTACATCTCACATTCTCAAGGCATGACTCCAAAGTCGCATACGGTTTCTTCTTATGTACCATTTCCTTGTCTGTCCAATCATAAAAAATTATATTATCTTCTAATTTTTTGACATATTTAGCTGATTCAACCTGAATAGCGACCTCCAAGTTCGCCACCTGAGCACGAAGCCCCATAATTTCTATATTCAATTCTTCTCTGGCATAAGCATGATTTAACGAGTCATCTTTCTTCTTCATCAGGATTTCCTTTGCCCTGATTTCCCCCTCCAAGACCTTCTCCATGACAAGAATAGCATCCAACTTGAACTGGCATTCCCTTAAGTTCACATTCCCTTTCTGCACATTCCCCTGTATTCGAGCCACGCCACCTTTTAGCTCTCTAATTCAACCTGATAGACTAATTACATCCCCTTGGACTAGAGGAACTTTAACATCATTTTTACTCCCCTTCGGGTGCTCTCTAGCTTCGGCTTTTTTGACACGCGCGATGGTTTGCGCCAATTTGGTCTTCAATCGTGTCACCCTCTAATTAACTCGTCACACCTTTGTTGCACCGCCCAAAACTCCCAATCCTTGTCAGGTAGGGCTATATGTAGGAGTTCGGCTGCAGTTTCGGAGGCTGATAGATGTTCCCTAGCTACCTTCAGCTCATTATCTTTTTTACTCATTTTCTATTTCAGTCGCTCCAGCTCGCTTCTATAATTCTGAAGATCAGCTCGAGATTGTCCCTCCATTCTTTTTAGCGCCTGAATATGGTATTGAGCCATTTTAGGTTACTTACCCTTAACCATCAACTTGTCAACCCAAATTTGAAGCTTCGTGGCATGTTCTTTTACCTCCGCAAGCTCATTTATCCTCTCTTCAATTTTTACATATTTCTCCTCGACCTTGCGAGTGAGGTCAACAATAGTCTGGGTTGCCTCAACAATTTTAAAATGCACCTTTGCATGCTGATCTTCCATGTTCTCATTCACCTCCCTTGCCCTATCAAACTCCTCTGCAAATTCTCGGTTACATTGGAGCGCCTCATCTTCGCGCGAGCAAACTAAATCCAATTCGACCTGCACAATAATATATACATTATATACAGCTCAATTTAGAATACCCATCAAAATGATATATATCTTATTTCAACAAAGATATCTGATTTCCAACATCTACTGTGTGCAACTACTTTTAGACTTAAAGGTCGAAGTAAAATCTTTGACAGGTGCTCGATGACATACATTACGAAGTCTAAGGTACATGTTGACAATATTCCACTTTATCTAAATACTTTAAATTTTTCTACGCGCTATATTAGTGTTATTTTCCTAAAATTGATAGCAAGTTTTGATCTACCACTGTACTTTACGTTATCTAATTTACTTGGTAGCTTTATGTCAATATAGCATACAAGTCAGGAAACCTATTCCTATCTAACCTGCAGCTGCGCTTGCGAAGAAAGAAAGGGTGTGGTGATCTCTCTTTTCCTGGCAAGCCCAATCTCTAGATCTTTTATTTTGATACTCATTTCTCTAAGTGCCTACATGAGAGTTACAAAAAAGGGGGGGCTTAGTCTATAGAAATCTATTTAATACACACAAAGTCCAACAATTTACAAGACACTGCAAAATACTCATACAAATCATTTCTCTACCCTACCTTCTCATTCTCGCCCTCTAGGAGTCCGGCGTCATCCCCTTGATTATCTAGCACCGTCTGGTGGGAGACACCGTTTAGCCCATCAACAACTCCCGCCGCCACTTCTTCCACATCTTTATCATCACCCTCCTCAGCATAGGTGCCTGCCATAATAGCATCCACCTCCTCCTCAGAATATCCCTTCAACATAAGATGGCGCCCCAGCCTTTCACACTTCACCTACACCTCTTCTAGATTCACCCTCGCCTCCGCTTGCAGATGACCAATCGTCACTGCATGAGAAGCCTTCAGGGCCTCTAACTTATTTTCTTCCTTAAGAGCATCCGCCTTCGCTCAAGCTAACTTCTTTTCAAGCTCGACCTTAACCTTCATCAGCTCGGATATTTCTTCTTCCACACCGAGCCAAATCCCCTTCATCAAATGAGCAACCTGTATAAAACAAATCGACCTCAGGGTGAGCTCAAAACGCAATAAATGTTTACATGATCAAACATAAACACGTACCATCCTGCTCATATCCTCCTCTACATGAAGAGCCGCTAGTCAGGCCCTTTCCTCCGCTGCCTTGAGATCGTCCTCAGCAGCAGGTCGGTCTCTAGCGACCTTTTCTGTCGACCTCCCCGAAGGTTTAATCCTTCTCCTTTTCTCTTTTCCATTGACCTTACCACTTCCAGTGGTACCAGAGGCCGACGCGTACTTTAACATCTATTTTTTGGGAAGCGTTCAAGCTAATTTGCTCGGCGTAATAGACACTGGCTGAACCAAGCTGTCTATTCAAGGGATCTTGTCCATATTAGATCAACCTTCCCCACCAGTTCCTCTCTTCTTCCCATCATCCACACCCGTCATCAGCCTGGTCGATTGAGATTTTTAGACCTTTTCGACTTTCTCCCAACCATCTTCTTTCAGCTAAGGCCAAGTCCATCCAACACAAACTCGAGCTCAACCTCTTCTTCCGCAACTTCGTCCAACAATGAATATTTCCTCTCCACTCGGGACTTCGGGCCTGCCATGCACAAAATATGTTATTATCAACAAAATATTATCAGTTCATGCATATCAATATTATACTCTATGCATTGCTATACTTACTCTATCTGACAGTTCTAAATAGAAGATCTAAAGGTTCTTCATCATCTCTCTGAAGACAATTACCCTTCAGTTATATTACATTGTCATTCCAGGCCCGACCTGCTGAATTAAGATCAAAGAACTGATGCCGAGTTGCACTCGCACCGAAATATGCCCTACCACTGGCTTGATAATTCTTTAACCCATAAAACTATAATACGTCCTCAGGGGATATCCTCCACAATTTTCCCTCATTCTCCCATTTTTCATTCAGATGATCGCAAACTGTTATTACCTCTCACATGATCGCGTTCAATTGAACAGGACATTCCCCAATCATATTCATAATCCCCTTCGCCAATTTGGTAAGGGGAAGACTGAACCCGTACGCTAATTGAGACAGGAAGCATAAGAAACCCTCTGAAAGGTCACTCTGAACACTCCCATCAAAATATTCTAACAAAATCGATTCATCTATGCCTCTATCTTATTTTTTCTCCTCCAAGTCGGCCAACAAATAAAAATACTCTTCCCCCGTCGCTACAGTACATCCCCTAAACATCCTACCAACATATTTTACGCAATTGCCCCATTTCTCTCCTACAAAAGCCTTGGCTTTACAAAAAATTTGAATACATCTGAACCAGGAGGATAGGCCACCAATTTACCAAGAAAACTTGAAAATTTCTCTAATCCAACTTCAACCTTACTATCAGACTCTACCACCCGACCGGAGGTTGAAACCTTGTTAATAGGCAAACTATCCATCTCAACTGCAATTTTATAGGAAAAGTTTGATCCTACCAAAATAACTCTCACATTCGACTTACATACAGGTTCATGTATTTATAATTATTTCATACGCATCAATCATTCCTATGCAACCTATCTTTCAAATATTCTGTTTATATGTCATATATCATAGATTGCTATAAATAGAGATTTTTTTAGGATTTACTTAAAGCAGATTACGATTTGCAATAAATAATACAACACACGTCTTTGCTAACCTTCAGTATCTGAATGAGAATCCGCAGTAGCACCAATTCCTTCCCCTATAATGTTGCTGTATAGCCACCTATGTGATTCTGTGCCCGCAACTATCTTTGACTGTTGATCACCCTCAGATAAATCCTTATCAAAGCCTCAGCGATTTTTTCGCGCTTCTCTCTCTGTGCTCTCCAAATTTTCAAAAATTGAAAAACGTTTGAATGATGAAGATGAAGTACTATTTATTCTTACTCTCTGTAACGGCTAGCTGTTATTGTGGCCCGCATGACCCGTCCTCAATTTTAGAACTGAGGCGTCCTTTCCACTATCCATGTCAGACGTCTTGTACCTTTTCAATAAAATTGTCTTTTCATCATTACCCCTGCTCTCATATTTTAATCTATTTATATCTCCTATTTCCATAACTTTAACTGACTTTCCCACACTCATGATGACTCACACTCCATGATATCAAATTTTAGCAGCTTTACATAAAAAACAAAACTATAAGTTCCTGCATATTTTCTACTCCTGTTCCTTATTCTTATAGTAGTAATGATGTCATTTTCAAAGCTAACAAAAATTTCAAACTTATTCAAAATTTGTTTGTCAAAACAGTCTCAACGGCATTTGCAACTATAGAGAATCAAGTTGATTTCTATATTTTTTGCTAAATTCAGTAACACTTACATTTATTAAAGATAACACTTTACATATAATTACATTTAAAAATAGCCTTGCTGACCTGGGCGGCTACCTATGGTCAGATCTTATCCATCGATCATCCCATCTTCAAATTTAATATTTACCTCAGCAATCAGTTTAACCATCTTTTCTCAATCTGCAGGATCCCACACCAATTCACAAAAGCATACCTCATAGAAATACCGAGCATACTCAAGTTCCTTACCCTTATATCCAGTCCTTCGAGCTAACATTCCCTCACTGGTAACTCAGCATCATAACCAAACAATCCAAAAATCTTCCTCAGCACTTCAGCGATCTTTATGGCCAATCGTCGTTCGGCAGCATGACGAATTCCTCGAGATTGAGGCCGCACCATCACAATCCCATCTCCATATTTGAAAATAAATTTTACCCTTATCTATACGTTTATATAACACATTCCCCTCAAAATGTGATTTTGACAATTTATCTCGTAACATAAACCCAAAAAATCATGAGGTAGACTATTTGAACTTATCCCTTCCCTCGAACTCATACGTTGCGTTATTTTTCAAGTCGAGCTTAGTTTTTCAAGATATATCCTTCTATCGACCTCTATTAGCTCGAATTTTTGCATTACAGAATTCCAACATTTTTATCTCTAACATTTCCAACAGGTAGAGATATCATACTTACATTACCACATAAATTTTTGTACATATATGTCTCAGTTCGAATAATAATACTTACGGTACTCATAAACTTCAATTCATTTCAAACATCCTTCAAACGATTTAGCTTGATTATACGAGATATTTTATAAACACAAGTAATGGGATGACAAATTTTTATTCACGTCAATAACATTACACGTGATTTTATAGATAACAAGTTTTTTAGTAATCGATCTTAGGTATATTACAGAAATCTAATCTGTCCAGCACCCAACTCTAGGTACTTTACAGATAACAAGTTTTTTACAGCTTTTTAAAGTAATAGGTCATTCAGGCACTCTAACACATCAACTCCTTCAGTTCTTCCTGCTTCAGTAATCTTTCACCCTGATGCAATGTAGAAATTATAACCAATAAAAAGCTTCCATCACATAAGTTTGGTTGAAGTCTAGTCAAACTTCAAATGGAAACTATGCAAGCAGTAGACTCAGTGTTGGCACCAACTCTACAAACTGAAGGTCTTCTGAGCACCAAAGCGTGATGGAAATGCAGAAGCAAACTTCTACTGGTTGTCTCCCTCTTCCACTACCATCACCACTTCCTCTAAAACTACCACCTCCAAAGAGTTGGTAGAGATGAAGAGGGCCCGACCTTAGAATCCATAGTGATACAAGAAATCAGCTTAACTACCCTGTCGTTATGCCTATCCCTATATATGAAGCCCCAACCTTATACTCTGCAAGAGTACAGAGACAAGCCCAACATTCCTCGCCTGCCATGAAGCCAAAATGAAATCTCCACTTACAGTAGAATTCCTCCTCAGCTCCAACCGCTTCATCTTCCGACATGCCTTGATAACTCGGAAGAACAAGTGTAGATATCGACATCTCCAAGGATTAGCTACCAAAGTATTTCAACTTCAACCTCTGTATTTCAGATGCGATTTTCTCTTCAAGGATCATTCTCTGTGTCATCACCATTTTAAATATTTTAGTAAATTTTTTTAGAATTCAAGCGTACTCTGCATCAAGGATTCAATACAGGAACTATTTATATAACCCTACCTTTATTGTGCAGGTACATTTTACCAAGTGTCATCATTCATTACAAATACAACTTTTCAAAATCGTAACCGTCACATACATCAGCATCCATAACCACATTAAATACACGTCATTTCCCCGTAACCCGTGTAACTTTAACATAGTCAAAGCCATCATTACTTCATTTTAAATATCAAAAAATTTAACTTAAATACCAATTAAAAATGAATTATTTCTCAACCAAAGCCACTCGTGACTTTAGTTGCGAGGGGGCGATTTTAGGGACCTATCCCTCAATCTCACCTAAAGTCGAGCTGTCGCCAGTTTGAATCACCTCCATCCCAGACTCGCGTATTTTTAACATAACTTCCCCAGTCAACATTCCAAACTACCTCACAAACTATTTAAGAATGTAGGTTAAGCTCAAACCGAAAAGCCTTATCCAGTCAAAGACACGTGTCTCTCAGAAACTCGTCAATTACTCAGTCAACCGCCACTAACCACATTGTTCAGAAAATATGTTCCAGCACGACAAAGAGCTACGAAAAAGGCTTATATAAAGGAAAAGTTCCAAAAGAGACAGGGACCAAAAAAATTATACAAGAGATCATCAAGAAACTACTTATTTTTTATTCTCAGCAACAGTCAAACTTCTTAATTACAAGGTTCAAGCTTTTCTATATCTAAAGCTTACTTGTAATATGATATCTGCCACAAGCAATAAAAATACTTTTATAAAAATCCTCAACTCGAGGTCGTGGTTTTTTATCTATTCAGAGGTTTTCTACACAAAAATCACTTGTGTCATTTCTTACTTTTTATTAGAATATTGTTGTAGGTTCATTGGTGTGATAGCGAATTCCTAGGCATTTCAAACTTATAGAATTTGGCCATTACATCAGGCATAAGGTTTGTCTTCTTCAACTCATACATAAGCTACAGAAAAGAGACCTTGGCGGCCAGACATGAAGGTTATCTTCTTCATCTCGTACATGAGCCACTGAAAGTAGACCTTCATATTACTTTGTTGTTCACTTAGGGCTTTCTTTTCTCTCCTCTATTTCCAGATTCATTTATTTTGCTTCTGTTTATTTTTTCTTTGCCTTCAATCTCTTGTTGAAGAGGTTTATTGTTTCATTTTGGTGCATTTACGAATTAAATACTATATTTATTCAAAAAAGAGTGTCGAAGTTCAATTTTCTTCCTTTATATTAATCTCCAAGTCGGAATGGAAAAGGATTTTTGAAATCTGAATTCATATTAAACCAAGAGTTTACAATACCAACCCAATAAACCAAGTATGGTATTAAGGGCTTAAAGGTTTAATATTAGGCTACTAGCATATAGTAGAAGGAAACATAGAAGCCCATACCTCAATGGAGTCAAGATGTAATTGGCAATCATGAACTTTGGCATGCTCAACAATCAATTGAACAACCTCCAGAGTTGTTTTACCCCCTTGCTTTGTATCATTAGTAAAAAGTGATCTTAGAGTTGAACAGCAGAGCTTCATGTGAAAAAATTTGAAGATTAAAATAATATAATTAACACTAAACTATATTAATAAAACCATTCCTGCATACTATGAAACTAGAAATCTTATTCAGGTGATAGGAAGAACTATACACAAAACATGTCATGTGGTACACATTTCCAACCACGTTCTTATTTATATTTAGACCCTTTCATCAATAGACATACTGAAAATCAGGAGTACAAGATTTGGTGATAAACGTGCATAACTGTTATGGCCAACATATTTGATGCATTTTATACACAAATTTGTTCCACACGACATATTTTGGTAAAGTCATTTTTTGGCATTCCTCTTAATTATTTAAGGATTAGAAAAATAGAACAATGTCATCCCAAACACAATGTCCCTAAACAAAAGGCGCATTCAAACTAATTATGAAGGCATAAACGCAGGGCAGGACGCACTATTAGAGGGGCATTTCCTACTTCTTAATATTAAAAAAATGCAACACGTCAGATGAATGCAAAGATAGTCACAAAGTTTCTCAAACATAAATTATAATATTATTACGAATAATAACATAGTAGAACCTTATAGCACCATCTGTAGAGCTTATGTTATTGATAACAGCAGCTAATAAGTTCTCCCAGAAGTTGAAATGTGGAACTGCTTCTAGCAAAGTGCAAATGCAATGAACAGAAACATGTTGAAATGAAGATCTTTTTTCAAATGCTATCAGCCTTTGAATGTACGCCTAAAAGTAAACAATAAAAGAAGAAAATACTTGGTGGTTCCTTAACAGGAATTATACTAGGTAGCAGATGTCAAATCCTTGACTAAACATCTGGAAAACATAGTTGGTTAGATGACAAAATACATAGTCCATAAGGTTTAAGAGCCCTATAAGGCGCTCATATAATCAACTTTTTCAAGGGGTGACAGTACTTGCTACTCATTGAAGAAACTAAATTTCTAAGCTATAGTCATTTGAAAAATAGCATCCCAAGCTATAGCTTAGAAATTTAGTCAAGGGGTGGCAGGAATGTCTTTAAAAGCAGCCAACAAAGAAAGTATCCCAAGTTTAACGACATCATGATCCTCGTCTTTAGAGATCTCCACAATTTCCTTCAAGGATTTAATATTTGCCTCTGGATCAGCAAGCAGTGACATTCCCAACTCAGCAAGATTATTCTTCTTGACTTCAAATATTTTCTCAGCGGAAAGATCTTCTTTAATCTCAGCCTGAAATAGAACAGTGTTGAGAAGTTCAATGAAGCTGCCAACGTAAAAGAGTAAAATAGTGTTTGCAAGAAAGAGATAATAATATAAAAAAAAACAATTATATTGTAAGTAGTGGCAGATACACAAACACACACATACAAAACTCTATCTCGATAAGCAAAGATGGTTTTCTGGTTGACCAACATTAGATATAGAGAATCAACACAAAATATGTGCCTTGTAGAAGAAGCATATTATGTATCTGAGAACTAAAATTTCTTTTTTTGCCAGGCTAAGCACTTGAATGTTGAAGAACCCATAATGGATGAGGAAAGTTCAAAAAAAAAGAACCTAAAACCTGAAAAATACCCTACACTAATAATACAATAGGCGCCCCCAAAGAAATGGCTAAACCGCACATATAGAACTACCCCTCTATTAAAAAGTCACACCTGACTACGTTTATCTATGCGATCATATTATTTCTAAGCAAACAATAAAGAAAAACTATTTAAAACGTTAGAAAAAAGGTTCCAGTGCTTCCGCTTAAGAGATTCCTCGAACCTCCTCTAAATGAACTGCATTTTTTACTTGTTGCACTACCTCTTTCTTACTTTTCTTCAACTTTTCCCTTCTTTCTTGTTTTACAAGCTTTACAAGACTGTCGCGAATACCATCATTATCAGTTGTGCCTTCATCTTCATTTTCGTTAACTTTAGGTTCTCTTACTGCATTAATAACATTTTTCAACAAAAACGAAGGACCGAGAGGCACAAATCAAAATAGAAAGAGTGGGTTAACAATTCCAACTTTTGAAAATCAGCTTTCCATCTGAGGTCTAAACAGGTAGAACATCTACACGGTCAACTTCTATCCCATTTTCCTTAGGTTCTCCATCCAAGAACTTATTCTTCTTTCGATTTTCATACGAAGCCTCTAAAGTATCATCTTTCACATCAGCCACACAAGATATATGGCTTCAAATAAACATATATTAAATTAGTCCCAACTATAAAATAGTTAAAACACAATGTTCTAATGAACATTTAAGAGAAGTTACCATACTTGTTAATTGATTTAGTGTCTAAAATCTTGAAGAACCCGGCATACTATTTGTTCTCCTTAACAAAGCTCAAATCTTCATCTGAAACTTCGATATCATCATCGGCAATATCTGAAGGAAGCTGAGGCAGGAGAATGATCTTGTTCTTCTTACCCATTTAACACTATGTAGTTAAAAAAAACAAAGAAAAAACTTAAAAATCTTGTAAAAAAAACAAAATAAAGCCATGGGGATTATTATATCCTGCAAAATAGAAATCAACATCAAAGCTATTAAACCCGTGTATCGAAACTTAAGGTTTTCACATTATGAACACTTTAACACAATTAACAGATAAATGCTCCACTCGGTACAACGAAAATGCTTGTAATCGATGATTTTAGATATATTCTAATCATTAGACTCAGGCTTAGCTAATCCAATTGTCTGCAATAGTATAAATATCATTAGAAATATTTCCAATATCACGAACACTTCTAGTGTACCAAGCGGAGCTAATACAAACTTACAAGCGCTTAAATTTAAGTATTTTACCAAACAAATGGCATTGTGACTATTAATTACTTCCCATCATAACTTAAATTGTGAACTGAAATGACGAAATCTTTTGTAAGTTTACACTATCATACTAAATTACTGTTGAATTGGTTATTAGAAGAGTTACCTATCAGCAGAGAAAATCTGAAACCCTAATTTGATGATTTGGGATAGATGAAACTCTAGCTGCTTTGTCTTATTCAACACTGGAAGTGTTCATGATATTGGAAATATTTTCCATGACAATTTTTTTTTATCATCTCTACTTGATATCAAAAGCGGACGGAAACAAAGGAAAAATGGAAAATCAACTATGCTCCAAACAAAATCAACTACTAAATTTCTTCTATCCCAAACCATATAAGAATTTACAAGCAATTAGAAATGTGGAGAATTTGGGGACGAATTTTTATTTGGGAAATCCAAACCAAATTGAGGGGAAGAGATAATAGGGGAAGTTCATAACTTTAATCCTTGCAGATTAGGGCTGAAAATTGTACCATAAAAACCTTGAATTTCTAATGAAGTTAGGGTTGCCTCACTACGGTAGCTGAGATTTATTTCATTGGAAAAATTCCTCTTTCGATTGTGCCTCATAAATCTTTCCTTTTGTATAACGTTGATTCTTATCGTGATCCTAAAATTTTCTTCACAAAATTCTCCTTTTAGACCCAAATTTGGTTATTTCACGAACTCTCTACTCTTTCCCTCGAATTATATTAAATGAAACAATGTCAATTAAGCTAATAATAACGTTGGTATAGTATTTTAGATTTCAATTTTTTTATGTCATTGGTTAAAATGACGTAATTTAATACGAAAAATAGCAAACAACGTCAATTTCTAATCAAATGACTTCGATGCATTAATGAACCACTTCAGTTACGGAGAAAAATGAGAAATTTAACAATCAGCGTCAATATTCAAAAAAATGACTTTGATTAGTTGATGTCGTAGCCTACATATGTTGTAGTACTGATTTTCCCATTATTCTTCGGGACCGCGACTATGTTCAAGACCCACCTAGGATATTTAGTTTCACGAATGAATCCAACTCCAAGAAGCTTATCAATTTCTTCATTAACTGCTTCTCGGAGCTGGGAGGCTAAGTTACGACGCTTTTGTCCTACGGACTTGCTGTCGGGGATGAGGTTCAACTGATGGCATGCAATAGAAAAGTCAATTCCTTGTATTTCTTGAAAAGACCATGCAAAGATATCGACTTTTTTCTTTAACAGTTGTAGGAGAGTTTCTTTCTCTTTTGATGAAAGCTTAGAGCCACTAAAAGTACTTCATCCTGGTCCATCGAGTTCTATGGATTCAATTGTTTTAGTATTGTGTTGCTCGAATGTTGGCAGTGGTTTTTGCTGTAATTGCTATGCCTTTAGAAGCTTTGATGCATGAGAGTTTGTAGGGGTATTTTCGTACATTCGTGCTGCAACTTGACTCCCTTTGATTTTGTAGACTCCATGATCTGTTAGGAAATGTAATGCTAGATGATATGTCGAAGGTACTGCTTTTATAGAGTGAAGCCAGCATCTTCCTAAAATTTCCAAGTATTTTGATTCAGCATTGATGATAATGAATTTAATGAATGTAGTTTCTAGCCCTGCTTGAACAGGCAATGTGATCTCTCCCAATGCTGATTCTTTTGAACTATTGAATCTCGTTATGGCTGTAGTTGAAGCTTTAACAGAGTCTTTGAGGCCTAGAACGTCAGCCGCCCTCTTGCATAGTATGTCAGTTATGCTTTCAGTGTCTACAAGGAGCGTATGTAAGTAATATTGTCCTACTTTGACATTATCACCAATGGGTCGTCATGAGGGTACTTGACATGGCTGGTATAGCAGTATTTAAAGGAAAAATGATATTGGCATTTGGGTTTGCTGAAGCTGGGTAGAAGTTTGGCAGATTTCTTGGATGATGTCATCTTACAGCATGATGTGATTTTGTCATCTTTCTTTTGCTTCTTACCTTTCTCAATCTCAATCGTATACAGATGACGAGCTTGACCTTGTCCCTACTCTAGTTTAACTTCTTTTCTTTTTGCTTCTTCTTCGAGGAAATTCAGGACATCGAAGACATACTCGTGGAGCCTCCTTGTCAAGACAATACGGTAAAAAATGTGTATAAGAGAGTAGCAATTATCAGTCTCTTGGCTATGGACATTATGATATTTGGGACACCTAGAATTTCTTGTGCTTCTCCAAATAACTTATCTCCCCATAGTATTGGTAAAATTATAGACAAGGTTGTCGTCATTGGTGGCAAGATCGGGATAGGTCTATCTTTTTTCTCGTCTTTTCTTTTGACGTTGCCATTAAATTGCCTACGTTGTTTAATAGCAAAATTACTTGTTGGTTTCAAGTGTGACAATGAAAGTACATCGTTAAAATGAATAGCAGGAGAGCTTTTCATCTTATTTCTTAGATCGTTCAAGCTTGATGTAGTTATTAACCACATCGATCATTTCAGTAACTGTCTCGGGTTTGTGAAGCGTCTCTTCTCGAACTTTAGAATCGACGTGGAATGCTGAAGTAAATGCTGGTACGACAATCTTTAGATTTGAATTCCCAATCTTCCTTATTTTTTGCAAGAAGCATTTCTAAAAGTTTGTCAAAGTTTCTTTCACACCTTGCTCGGAAAAGAACAAAGAATTAACTGTTATCTCACACTCTTTAGCACGTGCATAGTTAGATTTGAATAGTCGTTGTAACTAGGCAAAGCTTGTTATCGATCTTTCAGGAATGGTGTGAAACCACCAGAGAGGCTCTTCTTTGAGGCTCATGTTAAACAAACGGCATAGCATGTGATCAAGTTCAGAGTACAGGCCGACTGCTGCTTTGAAGTGACGGATGTGGGTGAGAGGATCGGTGAGACCTGGATATTGATGAAATTTTGGCATCCGAAAGTTGTTTGGAATTGGCATGATTTCAAGGTGAGGGGAAATGGGATTTTTCTTGATCCTATCTAGAGTGGATCTTCGACTAGGATTGTTAGAGTATATGGCCTGAATTTGATTGTTTAAGTAATCCAAGGTAACGAATTATGGGAGAGTGTTTGGTACAGCTATAGCCTGAGGATCAAAATCTAATTATCCATTTGGGCCCACCAGTTCTCTAACTGGTCATCTCAGAGAAGGTGGTAGGGTCTGATGATGTGTTTGTCGACTTCCCTAGGTTGTCGATGCTGAC